>OX438653.1:12254707-13454707 GCA_949316385.1 Globia sparganii | reverse complement strand
ATATTCATGGGTAGAAGAGCCTGTAAAAAAATCGAGACTGTAAAAAAATCATCCAGTAGATAATGTATACAATATAATTAATGAAAATTATCTATACTAATATTATAAAGAGGAAAGATTTGTATGTATGTTTGTAACGAATTGGCTCAAAAAGTACTGGACCGATTTTAAAAATTATTTCACCATTTGAATGCTACATTATCACTGATTAATATAGGCTTTTTTAATTGCAAGAAAAAATAAAATGTTTAAAAAACAAATGTCCAGCCGTGCGAAGCCGGGACAGGCCGCTAGTATTATATATTTTTACTAGCTGACCCCGCAAACGCCATTTTGCAAAAAATAGGGGTTTAAAAATTAGTTGTAAACCTATTCTCATACCTACTAAATATGCATATAAAATTTCATCAAAATCGGTCAAGCCGTTTCGGAGAAGTATAAACACTAAAACTGTGACACAATTATTTTATATATATTAGATTATTTTTATATTATTATTGTATTCTTTATTAAACATCGATAAATTTTCACGGTTTCAAGGATCCGATGGTCAATGTAACGTCTCGCACGCTGATACATACGAGTACGTGCGGAGCGCGGCGCGGGCGCGGCGGCGGCGTGGCTACGGGCTACGCGCCGTAGATCATAATCGGACGAGTATTTATTGGTGCGCGCTTTCTAAAGCCCTGCGCCATCCCGCGACTGTAAAGCTGAATACTCACGAATGTCAAGTGACACGCGATATTACATCCAATGTATTTTATTGCAACTTCGGGTCGTCAACATTATCGGCGTCTAAATGTGAATAAGCCTGAGTGGCAGGTGTACGTTTGGATTTATTACGGACTTCCTTTTTAGTAAAACGATCGATGGCAGTTATTTTTGGACATTACTCATTTATTGAACGTAATTAAAAATAATCGGCTACCATGGGTTACAGTCCAAGTGAATTTTATTATTTCCTATTGAGTAACTTTAAAGTTAAATAAAAAACTTTCAAAAGGTCGTGCTGGTATAAGCTTTTGAATAGCTATCATTGCTTTGGTGATAGCTGTAGTTATTCATACAAGAAGTAATTTGTAACAATTAATTTTAAAGTAATAGATAATTTTAATGTTGTACAGGTAGGTATGATGCGGCTCTTATAACGGAACTTTAAATTTATTGCTTTCTTATACTTAACGAGTTTCAATCTCTTAAGATTCGACATGTCGACTTTAAATGCGTGACATATATACATTGTAAATAAATAAACATTTTTACCCGTTATCTGAGAGGATTTCACAAAAAACATTTAAGAACTAAAATCTACATGTCTTATATTTTTAATAATTTACTTATACAATTTAGGTAAGTATTGAAAATAGCCATGATAGTAAAAAGGCGAATTATTGACTTAATGAATGACATTGTACAAAGAAGTCATCAGAGTATACTAAAATGATTTTATGCTGAGATGATTTTATTAGCACGATCATCACAACACCGACTTAATTAATATTATGGATTCGATATCGAGAGAAAAAAAAAACAATTAAAAACTCATTAGTGAAGTGAGCAGATATTTATTGCATTAGTGAAGTCTGTAATGTCACGCTTGCGACTTATTTGCGACACGTATGTTATTAACTCCCTAGACTTAATTCGGTATACACCGAGTATCACATAATACATTGTCAACAATTGCTGAAAGTCTAAGCTACGATTAAATTAAACAAATCATCGTCAATTTGTATTCAACTTTATAACATTAGTACGCAACTAATAATAATCGTATTATTAGCAATCACGGTGTATGAACAACGTTATTGCGAGTCCATCAAAATACTGCACCTAACCAATTTTGACACTTGCGTTTTGAATAACCCTCGATTTTATTCAAAGTGACATATCGGCTGTACTGTAAGCGCCAAATGTGTTAAGTTGATTTTTTGTTTTGTTTTTAAATTTTTTTAAGACCTACATTAAGTAACTCGTGCGCGCAAGAGTATTTCTATAATATTTAGGTTTCAGTCAATGTCCTTTTATTCTTTTTGTTAGGAATGATGGAACGCAACCATTTTTGGTTCCTTTTATCTATGCGTGTGTCATCTGTCACTTCCTGTCTAATCTAATGTGTAACCGAAAAGTACCTACGCTATAAAATAAAGTTATATTTCGTAAATATCTACTATTATTTACCACAACCACACACTTTCCTTCATGGTAGCAGAGCGTGGTTCAGATGTGGTACAGTTTGGAATAGTAGAACAGTGATAATAACAAACTTCAGTCGGTAAAATTCTTGTTGCGAATTGAGGTTAGAACGTGGCGTCGGCAACGTGATTGATTCTGTATTCCTGCAAAATGAGCTCCTCAAATGTCTTCAACATAGAAAAACTGGTCGGAAGAGAAAACTTTGCCACGTGGAAGTTCAGTATGAGGACATATTTAGAGCACGAGGATCTGTGGTGCTGTATCGAGCCGCATAACAACGACCCGATTGACGCTCGCAAGGACATTAAGGCGAAAGCTAAGTTAATTTTGCTCCTTGATCCTCAAAATTACGTTCATGTTCAAGAGTGCACGACAGCAAAACAGGTATGGGAGAAATTACAACAAGCTTTTGATGATACTGGACTTACGCGAAGAGTCGGCTTATTAAAAGACTTAATAAATACGACACTCGAATCAAGCAATAGTATTGAGGAGTATGTTAGCAAAATAATGAGCACTGCTCACAAACTGCGTAACATTGAATTTGATGTCAACGATGAATGGCTCGGGACTTTAATGCTGGCTGGCTTACCAGACGAATACAAACCCATGATTATGGGACTTGAGAGCTCGGGAATCAAAATTAGTGCGGATTCAGTTAAGTCTAAGCTCATACAAGAAATCAACACATCAAAATCAACTGCTTTCCATGTGAACTCGAATAAGTCAAGGAATAATAATCAGCAAGCAAAACCGAAGGGACCAAGATGTTACAACTGCAACAAGAATGGGCACTTAGCTAAGTTCTGTAAACAATCAAAGAAAAAGGACAGTAAAGGAGAAAGCTCCAGTTTTATAGCAGCTTTTTCAGCGACTGTTGGACAAAATGTCAGTGAAGAATGGTTTGTAGACTCCGGTGCATCCATGCATATGTCAGCGAGAGATGATTGGATGTATAATGTCACTGACCCACCAGTAAAGTATATTACAGTAGCTAATAGAGAACCATTAGCTGTAAAAGGAGTTGGATGTGTGGACATACACATTGACAAAAAAAACAAAATACAGATTAAAAATGTTTTGTTTGTTCCTGGGCTAGCAGCAAATCTCCTTTCAGTCAGCACAATTGTGAAAAGTGGTTATAGAGTCATGTTTAATAATAAGGGATGTGAAGTTCAAAATATCAAAGGCGAGTTATTATGCAGTGCAACATTGACCAACAATTTGTATATTATGAACACCAGCAAAGAAATGGCTCACTTTTCTTCAAGTGCTGTAAGTCATAATGCTCATCTCTGGCATTTACGAATGGGCCATTTAAATTTTACAGATATTAAGAAACTACCTGATTGCTCTAAGGATGTGATTCTGATTCAGGATAAAAGTAATGTCACCGCCTGCATCCATTGTTTAGAAGGTAAGCAAGCCAGATTACCATTTAAAAATGTTGGTTCTAGAGCAACTAGACCATTAGAGCTTATACATTCAGACTTGTGTGGCCCTATGGAAAATAAGTCATATGGAGGTATGAGATACTTCATAACTTTCACCGATGACTACACTAGAATGACTTATGTGTATTTTCTTAAAGATAAAATGAATGTGTTGGACATTTTTAGGGATTTTAAATCAAAAGTTGAGAATGAATTGAATCACAAGATTAAAAAGATTCGTACTGATAATGGAAAAGAGTACTGCAATTATAATTTTGAGAAATTTTTATCTTTTCATGGTATTATGCATGAAACGTCTACTCCATACACTCCAGAGCACAACGGCCTAGCTGAAAGAATGAACAGAACTCTAGTGGAACGAGCACGAAGCATGTTATTCTACGCTAATCTGGAGAAGAGTTTCTGGGCTGAAGCTTGGGCAACTGCTGCATATATTGTTAATCGTTGTCCCACGAAATCACTGAATGGTAAGACACCTTACGAGTTATGGAAAGGAAAAAAACCCAGTCTATCGCACATGAAAATATTTGGCTCTGTTGCTATGGCACATGTGCCAAAGGAAAAACGCCAAAAATGGGACAAAAAATCAAACAAAATGATATTTGTAGGTTATTGTGAATTCTCTAAAGGATACCGCTTGATGGACCCCAAAACACATAAAATAGTTAAAAGTAGAGATATTGCCTTTATAGAGAATTTTAATGAGAGTGTAAACATACCATGTGATTCAAATGTGGAGAGCCAGACAGACTGTGTCAGCTCTGTTTTACCAGTAAGTGAGAAGTCAGAAAGTAAGTCTGCCAGTCTCAAACAAGAAATACACACTCAGGAGTCCACACTGGTGTCAGATTCAGGCACACAAGAAGGCAACAGTGAAGACTCAAGTGAGTATGACACTGACATTGGAGATCTAGATGAAACCTATTATCCTCCTCGATCAATAAGACAGGACCACAGGAGTAATATTACACTGAGGCCACGGGGTAAACAAGATGTCATGGGAAATGACAAAAAGGGGTTTTTATGTTTGTTTACAGACTTATTAGATCCACAGACTGTTGAGGAAGCTCTGTCGTCACCACAAGCTACTGAATGGAGGCAAGCTATGGACCAGGAATACAATTCTTTGATGAAAAATGAAACTTGGAAATTGACAGACCTGCCATCAGGGAAAAGAGCTCTACCATGTAAATGGGTGTTCAAAACAAAGACGGATCAAAGTGGGAATGTTGTTCGTTATAAGGCCAGGCTAGTAATAAAGGGTTATGCACAGAAGAAAGGCACTGATTACGAAGAAACATATTCACCAGTTGTCAGGTATACTACTGTTCGGTACTTATTTGCTTTGGCAGCCAAATATGGATTGGAAATAGATCAAATGGATGCTGTGTCAGCTTTCCTGCAAGGGGAAATTGATAAAGAGATCTACATGCAGCAACCAACACAATATCAACAAGGATCTCAGGTGTGCATATTGCACAAATCTATATATGGACTCAAGCAGGCCAGCAGGCTGTGGAATGTGAAACTGAATAATGTTTTACACAAGCTGGGAATGAAACAATCTAAAACAGATTCTTGTGTGTACTACAACACAGAAAAGAGTACATTTATAGCTGTGTGGGTTGATGACCTAATTATATTTACAGCACATGAGTCAACAAAGAATTTATTAAAGGAGAATTTAAAGCAATACTTTGAGATGAAAGATATTGGCCCAGCAAGCCAGTGTGTGGGTCTACATATTACTAGAGATGGAGACAAAGTAATAATTGACCAAGAAAAATACATAAACAACATACTAGAAAAATTCCGAATGTCAGACTGTAAGCCGGTGAAAACGCCGTTTGAAGTTGGCATGAAATTTGACAAAGAAATGGAAGATAGGAAATTGATAGACTTCCCTTATCAACAGGCAATTGGGTCTTTACTTTATGTGGCTCAAGGTACCCGACCCGATATTTCCTTTGCAGTAAACACACTGAGCAGATTTAACAAGAATCCTAGTGCTGTACACTGGACTGCAGTTAAAAGGATACTCAGATACCTTCAGGGCACAAAAGCATTAAAATTAATTTATACCAAAGATGGTGATGAGAAGATCACAGGATATTGTGATGCGGACTGGGCAAGTGATGTGCGTGATCGTAAGTCGTGCACGGGTTATGTTTTTATGTTGCAGGGTGGAGCTATCTCGTGGCGGTAACACAAACAACAGACTGTCGCATTATCAACAGCCGAAGCCGAGTATATGGCTATGTCTTCAGCAGCGCAGGAAGCGCTATACTTGCAACAGCTGCATGACGAGCTTGGTCAACAACAGAGCTACCCCCTCATCATCTACAGTGACAACCAGAGTGCAGTAAAACTATCCCTTAATGAGGGGTATCTACCTAGGTCTAGGCACATAGACATTCGTTACCATTTTTTGAGAGATCATGTTAATAACTCTGTGATAAAATTCTGTTATGTAAAAGGGGAAGAAATGATTGCTGATAACTTAACTAAGGGTACTACTTCTGAGAAACACTTGTATTGTACAACAAAAATGGGGTTGCGCTCCAAGGGAGGGTGTTAGGAATGATGGAACGCAACCATTTTTGGTTCCTTTTATCTATGCGTGTGTCATCTGTCACTTCCTGTCTAATCTAATGTGTAACCGAAAAGTACGCTATAAAATAAAGTTATATTTCGTAAATATCTACTATTATTTACCACAACCACACACTTTCCTTCACTTTTAATAATGTTCAAGTAATCAATAATTATCGAGTTTATAAGCTTAAAAGCATATTTGATAACACAAGGGAACATAATTTTTGTTGCATGAAATATTACGACTAATGTTGTATATTTTCGGGGTGCTGATTTTAGATCTGAAGTCAGATTTTTTGTATCAGCTTTAGTTTTTGAGATATAAAGAAAACGTGATTTTAACAAAAAACAGATAAACAACCACTACATATCAAAAAACTTCCTTTTATAACATTTTCTTGCTTGACTTGGTTCACTAGGGCTGTTTTTAATGCTCCAAAAGTAGTCCGTTGGCATTCCAATGACCCTTTTTTTTTTTTTGAGGGTGGAAAATTATCAAATAACTTCTCCCGCTCTGGGCGGAGCGGGAGGGCGTGTCAGACTTTTACTGACTAAAACCCACCCGTGTTCCTTCAGTTGCCTGTGCCAGGGGCCACTCTCTCTTTGAGGCGCACGTGGAACACAACGCGCCGTCGACCCGGGCCTGGTCCTTACCGGACGGCGAGCTGCCCATTGCTCGCCGTCCGCAAGCCCGCGCCTACGGTGGCCGGGAATCGGCTGTCGATTCCCGACGCCCAGGGCGTCTCCTGCGGCGACTAGGGGCGTGAGGGCGCAGAGATTGCCTCTCCCTCACGCGCTCCGCCTCCTCCTTTGCGAGCATTACTGCTTCGCAGAAGGAGGTGACGGCCTCCCATGCACTCTCGCTCCGTACCATGGCCTGGACTAGGACTGGACGCGAGAGATCGCCGCCGCCGATCGCCGCCGTGAGGACGCGGCGGTGCTCTGCCCAAGCTGGGCAGACCTCCACCGTATGCTCCACCGTGTCCTCCGGGCTTTCCACGCAATGGTGACACCCGGGCGTTTCCTCCCGCCTTATCCGGAACAGGAACCTCCCGAAACAGCCGTGTCCGGTGAGGACCTGCGTATTCCAATGACCCTGGTACCGCTCTTCCATAGTCCAAATATCTTGATGGAACCGTTCCTCTTGTTCTTCACTGAGATCACCTAGATTTTCAGGGAAACGGTCCAAATGGCTATAGAGGTAGTGTATCTTAATGCTCTTATTACAACTAAGCTGCCGGAAGTGCGACAACATCTCTTCAATGTGCTTCGTATAGCTTTCATCCTTTTTTCTTTGCTTTAATCGAGAAGCTAAAATCTCCGATGCTTTTTTAGAAAGGCCAAGGTCCCTGACTAATGCGCTGAGCTCTTCCTGATTAAAGGGCCTGGGCTCAGAGGAAACATCTGGATTAAAATCAGTTGTCCCACGTTCATCACTTGAAGAAAAAATTTTTTCTCCCAAGTCGTGATCAATTTGTGCAGATGAAGATGCTTGTGGTGCTGATGCATCGCCGGAGTACATGACTGGTCGGGTAACAGATAACAAGTTAGGGTAAGACCATTTGGACCGATTTTTTTTGTTAATCCCTTTTATAACAACCACGTAAAAATAACAATCGTCCTGATGATTCGAGGGTTCCCGCCAGATCATTGATGTTTGGTACTTGAAATGGGGTCTTTTCTTATTCGCCCATAATCTTAAAGACTCGACGCATGTTTTACATACCATTTTTGGCACCCAGTACCTGTCGCGGGTGTCCAAAGAAAATCCAAAGTAATCAAAGTACACCCGTTTTCCGAACTCCGACAAACTAAGTCTACAATCTTTAAATGTATATTCACCACATATATTACAGAAATAGTTAGGATCATTTTTACAGATATTTCGCGACATGGACATGGTAAAAAATATATACTTTTTAAATAAACTTCTCCGTTTTATGAAAGTTAAGTGCAACTAGTACGAAAATATGGTCAATAGCTGTATCTCAAAAGCTGTTAGAGAAGAATTGTGAGTAGATTTGAAATCAGCGCCCTCGAATTGGTAAACAACGGTCATAAAATTCCATGCAACAAAAAAAAAGTCTCATTTTGTTCCCTTGTGTAATTTACAAGATAAGACTTAGTATAAAAAATTGTTTATCTTTTCCTTGTCTATCTACTAAATAAGTAACATCAATCAATAAAAAAATTAAGGTGTATGTGTGTGTCTTTGTGATTGAACATAGCTGAACAAAGTCTATTTAATCAATTCACTGCACTAACTTTAAATATCAAATTTGAATATGTAATTTAGAATTATCTCCAATAAATTTAAGACAAATGGTTGCCAAAATGTATGTGAAGTGTCTAAACATGTAGGTCGCGGTAGAGTAGCGCTCGGTGGTCGCAGGGCGGGCCCGGGGCTGCGGCGCGGTGCCTCGGTACCTGCCGAGAGCGTGTGAAGTCCGGCGCAGGCAGGGGGTGCACGCCACAAAGGCATATTCAAATGCGCTCCTGGACGTGGCTCGCATGAATGTGCATTGCCCTATGACCATATTATTTTTAACATGCGAAGATAATGGCTCATCGGGGCGATTCTTAATTTTTTGTCGCTTTCTTATACGCGACCCTTTATTAGAGCTCGCAACGCTTTAGGGTTTTTGTGCAACCGACGAATGTTGTCATTAAAGCGAAAATAATTAATTATTTACTCGCACCGTTTAAATATCTTTAAGCTGAACATTTGAATCAGATCAAAATGTTGAATTAACGGTACATTTTTATTGAATCCTTCTAAAGCCTAGTCTTAAAGTCATTAACATGTACAAATCTTATCAATAATAAATGATAAAAACTCATGTGGACAAAAATGGCAAAATGTCAGCCATAACACCGAGTTATTAATAAGGATAACAAGTTTTTTCAGTTAAACAAATATGTTGGATGATTATATCCACTAACACTGATTAATTATCGCTGTATGCGGTCTTTAACTTTGGCGCGTAATTAATTCCCAGCGTTAGATAAAGTTCAAATGCGGTAAACAACAATAATGAATTAAACAGGGCCCCGTCGGTCCACAACCGGTACTTATGACACTTTACCCTGTAATTTGGCAATCAGTGGTGTGCCCACTGACTGCGCAGTGCGCACCGAGCTATTGTGCGCAGCGCCACGCTGACATCAGGAGCCTGTAATTTGCGGTTACTTGCAGGTGTTTATTACATTATAGCTGTGACGTGAGACTAAGTGAAACGAATAAACTGCACAGGACACGTCGGTTAGGCTTTCCGAATGTCATACCTAAGTACTTCCTTCAAATTAACCACTAATGTAGGTACATTAGTGGTTAATTTGAAGCAGGCAAAAAAAAATTGATTATTAATAAATATTCGCGCGGTAGGTAGGTACCTACCGCGCGAATATTTATTAATAATCAATTTTTTTAAAAATAAATATTCGTTCTAACTTAGCCATATATTTTGACTAAGGTGTAGTTTGCGAAGTTAGGTCTTGTAGAGTTAGGGCGTGTAGAGTTAGAAGCTTGGCTCTACATGAGATCTGATTACTTTTTGACAGAGCGAGCTACATGGTCTCGTCTTGGTAACATTTAACATGAAATGTTTTTGTGGTATTACTATTATTACTATTAATCACAAATTCTATTCTAGCTATTAACCCTACATTCTTGAAATTTAGCAAGTAATTTTTTTATCCAGTTTTGGTGCTCTCTGAGGATAGGTTAGGTAATTACACAAGTTAATTAGGTACTTAGGGGATACAATTTTGTATGGAAGTGTTTTGTGTAAGTACTTACTTACATTGAGAAGTTCTATACTCTATATCTGAAGTTCTTCATCAAATCCTCACTATAATATGAGATCACACTGAAAGTCAATCAATCTGCCTTACCTTTCCCAACCATATTGGGGTCGGCTTCCAGTCTAACTAGATGCAGCTTATATACAAAGTGTTAAAAAATTAACCCCACAAACTTTAAGAGGTGCTTTAGACCATCGAACTGAACAACTTTCACTAAAGGACCAACTCTGAAATCACGAAAAAAATCAGCTGTTTCATACATTTTGGTCAAGTAGGTATTGAACTTTTGTATTAAACAGTTTATTTTTTCCTTTATTTCAGAGTTGGTCCCATAGTGAAAGTTGTTCAGTTCAATTGTCTAACGCACCTCTTAAAGTTTGTCGGGTTAATTTTTTAACACCTTATATAAATATCAGTATTTTACTTGGGGCGAAAGCCTATCTGATTTCCAAAACCTCAAAAAACTCTTTAAACATACGCAAAAACAAAATGGAATTAAGAACGTCCTGCTTATTTTGTAGACGAATTAAGTAATAAAATGTTAGAAAATGTATAATGTTTGCATATATTATAGATGTGCAAACAAGTCTGCCTGCCTGTCTGTCTGTTATCTTTTCACGCCTTAACGGCTGAACGGAGGCACATGGATAGACGATGACCTGGGTTAGGACATAGGATACTTTTTTTAAACTCGATAGTACGATCCCGTGACACAATTTCCAACCTCCACGGGGGCGAAACCGCGTGCAAAAGATAGTGCCATATATGAACTTTAATAAAATAATAACATCGCAGAATTGTATAATTTCAACAATTAATCAAGTTTATTATACGCGATCGTGACAAAGCTCGCATCAGCTTATCTCGTAGAAAAAAGCGAATTAATTTATTCCGTTACTTTATAAGGCCATCTCGCATATAAATAGTGTTCGGTGATTTCACACGGTGAGCGGTGTACTGACCATTGTCTCCCCTATCATTAAAAAGAAAATTGCGAACCGCGCCATTGTTATATCTTCAACCCTTTCTTTGCCCTGTGTCCATGAGCGTCACGACGACCCGAGGTAATATCTTATAGTTTTGACAATCGCCCGATGGGGAGACACTCATTGTTTCGCAGCATCCGAGGGTCCCGCAGTGAATTTATGCTCTCCTGTCATAACAGAATGCATTTACGCATTGTGAATCAATACAGTGATTTCATCAATAGACAGCCTTTGTTTCTGGGTGTCGAGCTTATGTAATGTATTAGGATATGTCAGCAAACAGTAATGTGTAAGTGGATACTTTTAGTTGAGACAATGGCCACTCATTTATATTGTGCCAATATTTATGATAAAATATCCGGTCAGCTTTAAAAGCTCGACGTTGTGACAACTATGCAGAGTTGAATAGGTATGATCTGCAGTAGTCAAGCTAGTTTAAATTATCTAAAAATAAAATATATTAATAATGTATTTATATTGCTAGTACAGTATTAGGAAGTTTTAAGTGCCTGGAAATGGTTTAATTGAAATAAATGCTTTGAGTTTGAGTTTTGAGTTTAAATATAAATCTAAGGAACTAAGTCATTGCAGACTTAGTTCATTAGATTTATATTAAAAAACATACCTACAAATGTCCGCGATCCGTAAAACAAAACAACAAAACATTTCAATTTTAATAGATGATCATAAAATATAGACAAATTCAGAAATCAGCTAAGTGGAAATGTTGCAAAAAATCGAATCCAATATTATTAATTGGGTTATATTTGAATTTGTTACGATAATTCCCCGATTGTAGGTATAAAACTACATACTCGTAGGTAGGTACAAATCGATTTGATCACAGTCCGACTCAATGTTTTCGGTGAATAAATTATATGTAATTTATTGGACATAGGGTTACAGTAAAATGTATAGATGCAATTTATTGCGTGTGTACGTAAAGTATCGCCTCTCAACAATTCCTGTTTACACTCAATACTGTAATTTCATAATTCAAGCGTTTAAATGCATAGCTTTTCGTGAGCGAACGCAAAAAAGCGCAGAGGCTCGCTGGAACGGCGATTACGACCCTTAAAATAACATCGTACGTTTAAGTTAATGACAGACACACCGACAAAATGCACTTATAATTGCTTTTACAAAGAGTTTTGGTGAAAAATTATCATGTATATGGTATTACGACGAGGTTCTCCCACGGGATGGAGAGGAAGCGCTTTGTTTCTCCTACGCACGTATTGTAGGATTAGTTTGAGGCCAGGCATACCTCGAGCTACTCGTACATCTATGTTGAAATAATGTATCGGATTTACAGATTCCAATCGTGCACAAGTACTAATACTAATTAATTTATTTACACTGCATTAATAAATAAACATATATATCTATTATGAGCCAAGGGCGCCGTCTGTTTTGCCACATTAAATACCAATGTGACACTCGGCCTGTATACTCACTAGATTTGTAGTCACGAGAAATATCGATTAGAACCTTTAATGAATCTTAAAACATGCGTTACTATTACAAATTAATTATATTTGTGATTATAATTAATTACTGTATAATAAATATTTAAATTATGTATTGATTTTATTAGATCACACATTATTAGAAATATCTTGTAAGAAATAAGGATTTGAATTAGGTATTAAATACACTCAGTTACTAGAGATCAGCTTTAAAGAGATTGCACATTAAAATAAAACAAATTGGAAATAATTATACTCTTTCAGGGTTAGTTTTTGGCTAATTGTAACGGGGCTCTTTAGCTCTTATGCAACCTTATACGAAAAGCATACCTATTTGAATTTAAGCTATTAAAATACCCGTTGACCAACTAGCCTATACAATAATACTAATATATAGTATTAAGAAAGTAGATTTGCTCTACAAATTCCAATATGAGATTAAGTACGTTTGTTTGGAGTGTTAATAGACTACCAGATTAATAGCAAAATATTCACAAGTTCGTTCGAAACGCAATTTTCTAATAAGCAACAACTAACTTCGACGAATAACTGTAATTAATTATGTGAAGAATTAGAATGCTGACAGTTACAGATACAGGTGTCGATAAACAAAACTTAAATTTGTGCCATTATATAATGTCGCAGAGATATTTAATGTTTGAAACATTGCATAAGCAATTAGTAGCTCTTAGCCGTGGACATACATCAGTAACAGTAGCTGTAGGTAGTGGCTAGCGGCTCTGGCGATAAATTCCCGCAACTAGTCGTAGTCGGTGGTTACTAGCCAATAATCGACGTTGCATATTTGCATAATTGTGCCTGCTAAGTGTCTGTATCTACATAAAATTGCGTCTTTTTCATGACTCCTCTATATTTAACCATGATGAAAATCGCTTCGATCAAAATATTTCCTCTGAACCTCAAGCCTCTTAATTAATATTTATTTTGAATAAATTTCGACGACGATCATTTTATAATGACGGAATGATTTTGATAATATCATTAGTCATTATACATATTTTGTTCAACATGTAGAATCATAAAACTTTAACTTTATGAAGTTTTTCTGTGAATATCAAATAGCAGATAGGAATCTAATAAATTATTACATACTTTCATTTGACTCTTAACTATGTCTTCTGCGAGCGGCGCTGGCTTTACTAATAACTGCTCTTATTGGTTCCATTGAACTGTGAATGACGAACTAATTAGACTGTCGGAAGTCGGCAATAACCTTAAATAGTTATTAATACCAATAATAAACTAGAAAATTAGTATAAAGTTAATGGGTTTAAACTTTTATGGTATAAAGTTAAAGGGCTTAAACTTTTATGCTAATATGTTTCGTGTTTTCATTCCACACGCATATTGATTATGGTGTTGTTGATGTGAGCAGGGTGTGAATGAATATTTATCAATTTGTAGTGGCCTAAATTGAGGTGTTAGAGTAAAGGCATATTAACAAACTCTTTCGAGTGCAACTGTTTGATTGATGAGAATTTAAAAAAAATCATTAATGTATAAATACTTAAAAACGTTGTTCAATGTCTAGAGAAAAGCTAAAGTTTACGACTTAATATAAAGTGCAACACCTAATTATGCGGCATTATTAGTAATAGATTATGTGTTCAATGACATCATGACACGACATGCGGTAAACGAGAACGGAAGATAGAAAAAAGTGTAACAGAAAACAATTTTATTACAGAGACATTTCCGTTCGGCTCGATCGGAGATAATTTTTAATCTTGAGGCCTGAACACAGCTAATCTAATTAGATTCCAACTAGTGGAACTAGTCGATAAAAACGGTTATGAAGTTGGAATGGACGCCGCTACCAAGCGACAATTATGTGTGGATATCTGATTGCAAGTGAACACAGCTTTTATGATTCGATACTAAAACAAGTACATAGAAATACCGCTTATTACGTCTAGTTAAAGGCAATTGTTGATTTGTACACTTAATAAAAGCAACATGAGTGTATGATCTGTTGTGGTACCTATACATATGTATTCAGGATTAACTTTGTAATGTATGTTTTTATTTAGGTAAGCGTATCACAGTATAAAAGAAAAAAAAATGGTGTCTAAACTTATCACAACAAACAGAGATTAGTACAAAATGTTTGCTGCACGTACATTTGGTGTGACGTCCGAGATTGTTAAGATGCATTGCAACAAGGAATTTGTTAAATGTTTACGCAGCTACGGTAATAGATATAGTCACTGGATACCAGCACCAATGTCCGTTTGCGCTTGTACTACACTAATGATAAACGATTCTGGGGATTGCGTTTCCTTAAGCACCTTTTGCATTTAGGTTCACTTCAAGTCTCTTGAGAACAGACATAATTCTCTTGTCGCTATTAGTCTAAACTATTAACTGTTACAAATATAACCAAACATACTTGTAAATAGACTTCACTAATGGTCCTCAGTTTTGCACAGGTTCTTGTTATTGATAATACATAGTTTAAAGTTCCTTTTTTGCAGTAGTGTCGTTATTTGAAGACCTATATTTATCTGTCTTTGGAGCACATGTAATTCTTCTGAACCTAATTATACTCCATGTAATTTCTGTTGGCATAATTGCATTGTGAAATGGTATGATAGTGTAGTGGTGCGTCGCACGGTCGCGCCCGAGGGCGACTCGGACGGATAACGGAGCGCGGCCCGTGAGGCTGATTTATCGTGGACATCCACCGAACCTATCCGATTTGCATTTAGATAGCGCTGCGGCGCGGGCGGCGGGCGGGGCCGCCGCGCGGCGACCGAACACGCCGCTTTACTCTATCGCACGTAAATTAACTATAAAATTATATTTCTGCAAAAAAAACGACAGCAGCTATTCATCCCACTAATAAGATTTAAACGTTCTCGTCGATACTCTATCATCAAGCTTCGTACCTTTAATAGCGCAGTTAATGATGTTAAAATTTCCTTAGAAAGTTGAGAAAAGTTGGTTTTGCCAAATGGGAAAGAAGTGTTCACGTTTATCTAGACTTAATTAGTAAAGTGACACCCAGGCATACGACACCAAAACATGACTTAGAGTAAATTGATAGCCGAATACCTATTATTTTGATTCGTGGTTTTTGTTTGTGACCATTATCCTGGAGTATAATTACATTTAGCTGGCACATTCCTCGAGGGCCGTTACGTAGTGGTGGCGGAAGGCTGACGATGACGGGGCTAGGTTATTCAGACTGCTCGTAAATTATCTACCTCCGCAATTAGTAGGCGCCGATTTGGCGCATTATACGTTTCCTTCACCAACAAGCAAATATCGAATAAATTGAACAGTCAACGACTTTATCAATTAATAGTTTTCTTAATATACATAATCTGTCTTTATCTAAATAAACTAGATTTGGTACCTAAGTGAATATCTTTACATAATATAGCATCTAGCTCAAACATATTTTTTTTCTCACCAGAGCTTTTAGAAGATGAACAACATAAGCAGGATGTTAAAGCATTTTATAATATAGGTACCTAGGTACCTATTTGTTCTAAGTTATCAACAACATTATATAATATGAAAAAATTACAACGATTGGAAGTTGGAGCTTTCATCCAATGTAAAAGATTAACGTGATTAACTTATATCTTACTACCTGACCCCGCAAACGTCGTTTTGCAAAAAGAAAAAATAGATAATAGCCGATTCTCAGACCTACCCGATATGCACACAAAATTTCATACAAATCGGTCCAGCCGTTTCGGAGGAGTATGGTAACTAACACTGTGACAAGAGAATTTTATATATTAGAGATATTCATGGGATGGTATAGTGATCGCTTTTTGAAAATTATTGTTAGTTAAATAAAGTTATTTTAGTGAACCCCGAATTCAATTACAATATCTAACAAAACTTGTGTAAGCAAGTTAGCAATGAAATGCTAAACATACTAATATGCGCAAGCTTATTTTAGATTTGCACGCTACTTTATAAAATGCAAATCGTATTCTATACAGACGTACCTACGTATTAATCGAAACTCGGAGAGTAAAATATGGTGTCAGTGGACGTTGCTAAATGTTTTACAAAATGGAAATCGCAATTCAGACGGCTCGCATGTGTGGCGCGCAGCTTATTGCAAATTTTCTTCGTGAGAGCATTTAATCTTTCCGTCAAACAGATGT
Source organism: Globia sparganii (assembly GCA_949316385.1). Taxonomy (NCBI): domain Eukaryota; kingdom Metazoa; phylum Arthropoda; class Insecta; order Lepidoptera; family Noctuidae; genus Globia; species Globia sparganii. The sequence continues at coordinate 13,438,055 of OX438653.1, read as the reverse complement.
TATCCATTGCAACAAACCCAACCACTCTGAGGCGTAAAAGGAAGAAGCACACGCCCCTAATTGCGATATATCCCCGAGTATCTCCTACAATATGTAAATAGGCGTTGGAGGTAATTAAAAGCTTATCTCGCGCCCTGCCATCGCGGCCATCGCGGCCTCGCTGATTGCTTCGTAAAATGATTGACATGCTATTTTAACAGTGTACCGATAATGAAAACGTTCCTGCGCAGTTTAATTCATACTTTATTTATTGTTGACAATTACTATTTGCACAGGATAATTGATCGCGTTCTCACAATTGTCAGGCTGCTGACGAGTTGTTTGCGATTTTTTTAAAAGCTGCGTAGCCGCGAGGCGCCTGCGTCGCCGCCGCCGGCCGGTGTCCACGCACCGCCACTTACTATGACTACACTACTTTTTATTATTTATTTGTGTCACTTTTTTCGTACAGAATTCCCGATGAATTATCTTAATACGACAAATATTTACATTCGTTATACAAAGCTTATTGACTTGTCTATCTGTAGGTACATGTATTTCTTAATCGTTTTGAAGAAGAATTTTTTAGGCAGTGCGTGGTTAGAACGGTTTTACGTATGAACTGGTAAATGACGGTGTTTACTTAGCGGTCCGGATGATCGATGGAATTTGTAAATAACTTTAAGTGTCTAGCTGGTAGGTACCTAGCATATTAAGACATCAATTAAGATCGTGTTTAATCTGTTACAGCTGACTAATAGTTGCGCAATTCTTCAGGACCTTAATAGCCTCGCCAGTTCATCTAAGTAAAACAATGCGATAACAAATCTGAATGCATTAAATCAGCGTTGCCATATTTCCGTGGGCAGTGTCGCAGAACTTGTAGATCTTTGGGGAATAATGGCTTTGCGGTTTAATTATAGTCGCAGGAGTATAACATAATCGGACATAAATCACGTTATATAGATACCTGCCAACCACAACCTGTTTCAATCGGCACGGCACAATGCGCGCGCCGTATTGTGCGCCTGCGCGGACCGCGATACTCCTAATTTATACCTTCATGGTGATTTAACGACAGCAGCCGAATCTATCCAAGAATACGTATCAAAGTTTTTACTATTGCTGCTTTATAGAATAAAATTCATTTGTAGTGTCATTTATAAGTTTTTTATTCTTATAGTTCGCATCATGAAATTTATAGATATGGTTTCTTTGTTCAGTTGGTCGTTCGGTGAATATCACGTTTAGCACACAATCGAGAGCATTAACATTTCCATTGAAACGTGCAGACTTTAATCAGCCGATGCGAGTCGCTCAGGCGCTCACTCGCTCAGCCCAAACTGACACAACTGCGCCGCGGACGCAGCTTCCCTTGAGAATATTATTCTTCATTTGTTTTTCGAGATAAAGACATCTACACAACCATCCTAACTTATTATTTCACGAAACCATTTAAGTTATTATTCATTTACACAATTTATAATGTTTACAGATTTTAGATTTATACTGCTCGTAGATCTGATTTATAATAAAGGCTCTACAAGCTATTAAGTAACGCCTTCTCAATGAACATGGACCACACACAGCATTCAAATTAGAAAAGTCAGACAAAACGGAAACGATGCATTTATTTTGGGTTTAGAGAGGAGCGGGCGCCGCGGGCGTTCCTTCTTTCTACGCTCATAACTCTTCTAATAAGACACTTTACGCGAGCTTAACTAGAGCTTAATGCGTGCAACTTCGATTGTATACCTATATCATTTTGATTTGTAGTGAAACCGAAACATTTGTACGTCCCGCGTCTCGACCGTTAAGACGATTAGTGTAATATTTTTATGTGGCCGTTCGTGGTTAGAAACATTCTCAATTTACTTCTTTATAATTTCTAGATAACATAATAATATTTACCTCGTACGCTTTTTAAAACGGGATGTTTATTTATTGTTAAATGGTAGTTAAAGATAATTCGTTTTAAAATGATCGATGATAAGTGCTTGTTCAGTTTTTTGTCGTGTTCGCGCGGTGAAATAATCGCGAGCATATTCTTATTCGTCGCAGGCAGGCGCAGGCGGCCTTCAATACCGTCTCTATTTCCGCACTTCCCCTCACTGCTAAATGGCACAAATTGTCTTTTACATGCATGCCGTGTGTAATGTTCATAGTTTTGTTTTTGTTTTGCTAATGGGTTGAGTTCAGGGTTTGTAATTTAAGTTATGCACTTAGCTTCTGATAATGTGAGCCTGTTTTAAAGAAGGCCTTTAAAGTAATGTAGTTTGGCTTTACATAAAATGTTGTATAACATATTCCAAGATATACATAGGTAGTTTATATGAAAATTCAGCTCCGTATACAACGTGTAACATTAAATGCGCAAAACCTGAAAATATTTTGTTCATAATTGACTGCTGAATCGATTTCAGTAACTTTTAATATAAGTTTTTTTTTTTTCAAAAAATATTTATTTTGCCATACTGTCTGCCGATTGAGACAAAGAAAATTAAGTCTTATTTCAAGGCAACAACTCTCAATCCTCAATTTTGAATGCATAAAATAATGCTAGGATCAACACGATTTTCTTAATAATAATAGTTAGCTTTAAATAAAAATTGTTTTGGTCATTGTATTATGCTTTTAACTCAATGCTCTAATTGGGGTGTATGAGGTTTTGCGCATTTAACGTTACACGTTGTATAAGTGATGTATAAAAAGACTACTTTGAAAAATGATGTATAATTTTCAATTACAACAATTATTCTCCTTTGTAAATGAAGTACGTATTGATGGTGATGCCAGTGACGGCTTCACGCGACCGGCGACCGGCGACCGGCGACCGCGCGACCGAGCACGCACAATACAAAGAACACTTCTTATAATCGCGAGTTAACGTCGCATTCAACCGCCGTGTCAACCTACTGAGCGTTGTCACTCAACGGTCACTCAACGGTTTTAAAAAGAATTGTGAATAACAATTTTATGCGCTCTGAATTAAATTTTATTTCCTGCCAAATGTCAGATTTTAAATAAAATGCTAATGAGTGACTCTATAAAGAGACGTAGGTAAATACGGTCAACCATATTTAAAAAGAATTTCCAATTCTTATTCTTAGTAACGATTTGATAAATAACGGTCTTAATTTTTGAATAGAATATAAACAATGATTTAAATTTGACAATACAATGTATATTTATGGCTTTCGCTAATAAAGAGAGAACCCCAACAAAACTGTATCAATGTGTCAATATCACCCCTTTTATTTATAGTCTTTCGTTAATTTAAATCGGAAATTGAATACTGGCACACCTATTATAATAATAATTCATAGATACCGAAATTCTAAATGTATGTAGATACTCGTATATAGCCTATTGTCACTTGTTTAGTGCCAGTAATTGTAAGCTTCAGCGCGTAATTATAGAGCGACGTTAAACTTTCAGAGTTGAATGCTACTAGTTACGCAGACAGGAGACATGACTTATTTAGTGCCCATGTTGCGTTTCCATCTTTAATCTGCGTGGGCGCATATTTCTGAGAAAACATTTCTTGTTGACCGTACATAATGCTGCCAAGAAAACAGAAGTAATAATGTTGGCCATACTTGTACGGTGAAGAACTCCGTAAATGAATCATCGCATATGCGTTCCTCGTCAGGACGCAAAAAGAGGTTTGTCGAAAATGCTCCTCGTTTAGTTTAGCTCGGCGTGGCTGCGTTCGCGCTCACTGCTCCCTGTACTCATCCCTTATTTATTTATACTGGTATGAAGAATGTACATTTTTTGTGCTGCCATAACAGTGTGCGTCCAGCGCTGCGACAATCCAAGCCTGCGAATTCTTTAATTGACAAAATGCAGCGAAGTTACATTCCGCCTCGAATCGTTAGCTTTAATGTGGGAATACAAAATCGATTATTTATTGATTAATGACACAGTTTCACTTTTGCACTAATATAAACAATCCTTTTTTTTGAGCTTATTAGGTTTAAATTTGCATTTAGCATACCTAATATATATTTTTTGCAACTAATTGGAATTTTAGTTTTCTGTAAATTTATATAAATGTAAATTTCTTACTTAATAGTCGTGGGAAAAACTTAATAATAATGATGTACTTTGTTTTTTTTTTTTCTCTAAGTTTCTAAAAGTATACTATTTCTACATATACCTATTCGCAACATAAACTTTTCAATTTTATTAAGTACGTATTTATATAGGTAGGTAAATATTAATACTATATCAATTCGCCACTCAATATTGATTGAATTCGTTGAGCTTCCTAAAAGTTTTCAAGAAGCAAGTTTTAATTAAAATAGCATTTAAGAGCTGGTTTAAATGTAGGTAGGTATGTGCATACATAATATGTAGGTAGGTACCCACTACTTACAAAGTAATTTATGGTCTAATGAAAAATCATCAGTTTCTATCACGTCTCGCTCAGCGCTGGTAATGAGTCGTTAGTTGCGATAGGTACTAGTTTCTCTTATCATCAATGATAAAACATGCGTAGATTTGAGCCGCGCCCTGCACTTTCCCTTGAAGGTAGGTACTGCACCTGCCGGGTGAGCGAGGTGAAGCCGCGCGGCCTGTTCCGCCGCCACGCATGATTCAATATATCTGCAGTGCGACAACAACGTTTATGGATATGTATACGTGAGGTTATTGCATATGAGTTCGTTACACCATGAAAGGACTACATGATTATAATGGAATTTTAGAGTTATGTAGGTACCTACTTGTAACTGGTAGATTGGGTAAAGATAAACTTAACTAGTCCACAAATATATATCACTGCGCACAGCTATTAAGGAATTATCTAGTAGTTCTATGTTCTATGTTAAGGGTTTGGTTTCCGCACTTAGTCCTTCAGTTGGACCATTGTGCGTGGGCCATGGCGGCCGTCGGTGGTTATTCCAACCAGCCCACCTCCCTCCAGAAGCTGATTAGGTCTCCTGGTCTATTGAGAACATCTGTGTACGATCCGGGTGTCCCAAGGGTTTCTGATCTACTCTGGGTGACGCCTGTGCACTCAAAGAGCACATGCGTAACGGTTTCTTCAGCCTCCATGCAAGCTCTGCACAGGGGACTGTCCGTTATGCCTATGGTGTGGAAGTGTTTATTCAGTGAGCAGTGTCCTGTGATGGTCCCCGTCACCAGGCGCAAGCCTTTCCTGTCCAGTCGCAATAAACGTCTGGTTAGCCTGCCATCTAATGATGGCATAGCTTCCTTGGACTGCCTGCAGCCTGGTGACGACGTCCACCAATTTTCTGCTTGTGTATGGGTGTGCTCCTTTAGCCACCTGCGTATTTGGTTGAAGGGGATGGGCACGACAGGTTCCGGTCCACAAACTGACGTACTAGATGCCCTTCTGGCCAGCTCGTCAGCTGCGTCGTTACCTAGCGATCCACTGTGTCCCTTTATCCATTGTAGTGTCACTTTATTGCGGTTCAAAACAGTTACCCGTTCAAGCGCATTGTGACATTCTAGTATTAGGTTCGATGTGATGCATTCCTTCCCTAGGGATTGGAGGACTGAGGCGCTGTCTGAGAGTATGCGAATGCAGGCATCCGTAACTCTTCTGGCTGTTATGGCATAAGCCGCTTGTATTATGCCCACACACTCCGCTTGATAGACAGTGTTGAGCATTCCCAGCGGTCTGGATATTTTTATGTTGAGGTCGTGTGAGAAGACTCCGACTCCAGTTCCACAGTCGGTCTTTGAACCATCAGTATAAATTCTCAGTTCCTTCGGGCCTGAGTAGTCGCACTGCTCCTCTTTAAGCACTATGTTGTAATGCTTTTGAGAGCTGTATTGTTTCGGGGTTTTGTCGCAGGGTGATGCCATCATTGGCTGCCGTTTGATCGCATCTTCTTTTAAACGTATGTGTTTGACCCTAGAGTCTTTGCTTAGGGTACCTGATACATGGAGCCTAAAGGCAGCAAGGGCCGCCTCTTCCCGCACTATGAGGTGTAGGGGCGGCAATCCGAGCATGGCCTGTAGGGCAGCAGTGGGTGTGGTCCTCATGCAGCTAGTGATTGCCACACACGCGAACCGCTGCAGCTTTTCGAGATCTTTTTGGGCTGTGCTCAGGTCTGTCCTGGGCCACCAGACTAGTGAGCCGTATGTAATGATTGGTCGGATGACTGTGGTGTATAGCCAGTGAGTGACCTTGGGGCTAATCCCCCAATTCTTGCCAAGCATTCGCTTGCATTGCCACAGGGATATGCTGGCTTTCGTGGTAATGTAGTTGATATGTTTTGCCCAATTCAGCTGTTTGTCCAAAAAGATGCCCAGGTATTTGGTTTCAGTTGATAGGCTTAGGGTTGTACCAAAGAATCGTGGTAGTTTTAGTGTCGTCAGTTTCCTCTTTTTTGTGAAGAGAACTAATTCAGTTTTTGTGGGGTTCACTGATAGTTGGTGTTTACCACACCAATTCTCTATTATTTTCAGGGCCTGGCGCATTAGGTTGCACAGGGTGTTTTCGTGGGTTCCATTTATTATTATGGTTATGTCGTCGGCGTAGCCTACGGTGAAGTAACCATTATCGTTGAGTTCTTTTATTAGACTGTCTACGACTAGGTTCCATAGAAGCGGCGAAAGGACACCCCCTTGCGGACAGCCCTTCGCCACGATGGCCCTTGTGGTGTCGTTGACAGTCACTTGTACTGCCCTATGTTTGAGCATGTTGGTGATCCAGCCGCTCAGGGACGGGTCTATATTATGTCTGTCTAGGGCCGTGTTGATGCTTTTGAATGTGGTCTTGTCGAAGGCGCCCTCGATGTCAATGAAGGCGGCTAGTGCTGAGCATTTGTGATCCACCGCACATTCAATTTTAGATACCACGCTGTGCAGCGCGGATTCCGTTGATTTGCCTGTGGAGTACGCATGCTGTTGTTTGTGGAGTGGCTTTATCCGTAGAGGCCCGTCTCGGATGTGTCGATCACATAACCTCTCTAGGGTCTTTAGCAGAAAGGATGTGAGGCTTATGGGTCTGTATGCCTTGGGTTGTGTGTAGTCGGCCTTGCCCGGTTTTGGTATGAAGATAACTTTCACTTCGCGCCAGGCTAGGGGTATGTATCTGAGTGCTATACAAGCCCGATAGATTTCTACCAGGTGTGGTGTAATATGGTCAAGCCCCCATTGTAGCAGGGCTGGGAAAATGCCATCTAGTCCTGCGGACTTGTAAGACTGGAAGGTGTTGATAGCCCACTTTATCCGATCTTCTGTTACTAGACTGTGGGCACTCGACCAGTCCCGCTCCGTTGGGGTCCAGTCGGGCACAGCTTCCCAGGTCCTGTCCTCTAGGAGTTTGCAGCCTGGGAAGTGAGTCTCGAGAAGGACTTTGCTGGTTTCATGGTCCGTTAGTGTGTAGGAGTTGTCGGGTTTTTTCAGCGCGCCAAGGGTTCGGTCCTGATCTGTTGATAGGATTTTCCTTACTCTTGCGGCTTCATTGTTAGTCTCGATGGATTCACAGAATTTCCGCCATGCTGTCCTTCTGGCGGTTCTGATTTGTCTTTTGTATGTGTATTGTGTCTCTTTGTATAGCTCCCAGTCTTCCGGGAGTCTGGTGTTTTTGGCTCTGTTGAATTGCTTTCGTAGTGTATTTCTGAGTTTACCAAGTTCGGCGTTCCACCAGGGATTTCTCTCACTGTTGGTTCGTGGCGCCCTTAGCTTGCAGCATGCATGGTATGCTTCGGTTAAGTATTCCGACAGCTTTGTCACAGTGTATTCAAGTTGTGCGGGTTCTCTTATGTTTGTTTGTATTAGGTGCCTAGTTAGCATCGCGGCTAGGAGGCGCTTATACCCGGGCACGTCGGTGCGCCGCGGATTTCGTCGCGGTACAGGTTTCCTTGTATTAGTGGTTAGTGTGAAGCGAATCCTTCTATGGTCTGAGCAAGAAGGTTCGTTCGATACGTGCCAATTTGTGATAAGATTTGTCGCGTTTTCTGTAGCAAGAGTTAAGTCTATGATCGTTTGTCCTCGGACTGTGACCCAAGTGGGTTCAGAGCCTCGGTTAACGATGTTAAGATTAGTTGAGAATAAATAGGTGGATAGTACCTCTCCTCTGGGGTTCGATGCCTCGCTGCCCCAGAGCGGGTGATGGGCATTCGAGTCGGTGCAGATGATCAGGTCCAAATTGGTGAGCTCGCAGTGCTGTACCAGGTCGGCCATTTCTTTCGGCGGGCAGTCTGTGTCCTCGCCCGGCATGTAGACCGAGGCTAGTACAACATCTGGGGATTCAACCTCAGTGTGGAGCCTGACAGCTGTCAGATCTCTGGAACAGAATTGAGTGAGTAGCGTGGTAGGGATGTCTTTGGGTATGTAGACGCAGGATCTAGGTTTGTCTGAGCTGTGTGTATTGAGGATTAGCTTACCTCCGATGTTACTGAGGCCGCATATCCTGTTGTTCCTGATCCACGGCTCTTGGATCAGTGCAATTGTTCGGGGGTTAACCTCCAGTGCCCTGCGTAAGCTAGCCGTGGCAGTCTGGCTATGTTGGAGGTTAGTTTGGATAATGTTTAGTGATGGTGACGGTAAAGAAGGGAGGGGCTTAGTCTGTGGTGGATCCATCGGACACAACCTCCTCCGCCTCCTCTCTGTACTGGCCGTGGTCGTGGTGTTCACCCGGCGACGATGCTAAAAGTTGCTCGTTCCAGCCGGGAGATGCGGGTGGTTTGTTGTCTTCGTCATCAGCCATCGCCGCGCGGGCCATGACCTCCTCAAGCTGGGCGATGTCTGTGTCGTCCGTCCGTGTCACTGTCGGTGTCGTCGTCGTGTTTGTCTCGCTGTCCGAGGGCTGGGTCGTGGGCCAGAAGCGCACGTATATCGAACCAAGTAGGTACGATATCCGTCGCTCCCGCCCCATGACCTTTTTCACTTCCTCCGGTGGCACACCCAGGGTCAAATAAGTCCCGTAGTTGTCGCCACCGACGGTAGTTGCCCTGTGCATTGACCACCGGGCTATGTCGTACCACGTATTCTGACGAATCAGAATACTGTGGAGCCTCCCCATGTCACCCCTGTAGCGGGGGACGAAAAGAGAGGCTCTGACACGGGTGGGCAAGTCTGACTGTCGTAGTACCGTCAGTGTAAGTTCGGTGTCGGGGAGTTTAAGGAGGGGTACATTTTTGTTTAGCCAAGTCAGGGCGTGGTCGTCCTCACACCATATCTGTACTGTGCCCTCTGCTACCCGTGGGTATCCGCGGAAGGCAGGGAGTGGTGTTGTCGAGTCCGTGTCTATTAGTAGTTCTTCCAGGCCTGCTTTGATCAGCTCGGCCTCCTCTTTCGTCAAGTCTCTAGAGGGAGGAGGGAAGCAGATTGCCACGGCGAGCCGCGCAGGAATATCCTTTGTGGCCCGCGCGTAGGTCCTCAGCTCCCCCTGGGCGGAGTGGACCCTTACACGTTTGGCGTCCCCCTGGAGCGTGCTCGGTGAAGCCGAGTCGTCGGGGCGCTCCCTCTTTGCCGGCCCTGTACCGCTCGGTCCAGGTTGCGACATAGAGGTGCCTGGTAAGGTGGTGACGTTTGGGTGCAAGGATCCACCCCGCCTTCCTCTATGGTGTCTGGGTCGGGGATTGACGTGGGATGCGTCTGTGTCAGTGTGATGGGGTCGGCTGGCGCCCCCGGCAGACTCTGTCGTGTGCAAGGGCTTTTCGCGCTGGGTTTCCCCTTCGCGTACTTGCCCCTGCACGCGCGGTTCCGCGTCCGGCTGCTTTTCGCGCTGGGTTTCCCCTTCGCGGACCTGCAGCTGGTCGCGTGGTCCCACGTTTGGCCGCTTTTCGCGCTGGGTTTCCCCTTCGCGGACTTGCGGCCGTTCTCTTTTTTCCGCTTCCGGCCCCTTTTCGCGCCTGGTTTTACCGTCGCGGACTCGGGGCTGGTCGCGTACTACCTCTTCAGCGTCCGATTGCGCTTCGCGCTGGCTAGTGCCTTCGCGGTTGCTGCGCTTTCGGTCGCCTACTTTCCTCCTCCGGCTTGTGATTTTTCCGCGCTTGTTCAGCAGTCGTACTCTATCAGCCGGGAGAGTGGTAGGGTCGCCAGGTTCGTCATCCTTCCCCATCCCTTTTTGTTCGTGTCTGTCAAAGTCTGGATTAGTGATGCTGTTCCGCACGATGCTCTGTTGCCAGAGGCTCGAGGGAGGCAAGCACTTCGTAGTATGTATTGGCGCGAGGGTCGCAGCCGTGGTAGGGGTTATTGGCGCGTTTGTCGCAGCCGGAGTTGTGTTTATGGGCGCGTAAGTCGCTGCCTGTGTAGTGGGCGCTAAGTCAGCAGCCGGCCGTGCTGGGGAGCACGGCAAGATTGGGCAGTTGGTTGCCCCCCCCAGAATACGTTGGGGGCTGACCGCCGTAGCGGTGTGGGATTCCCCGGCTTGGCCGGGACCCACCTGGGTAGATGCTTTTACCTTCTGCACGTTCATTGTTAAGGGGGGGTGGGCTTTTTTGGAATCGAGGTTACCCGTCCTCTGGGACCGAAGGGATCTATGGATAGGAGGGAGGGTGTTTGGTGGTGGGGTATAGGTTATTGGGGGGTCACCCTAGGTCTGGGATTTGGCCTAGGGATTTGAGGATTGACGGGATTTTATGGAAAGGGAAGGGTTGGGATGATGCGGTTTATTTGGTACATAGGATAAGGTATATGGGTTACCCTAGACCTGGGACTTGGTGTTCGGGCACTTCTCTTGTCCGGGATCTCTTTCGAGATGCTCCGGGTGCGAGACCGACCTTTTGCAGTCAGTCCCGCAGCCGGAGTTGGGCTATCCGCAACCTGCCCACCCGCTCGGTTGCAGGAGAAGAAGTGCCCGGCAGTCTGGGTCGCTCCACCACGGATGTACGTATACATTCGCGTTGGTTCGACCCAGCTAGCCCCGAGTTTATTATCTAGTAGTTCCTTTATCATAGTTTCTCGGATTTTAATTAAGAGATTAATAATGAAGCTGCGACTGCAGTGCCAACGACCGGAGAGGATAAGCTCGGCAGGCGGGCGGCGGGCGCGCGGGCGCACGCAACCCTGCCAGACATGCGTGCCGCTCCGTTACGACACCTACACCAAATTTTTCCACATGCCCGAGCAGCAGATAAGCGGCGAGCGACGCCAACGTGTTATTTATTAACGAACCGAATGATCGATAGTTGGACGCGTCACCGGACGTGGACGTGGACGAGCGCCGCCTTTCGAAACTCGCCGCCGTCGACTGATCGTTTCGCTGTAGGTACGCTGTACACCTCAGATAAATCCATCCCGCAATGTCTCCGACTCGACCGAGCATGAAATTCATATTCTTTGAGACAACTTCATAGCCGAGCTTTCACTCAGGCGTATCTTTGGAAATATGTCATGTTCTTTGGAGTGAATAAACATCCCAGGTTTTACTTGCTAGGAGGTGTTTTCATTCTAATTGCAAACAAAACAACAGCAAGATTATCTCTTTACCAACATGGATTTTGTAAGATGTCTGAGAAAAGTCGTGCGCGCTACGTCCATGTCGAATGCATTGTTTGTGTTACCAAGGCTTCTCCATCTCCAACCCTTTGCCAAAGTCATCCGTTCCGCTCTAGCATACGTCACGTCTCGTCGTGACAGCTGTGCGCGATACTTTCTAATCGCTCCATTCAATAGTCAACACCAAACAAATACATAAGGAGTAGGCAACTTGCGAAACTTTAAATGGCTCGAACAATTGACAGCCAGAAAAGAGTAATCAATTAATTATTTATAGAGGTGCCAGTCTAGCGCAGCTTTGTCAAAGTGATTGCACAACGCCATGCTTCGAGTACTTCCAGAATGTAGGCAATCGATCGAGTTTATAATGTAAACAAGCTCGTGTGTTTACATGTATCGATTCGAGGCAAACGTGATAGGAAACGATCGGAAATTCGAGGTTCGGCTGCACAGGGCAGGTTAGACCAGTCCCGGTGGCCTCGCAAGGACCCCAGCAAACCTGTTAGATTCGTTGCACGATTTTTACGTGCGCACCTACCGGAATCTCATTCACGTGGTGCAGCCGCGCCGCCCGCCCGGCCCCCTGCGCCTCCGCCTGCCAGTTAACTCGTCAAATGACTCACGCTTCGGCTGGTTAAATGCCAGAAGCTGGCTTTTCCAGTTATCTGATCCAATTCGCACATTCTATTCTTACTTGACACTAACGCGACATTCTGTAGCCGGGGTTAATTCATTGATTAGGTAATCATGTGAGGTAACATGATAATGACTTGTTCAAATGTTCTTGGACTCTGTATTGGGATACTCTGAAAAACCTCATTTCATAGTTACAAAATTAGCACTGGGTTTATGTACTTTTGTTGGAATCAATAATACTGTGTTCTTTTTTGACCCGGATTAAACTGACGGTTTAGTCTATGGGGAGAACCAGGAAAATCTTTCGTGGCGTAGCTGCCCCCAGTAACGCTACCGTCACGGAAAGTGGGAGCATATAAGTATGTCACATTTCACACTACAAATGCCAAGATGTATTAACACACCAGGAACAGGAATCAGGTAGAACTACGATCCGGTCAAACCCGTCCGACGCGTGCTTCCAACATTTTTTATTTATTTGTCTGCATCGTCGGATACCGCTGGGCGTGACGTCAGACGACCTAAACTGGTTAGCGAGGGAGCAGGGATTTGCCTCGTATCCTTCCGGTTCTGCGAGTGGTTCAGACCTGTTCTACATCAGGTTGCGCCAGCAGGCGACCCGGCCGCGGCCGCGTGACGTATGAGTACTACGGCGAACTTGCATAAAATCACCCGAATTAGACAACGCCCCTGCGTGTGTCGAAGCCCGTTCCGATAACTAGTCATTTAAATCTCGCACCAGACACAAGCAGTGCTGACTCATGTTCTGTGTGCGCAACAATTAGCAAACGCAGCGTCACATTATGCGATGACTGCGGTGGGTACCATCAAAGGTCAGTATCCGTACCAAAATGGTCACGCCTAATAACTGGTTCGTAAGTTGTAGTAGACTCATTCGTAAAACTACAGTGGTTTTGTATACCAGTATTTTACGCTATGTTTACTCGATTTACACTAAACTACGGATTGAATGAAGCATTACAAATAGTGGAGTTATAAGTTTAGCGATGAATAATTCAAGTTGATGAGTGTTTTGTTGGGCATTTATATAAAGTATGTTGTATTGTTGCAGAAGACGCAAAGAGGTGATGGAGGTGAGCGGGGAGTCGTGGCGCGCCTACTACTCAAGCGCTGAGCACCCGCTGAGCGCGGCTACGTCGGTGCTGGGCGCCGTGGCGGACGACGGTCAGGGCCAGCCCATCGAGTACTACAAGCTGCCGCCACTCGGCCAGGACACGCATCTCAACCTGCACAAAGATGCCAAACTTGTCGATGTCTGGCCGTGAGTCCACAACTATGTCTTCTTTATTGTGAATCTTGCATGAACCGCACAACTCATTAGTCATATTTTTACTAATTGGCTAGAGTGTTTATACATTGTCATTTAGCTAACTGTTATTTGGAAATATATGATCGGTGTAGCAGATAAGCATGTCACATTATATCTGAAATATGACTTTATAAAACATTAATATTTATTATAAATACGGTGTTAGATGCTTAAAGTAAGTATTGCTCTAAACACATACAGGCGTAATTAATTACTCATAAATACGGATTTATATATCAATAATACATAGAAAGATAATCGAATATGCAAATCCAATCACAAATATCGATACCTAACAATCAAGTGGAATCAGAAAATGATCGCGGAAAATCAATCGTCGATTCTCACGGCCGTACATCAAATTGAACGTTCGTGTATCGGAGCAATTATCATTATAATCGCCGAATTTTGTGGCGCGGTGAATATGGAATGAATTCGCGTAAAATTTATATGTAAACTATGATAATATGCAATCTTTGTGTAGTAGAGTTTTTGTGCACGTTGATAGGCAGGCGGGGCCGGGGGTTGTGTGTGTTGCCAAGTCTCACGGACGAGTACACTGAGACAAGACGCCGCGTGGCTTCCGGCCCCACCGAAAGGTGTAAGAATAACAAATAATAAAAATGTTAATGTTCCACTCAATAAATCATGAGCGCTCATTTGAATACCTATGGCGGGATTAACGAAATGGCAGTTCGCAACCCGCGAACCCCCCGCACGCCCCGCGCCCCTCGACCTGCCTGTGTATATCATTCCGGAATTAACATATTTTGGCTATTTGAATGCTTTTGCAAAAAAAAACATGTGTTTTTAGATTAAATATTTTGGGATTAGCTGAAAATTACGACTTGTGTCAGCGTTTAATTACTTATTTATTAATAAATAGAGCAACTCCTTAAAATGAATAAGTCAAGCTTTTTTTTTTTCTATTTGCATTGCAGTTTTGAGAAACAAAAATTTGATTCTTTATAAAATGTAAACCCCCAAAAGAATGGAACTAAACAGACACATATTTTTTGAAATCTTCTAAATAATTATAAATGCAGTCGGTGCATTCAACGAATTCCCATAGAAACGCCACCCCGATCAAATTATACTCGCTCTTTGAAAGAGGTTGTTAACAGCATCCTTTGAATAGCGACGCAAAAATGAGCAAACGCCGTGTCACAATCGTAATACAAGGAGTGCATAATGTTAACTTGACCCTATACAGACCATTTAAACTTTTATGAATGTTTTATTATGTTCCATAAACACTCGTTATAAAGGAAACTAGTTTTGAATCCGTGAACATGTTAATTTCTGAATTTAATTTTGCTGTCAACAAAAATTACATTTCATATTGAATAATGTGAATAACTGGTATGTGTGGAAGTTGGCGTTGTACTATGTAAGTTGTTCACATAAGAATAGAGTACTGTCAAAGTGGTAAAAGCCTCCCACGTGTCACCACACACGTCGGGGCCGCGCGCCTGCTGCCGGGGCCGCGGGCTGCGCTCCAGAATGTGACACTTGGTCGGCTCCATTCCGCCCGTCATGCTCGTCACTGTTTACGGGAGTGCATAAATACAAATAATGACAATAGACGGATGTGGCTGGAAGCGGCTCACATTGACAAGGACGCCCAGGACTTGTCGCGAGTCATTGTCGGCACGCGTCCCACGCGCTCGGTTCAACGCGCGCGCCGCTATTGCTCATTCATACATTCAAAATTATAACGAATGCTCTCAGTCGCCCGCACCCATACGCGCGTTCTGTGTCTCCGAATGCGTTTGTATGCTAATAGTTCAGCGCCAGTGCATCGTCAGGTTTGAAGCACACTATTTGTTGTCTAAATCGCTCGTATTATTTGAATTGAATGCTCGATAGATGTAGAAATGAACTAGTTCCGTCTGTATTCCTTCGAGATTCGTTGACGTAGGCGTGAAAGCGTTTCGTAAACGCATTGCGTAGTGCGCGGGCGCAGCTAACCGCGCTCTAAACACAGGACTACGCGGATGTTACGGGTATTAAATGGAAACGGCGGCTATAACCATTAATAGTTGTCGGAGGCTGTCGAATGCTAACGCTAAGATTAGCATAGAAACGCGCGGCGGGATGCCTCTGGGGAGGGCCTCGCCCTCTTGACCCTGTCACTGTTCGCACTTGCTGTACTAACGGGAAGTCGGTTTCTCCACACTAATGTACCTAACTTATTTTACGAGCTAATGATAGAAATTATCTACGTATTTAATTACTATGTAGGTAAGTAAGCAGGAAATTTTTAGTAAATACAATATAAATACTCGTCGTATACTACTTTAAGTGTAACTAACGTCAATTTGTATTAGATTTTGATACATAAGTAAGTGAATAAATAATAAACCTCTCTATATGCTAAAAGTAAGAAGAGAATAGTGTTATTTAGCGAGCGGGCTGAGCGCATGTGTCATCAATGTCGCGGTGGTTTAACAAAAACTCAGGGAGTTGGAACCGTGTGACCCATTTAGGACTAGAACCGGTTTCCTCTTGAAGATACGTCGTTATTGTTAAAGACACAGTAGTTCATACCATTCAATTCCCTTGGATATAACGGACCCTCTTATGACGATAATGCATAAAAAGATGGTAACATCGTTATGTCCCTGACAGTCTTGGTCATCACGTAGCGAAAATTTAAAATGGGGATTGACCATTCTTTCTTGACCATTCTTCATCATGCGAATATATTAAAAACAGCTGCGCAAAGAAATCTTTAAAGAGTGCCAAAAGTCCAGCCCTAGATTATTATTAGAAACTTTGTCGTTATAGATACCTACTTTACTTAGTTAATTACGACTAAGGGAATAACGTATCGGGAAAATAATGGCCCGATACAGTTATGTGTAATCTAACGCCCGATTTAATGACTTAGACAAATGGCGAAATCGTTTTCAATTAAAGTTTTTGATAATGTATTAGTTCCGTGAGAAAAGTAGC
Organism: Globia sparganii; assembly: GCA_949316385.1. Lineage (NCBI taxonomy): Eukaryota > Metazoa > Arthropoda > Insecta > Lepidoptera > Noctuidae > Globia > Globia sparganii. The sequence goes on along the minus strand of OX438653.1, from coordinate 13,421,725 downwards.
AATAAACCTACATTTAGTCGAATGATATATTCAAATAGAATGAAATTACGTTGGTCGCATCCGCTGCAAGCGCCTCCTTCGTCTCGTTTATCGTTCGATAGATTGTAATCTATTCGTCAGACGATGGATAAACTGTCGCCGCTTCAGATTTTGATATAGATAGAGGCCGCTGCGCATATGTTAGCTTATTAAGTTATTATCAAAGGTTCCGTAGTACATGAGAGTTTTCAGCACTTAAAGACTAAGATAACGACTGTACCATATTTGGAATAAGCTATGGAGCAAGAATATTGTATAGCAGTAAATATAATCAGTATCTTAAACATATCAATAATAATAAGTAAGTACATATGTACCTCTAAGGTGTGAAGCTTTTAGCTTCACACCTTAGAGGACTTATGATTCAGTTTCGATACGATGATACCTACCAAGATTTTTCCAAAAAAAGCATACAGATCAAAAAAAAAAATATGAATGGGGTCCTTTGTATGCCGTAAGAGGTATTTCGATAAACGCATTGAACGCATGTATGAACAGCGCGACCCCTGCACCCTTAGCATCGTATTGTCGAGATCTCATCATGTGTGAAAGGGTGTTAAGTAAACATTGCAAATAATTATAATGGCAATTGCATCCGAGCGACGAACCGATCCTGCTTTGATAAGAAAATTTATATTTGCATGTAAAATGTAGCTCACAGCTAGAGATGGTGATCATTCTTACCTTTTATTACAGTTACTGTTATGCTAATCGCAAGCAACATGACACTGATATCAGATTAACAGTTTGGGAAATCTATTCCGCTACCTGATCGACTTTGAGAAATACTTACACACCGGCAACGTTAGGGGAACTTGTGAGGGTGAACTTTAACATTAATCTTATAAAATCAATCTTTTTTAGAACTATCTTCGGTTTGTGAAATATGACAAGAGTTTCAACTTGGTCTCATGAAAATGTGAAAAACATGGTAAAGTAAAAAAAAAGTCATAGCACCAATGTTTTTCTTTTTCGTTTCGTCGCTACATAGACGTTTCTTATAATTTGACGCAGCAATAATAATTTGCATAGATTAACCACGATGCATCGTATCATTGAACTTTTTTCGGTCACAAATTCTTGAGAAAAATTTGGCATTTATTTTAGAAGCTAACAAGTGTATCTTCGTGATGTTGGGACTAGAGATGGGCGGGTGGGTAAAAATTGGGAAGGTAAAAATTGGAAGGAAAGGTAAAAAAAAGGTAAAAATTAAAAAATACCCTTTTTTACCCGGTATTAATAATGAATACCGGATAAAAAATGAGTACTGTCTATAAATTATTTAAGTGGCTTCGCCATCAATACTACGATCTACCATATTAATATTGACCTTAAGCATTGAAGATAAAATATTTATTTTAAATAAAACGAAGTTAAATATCTTTTAAATCTTTAATCAACATAAATTTTCAAATTAACTGTTTAGAATTCATCTCATCTGCCTAGTCTTTTCCCAAATATGTTGGGGCCGGCTTCCAGTCTAACTGGATGCAGCTGAATATCAGTATTTTACATAGAGTGACTGCCTATCTGATCTTCACAATCGTGATGGTAATTGAAATAATGGTTGCAGATCTTTAAAAAAGTCTATCCACAATATATGTTCCACTAGGCTCCGAGAGCTTCTCCACAATCGTCGGTTTCAGGTCCACTTTCTCTCGAAAAGAAGTCGTTGGAGAGCGTAGAAAAACGGGCTACCTCAAGGTAGTGTCCTGGCACTGCTTCTTTTTAATATCTACACCAACGACCAACCGTCCAACCCTAACACGTCCCGCTTTCTCTATGCAGACGACCTTGCTCTCACGTCACAAGCCACCACCTTTGAGGAAGTTGAGGCTCAGACGCTGTCAGACGCTCTTGGTGACTTAGCCACATATTACTTCGCTAACTCATTCAAGCCCAATCCGAGCAAAACCCAGTCTTGCATATTTCATCTCCGCAATAGAGAGGCGGGCCGTAAATTTAACATCGTTTGGGGTAGGGTGTCCATCGGGCACAGGCACTTCTCTAAATATCTTGGTGTTACCCTAGACAGGTCTCTAACATTCAGCAAAAACTGCAAGATTGTCAAGCAGAAGGTGCACACTCGCAACAGTCTTCTTCGTCGACTGGTCTCATCGAAGTGGGGTGCTTCGCCTTACGTTATGCGGAATACTGGTCCGCTATCTTTTCTGCGTGAGAATTCGCGTGCCTCGTGTGGAGTCGTTCTGATCATGCAAAGCTGGTGGATACAGCTTTGAATGAAATGTCGGATCATCACTGGTTGCCTAAAACCGACCCCGGTACAAATACTGTATCCACTAGCAGGAATCCACTACTGGTGGCGCACTAGTTCGCAGAGTGGTGGCAAGCTCAAGCGAAAGAGCCAAAATGGTCTACGTCACACGACACCCTTTGCGTGACAACTTCCTTGTGCGACAAAGGCTGAAAAGCCGAAACAGTTTTTTAAAGTGTGTCGTCCCACTCACCGAAGAACCATAACAAGAAAGACTGAAGTTGTGGCGAGACAGTGCTTACTTACCCAAAGCGTTCGTTCCACCCGCTGAAGACCTCCCACGTGGACATGAGTTACCTTGGGTAACCTGGAAGTCTTTAAACAGTCACCGGACCGGAGTCCGAGTGGAAATTCATAGACGACTCTGCCTTGGAGTGTAAATGTGGTGCTGTTCCACAAACGATGGGACGCTTAATATCCTGCGTGTCCTGTCAGCTGCACGTTACAGGAACTGGTGGACGCTGGTGATGGCGCCAAACAAGTAGCTGAATTCTGGACCGAGTCCATTTAGATTGCTATCGACACGCTAAGAAGAAAACCAGGCTCAAAGCTGATCCAGTAATGAATACTGCCTTTGCTAATTTTACTGTCAGCCTTTCGATTTCTTCCTATTCCTTTGATTGCCTTTTGTGATGACGACGATGGCTGATTCAGATTGTGATTATTCTGAATCCAGCGACCCAACATGGGGCGCTGGGTGCGGGAATGTCGTTGTTATAAGAGGAGCGTTAGTAGTATTGGTGATATTTACGTCAATTTGATTCTTCAGGTCATTTTTAGCAACAAAGATATTTTTTTTAGACACTAATTATTACATTTAACTAAATGACCTCCCATTTTGTTGACATTTGCTATTTTATATTTATGATCACAATACTTGCAAATCACTGATTTATCAGGACCCACACGATAGTGTTTCCAAATTTCATCTCGTTTATTTCTGCCTTTTCCCATTATCTAAACAAAAAATAGTGAATTTAATGAAGTTAATAATACATAAGTGCAAAACACATTTAACATATTATATTTAGCAAATATTAATTTTGACACAGTATTTCTTGACGGTTGTTAGTTCGATCCCGAATACCGATGTAAAAAAAAATAAAATCAAATAAAAAAAGACGTTAGAAAATAACACGTGGGCCAAGTTCTTCTAGACTTATAAGTCCAAAATTGATTATATAATTAGTATTTAAATAACCAACTTTAGCGATATTGAAAATCTATTACAGAAAGGACATGTTTCATTTTCGGCCATAAACTGTACGGTAGTGAAAAAATAGGGAATAATTCCACGAATTGTGGAAAAATATTCTTTTCTGAATATTCCCCTGATTACTTCGGCACAAAAAATAATAGTTTTTCAAACTATTGCCATAATCTATTGAACATGGCATCGTCTTACTTGCATAGCATACTGCTTTCGTCCAGAAATCATGTAACTCATATATCATTATTACATAATAATATCACGTAGACGTGATTTATGTAGTTATAAAAGGTATGATTTCTTTGCTATTATGGTAAGATATCTATCTTAAACAACTTTTTTGACTAATTACAAGAAAGTGTGTCGATTCAATTCATCGTTAAACAATATGTTCTACTTTTGTGGATTGTAGATTTGTAGGTACTTCTGGACAAAAAATTCTAGGTTTGTATTATTGACAATGACATTACATCAGTCAGTCTGTCAGTCTCGTTATGGTCTCGTTCGTTTCGACTTCGTGTCTTTCGGTTATTTTTGCGTTTCATTTCTTTCTTTTAACTTCCTACGACTTTGGCTTTTTATAACGGAAAACAACAATCACAGTTTTGACAAATTCCAGGTTATGTAAACGTCATCTCTCCAACCTGTCATGGCTGGCTGTCGATGATCATAACAAACGTCAAACATTTTCAGTTTTTATTTAGTGCCTAAAGAATATTAATTATTATAAAAAAAATCATTCTTTAATGTATTCAGGGGTTCGTTTTCCGAATTTTCTAAAGTGTACATGTTATGGCCGGAGTCCCATACAAAAACGAAACGTCTCCTATGACACATTGTAGTAGCTTGATGTGCTGGCGCGTCTGTACTATGAATTATAAATTTATAATTGACATACCTTATTTTATAGTATTCTAAGAACAAAACTTCACAAAATTCCTTTTTACAATAATTCGTTTCAATTAAATTGATTTTAAATTTTTACCCGGTATAAATTAAAAATGGGAAGGTAAAAATGGGTATAAATACCGGGTATATTCCCATCTCTGGTTGGGACAAATCACTCGATAGGAATTTGGTGGGCTTTCTTATCAGTATTAGTTTTTTAATTAGGAATATAATCTCGTTAAAACATCATGTATTAGTCCAGAAATTCATTTATATTTTTGGAAAACGTAGTGTCTCTGCAATAGTAAAGGTCCTTTTCTTTGAAATTGATGAGTACGTACTCAGTAATAATTTGTAAACACTAAAAACAAATTAATCAAAAATTAGCAATCTCGGAGATTTATTTAATTAGCTTCAAAGTGTTATGATTTGCAATTTTGAATTTTTTGCAATTTTATATTTTTTTAATGTAAATATATAAGAAAAAAGAGAGATTTTCTTAAGCAGCTCGGTATCTATTCAATGTTGGCAGCACCCACAGGGCTCGAAGCGTCAGCTGTCAACGAGCTGCGCTTTGTCCCGTTTGTACAAGCGTCAACAATGAGCGACAAGCAAACACCGTATTGTGCTCCACGCATATGAATAACGATATACTACGCGACGCCGCCGGCATACCGACCTCGGATTAATACCAATAATTCAATTTGCATGCGTCGCAAAAAAGTTGGCGGGATAAACCTTCACAGCATCAAAATATCATAACTACAACTCTGTTTCTCGTGAAATTAAAAATTCGTTTTACTTTTCGCATGTCGCGTGGTTAGTTATTCGCACTGCGGAAATTTGGCGATACCTACATATAGAAATATTTTATACGGCTGAGCTTTATCTTATCGAATGAGCGATTTCACACTCGTCGCGTTTCTCTTACAAATCGCATGCATAAATCGTTAAGAATGAGCAAAGCGAGAGTTGCAATCGGACACGGGCGAGGAGCGTCCGCGGCTCGGCTCGCGGGAGGTCGCGCGTCCCGACCAATTCGGACGCATGAAATAGTGCCGCGAGAGTCTCTTATCTAAAATAAACATCTGAGCGCCGGTGAAACATGTCTTCAATTATCATAAATCGGCGCGCACTGACAACGGCCGACGAAAGCCGCGCCCCGCGCCGCCGCGCCGCTCGCGAGGTGCGCGCTTACATGCAAACAAATCAAAACGCTCCCATGTAAATGAACTTGCAAACGCTATTACATGTAAACCGTCCTTCTTGTGACGTTCATGGTTAATATGCAATTGTTTTATATTTATGGTGACTTCGTTTGCTCCGGATATATTATGTATCTACACGTCACAAATAGAAACCTTTTCTGGTGCCCAATTCTCAAGACGAGGTGTTGTGGTGCAGCCTGGGGGAGGCCTATATCCAGCAGTGGACTGCACTAGGCTGATTTTATTGATTTCTCAAGAATTCTGCCACAAATCGCTTATTTTGGTAAAATGACGATAATCATACTGTAAAACTGTTGTTTTTTTCATTTGTCTATTATAATAACAGTAGTTAACACGTCGTATGAAACTTACTCTCTAAAAATATTCGATTTAACCGCTTAAACGTAGGTACCTATTCTTTTTATTTGTGCAATTTACTGGAACCTAAGATCGTTCCACTAAATAATGACATTCCACCTTGTTTGTTGTGTGTGCTGCCACGGATGTAGGTATTCGTCACGAATCGGATCTAATCGGCTACCGTTGTTCACTTTTATTCTTGTGGCAATCTAGTCTGCGTTTCATAAAAAGAGAAAAAATATTAGACTGAACCATACATTATACTCTAACATAAAACCACCACTATGCCCCAGCAAAGATACCATGTTGTAGTTATCGATTTTCACAGAAATCATTAGTAATTACGGTCTACGAACTGCTACGAATTTCGTAGAACTTCGTAGCACTTCGTAGAACTTACTAAGGGCACTTTAATTAATCGTTTTTTTACCAATTATCAATTAACGCCTAATTTAAAGAACAAATTGTAATAATAAGGCAGATGGTGACTGTCGACATAACTTCGGACTTAACATTGCTAGGTGTAGCATTCGGCCCATCTGCAATTGCTGTAGCATTTTGGCTGCGTGTAGTGCGTTTTCTCTAAATTACAAACTATAATAATAAAGATAACACTTAAATGTATAATATAATAATACATTAATATTTAATATACTAATACAGACATTTTTTGCTTAAAAGGACGCTGCGATCACCAACTTGTTGTCTTGATTTGGTTAAAAAATAAACAATTATTTTTTTAATTTAAACTAAATGTGTATCCTAAAAGAGAAAATTTTGATCACATATTGGAGTTTTAAGGTGACACTAAAAATATATAAATTTGAAAAAAAAAGAATATTTTCTGTTTTAATAAAAGTATAATACTCTGTTCTGTGTCCTGACTGTTGAGTCTATAAAATATAAAACGTGAAAAAATGAACGAACGAGAACGTATTTGAAACGTGTAAATGTAGTGATTTTTTTCTCACTTATTGTAATGGCAACAATTCGCGCTCGTTGTTATGAAAAAGTTCCCAGGTTTACTTATAGATGGCAGCACAGTGATGACTTCAGGTATAAAATAGTGATCGATAAGATACGGTATAAATACTGGAAAAAAATACGAAATTTTAACGTGCACCAAATTTTCTCACCACCCTGATTGCTTGCTGCTTAACAAAACGAACAAAAACAAATAAAATTATTTATTTAAATCAGTTATTTAACATAAACTTAATGCGACCTTTATTGACTATAAATTAAGCTTAAATAAATACTTAGTTGTAGTGATATAGTGTCAAGAGATGTTAACAATTTTAAATTATACGGTTTAAAGTAGGTTTCTATCTTAAAATACCTTTTTAGGATTGAGTAGAGCGTGCAGGCCAGATATCTGTAAAATAACTTTATCTAGGATTAGATATTTACTAAGAAATATAAAGTAAACCTTGCAATCATGTAAATAATATTGCAAACTGCAACAAGTATGATAATTTTATTTGTATTTTGATTGCTAGGAAAATACCATGTGACAATTTGACAGTGTGTAACACCTAGAGCGAGAATGATAGTATGACGAGTTAGCGCGCGCATTGCGAGGTCGGGCGGACTCGTAGCGGCGCGCGCGCACGTCGCCAATCACGCCTGTCTCCCCTCCGCAGGGCCGGCGCGGCGCTGAAGGCGGCCAATGGCGCGCATGGGGCGGAGCTGGCGGAGCTGTCGGGGCTGCTGCACGCGGGGCTCGTGAAGCGCGAGCCCGAGGACCTCAGCCGCAAGGTGGTCGACGAGCCCGAGCACGCGCTCAAGCCGCCGCGACACAAGGTGCGTCACACGTCCGCACGCCGCCGCCGCGCGCGCACGCACTCACACACTTACTGTACCGGTCACTCATGTATTATTTATCGCGCTTGTCGTACGATGCGTCGAGCACCGCGCTCGCGACGCACTAGCCGCGCCCGCCCGCGCCCAGTCCGGCCGGCAGTGCTGCCCGCCCAGTGCATCGCCGATCTCGGCGACTACCAAGGACCATTACACTTTTTCGGGATTACACACATTGATAATCGTGAACGTGATACGATCGATCAACATTAGTGTACGTGAAGCTGTGAACTGTGCTTTGACGCGGCATGTACGCGTCGACGTTGCGGAGCGGACAATTGTCGTGGGAGAGCGCGTGTAACCGGCGCGTGTGTCCGCAGGTGGCGGTGGGCGAGCCTGGTGAAGCGACTTCGCCGTCGCCGGCACCGTCGCGCGCCTCCTCGGCCGGCTCGCTGCTGCCGGACGCCGCCATGTACGCAGCCCAGATGTTCGCGCCGCCAGGCACCCCCAGCCCCACCCCATACGGCGACCAGTACTCGCGCCAGCCGGCGACCTTCGCTGGCGAGCCCTACTACAGAGAGTACTTCGTCGGCGAGGGATACCAGCAAAGGGCTGCGCCTCCTTATGCTGATGCGGAGTCTGCATCCGCTTCCGCCTTTAGCGATCGATACGCGACCCCTCGCTACCACAGCAAGAGTGTAATCGCGGCTGCTGGGCTCACAGTGGACCTGCCATCACCAGATAGCGGCATCGGAGCCGACGCGGTGACTCCCCGAGACCACGCATCAGCCGTTCAGCAGGTCGGTGCACGCCACGGGCGCGGGCGGGCGGCTTCACATACACACACGACAATAACACTGCACACTAATGTATCCATGTATTTACAGATCGTTTCCATACTATCGTAGGACTCATTCATGCATTCAGTCACATCCTTAAGATGCATGCTGTGAGGAATCACACCATGTCTCTTTCTGGCTTCACATAAAACATTTATTTAATGCCATAAGGGAGACTTCATCTCTATTTTTCACTTTGAAAATATGTCTAGGTACATTTATACATTTGCATGTAAATATCGAGACTGTAATCCATGTAACCTTAAAGTTGCATACTGACCCATTTCTTTGAAATGGTAGATTGCACAATCGCCAAAGCCCACCCGCGCTCTTTAATATTGTCATTTTGTATGTAGTACTACTAATTTATAATAAGTAAACTAGCTTTCTTGCATTACTCAATTATCAGTTAGTACTAAGACTCAAATGTATCAGAGTAGCGAGAACAGAAAGCTCTGCCGACTTGCTTACATGAAACTGCATTGATAGAAGATCATATTCCCTTACGTCAATAATAAGCTATTCACATCTTTTTAAAGGTGACTAGGTATCTACTTGTACAATGTTGTGCACGTTTTCAGCGGGTAGACAAACTTACAATAGAGAATGTAATCGCTAAGGCAAAATCTTCTTTAGAACAGTCTTCCTGATATCTTCTGAAAATTGTGAAAGTACTTTGTACTGGTGGGAAAGTTCATCTCTCAAAGACTTTTTAACTACAAAAATACAAGTTAGGTATGTAAAATATCAATTGTTTATACCCACGTGTTTCCCTAGGTTCATAGGGAGTTTATGTTTGAAGAAGTAGGTAAATATACCATTCTAACCAGACTCCATAACCAATATTAGTATAATGAACAAGCCTTATTAGAATACCAGCAGTGAGTAATTGGCTAATTGATAACATAAGTATAATAGCTAAGTCCACTAATGGCTGTGCGTCGATGTACAGACAATAGAGTCGAGACCTTCAACCAACACAATTGCGAACACCTCGCATTTGACTTGAAATTTATGAGTTTACATATTAAAATAACAAATTGACATGACCGGTAATCTGGTTGCGCTAAGTGGTTTTGAAGGACTTAGCAGTTCCTAGGGCGTGGCGATCACGAGCATTGAAACTACTTACTTACCACCCGATTGATCTAGATTGCACATTTATTATTTAGCCTTTTGTTAACTCGACGCAAAAGAACGACTGGACTGACACTAAATAAATTAAACTTGACACCTAGCTACTGAACATTGTTCCGAACTTGTCCATCGACTTCAAACATGAATGTTACATTCCTATAGAGCTGAATACATTATCTTGGTCAAATACTTAATTCCTTATTTGTTATCAGTATCCCGAGCCCAACATTTTCACGATAAAACTATAATTAGTTTCAATGTTGTGAGCACAGGTAGTGACGATGACGTAATTACAATGATATTTTAATGTGTAACCATTATCATAAATTAGTTGCCAATTAGATTTAATTTATGGGAGATTGCGACATTAAATATCTCTTTACAAGTTTTGTTTTTACTAAAATCCAGAGATCGTACCTACCTATCGAAATTTAAAAAACAAATGACATAAAGGCAGATTTAACATTGTTAAACAATATTGAATTGGTTAAAAAAAATAAATATAATAAGCACGTCTTAAAATTTAGGACTCCAGTGTCAGTCTAATAAGATATGCAAATAAGAATGTGTTAAATGTCATAAAAGATGTTTGGAAATATTTTCTAAGCAAAAGTTCGCTAGAGTTGGGACCTAACTACCGGTACAGGTATATTGGATATTTTTGTTAGCGCCGTTGATTACAATGTTTGTTATTGTCCGCGCAGTCGTTCGACTACACGGTGATATGCCAGCAGCCGGGCGTCGGCGAAGATGGACGAGGGACGCCGTCGGCGCACCACTCACCTGCGCAGGCACCGCGCACTAGGCCCTGGCACGACTTCGGGAGGCAAAATGATGCCGACAAGATACAAATCGCCAAACTGTAAGTACTAACTTAACTGTCCATGTTTAGCACTCTGGATCCCGCATTAGCATCGGTGGTGTTGATCTCAGAATGTGCTAATGTGATCGAAAGGCACAGGAATGTAAGACCAATTCACTTATAAAGTAATACAGCGTTCATTCATACCCAAGCGCAGCAGTCATTTTTTATGCACACTATCGAAAACAGGCTGCCGTTTGATACGAGTTCGACGAATTAGCATTTTATTATTTTTACTTAAAATGCTCCAAGATTCTGGTAAATTACTTATTATGTTAAATAATTAAAAATTTATAAGATACGTTATCTAATTTAGACAGTTAGTTAGTTAGTAAGTCCTAGCCATAGTAACATTGACAAACATGAAAAATTTATTAATGAAAATTCTCACAGTTAATTAAGTAGATCGCATTCTTAAAAGGGATAAAAAAGTTTATTAAATATACATAAAATTATATTTATGGAGGCCATTAAACAATAAAAAAACAAAGTAAATTATAATTTGAACTAAATTGCGAAACATCTTTTCATGTTTTCAAAGACACAATGTTAATATCGGTGTATATTTTTTTCAGTGATTGGTTACCTACTTACATATAAATTGCCCCCGTATAGTTTCGGACAAAAAATCAAACAACACGCGGCCGGTATAATAACGTAACGTAAACAGTCAATTCGTTTTGATCAAACCTTTTTTGTAATATTTAAGTAATTTGCTGGTGGTGGATGAGTGGTCCGAACAACAATATTGACCGAGCACTTTGCACCTCCCCGCATGACGGTTATAATGTGACCCTTTCTAGGAAACGTAGGCATTTTGTGGTCACTGCGGACACACACATTGAGCGAGACAATGTTACTGCTTCTAAAACAACACAAACGGTTTAATATGTTACTACATTGTTCGCATTTATTACCGTTTCAACTGAAATTGATATTTACCTTAGCAAATACTGGTGATGAATTGCGTTTTGGCAGAATAGAACTCAAATTGAAACTGGAATATACTAAAAAGCCTGAAAAATCACAATTATAAACAAACTTTTGGTTTGGAACCTAAAACCATCAATATGAAAAATAATGCTAAATCCATTCGAACAAAAGACATCAACGACATCTTAATTTATTATTACATTTCATGATTCAGTTTTTAATTAATTTTCTGGCAATAAATGGACCAATTTGTTAAATAAAGTTCTAGAATGACAAGACCTAATCCTTCTACAAGTATATACTAGGCAGCAAAATACTTTATAAAGCTACTGAAGTTTTGCAAATGAAGTAGCAACAACAACATCACTGCGTTGTTTTGCTTTGTCTTTGTCCTTTTTATGCGTATTTTCTTTCACATGTAGGTACTCTGTGTTTACCTTTTTTCCTGTCTGTAATATAATAAAACTTGCGGTTTGCGGTTCTCAGGCTACCAACACATATCTGTATAGATTTTTAATGATTTAAGTGTTGGAAATTACTAAACAAAATGTGATATAATTTAATAACAAAAAAGTTTTCAACATTTTGTTGTATACGTGCGTTAGAGATTTAAATTTCAGTGACATGTATTAATTTGCACAATATAAAGTTGCATTATTTTATTCGAATCTTGTGACATTTTATTAATATAAAAATAGAACAGATATTCATTCGATTTCTATTACGAACCAGTTCATAATTTACCTAACTAGTATTGATATAATTAGCTGTTTGATTTCTATCTAAAACTGCGCAGACCGCACGCGGTGTGTAGCGGACCGACACAGCTAAGGGGCAAACATGTGTGTTACTGTGGGAACCTCTTATACGTCTATTACTATTATATATATGCTATGCACTAGTTATTTTTAAGGATTTCACTTATGTGACGATTCTATACGTGTGCTACGCCTAACTAAATTTTGCTACGAAACATGTTGAAACTGTAAATCATGCAGTTTACCAAAAATGATTCATCCAAACAAACTCTACAAGCGATTCTGCTGCTTTTAGTTGGAAAAGTGGCACTGAAACAAGAAGTATTCAGACATATGGAATCACGTGTACAATGAGCGCCGTCACCGAATATTTTCTTCCGTTCCGTTGTTGTTACCGGGATAGTTCTTTAAGAGGTGCTAACTCACATTTCGTGATCTTTGAATACAACCAGTAAAAGCAGGTGTGAATTAGTAATTTCCTAACAGACAAGTTAATTTACTCGAAGGGTTCGTCTTAATTATTTTCCTCGAAAACGTACCGTGCCTATGTTAGGACGTAATTTGTTTGAGGGTATTGTTATATTACTGGTTCAATGGACTTGAAGTAAACAAATGTTGTCCTGTTTTTATATTCATTTTGAATACGTTGTTTGTCTTCCAGTATAGTTAGAAGCACACATAAAGGTTTTTAGTAAAATGCATTTAAATACATTCAAAAGAGAACCTTCTCGATGATTTGTTGCAAATGCTCGCGATTCCAGGACATCACAAGCCTTACATAATACATACGTATGCTATATAGATAAAGGACTCAAATTCGTATTTGCCAAATGAAAATAGATATTTTTGTGCCTATATTTTAAATTAGTGTGAATGTGCCACAAATTTATCAAAGGAAGTACCTATCAGTAAGTGTTATTCGCACGAGTACGTAGTCGTATAAAATTGTCATTTGTGCAATGACTCAACGAGTAAAAGTTGATACATTTAATTAAGATTATTTCATTTAAATAAAGTTTCCTTAGAATCAACTTATTTTAATTATTATAATATTCATATATCCAAAAATTTTGATATCCTAAGTAAACACTAACATAATTTAATTAGACAAACAATAATATGAAAAAGTTGATAACATAAGATGTTTTAATTTGAAATGCGTTTGCTCTTGACTCTAGTCTAGGTCAGAGGTGACAGAGATGAAGTCGATTATAAAAGATTTAGTTAAATTATACAATTTTCTCTCATATCATACTGCCATAGCCCATTTAAAGTGCTAGCACCAAGAACTGCGAAAATCCCAAGAACTGCGGTTTCTAAATTATTTCAATAATTGCGCCATGATCGACACTGTGCATGAATTATGTCCAACACCTTATTTATGAGTACTGAAAGCTGTATTTTACTGTAATATTTTGGTGTAACATTGCGCAACAGTGCACTGGGCACTGGTAGTAAGCTCCTCGCCTACGAGGCAGCAACTTGTTTCCCCAGTTGGTACAATTTGCGCGGGATGATAAATTGCTGATACTGAACGGTTTTCTTCCATTTCTAGATCAAGATGTGTTCCCACATAAAACAATAGCGGCCTTTACACACAAACTCTATCGCGCGTTCTTTGGAACGTACAGGATTGTGCGCGGGAAAACCGTCACGCTCATTCGCACGCGAATATCTTTGTAAGGTTTCTTACACTTCCCCGTTCTTTCGCGCGCGATTACTCGTGTTTGTTATCCTTAGCGAAATGAGCGGTCGTGTAAAGGCTAATCGCGCGGGATAGATCGCTCGAATTTGGCGCGTGTTGGAGTCTGTGCATTTTATACAGTTTTACTGTATAAAATGCACACACTCCAACACGGGTGTTCAGGCAACCAGAGGAAACGCGATTGCGCGCATGACTGATGAGCGCGGCGCGTGGTCTTTTCCTTTCCCATCCTTTATACGCGCGCTCTTTCGCGCACAACTGCTGTTTCACGCGCGATAGAGTGAGTGTATAGAGGGCGCTATTGATCGTAGGAGTCAGCGGTTTTACCCAACTCCCAGGTGTCGCGAAGTACTTACTCGTATTTAGTAGTTACTTTTTATGTGCATGTTTCTTTGTGAACAGAAGGTCAATTCTCGTAATTTAAAACGTTCAAAATCTAGTCGCAGTCTCATCTCGGCGACAAACAAATGTCAAAAACTTGTCAAAATGTAGGGAAATTTGAAGTATTTTTGACAGATTGAGACTGAGATCAGACTGTAAACGTTCTTAAAAATTACGAGAATTGCCCGTCTGGTCTTGTTACAGCGTTTCGTACTTCTTATTGCTTCTATTGAAAACTAATTATTTTATTTACACGCTACCTAATTGGATTCAAGAAAAGGAACGGATGTAAGTAAACTTAGCAATGATAAGCACTTACTAGGTATGTTTAAATGTAACTATATAAGTTATCTAGTAACTATATTGAAAACTCACTATTGTTTTTGTTTATTACAAATAAGTAAATGAGTCGTTGACTCAAGATATAATTCCCATTTTTAAATTATCCAAATGGGACGTGAATACTAGCAAACTAAGATTTAAGTAGAATAATAAACTCCTAAGTTGTTTAAGTTACAGTAAGTACAGTCAACGAAAGAGATAAGTATGCAGGATCGTCGGATATAGTTGAATTTTAGTGAGAAACCGACGGATGTTGTCGACTGAAATTTAATTTGATAAATGAGCTGTTTGTTTTCTATTAACTAAATTAAATTTTATTCGAGAACATCCATAGGTTTCTTACTAAACTTCACATAAGCTTTCTAAACTTTAATTACAATAGATTTGTAAATAAATTATACGATTTAACTTAAAAAGACAAACATCAAAATACCCTTCAAATGAAATCGTTGGAAAAAAACATCGCGTCGCCGGCGGAAGCATTCGTCGACATGATAAGTGCATTAGCATTATTATCTCGATAATTACTTGCTTGCATTTGGCCCAAATAGCGCGGTCGCTTCTACCGTCTTAAATTACCTTCGTCGTCGATACGAGCCCGCTCGGCGCTCGCCGCTCGCCTCGCTATGTCCGATTACCAGCCCTCGCCAGCGCCAGTAATTCTAACGCCCTCACAAATGTTTGGTCTATTACTTACCGGTCAGTTAAGTACACCAATGCCTTTCGATGTATCAAACAGACACTTTATTTACCTCTCAAATTCTCAACACAGGAATGAGCTTTTAAAGGTATAGTAACTTAATCAAGTAATGTGTGTGTATTTGATTATCACTTCAAAAGGCACCAGCACACATACTTATCTGTATCACAGAATTAATTAATTAAGTGATAAATAATAACATAACGACTTTTTGTCTTTAATTTATTTCTATAAATATGTATTTCCATTTTACGTTTGATAACGTTAATGCGCATAATGTTGTAAAGTTAATATTTAATGAAAAACGCCGTTATTTTTAATGTTTCTTAATATTACAAGTTCATTACTGGAGCTTATAAATGTAGAGAGCAATATCGCAGCAATGCTTCAGGATTGCGGTATACACGCGATCCTAACATCTGTCCGCTTTAAGCCAAATGAATGTATACTTTAAACGGCATTCCTCTACCTCTGTTAAGTATTGAAACGACGTTTTCATTCGGTTTGCTCGATCACTTGGAGAGTTGCAATCTACTTATCTGTTTTATTGTCTCATGAACAGTACTTTACAGGCAAACCATATTTGCCTTTATTATAATTTTCACATTGAGTAGCGATTAAAACGTTTGGAGTTGGGATAGTTACAAGCGCGTGTTTTTTGCAATCCTTGCGAGTGTGGTTGGTAGGAAAGGTTCCATGAATCGTTTGCGGGAATAGTAGCAGCAAATAATAATAGTTTGGCTATGATGATAGGGTAGCGTCGCTGCGTGTGTCGGTCGTCAGCCGCACCCGGCAATCAGCGCGGCGCCATTACGCTAGCTAAGCGTTCTCATTAAGCAGCCGCGTGCATGGTGCACCAGCTCCGTGCCACCGCTCCGCGTAGCGTGTAATGTGCTATCTCCCGTACACCACACACCGCCCCTAGTATTAAAAGATAATATCTTTTAATTTCAATGATGTTTCGAACAAACCTTCATCATCCTCCTTTACAAATAGCCCTGCTAGTTTATTGCTTGGCTTGAAGATTGCCGTAGATTTTATCAAAACCAGCTAAAATATTTTTAAAGCTTGCGGGAGTAGCACAATTCTCGAGAAAAATATTCGCAAGTACCTTTGCTGCGAGAATTTGTGCAATTTGCAAACTTTTAAAGCTTCGTGTCCCTCACAGTAGTATTTGTCTCTGCACACAATGGTGTTCAATTTCCATCAAAGCATGATACTGAGCGATGCGGCGCGCCTCTGTCTCGTATATACTTGTGGGTGAACTACATTTACATTCTATAATTTGCTCAAGACCTTGCAATGTGACGTTTCAGATATAAACACAGTTTTTATCATTATTTATATGGGAAACAAAACCAGTAGACTGTCGACAATAATTAAGAAATATCCGTATAAGTAGATACATAGACACTTGCATATTTTATCCCTGGTCCTGATGACAAGGAAAAAAGAGTAAAAATGTTAATGGCCGCTAACGAGTCATTTTTACGGGTTTTTAATACCAACAGTGTCGCCCTGCTGCGAATTCGCTTGGTTTCATATGACGTATGTAGTCAGGAATTTCACAGTTGATTCCAAATGAGTCGAAGCTTTTCCAGCAATTCTAAGAAATAGACTTGTTTTTCTGCACATACTTAAGTACATTTTTGTTTTACTATGCGAGTTAGTGGTACTTGGCCCTTTAAATTATGTTATTTCTGGGATCGTAGCTTTCCTTTGAAATTTCTTGTCAACCATGATAGAGATATGGTACCTATATTATAAGTGTTGTTGAGCTGTACCTAGACTGATGCTGAAAAACTGCAAGAAATGTTTGTACTGTCCAATAAGTGGTGTTTTTGCCGCAAGTGTATATGGTTATAGAGGGTTCGTATTTATGCGCATCTAATTTGGGCTGCTGCGCTCGGAGGCTCTGCGGGACGCGAGCCTCTCCGTCTCTTATCGTGGCATGCGTTTTTATTGCGAGCATTTTGTTGTCGCTACGTTCCAAGACTTTTTGCGCACTCATCAATTTCCGCGCCTCGCCGATTGATTTATTCATGAAAGGCAAGGCTCTTGTCTCCACTCAGGAAGTGTCTTTTTTTGGCTGCTTCGCCACTGAAATTTGTAATGAAGCTCATTCGAAAACAATGTGTTATTTATTACTGAATACAAAGAATTCATATACGCACACAGCCTGCGCGTTATACCTACTTAGATATATATCGTGATCTTTGCCTTTTAGCCATTGCTTTTGTATTTATTGATCGGGAAGTATTGCAAAATTATAATCTTGCTAGTAGTACGAACAGTCCATCAAGTGTAAGTAAACAAAGGATAAGGGCAGTTGAAATGACAATACAAAGCAACATTGCAAATGTAAATTGTGTTCGGAATCACTTAGAGAGCATCAGATAGGCGAGCGCCCGCGCCGCCGCGACCGATCCGTCACTGTCGGCCTGCGTTTGCATTACACGGCTTTTATCTTCACAAGCTCGGTTCAAATCGCAAACATCAGCGGGGCTGTTTACCAAATTGTTTTCAATAAGCTTAAGTAATGGTGTAACCGTAGAACTAAATCGAAGCAAACTGCTTTATCCGCATTCCTGGGACAGATTTAAAGGATTAAACGCTCCATAACGATTTATTACTTTTTATCATGTTACATAAGTTATGTCTGTGCCACAATAGACTGCTCCGATAATGACTAGTTAGTTTGGTGGTGCAGTTTGTAAGCGCGAGAGTGGCGCGCGTGGGCGTCGAGATCAGCGCAGTGACAAGCAGCGAGCGGCGCGGGCGCGGGGTGCGCGGGCGGCGTGCGCGTCGCGCGGTGTCGCTAACGAGCCGCAGCACGCGATCACCGCTAAATTAGCAGGGTTTTCCTTCCGTCGGTCCAGCACTCAGGAAATCGCGAGAAAACACAGTTTTTCATTGCGCACTACGAACTGGATCTCCACGCCTTTATGTAACGACGCCGCTGACAAGCTGTACCGCCGGTGCAATTAAGATTTCCACTTTTTGCACACTTTTATTGCTTTACTTCATGGAAACTTTATTGTCGAGAACGTGTATCCGTAGATAAGTATCTCAAAGAAGAAATCGCACTTTTTCTAAATGTTACAGAAACCAGCTCTTATTGTGCATTTTATGTTCCTACAAACATTAACGACAAGTCGCCTACTGCGCTACTCCGTAATACGCAACTTTTTGTGTATTTATCTTAAATCTTGAAGTCGCAGGTGTCGTACATGTCATAGCGACTCGTTGTTTCTCGGTGACGATATAAACACTTATTCTTTTTGTGACAGGTTTTCCCCGTACGGCTTCAAGTACCACCTGGAGACCGCGAGCAGCAGTTCACAGAGACGCGAGGATGACCGGATCACATACATCAACAAGGGCCAGTTCTACGGCATCACGCTAGAGTACATCCACGATCCTGATAAACCACTCAAGAACCAAACAGTCAAGGTGAGTCTTTTAATAGAATTGAACGAATGCTAGACATTCTTAGTTTAAAAAGTCAATGAAATTATCGACGTTAACGGTTAAGTGGCCGGATGTTTACTTGTAGTGGACCTTAGAAAGCAGTGGCAGTGGTCACTAAACGTACTCGCATAGGGAATCGTAAAACACGCCGCGCCTCGGCGTCGCACCGCCGCGCGAACGCGCTCCGCAAACATCTCAATTTATAACTCCACCTCGCTACTGCTGAAATAAAATGAAGAAAATGATTGCTCCTATACGGAAACGTAATCAATGTACTTTGTACAATATTTACGAACAGAATGTAGGTAATATATAGGTATGCTTCATTTTATTAGATAGCCTACCCTCACACAGAAATTATTGCTTATACTCAACCTACCATAAATTGGGTATCTATAAAAAAGATGTTTCTACAGAAAAAAACTTTTTCCAAAAAAAAAAACCGACTTCCAAAAAAGACACCTTTAATTTCGAACCCAACGACACCGACTTCCGAAATTAAAGTAATTTTTCACTTTGTAGTGTCATTTTTGGAAGTCGGTTGTTTTTTTTTTAAGTTTTAATTTTTCACTTTTAAGTTATACTTACCCCACATAAATTCATATAACACTACTTGTTTTGTAAAATATCAGTGACAGGAAGTCATTTTAACATCATCAATATAAACTAAGTGGCAAAATACATATTATTGAAGCTAACTGAAAAACTACCCAAGCAAAGTTAATAAAACTTATATGGGACTACACCTGAGGCATACCCTATCCATTAAAAAAATAATTTAAGAAATCGATTTACAATTGCTGGAGATATCGCGTAACAAACATATAAAAAAAAACAGAAAGACGAATTGAGAACCTCCTCCTGAAGTCGGTTAAAAAGATATTGATTTGAAAATCCTAAATCGATTCCTCCGACTATTTCGAAAAGCCAGACAAATACGTTATATGTTTATCCATATTTCAACTTACGATGTGCATACTTAATATTCCGTAAATTACGATAACATTAAAATTAAAACGAATAATGTGTTTTATGTAACATAATTAACAAGCAGATTTACGTAATAGCCGGTAATATGTTGCGAGATAATTGTAACAAGGGCTACTGTAAGTAGTATGTAAGTAAGTGGTGGTAAGTAGATAAGTGGGAGCAGTTCGCCGAGAGACCGCAGGCGAGCGGCTCAGTTTCACCCTGCTCCCTAGCACCCAGTTCACCTTCAAGTATTCACTTTCATCATATTTCTTTCTCCAGCTCCTTGAATTACCAAACATGCAAAAAGATCTCGTATTTATTTATATTGAGTACTTGCGGTGAAGTGCAAAACGAATAAGTTAATAACAATAGTTCCGCTTAAAATATGTTTTCACATTTACGCACTGAAAAACCCGTGTTTCACCCTGATGACTTGATTTTCTATATTTTCAATCTGTTATTTTACTGTAGGTAATTGATTTTCAGTAGCGATACAAGTTCCGACGTAAAAAAAAATGTCAGTAGCTTTACTGTTTAGTTATCATAAACACATCGATATCCTCCCTTTCTGACAGCACAGACAAGTATCATTTGCTTGATATGCTTATGCTTGATATCTTGATATGCCTGCGTAACATATAATTGCTCTAGCATAAATACGAACAATTCAATATCTAATGATACAATGACGTGACTAAATTAAGCATTTAACTCGTGAGAAACTTTGTTTAGACAAAAGATTAACCGCAACGATTATACCCACGTGGTATCGTGCCGGCGCGTCGTGGAAATCGGAAATCCCATCATTATTGTTTCCTGACACTTCCCTGAAAAACGTGATGATGAATAGTACTTACCGAGAGGAGGTTGACACAATAAAATTGCACCATAATACACATTAACTATGTAATCTTGATAAACCAGAAATTCCACATTTGGTAATCTGGTTAATCTGGTTTAGATAATTGAAGTAGGTTTTTTTGTATTGTTTTGATTTTAATGTTATTGTTTGTACTGGTTATAAAACGGAACGTTACTCATACTACAGTAACAGGCGTCATAGACGTAGGTATGCTTATCAATTTCGTTTTTATTCAATGTTGAATTTTCCGTTTTTTGACAGCGACTAACATATTCAAACACGTTTTATCTCTATTCAATGGGCTTAGATCGGAATAATCAGAGATACAATGCGACATACGTTTGAAGTTATTATTAAGGCAGTAAGTGGGCCGCGAGTCCGGCCGGCGTATCGCATTCAATACGGACTCAGATAGGTGTACCGAGCTTATCTCGCCGCAATCGAGTCCGCATTGTATAGCCGCGCCCGATAATTAAGACGACGCTTTTGACATTCGCCATATAGGAATACAATGACCGCCCCGGGAGTCCGTGCCTCCGCTCGGATAATATCGCTCCCTTTAAACAATAACCAAACTGCATTATGATAAAACAATTTCAATGCGGCAAACATCGTGTTTTCTTAACGAGAATTCTTTCGTGTTTCCAAAAAGAAAATGAAGCCTGAAGAATCTCATGTTGTATACCTGTCTACCAGCGAAACTATGGCATGTGCAGATGAATTAGCTTAACAATTTAGAGAGAAATCCATGTGAAATCTTCCTTTAACCTACGGTTTTTTCTATCATTTTAGGTTTCATGGCGTATTTTATACAAATAAAGAATTGATAATGGCTCCATTTAAATGCAAACGAACACAAATTGATAACCATGCCTACACTATATCTACGAAACAGTTTTATCGCGTTATCAACCGTAACTAAAAAGTTTAATCCACACGCGATGCGAATTGAATACGTTTTGCGTGCTAAAAAGCGGTAAAGAGATTGTAAGAAATTTTAGTAAACAGAGAGATTTGGCCTGCGAGTGGCCGGTGTGCGTGGCGGGATTGTAATTACGGCCGGCACGCCCCTGTTTCGGCAGAGCTTTGCCTTCGTCTGCGATACCATCGCCCCGAAGCTTTCCACCGACGAACACACGACACAACACGAATTCCAGATTCTGCACCTAATTAAACACCGTGCAAAATACACGATTGACTTAATCTCCTCTTAATATTGGAAGCGTTCACACGCCACGGCCGTAACATTTACATACATACCTAATGACAAATATCATTTTAAAATGTTATCTTAAGACGTTAGCAGAGTTGAATAGATTGAAATGTTGTTCCGCAAAAATAGTTTACGTGCAAAAAACATTATGAAAAGAGCTCAATCAATCACAGCACACAGTGGCAATTAATCATCCCGCTAGTAACACGGAGACGTTGTTTGTTATTCTGCATCATTGCAAGGGTTGCGTCGCGCAGTCACCCTACATCCTCGGAGCAAATATGTTAAGGTGTATTTTAATGATATCCGTCGTCATTAATCATACCTCATACTAGAGTAGAAATAATAGAGATGACTCGTCTTTAAGTTCAACCGTCTCATGGTAATATCATAAATCTAATTAAAAAATTACCTCAGGGATTTTTCGTAATGTTTATGAATACGAATACGCCTAGATTATAATTGTTATAGTCATGTAGGTATGTGAGATGGGTGCGTTAAAACAACACTACAATTAAAGTTCAATAAACGAGTAATTTACATGCTGACATTATGCACGTTAATCGCTACTAATAAAGTTCCGATCGATCTGTTTATTGTGAACTACAATAAAACTATGTGTTGCGTGTCCAAAGCGCTTCTACTCATTCAGAGCATTTTTTACTCGGCTTTTTATCGGCGCACTGACATCATTGTGTTCACTTTCGTAGCAACGGAAACTCGCGTAACGAGACACGTCGTTGTTTATTTTCTTTTTATAATATTTTGCGACTTTAATAATTGCTCCCGTTTGCCTTTTTAAGGCAATCGTTAATGATGCCTTTTACACTGAACATATTACGCTTGATGAGGGATTATAACGGTTCACATTCTGAGCGCGCGGTTCCTACCGCCGCGCACCTTTCGGCCCACTGCATCGATACAGACGAGTGAAGGGCTGTCATACGAGACCGACTCAATGTTCTCACCGGAGGCACTCGGCTGTAATGAAATTTTCGTACTCAAATTCGCGAGAAAGGTTTCAAAATGTTGTACCTACAAAAAATGTATGCAAAAATTTGCATGCGCTCCGTTGAGAGTTGCAAGTTGCCAATCACGGCCGCAATCAATCACGTGTTGAGATGTCTCAATTTAACTTGCACCCTCGTCTCAAGTTCAGCGCGGCAAGGCGCACCCCGCGCCCGCTCTCAGCCCTGTCGAATCAGAAAAACGTTAATGATTATAAATTGCAGAATTATACAACAGAAAGCTCTTGATAACGGCATTTCTTTAAATCTTTAAATTACTTGCGTTAGACATTCTTTATCAAATTAAATTTATCCAATTTTTTTCAAGAAATAATGTATGATAGGTTATTTATCTCAAATGTTTACTCATATATTTACATAATTTGTATTATTTTGTAAGGATTAGTTATTTGCAATTTTGGTTATTATAAATCTACATTATTCCTGCGTAAGGCGAATATGTACTCAATAATCTATAGGTACCTAACTATCTGGGATACATCAATATGGTTATTTATCAGCGGAGCGGTCTCCTCTCAAGTTAATGTACTTTTTCTGCCGTTCCTTATTTTTTGAAGAATAATTTATGGGATTTTAATGTACCTAATTGCTTTTTTCGCCTTTTTTGTTTCGCATACTAATAAAATTTTCGCTAATTCCATTTTAAGATAATTGCGTTTTCTGCAAATGTACAGTCCCGTTAACGGCAGAAATTCAATTATTATCTACAATATATGAGTATATTGCAGCCATTATGGAATTCTTTCATTCAATTTATTCAGCAAGCGAGAATTATAAATACAATTCAATTGATATCCTTTGGCAATCTTTATTTTATAGAAAATCTCCGAGCGGCTTCAGTCGGTCCACTGCACACAGTGGTTACATATGGGTGTGTAATAACGTGTTACATTAATTATAATCAAGTGCACATGTAGATATATAATGACACTTACTTTGTATCCGAGCAAACAATAAAAATCCGCCGTGTATGCTTATAGTGAGCGCACGGCGCGGCGCGGCGCGGCGCGGCTAGTGCGCGCGCGCCGCTCGACCGAGCGTGAATTTTCCACGTTCGGTTTCAGGTTCGCATAACGCCACTCGATAACTATTACACTTTCGAAATATTACGTATTATTCGGTAATATGTTTATACGTAACCGCTGAAACTACATAACTAGTCGTAATTAGCCCTGTAATATTTTTTTGCATTTATAATAGAGCACTTTCTTCGAAGTGCGAATTAATATGCATGTTGGTAATTGGTTTATAGAATAACGTTAACTATAACTTTTTTAGATCAGGCATACAATGTACCTCTTTGTAAAATTAAACACCCATTTATAATGAGAATTCAGAATATTAATTGGTCTTATTACAATTATCAAGCTATGATCCCATAGTATAATATTGAACCTCAGCTTGCCTAGTTGCTAAAGAAGGAATTAAGTTATCAATACACGGAGAGTGCCTCTCTGTAGGCCAATTCTCATAATTTAAAACGTTCAAAATCTAGTCGCAGTCTCATCTCGGCGACAAACAAATGTCAAAAACCCGTGAAAATGTAGGGAAATTAGAAGTATTTTTTGACAGATCGAGACTGAGATCAGACTGTGAACGTTCTTAAAATTACGAGAATTGCCGCTCTGGTATTTAAGGGCATTTTTATTCAGTGCGACTTTCACAAGCTGATAGTCGTGTGACAGTAGAGCTAGTCGTAAGTAGCGTTACGTAATCCGGTCCGTCATTGTTTCGATATTGGTGGTGTCACGGCGCGGGCGTATTTAGCGTCAATCCTTGATACCATCGCCGGCTGACAACCACCCGTAATCAGCGATATTAGGGTGATATAAGATAGGTACGGTTATGCAACACCAGAGTGACTCAAAGCTTAACCCAGCTGTTGTCAACGATACTTATTCAGTTTTATGGATTCGAGACAAAAACAACGTATACATTTAGCTAGTTTTCGCATTTCCCTGGCCTAAACTGTTAATATTGAAACATAGGAAAGCTTAAGTTACTACTGAAATGTGAGTAAAACTTTCCTACATTTGAGTAAGTAAAAATGTAACTGATTAAAGTAATATTGACGTGGATTACTTTCGAAATGTTCTCACGTGAAATCACTGAATGCTTTGATTAGTTTCGCTGTTAGTGCGAGAAGTGCACCTCCGTGATTGAAAGCTGTGCCCTCAGCGGTAGGTACCACATCTTAAGCCGCATCACGCCTCGTCTTGAGCCCTGTACATTACAATCTGACATTTCCTTTCGACATTTAAGCAGATTAGTGTTACAACGCGGCTTCGGATGTTAATCCGACGCTCGACGTGTCGCGGGAATTGCTCCGATTTAATCGAGATTTAGCGGTCAGTGCGCACTGCGCAACGCCACCATTAAAGCTATCAATAAGCTCTGTAACCATCTATTTGCAACAGCTACTTCTATTACGCTGCAAATTCAAATGTTCCCTTTAATTTGAAAAAGTATACAGGCATGAATCTGTCATTACAGAGGTTATTGGTTTACGGATAAGCTCTTCTCACGCGATCCTGATAAAGACATATTGCAGCTAATACAATCTTACGTGGTTAATATTCAATTATAGTAGGTGGCTGTAACTGCGGCGGATGTGCGAGAACACTGGGCAATTTGTCCGGCGGCGGAAGCTGCACATCTCTAGCAATCTCCCGTAGCTCGCGGCGCGCGCAGGCGCCGCCCCGCGCCCTGCCGATAGACGCACGCACAACATAATGCGCTCTTTAATATGCCCCTCTAATACTTGAAGCGTTTTCACTACATGGTACCATACTTAATTTGAATATTCTTGAACTTTTCTACAATGTCTATCTATAAGTAATTGCGAAGGCTATCTTCTCATCTCAGATTGAGATTAGAAAGCAAGGCATAAAGTCCTACATGAATATTATGCTAGTTAGCGCCTACGAAAGCCCGTTTGAATAAAAGTCCGAGGAAAGGAAATACGTTTACTGTTATCGGTTTGTTTACGGGGCAAAAATGGTCATTGATATATTTCACCTGATGTGAAATAAATACCGACACGTAGGCAACTGCGCGGCAGTTACACCCACAGTTTCGCTCAGAATTTATGTCGAAACCGACATTCACTGCGGAGAACATTCACAGCAAATAACCTAGGCGTTAAAACAACTAGCACAGACAACTAGCGCACTTAACAAACAGACGTATCCGTATCAGATATAGCCTATCGAGACGGCAGGACATTACTTCTGCGCTATCGATAAAGCTCAACGGTGAGCGAAATAGTTTTGCCACGCAGTGAACATAAATAATTGTCATAAAATAGATAGGAGCTGATGGATGGGCGCCGAGCCCGGCCGCCGCCTAACGAGGAAGCGTTCCTGATGAGCAGGAACGCACCGACTGCCAGGCCCGTGCCTGCTGCGCTGCGTGAGCACGCATCCACTCGCAAATTTACGTATCTGACGTGTTTACGTCACTGAACAGATGATGCGCTGACGAGTGCGCCTGAATACGTTCCGCTGCTTATCGCTATGCACCACTTGTGCGTTTATGTACATAACGTAACTCAAGATTAAATCTGAAGTAATTATTACGTTAATTATGCTATTAGCTCACGATTTATAGGTAACAATAAGACAGGTGTGTAGACTCGGAGAGAGGCCCTTGTGGACTTGCCGACATAACAACAGCATCAATGAGAAATAGACATCGATATAGAAATAAAGTGAAGACATGTTCGGGCTATATACTTAATTAGATCATTTATCTCCAACACGCGAGTGAACCTTGTAGCTCAATATTATGAGTTTACCTTGCATATTCAATAAACATTGAATACATTTTGTAGAATTTTGTTTTGCCTAGTCGCAGTTTTAGGCGACTAAAATAACTGTGCTGAAATTCAATACTAAACTAATTTTATGGATACCTGAGTATCTAAAAGAGTCGTTTTCACCAACATATTTTATCTTACAATCGTACATGCGAGAGTTTTAGTCACCCCAAATACGACTACTTATTTGTATTATGATTTTAATAAAAATCAAATAAAGAATGCATTGTTCAACCTCCACGCGACTTCGTAGGAAGAAATATTGACTCTGTTTTCTAGAATGGAATGCATTTATTTGATTAAATTGCAATTCAAATGAATGCTATGGTCCAGAATTGAATTCTGTTGTTTCTTAAAATTCTTTCAAATTCAAATTCTTTATATATAGTGGCTATTCTCGATAAGATTTATATGCTCGCTAGCTGTCACATGAACAGTCCATCTGATTGCGTGTATGTGATATAAATATGCAATGGGTTATTTATTCAAATAGAGTGACGAAATTAAGGCAGAGTGGTTGTCGGAGCGTAATCGCATCGGCGGCCGACACTTGGGCACAACAGTCCTCGGCGTGTGTGACACGCGGCGAGAGAAAGCGTGCTTAATCAGATAACTCAGATTGTCAACCAAGCTCCTGAAATCGGGTCGAATGTCGATACACTCGATTAATTAATTGACGGTCCGAAAAGTTGGAAGTAACTGGTCCACGAAGCCAAAACCGTAGACGTCTTGTGAAACTTGCACGTTGTATTCATACCAATAAAACGGTAATACTACATCATTATTTTAAGGAGATATTGAAGACTGATTTTGCTTCTAATTGATGTAAATTACTAAGAAAATCCAGAAGATTAAACACATATGCTCAAGATAACGTATAGCCACCTTTAATTGGTTATAACAAAAAATACTCATTCATCGAAAATAATGTATGGCTCTACAATTTCAAAATGTTCTCAAAAAGTTGCATCAATATTCCACAAAATAGTTGGTTTTATTACATTAAGATTGTGCTTAAATTGTTGTCCAAATTATAATAAAACATTATTTACAGTTATAGTTGAACGTGACAGAAAACGTTTTTGCTACAAGAACACATAATTCTGTCATTTCGGATTAAAAATCCAATTAACGCGCGGAACAAGCGCGGCGCCCACGCAGCTCACCGGTCACACGGCCAATAGGCACCAACATGACGGAGCCATCCGATCACCCGATACTTGTCCTAATACTTTCATCCGAATCACAACTTTGCGCCAAATGATAAAACATTTTTTACACTATAATAAATAACTTTTGAAATTCATTAGTAGCGTCGTAAAATATACGAAAATATACATACAAATTAAGTTTCGAGGAAAAAATTATAAAGAATATATTAAAATCATTAGGTAGATATTGATTAGTTAAACATTTATCATATAAGGATATAATTATATTTAATTGTGAAAACCATGCCTCAGTATTGCAATCAAAACATAATTGACGGTGTTCAAACTGCATGTTTCGCTTGTTTAGACAATTTCTCAGCTAAGTTACAAGTTAAGACCATATTTTCTGTCAATGATTATTTAAATAGTAGACGTATTCAGTTATAGTGTATTCAGACATTTAAGTCTGCAAAACTGTAAAAATAAATTGTAAAAAGACGTATTTTTTTGTTTAAGATAAATGCTACGATATTGATGATAGATAATAATCATTAATATTGTAGCTTTTATCTTAATTTTTTGCTTAAACATATAAATGTGAAATAAATAAATTAACGCTATCTAATCTTGAATTGAATAACATACATCTGCATGACATTCCAATCCCACGGAAGTTCTCAAATGAAGTGAATTAACATACAAGCAGTGATTAGTTAAATCTGAATGCAATTGTTGCGTTATGGTTTTCGCAATAAGCTCCACAAACTTGTACCTACATAATGTCAAATTAAAGTCGTTAATGAAATCAAAATAAAGCCTGTCTTTGATAAATTGTGCGGTAACTGAAACAATTATGATTGCCAGTTATTACAATGTATCTTTGTCATGCAACAATAGCCAACATTGTTCAGTACCAATTGCAACCAGAAAATAGCCACTAAATTACGTAAACCGTTACCAGTTGGACTCTAAATTAGTTAGCAAGTGTTTATGAATCATTAGTTCCAATACAATAAACAAAAGTGGCCAGTTCAGTCAGCGATTAGCTGCAACACATATATAAACAGTGAGCTTATAGAACATTAAAAACAGAACATTTGAGAAAAGACCACATTTAATTTGGCTTCAATTTGAATACCACTGACGCCATATATATTAGCTAATTCAAGTTTACAGTTAGCGTTATCTATTTCGTCAAATGCTTACTGGCACGCGGAATTCTAATAAAGTAGTAAATGTTTATATTTGTATATTATAAGCGATGAGACGGTTGGTAGAGGCGGTGTTAACCGTTACAATTTTATATATGGGCTATCTATTAGTATGCACGATTCCGTTGGGTTTACGCGTCGCGTCCGAACTCCGGAGAAAGCCCGTGTCCCGCTTATAGACTCGCTGAACTATTCGCCGACACAAATTACTCGTAAATTCATCGATTTACAATAAAATAGTGTTTTTATAGCCCCGAGCCAACACTGTAACCGCGGGTCCTTGCTGTATTTAATTGCAATGCGAGCTTAATTGCCGTATGCAGACGCCGAATACTTCATCTTATTTAGCTTATCTTTTCCTATGCATATTCATGATTCGATAATGACGTCTAAGTCACAGTTAAGTTGCAACTTGCAAATAGGCATTGGAGCCAGAGACGGTTATAGAGTCACTTCTCTAAGTGCTACGTTTAACCTAGAGGAAGGGTGCGTCAATCTACATACGTCCACTCGGCACACGTGCTATCAAAAATAAACGAATTATACTATATAAACTCATGAGCAAATAAATAGCCCTTGCATGGGCTGATCTACGAACTTAGTGGACGTTATGTTACCTTGATTTCAGGAGAAAAGAAATTAAGCACCCAATTGGGTCTGCAAAGGAATGCCAACATCCGATATTCAATTGATCATAAGATATGTATTTGAACAAACGCCTGTAATTTATCTACATATAATAATCACATATTTCAATGTATTCGCCAACATGCACCTTGATAACTGACATTCGTGAGTGAAGATGTATAGAAACAGTTTAATACGTATACGTTAACGTGGAAATAAATATTGATATAGATCGGAACAAAATGATCTTTAGATTTGGTGCATAGAGTTTGTTAAATAATATTGAATAACTTTATTTATCACTGCTGTAATCAAATACCTAAAATACAAATGCTAATGAACGATTCAATTTGGAGGCAACGGCACAAGGAGGAAGGAAGGAGAAGCGCGGCTGCGCATGATGCCTCGTCGCGGCGATCCATCAATCCGAGGTGACGATCGGAGGTGCTTTCTCGTCGTTAGCTCTATAAGGCACGGTCGGTACCACGCCTCGCGCAAGCCACTTCTTTTCCACTTCATTTTCTAACGCGTCGATAGAAATCGTCTTAACAGCATATTTCACTTTTTCATCTGAACGGAAACGGCCAAAGGTTTCACGTTACTTTTTAAAAGCATTTAAATGCGTATGAAATTAAGATGCCCGACGTAACGACGTAATCGCGCTCGTTTAACGTAATAGCTGAGAAACGCACGCCGGTAATCGTGTTTTGCGTATTCGCGAAATGCTCACGGCGCTTCGTCTGTACTTTCGCCATTAAAAGTTGGCAATAAATAAAGTAGAGGCATAGCTGCCCGATGTCAGGTGTATCTAATGACCACCCTGCCTGTTAATTTATATACCGTCTTATTTACAGATGATATTACTTAGTTAAATAGTACTAGGTACGCAACAGTTAAATAGCATAGCTTGAAAATTAATTTGTATTAAACATTTTATCTTTGATTTGTTTCAGAGTGTAGTAATGTTAATGTTCAGAGAAGAAAAGTCTCCTGAAGACGAAATCAAAGCGTGGCAGTTCTGGCACGGCAGACAACACTCGGTCAAACAGAGGATACTAGATGCCGGTGAGTATTGTTTTATTGCTACCAACATTTATATTATACTAATCAACGAGTTCAATCTTGCGTGAGTGATGATAAGTGAGTATTTATGTAATTATCAAATAAGATAATTTGAAGAACAATGACTGTTCAGTTTTTTCTAAGTAAACGTTGTATAGTAGCGCATACAAGGGTTTAAGACACGATACCCGTGCAAAAACAGAGTCGTGCTCGAGGCGACACAGAAACATGGCGCAGAGGTTGCGTGCGGTGGCGGGCGGTGGCGGGCGCTCGGCACGCAGGACCTAATTACCGAGCTGCAGGCAGATACCGCGGAGACGCACCCGCGCACCCCGCGCCACCATTATATCTCGTTAGGACATTTGCATAAATAACGCGCACGACGGCCGCGGCCCACACCGACCGGTGAACCTATCAATCGCTGCGACTAAAAATAAACACCTCTGGCGCCGCACCACTGCACCGCCTAGCTGGACGCATCGCCTGCGCCGGACGCGCCGCGCTCTGCTCGCAGCTTTATATTACGCTACCTGTAATGACACATTCCGACATTAACCAGATTATAGATATAAAACTAAATGTGAAGTTTCACCGACGCAGGCAAATGAAACTATGTAATAAAGATATCTGACACGATGAGCTCTATGAGACCCAGTAACAGGAAATCGTTAAAATTCGTGAGAAATCTCTTCGACGCTGTAGAAACACCTGCCTATTTTGTCGCTGTTCGTTTTGATAGGCATAAAGTGGAGGTTTCAAAGACGTAGCTCGGCTACCTTAGACTACGCGTGTCGAATGTCTACAAAAAGGATAAGGCATATAAGCAATCTTACAATATAGTCGCGCGCGGACATAATTACAGCGATGATATCGGGGAGCGCGCTCATTAGCATGTTAATTGCGCGATGGGCCTCGGCCTGCGCCAGCGCAAGCGCTCTGCCTTAGAAAATTATTGTTTTGATAATTTTACAAAGTCGCGATTTTCCTATCTTCGCAATATCAATAAAATTTACAAGCGAGTTGAAGCGAGGCTTTGATATTGCTTAGAATTAGTAATGGAAATCAATTATGGTGCTTTTTTAACCTTTTAACCGCCTACGTCGGATAAATCCGACAAATATTTTCGTGCCCATTTCGCCAGGGTCGTATATTTACGACCAAATACCACAGCTCGTTTACTCTGTTTTTTTATTAATTACGCTGTATTCTATCAGGTTATTCGAAAAACAAAAAAAAATCGAATCATTGTGCCGGGCGCTGGGGGCACGACAATTGATATAAAGTCGGGCGGTTAAAGGGTTAACCATTGCAAAGCGTGTAAAATAACACCTGACTCTTATTTAATAGATATGCCTTAACCGATTAGTTAGGGAGTCACATCATCAACAAAATGCTTATGCCTCGAAGTAAACAGCGCTGATATATGACACTTTACACATTCTAACATTACTTAAGTGTGAGGCCTGTAGCATTCGTAATGAGTGACGCTGCGGCTACAAGCACTGCCTATAAATTAAATCTCAAGGAAAATAAAAACATGGAAGCCATTAATTCGCGCGGTCGAGCCAAGTTTAATGTCAAGGTTTTTTAGCTTATCTCGATGTTAGTTGAGTTTTATTTTTTCATTTGTTGACGTTATTACATAGAATGAATTAATGTCTAAACACAAAGGAATTTTGTATTTTATATCTTAAAAGACTGAGTTAATGTATTTGTTTTTGGTTTAATTATATCCGTAAGCGTTGTGGCTCCGATTTCATGGGCTCATTTGTTAGGATGTTCAGACCATAATTTAACATAGTAGGTATTTTTCTCAGAAACATCTGATTACCTACTATACTCGTATATTTACGTATATGACGCAAGTACTAAGATAAGAAGTGGCGAGGGTAGGCCGAGAGGTAGTGCACCATGAATGTATGCGACGAACTTGGAAGCAGCGTCAAGGGCGACACCGGACACCTGTGCGCAGGCGTGTGAAAGCGCGGCGGGGCGAGGGGTGCGGAGGGATCGCAACGCACTGCGCGCCCGCACAATGCCTTCTCCGATTACCTACATGTCTTCGTATATCGCGTGTCCACGTTCAGCGGAGCTTCTTTGCCTCCACACTTATTTCTTTTGACAGTTTTCTTAAATACCACGCCTCACTGATTCGACAGATTACTCTTCAGTAAGTCGTTGTTTTGACAATATTAAGGAATATCCGTTTGTAATTTTATACATCGATGGTCATAATCATAACAGACAATTTATTTTCTTATTTACATTTTATATCGTCCTCGATTATTCTGTTGCCTAATGAAAACTGTAAAGTATAAATTTAATATTAAAAGTAAATTATAGAGTTTTTAATCGTTGATTTAATTTATAAAATCATCATGTAGGTAGAATCTATAGCGAATACACATTTGCATACATTGTTTCAGAAGTTCTATTCTGCCGTCCTTTAACTATGGCATGTCTTTTTATAAGCAAAATGGATACTTGCAAACAAATCTGTGTATATAGGAAGTTTTTGTGTGGGCGGATTTATTAGCACATAGCAGGATGTTGCGTGGACTCGTAAATTTGTAAGAGGCTGTTAAAACAATAAGGTTGTCGGAGGGCGGCGTCCCCCGGCGGCTCATAAACACGTCAGCGGCGACGTCGCCTGCGCCCGCACAGATCGCCGCGCCAGCGCCCGACTGATAGCCCCCGCCCACGCGCAGCAGACAGACACTCACGCGCCGACCGACTAACACCCGCGCAAACCTAACACACTGCTTCAAATACTGCAACACTGACAGAACTCATACTTGTATTCAGATAATTCATATCCCACATCGCCAATGACCGTAAAACAATTAAGTACACGACGTACGTTTATCTAATCACGATTGAACTGTAAACTATCTTAATGACAGTCATTTTGCAAACTTCTATTGAATTTACCATTAAATTCTTGCAATAGAGAATATGAAATTATCAATTAAAAGAGACATAATATTTATATTATTAATAACCCGACTACCTCGAGTAACATGACAGGACGTCGTGAGCATGAATGATGCCATACCTTTAATAATAATATAAAAGCTAAATAAATACAGCAGAATTTCAATAAATAATAAAATAAGATACCTACCTAGACGCGTAGGAGAAAATATTTCCGGAATATCAACTGGAATTTATCTAGTCCATGTGCAATTAGTGCAGAATGCAAATCTGCTAATTACTGCCCATAAACCTCAATCTAGGAAGGGCAGAAATGGAAACATTGCAGTCGTCAATAAATTGATCCTATCACGTGATTATTCACGCCCAGCAAATAAATTTCCGTCCTCGATGACGTATTGTGCGTTGATATCTTAATCGAAATCTCCGCCGCCATTACTGCACAGTTACCCGAAGACAAGATTAATGACAATTTGTTGTTTTGTTACAGACACGAAGAACAGCATCGGCCTGGCGGGCTGCATCGAGGAGGTGGCCCACAACGCCATCGCTGTTTACTGGAACCCGCTCGAGAGCGCCGCCAAGGTACGACCGAGCGTCGCGAGCATCCTTCCTCCCCAGTACTAAACTGTCACAACACTACCACACGAACCGCAGATCTTATTCCTTCTCAATATTTTACCATAACGCATTAAAAATGGAACTTACTTTGTTCATATACAAACACTAATGGGCTAATGTGTCTTCCTGTCAGTATGACTGCGCCGAATGACGACTCGGCTCACTGATGCAAAAATATGTGCATATTTAAAGTGCATATATCGCTGCCAAGCATCGTGATCATTATAAACGTACAAAATTAAAATCATGATATTACACTTATTAAAGTGTAATTAAATAGAGTCCTGCAACCATATTTGGTCGAGTGGCTTTACCAAATGGAACAAAAAGCGCGTGGGGTGCGCGGCCGCGGCGGCGAGCGGCCGGGAGCGCATGCGCAGGGCTTCAGCGCTCCACCGTGAAGACTCATTATATTGTTGAATAATAAACAACACTGTTTTTAATTGCTTACATAAAATTATACAGTATCTACTACTAGCGGCACAAAAACGTATACTTCATTGATAATGTTATGTACGTACATAGCCTTTTAAATATTCATCAAACAATTAAAAGTCCGCGTGAAATAGCCTCAATTCTATGACAGTATGCTAATGTTAGTCGAAGGAGCAATTAACGTTTAACGACTTCTACATCGAATCACAATTTCGATTTTAATCATAAAGTTGATGGCTGCTGCTAAAAATTAACCTTGCTGTTTTAAAAGCGTTTCGAATGGGATTAAAGTTGATTTTTCATTGATTTATGTTATTGCTGATAATGAGTTGGGACGGAGTTGTGGCTACTGGTCAGTTATCAATATCCGTAATTATTTATTGTTGGCCAGTAAATGGTAGGATGCGAGTTGTTTGCGACAGTTAATATGCGTACGGACAGCCACCGTGATGGTGTCGGCGCCGAGTAAAAACGCGAGAGAGTCATTTGTAGACCGCGGTAATGAACGGGCAGCGCATACCGCCCTCCGCGACCACTCGCTAAGCTAAACACGCCCTACGTACCAGTGTACACTCTACAGTGGACACGTAACTGCACACACCACAAACTCAATGAGTTTCATTGAAACGCCTCTGGCAATGTCCACTTTTTATTCATACAGTTCTCTACGCATATTATTTTCTAACTTTATCTTGTTGTGCATTGCTCACGACACGACTACCGTGGCGCCTGTCTTTGTACTCGAGATATTTATATGCAAACATAATATTTATACACATAACAAAGTCTCGATTACCTGTTAAGTTAGTTCTTATATTTGACTTATTTTTGAAAAATACTTATTTTTTATTTACAGATCAACATTGCAGTTCAGTGCCTCAGTACAGATTTTAGCAGTCAGAAAGGAGTTAAGGTTAGTCATCTATCAAAGTACGCTAAACGGATTGTAGATATAAATCTGTAGGCTTAATTAATAGATAAATCACTATTGTTATAATGGTAGATTATTTTAATGTATGTAAATGCACGCCGATGAAAATAAATAAAACTGTTTACTTATTGCTCTTGAGTCTTGTTGAGGAAAACGGTAATTTACTTCTATATTGCCGATCGTAAATAATTTTACATTTTATTTCACCACAGTGTTCATTGAATGCGCTGTATATTGTGTCCATATGGGCTAAATATGTCGTTAAGTAGCATTTTAACAGGCGTGGGAATTGAAGACGAGTAGGCAGTAGGTACCCTTCTACAAATGTAATTTAATTAATTTTGTATTGCAAATGTTAATTAAGCTTACCACATTGAAAGTATGTAAATTAAAGTTACGATACGTCGACGTCGACATGAGGTCGGTAACCGCGTTGTCGCCGGAGACGCCTCGATAACCATGGAAGCGACGCACGGGCATGGGCGACGCGGCCGGCGGGCGCATGGCGCGGACGCAAGGCACAGTCGCTTTGCGGTGTCGTCACTGAAACGCTTCCCATTCTCACTATCAACCAGAGCTGATAGCATCTTATTTGTGTCTAGCTGACGACCACAGTGGCACTGTACGCTACAAATTAGTCGTGTGCGACTGATCACCCCTGCATGTGATCCGCTGTAAGCGTCTCTCTCGAGCCGCGCTTGTCCATTCGCCTGATATGAAACCAGTCCGCTATCAGCCTCTCAATTACCTATCCAATGCGCAGTGACGCCGCCGCAACACCGACCTCGAACGAACGCAATTAAGACGTTTTAACGCGATTCGATTCAGACACGTGCATATTTTTTCCTTATTCGTAAATTTATCGCAATTATCCCTTATGAACGTTTATTAAAACTGTTTTTTTTTGTTATCATTCTAAGATAAGTGTAGACTTCAACCGTGAAATTGCTTGACTCAAAATATTATATTCGATTTGTTTATATGACTATGTATGAGATCATGTGGATACCAAATAGCGTGAGAGATGTCTTTTAGTAATTGGTCAATTAGTCCTAACCTTCTTTCTAACTCCCCATTTGGCTAAAATTGACACAAATGGATTAACTGCATTTTGCAATTAGAAATCAAATATTCGAAAGTAAGTCGGTATGTATGATTGTGTTAGACTATCAAACTGTATTTGTATTATTTTTTTCGTTACAGGGTTTACCGCTACACATACAGATTGACACGTTTGAAGACCCCCGGGACCAGCAAGTTTATCACAGAGGCTACTGTCAAATCAAAGTGTTCTGTGATAAGGTAAGATGCAAAGCAAAACAACTGACTACTACCCTCATTATTAAATATTAACCAAATAATCAGCATACAATAATGTAATTGCATTACTTTTAAATTGAAGGGTGCGGAAAGGAAAACAAGAGACGAGGAGAGGAGAGCAGCGAAGCGGAAAATGTCGGCGACGAATAGGAAGAAGTTGGACGAGATCTACCACCCGGTGACGGAGCGCAGCGAGTTCTACACGATGGCAGACCTGGGCAAGCCGCCCGTGCTATTCAGTCCGGCCGAGGACATTGACAAACTGGCAGGGATGGACATCCAAGGCTTCTACGGGCACGACGACTCGGCGCTGGCCGAGGCGCACCTCAAGGGTGCGTCGCCCTTCCTGCTGCACGCTGCCAAGCCGCAAGCGCCCGCTCTCAAGTTCCACAACCACTTCCCACCCGATGCGCCAGGGTATGTACAACCGCGGCCTTTTCCGCCTGATCACTTAAAATTTTTTTCGCCTAAATCCTGCGGCGGCGCCAAGCCACGCTCGCTTAAAGATTTTGCCTATTAGGAAAGCGAAAACGCAATTAGTTGCAACTTGCACTGCGCAGCTTAGTGACGCATCACATGCTTTGTGAATTTTACGAAAGAAATATTTTACCTTGGCGCGCTTACTTGAGAGCGCTTCTATTTTTTGAGTGCAAGCCTAAATAAGCATAATGGTGGTCAGGCGGGAGTGGCCGCGATAGTGCTTTATTCAATTTTATGTTACTTTTGTTTTTCTATATCACTTGTGATTTTACCGTCGATATCTTTCTAGAATAATATAATTTTACTAAGTTCAAAGTTGTACATAAATAATTAGCACAGAGATAATGACTTCGAAGCTTTTCAATAAATTTAGTTATAAGCAGTCTACAAATAATATTTTCAGAAAATTATGCGATTCTTGAACAAATCACGTCTCAATATTCTAAAGCAATTTATTATCCTATTTATTCATATGTAGTTTGTGTTATGATAATATATAGACATAATAGGTCGTGGAATAGCTAATAGGAATATAGATGAACATTAATGAATGCCATACATATGACAGAGGTCTAACGGAGGATTTCGAGCTCTTTAAAATTACCCGTGCTTAACTCCTAAAATCAATATTTGGCTATTTAATTGTTTTGACGAGCTGCATTGGCAACTTAGTTGCCAGCAGTAAAATTGTTTTCTATTGGTTTTATTTTGAATGTTTTATTGAATATTGGCTGTTTTATAGAGTTGTCTAACGGCTTATAGATAACACTTATAATTAATATGTAAAAACCACTTACTGCCCACCTTCAAACTGTCACCCTTTTTTTACCCAATTTAGTATAATTTCCGTCAATAGCTTTTTGTATGTATCATGGGGTTGTAATATCTGTAATATAAATACAGAGTACATCCTTAAATAATATGCGGCTGTCTTGGCTACGGTGAATATAAAAAATATATTACACTTCTACGTAGTACCCCCCCCCCCCATACCTACGATAAAAAAGAGAAAAATCAAGAAGTTTATTTTTAAATTTAACATGTGTGTAGTTACCGGGAGGTGGGAGGTCTCTCGCCGTACAGCGACCGCAAGGACTCGCTGGAGCTGGAGGGCGTGCTGGGCAAGCGGCCGCGCGTGAGCACGCCGCCGCTCA
Organism: Globia sparganii; assembly: GCA_949316385.1. Classification (NCBI taxonomy): domain Eukaryota; kingdom Metazoa; phylum Arthropoda; class Insecta; order Lepidoptera; family Noctuidae; genus Globia; species Globia sparganii. The sequence continues at coordinate 13,382,999 of OX438653.1, read as the reverse complement.
GCGAGCGCGTCATGCTGTACGTGCGCCAGGACACCGAGGACGTATACACGGCGCTGCACGTCGTGCCGCCCACCACGCAGGGCCTGCTGCACGCGGTGAGTACCACACCTTACTATGTTATTTATCTGCTGCCGTGCACCTCGATACGTCAGGCACTGGGCTTGTGTGTGACGTCTCTAGGTGTACCTTCAATAACCTTGGTGATGTCAGCTAACCATAGAACACGAGTGAGCGAGACGGACTCCGTCGCTTTCTCGGTTTCTCGTCGTTCGTCAATGAATTCATTGTATACTTGTATGTGAAGTAAACGCAAGAAATCGAGACGCTTCGTCGGCGCGCGGGCGCCGGTCCGCTTGCCGGCCGGGCCGCCGCCCGCCGCTGTAACCGATTGGACGCTTTATAACCCCGTCTAATAAACACACGATCATCATAACCGCATGTTGTAATTAACATCCGCACGGCCGGCCGCCGCGCGCCGCATCGGACCTCCGGCGGTCCTCGCGCGTATTGTCCTTAGAGTACGAAACCACTAGACCGGTTACTGAACTTTCGGTTCCGTTAGACGAGACGTCTCGGTTCAAAATGGCGAAAGGCCTATTTGTAACTCTTTTGTTTTTTGCTTATTTTCAGATTGAGAATAAGTACAAAATTTCAAGTTCGGCAATTAATAATCTTTATCGAAAGAACAAGAAAGGGTAAGTGGTTTTCATTGGCCTTAGACAAATCTGACAGCGTAAACGTACCGGCCGCCTCGCGTTAATGCAGCATCGCTTGTCCCGAGGGCGCGCCACTAACTGATAACTACGCAAAGCTTTACAACGAACACTCCCCTATAACTATCTAATGAGCTTCATAATAGGTGCCAGTCACTTAATCGCCTCCCCTGGTCCGAAACGACACCTTAATCTGGGTCCAAACCTAAGCTGCATTGCTGGCAAACACTCGCACCTAATTATTGTTAATGAGCACATAATTACCTTAATAATTTGCAACTAAAATATTATTTTTCGTGTCATACTGTAGTTCTTTTGAAGAATCATCCGATTCATTTGCACGTGTTTTTGGTCGATTAGTCAGTACCCCACCTCCAGCTGAAGTCCACGAGTGCACTTACTGACGAGTGTTGTATTTCAGGATTACGGCCAAAATTGACGATGAAATGCTGGCATATTACTGCAATGAAGACCTGTTCCTGCTGGAGGTGCGGCCGGCGGGCGCCAGCGAGGACGAGCGGCTGTACGACATCACGTTTGTAGAGCTGCCGCTCGACCCGTAGCGCTCCCATCCAGCCACGTGTCTTGCCGGCCTCCAGAGCCCTCCAGACGGCAGTTTTAACTATAAGCGTTCCCGATTTACACTCGTTACGTGAAAAATCTTTATGGGATAAGGTTGTATCAAAAGTGTCGATCTCAGGTTGAAATTTACTCGTAAGCGATTCACCCTCTCTATTTTGTTTGAAACGAAATGTTACAGAAACTTTCAGTTATCGTTGTGAGCTAAGCGATCGAGTCGAAATCGTTGTGTAAATATCTATTATAGTGCCTTATGAAATTACATCGTGATTCGATTGCCCGGTGATGGCGAACAAAAATTTAGATGTTTGGTTATCAGAAAAACGTAAAGTTTCGTTAATTTAATGTAATTTAATTGTAAATGACGATGATCTGTTGCTGAATATGAACGCGTGTGCCATTCACTCGGTTATCATAGGTATGTAGTTAACATTTCAACAGGTACCTTTTATTCTTGCCATGATGATAAAGTAATAAATTCTTGTCACAAACTTATACGTAGGTATAATAATATATCTACACTGAGAAAAGCATGAAGTGCCTTCGTCATAATAATTAATGTTATAATAGCATAATGTAAGTGAGTTAAGTCAAATTAAATGCCATCCACTTTGTTAAGTTTTGTAAGCCTAAGTTTGCTTTATAAGCTCGCTCAATTCTTACAATTAGTAAAGTTGATATTAGTTTTAGGTTCAAGCACGCGTACATTGCTTCCTCCAAGTGACTAGTTCCGTTTAATTATTACTATTTATTGACAATGTAAAACTGTTTGAATTGTAATAAAGTAACCGGATGTTTGTATCTTAATTAGTTTTGTGCGATGCCACGAACACGAATCAATCCATCCAATCCAATCCATGAATCATTAGAAACGGAAGCAATGACGTGAATTACAATTTTATGAGATAGAGCCGAGGTTCCGCATAATGTTGGATGTATAATAGTCATATAAACATAGTCACAAAATCGTCCATCCGATCAACATTTACATTATCATCGATGGGAGTGGTTTGTGTATAATTTTAAGATTTTTATTAATAATACATTTGTTATAATAAACGAATTTCGATACGTAGGTTATCGGGCCATGACAACAATTAGTTTATGAAGTATTTTATGTCCAAGACTTATTTATATTATAAGATTTCGTGCCGGATACGACCATAACTTTTTGTAGCGACTTAAGTTTTATTTGTTTTTAAAAGCTCTCCCTAATGAATACATAGAAAAACCCATAATAATTAAATATCAGAAATTGCATAATCATAATTAACCATTTCTCAAGAATAAAGCATAAAAATATTGTTAAGTTATTTCCACCGATTATTCAAAATCCAGAACAAGGTTCTGTATCAGTGTATGCGTGGTCGCGCGTCGCCGCCGACAGTTGCGTGTCGCGAGTGACGCGAGCGCCCCAGAGCGGGCCGCGGAGTAGCGCGGACGGTTCGAATAACTGCCATATTATGACATAATTTAGAGTACTTAATGTTCTTAGGCGTAGATTCTTTAACATAATGTTAGTTCTTTTTACTGTGTCTCATGTGACTTGCAGGTAGGCATCGAATTTTAATTAAGATATAGTTCATATATTATATATTATAACGTGTTGTTTTTGTTTCATTCGGCACTAGCTGCGATTGCGTTGTGACTTGTTCCGTCCTTCGCGTTTATCTTATCTTCCATTCTTTTCGCTTTCGTACACTTGTTATATCTTCACAACTGGAGTTTTAATTTCCTTTAAATGTTATGTTTTGGTTACGAATCCGTTGCTCAATGTCCGTTGCCGCGCTTGCCGGCCGGATTCTAACAGCATCGTTTTTATACTCATACGTATGCAAGTAATTATATTTATTTATATACTTATTAATATAAATTGTGCAGCTTTAATGTTTACTTACAATGATGTTAGCTCGTGATTCAGAATCTCGTCATAAGTCACAAACGTCAGTAGCAATAATACAGTGTAGTAGTTAAAATGTTAGCGTCCACGGCGGGTCGCCACGCGCAGCCTCCGCCCAGCAAGGTCGTGCAATGTATAATCAGAGTTTTACTATAAAAATTGTATAATTATATAAAAATGGTGGATGATTACGTCAATGGGATTGATAATTATATAAAATATAAATGTAGGGAGAGCGTTGTGGTGGCGACGTGGCGCGGGCGCACGGCTCGCGGAGATATTAGTCACACTAGTTAAAACACAACCCGAAAGTGGTAGCACATTTTCGTTAATAAATTGTACTGTACTTAAGGTTTAATTGAATAGATGTTACGTTATTCTTTTATATGAATATTTGTAAGTTGTCATAAAAATATTATTAATATAATTATTTTTATCAAAGTTTATAATCTAAATAAAAATGTTTTTCTTGAAAACATCACTATGGTTTTAATGTTAATTATAAATACATATCTTATGATTGTGCGTTATATTATTTAAACAAAACATGCATCAGAACCGCATTAAGGATCTGTAGACCCCTAAACTGTAGCAGTGGTGTCAGCCGTACTGGATTTTACCAAGAAAGATTGAATGATTTTTCGAGTGTTTATTCAAAGAAGACTACGATAAAATACCCTAGTACCAACATCATTAATCCCAATTCCTACCGATCCATATCCGTGACTACCGCTGGACCACGAACGCCAATCGAGAAATCAACGATGATAACTTTCGCGCAATCGTTCGTTTCGTTAAGGGACATCTTGAAATGAAAATTTAGCACCGTGACTGCCGCCACCCCACCAATGGCATGGTATATCTCGTAAACTGCTGGAGTACTAATTATGAATTTTGGGTACTACTTTTATCTTGCAGCGTACTGATTTTATATGTAGATTTGAGGAAAGCGACAAACTTCTCAAACTTGAATCAACATTCAAAGTCGTGGTCCTGCTGAACGATTGTGCGAAAGTTATCATGGTTGATTTCTCGGTAAATACAAATATTTCAGTTATGTATTTTTTACTAGCAGTGCCTCGCGGTTTCACCCGCGTTAAGTTGAGGAAAAAACCTACTACTTAAACTACTAAAATATATTCCACTACTTAGTACGCACGACTACACATCAAGCTATTACCCAGTAAAAGCTAGGGGCTAGCGAGGTGCCCGTGGCTAAATAATAACAGCCGCACAGGTCGATCGATCTGGTTAAGCTACGCTTGCTGCGGTTGGTCTGTGGATGGGTGACCATCTTTACATACCGAGACCTCTCCATGCCTCGGAAAGCACGTTAAGCCGTTGTTGCTGCGACGCTCCTATTGGTCGTAACGTGATGTTATATAGCCTATAGTATTCCTCGATAAATAGACTATCTAATACAAAAAGAATTTCTTAAATCGGTCCAGTAGCTTCGGAGCCTATTCATTACAAACATACATACAAACCTTTCCTCTTTATAATATTATAGTTCATAGTATATTATAGTATAGATGAAATAAATCACATAAAAGGGTACTAATTGTTTGTATACTTAGAATAGCTGTAACGTGCCCCCTTTTTCGGCGCTCATGGTGGTCCTGCTGAAGGGAGCGTGACTACCGCCCGCCCACCTTCAAAGTCGATTTTAATCGATTGGTCCGGCGGTAGTCACGTACATACCGATCCTTAATCTGGAAATAACAGACGAATATACACTCCTGGAACAAATCTATACTAATACTAGCTGACCCCGCAAACGTCGTTTTGCAAAAAAAAAAAATAGATAGTAGCCGATTCTCAGACCTACCCGATATGCACACAAAATTTCATACAAATCGGTCCAGCCGTTTCGGAGGAGTATGGTAACTAACACTGTGACACGAGAATTCTATATATTAGAAGACTAGCTTCTGCCCGCGACTTCGTCCGCGTAAATTTTTTTTGTTTCCCCGACCCACCCCGTCTCAACGTGTCGCCGGCCTGCGCTATTACTTCGTTTTCGCTTGGCGAAAACTTCAGACTTTTTTTCTTTTTGCTCAACTCCTAAGGGTCCTAGCGTCAAGTTTAATAGAATATAGCCTTCCTCAAGAACTGGGCTATAAAACGCAAAAATATTTTTATATATGCGACCAATACTTCCAGAGATTTAGAGCTTTCAAACCGTGTTTCAAACAAACAAACTCTTCAGCTTTATTATTAGTATTATTTTAAAACTAGATATCTCCTAAGATATACGTTGAAATCAAATGATGTCAGAGGCAATTTTGTTCAAAATTAAATACATGTGATGAATAACGTATTTATTTGGATAAGGATTAATACCATGTTTATAAAAACACCTTCGCAAATAATGCATTATTTTAGAACAAATTTGGTTAGCATAAAAGAGGTTATAGTGAGCTAACCTTAAAAGATAAACATACGCTGTCGCGGACTTTTTTTTAAAGCTTTTAAAGGGGAATAATTCCGTTTACGCAGCGCACGCAGCGGAAGCTCTCAATAGGAAAAAAATCCCCCGATTTTGAAATATTCTTCATTAGTGCTCCGCTCCTATTAGTTTTAGCGTGATGATATATAGCCTATAGCCTTCCTCGATGAATGGGCTATCTATCACTGAAAGAGTTTTTCAAATCGGACCAGCAGTTTCTGAGATTAGCGCGTTCAAACAAACAAACAAACAAACTCTTCAGCTTTATAATATTAGTATAGATTATAAAGAGGAAAGATTTGTACGTATGTTTGTAACGAATCGGCTCAAAAAGTACTGGACCGATTTTAAAAATCTTTCACCATTTGATTGCTACATTATCACTGATTAATATAGGTTTTTTTAATTGCAAAAAAAAAATTTTTTAAAAATAAATGTCCACCCGTGCGAAGCCGGGACAGGCCGCTAGTAGTACATAAAACATGAAGTAGATAAATGAAACAGCATTGCAACTGCAATAGTTACTTTTAATGAATCTTATTATTATAAGTTAACAATTGGTATTTTTCATATACTGTACAATTAGAAGCTTCAAAGTTCACGAAAGCGTCGAGGCAAAGACTTGAAGTAAAACTATAGACTCGCCAATTATCTGTTTAGATAAGAACAATACCTTACAAGTAGATAATTATAGCAAAAGTTACTATTAAAATAGCGTTTCTAACTTTCCTTTTTAACTTAGCTGAATTTTTTATTCTTTAAAGACGGAGGACAAGTTTTGTTGCTCTTCCAAAGGTAGCTTGAAGTCAAGAAACGCCTATAGGTACAAAATAGACTGCAAAGACATGAAAAGCAAGCTAGAATAAAGTTTTAAGAAACATCTAATCTGAAGATCAGTCAATTATTCATAACTTCGACATCGACAAACTATAAAACATTCGAGATCGACTTAGTTCGAGCACTTTTCTAATTCAGTAGTGAGTTAAGGGCTGAAATCTCAAATAATAATAAAAATGTAAAGCGTCTCCCAACGTTCCAACAGGCACTTAGTGTGAATACGAATAAACACAAGTGCGCGATATGCTCAACAGATAAATAACAATGACGTAATCTATCTAAGTCATAAACTATTGCTTGTAATATACCACACATTTAATTAATAATAGATCGAACAGACTAAAAATAATATTTCAAACAAAAGCTGTTTATTCTAATAACTGCAGATGCCTGCTTACAAAAGACTAGAACGATACTACAATAAATTCTTAATCATTTTAATAAAATCACGTCCACTTAGTATAGAATTATGGATATAGTGTTATGAGTCATACGTTTAACCTTACACGGCAAAGCCTAGATTGCATTTTGTACTACCTAATTACTTTCAATCTAATAAGGTATCTTAAAAAATAAGTAAGTAGAATTTGATTAAAAAATATTGAGGTGATGATCTAAATTGCATAAATAATGGGAACACAACACTGTTAGTAAAAACTTAAATAACAACTTAAATATTTATATTGTAATTTCCTACTAGCAGCGGGACACTACATAATTTACTACAGCTATAATCATAAATTATTCGTACGTATTTTTGCGTCACGAGGCCACGAGTTAATGGCTCCCCGTTATTGATAGTTATTCCATCTCCCACGCGATTATTATACTTTAGCGTAAAACTTTGTTTATTGAAATTGATCGGTAATTGCTAACAACACTTTCACATTCCAAAACAAGACAAATATTTTACTTTCTATTATGGCACATTAAATGCAATGCATTTTACTTAATTGTCCGAATGGATTTTGAAATATGGAAGTAACACGCTGGACCGTTACTGAAGTGCACGACGTTGGACAGGGGTCGCCTCTTCTTAGATCTGTATCTTGAACCGTTCCCCCTCGGAGCAGTTCTGGAATGATTGCTATTGAATGAGAGGCGAGCTCTGACTGTCGCTGAAATCGAGCGTGTAGTACATGTCGGTGGTGTCGAGCGCGCTGGAGGGCGGCGGGAAGGGCGCGGCGGCCGGCGGAGCGCGCTTGTCCTGCAGCCAGTGGTGCGGCGGGCCCGGCGCCGCGCGCGACAGGCGCGCCAGCACGCGCGAGTACGTCTTGTTCACGCGGCAGTGGCACGCCGTCACCTGCACATACATTGGTAACATCAAAATGATGAGACTCTCAGAGTGAATTTCACCATTGAAACTGAACGCGGTCAGCATATCTAATTTTGCCCTCAGTATACATCATCGTCATGTCAGCCCGGAATCAACCACTGCTGGATATATGACTCCTTTTGTACATTCAAGTGCATAACAGCTTCTAGACGCGCATCGTGCATGCCTCTGTTATTAACGCTACAATGAATAATCTTGTGTAATAATTTCATAATATCAGGCAGGCATAACGGTTACCCACGAACATTACGTTGTATTGCTAAGATTGGTATCGCGAGCAAAAACCTAATACCGATAAATTGAACTGTGCCACAAGAAAATAATAAAATGTCATCTTGACTAACATTGACTACAGTTAAATGTTGATTTCCTTATCATTTTGTGCATTTTCCAATTCACACATATATCTGGAAATTAGTTTTCATGTAGAGTTGCCATTTCCCTTACAACATAAAATGTTATGAAAATCCGAAGCTTAACAGTTGATTCTGTAGTCTTTTTTTAGTGCTACGAACCTGCTACGAGATTGCTACGCAATTGAAATCTTAAATATATTCCTTTTTATAAGCTTTTAAAAACAAAAAAAAAAAATGAAACCCAACCACAACCCATAAAAAACCCATAAACGTAACCCAATAAAGAATGTTATGCACTTGTGCAGTTTACGTAATTCGTAAATCGATACATTCATGTCGTAGCAAAGTGCTACGTAACTGGAATCTCGCGGTAGCGTAACCCGCAGCAGCCCTTAAATGTTAATGTAATCAAAACAATAGATATGCATAAATCTGTCTTATGAGTGTTAATGCAGCCTACAATAGTTTTGTATCCGTCATGTGCAATTGACGTAATTCGTAGATCTTTAAATTCAAATCGTAGTAAAATGCTACGAAACCGGGAGCTCGTAGCAGCGTAGCCCGTAGCACCCTTAAAGTGTTATGAGGATAATACATTTTAGTGTGTCCCTTATTTATTTACATATTTATTTAATAACTTTACTGGGCATGTTCGTCAGGTGAATAGACAGTAATATCATCCCATGAACTTAACAAAACTACGATTCTGCGTTTCCAAGCGGAGGTAATGTTTTGCAATCATAATTCATTATAGCCTAGTAAAAAATCCTCTAACAGGAATAGACGTTGATTGTCTGTTCTTGGGTAGTTACCACAACTCCGACGATCGCAATGGCCGCGCCGAGCGTGCCGGCCGCGATGTAAACGTTGTGCAGTCGGTCGTGGTACAGCCCGAGCGGCATGCGCACCTCGCGCACCGACCCGCCGCCGCTGTTCTCCAGCCTGCCCCTGCGAGGCTCCACGTCCATGCCATCGTCGCTGCCTACCACTGATTCTAGTATGAAGTCCTCTGTGGAAAAAAAGATAGTATGGATTTTTAAGTTAGAAGTAAAACCGTTTTGTACAAGCTCCATGCCACTGAGAGAACAGAAGGCCAATTCCCGTAATTAAAAACTTCCAACTTGCCTCATTTCGGTGCCAAAAAATTTCAAAAATTCATCATAATGTATGGGAATTAGAGGTATATTCGACAGACTGGGACTGAGATCAGACTGTGAACGTTAAGTTATGAGAATTTCCCTTCTGTACACTGTGTGACAATTTTCGGAATTCTGCTACGATCCACCCTGCCAAATAGCGGCGGCGGTGGAAGGAGGCTCATGTTTAGTTGTCATAAAGTTGCTACGGTGCGCATACGCAAGTGGTACGATACTAACGAAAATGAATTTTGCTCCTGTATAATAACCAAAAAGTATTCCTTTGGTCACTTTCCATTTTTGATGAGATTTAAGAGATGCTATAATATCAACTAATTAAAGAAATAAATGTATTTAAAGTTAAAAATATATGACAAGAGTACATTTGTCTGTGTGGGAAATAATCAGTTGCTGAAAATTCACCTAGCCCACGATCAAACCGCATGATATTTTGTAGTGCGTGCTTAATGAAACATTTTGGTCAAAGAGTACCGTGACGCAATTACCGTTGTAATATTTTAGGCTAGCCAGCTTATTGAAAGCCAATTCTACTTATTAACGTAAAAAGACAGCTGACCGAAATATTATTGTGAATAGACCAAAAATAGTATTCAAATATTCTTGAAAGCGGTATTTTTACTTTTTTTTTTCACAATCTCATTTTGCAGCCTCATGACGGTCAACTTTGTTTAAAGTTTGTGTAAAAATCAACAAGTTTTCAGGTTGGTTTAATGTATGCATACGATAATTAAGATACTTAGTGATACTTATTTTATTTTTGTTTTAGCAGATATTCTTTTGTCATTTTGCCGCTTTTGCGAGATTGCGACGTGAATTTGTACGTTCTTAACTATGAGAATATATATATATATATATTTATTATTAGTCTTCTGGCTTATATGTAAACAATGTAGAAGTACCTTCGCAAAGTTTGCCAGTATACCCTGGTCGGCAAGAGCAGTAGAAAGACTCGATGCCACTCCAGCAGGTGCCGCCGTGCGCGCAGGGATTGTTGTCGCAAGCCTATAATTATACCAGGAAAGTTGAGATTAATCTTAAACAAGCTCTGATTATGATCATTGTTATAAGTTGAAAATAATGTTAATCAAAAACATCAAAACACATACTTATAGGTAAGTACAACTTTATTAGGTTTAAGCCATTTTATCTTAGCGGAAGTAAATAGTTAAGAAATAATTCTATGTTTTATACCAAGCATGTATAGTAAAAAGTCGACCTTCAAACTGATTAGCTTTATAATTGAGAACAGAGTATTGTTTTTATGAAACACCATAAGAACCATGTCACGATTATATCTAATTAAGTTACCATTATGATAATTATATTTTTTTTCACTTTTATGAAGATGTTTTAGTGTAGTATCTACTATTTACGTTCCTCCGTAGGGTTTGAAAACGATCCGTTCTGACTGCGTTCTGGGGCAATTCTCGTAATTTCAAGAACGTTCACAGTCTGCGGGGCAACTCTCGTAATTTTAAAAACGTTCGCAATCAGAAGGCCAGTTTTCGTAATTTAAAACGTTCAAAATCTAGTCGCAGTCTCATCTCGGCGACAAACAAATGTCAAAAACTTGTCAAAATGTAGGAAAATTAGAGGTATTTTTGACAGATTGAGACTGAGATCAGACCGTGAACGTTCTTAAAATTACGAGAATTACCACTCTGATCTCAGTCTGAATCTGTCAAAAATACCTCTAATTTCCCTAAATTTTGACAAGTCTTTGACATATTATTATGTTTGTCACCGAGATGAGACTGCGACCAGATTTTGAACGTTTAAAATTACGAGAATTGGCCTTCTGTTTTCAAACTCATCCCTGAGTTTCACACTAAATTCCTAAGTGAAGTTTAAACAAATTAAGATATTTCCAGCTTCGAGCTAGCGGGCTAAAGTCTCATATATAGCTCGTGTTTGCAAGCAAAGCGGTACTGTAGCAAAGTAAGTACTTACAGATCTGGTGGGTATGTGGCACTCATCGCCCACGAAACCGAGAGGACACTCGCACGCGTAGCTGTTGCCGCGGTCCAGACAGATCCGGTGCGAAGGGCACGGACTTGGGGAACATAGATCCACCTAAATAAACATAATACGTTATTATCTCATTAATTGTTCGACGTTATTTTGAATATATTGAAGTTCGGTGACGTCACAAGTGCTGTTGATGAAAATTAATAAAATTTGTCTATATAATCGTAATCATGTAATCACGGAACAAGAGTATAGTAGGTATAATTATTAGAAAATAATAATAGGTCCTTACCTATGAAATTGCGAATTTTTGATACTGGCTATTGTGAAGATCTTTAATTCTATTTAGAATTCCAAATTCAAATTAATTTTATAATTTATTATGACATTTTTTTTTTTCAAAATCAGTAGTTCATTATTTTATATTCCCGCCGTTCGAATTTTTTTAAATATCGCTCTTTCTGTAACCCTGGAAAAATCTAAATTGCGCGGTATTTTCGAATACGAGTTCCGTCGTGGCAGCAACGTAGCACAGACAGCACGCAATGTGATCGACGTGTATGGATATGGTATCGCATGTGAACGCACGGTCCGTTTTTGGTTTGATCGCTTCCATTCTGGAAATTAATAATTTCCAGAATGGAAGCAATCAAGGGGCTCATTGTTGAGATCATAATATGATCTCAACAATGAGCCCCGTGGCCGATCGGAATAACGATGAATTAAAAGCCATAGTGGAAGCATCTCAAACCATGTTGGAATTAGCAGCAGCCTTCAAATCGATCCTGATTAATTTCCTTCAAATTGGAAAAATAAAAAGCTCCGAAAGTGGGTACCGTATGAACTCGCTGAAGCACCGCACAACCGGCCGTCTCAAAACTATAGGAGTTACGACTGGAAACTCTCCGTCACCCACCATACTCAACAGACCTTGCTCCAACGACTTAATTTCCATTTTTATTCAGAATTTGGATAACTTTTTACAGAGGAAAAATTTCAAATCCAGCAAGTCGGTGAAAAACGCCTCTAAAGAGTTGATCAATTCCCGTTGCCAGGATTTTGATAGCAAAGCCATCAACGAACTTCCACTAAAACGGCAAACGTAGATCTTCACTAATGACCCAATACCGTGATTAACAAAATATAACATTTTCTTTTTAAAAAAAATCTCATTTTTTCTATGTGAAACGGCAATTTCAAAGTAGGACCTAATAAAAAATAATATTTATGCATAGAAATGAACAAAGCTTCTGTACCTTGGGTTTCAAAACATTGCTGGCATAAAATATATTCTTGAACCCGCATTCGCGAACGATGCTTAATAAAAGCATGAACGTTGATTCAAGGTAACAGATTTATTATAAGATTCTAAAATTGAACCATAATATGCAACGTTACATAGTCCATAAGTTTTGATCCATAATATTTACATAATAAATCGATACGAAAGCATATTGTTGATCACTCTCTCATACAATCAATGTAAGCAACTCTATTTTAAAAAATGCATTGCCTTCGAAACAGTAGCAGCATGTAAAACAAGTCCGTAGGATTAGAGGGAGTGGTTTTAATTCAGCTTGCAAGATTTCATTAATACATATTAACGGACCAACACAGCAAGTTAAATAAAAGCATGTAAAATGGATTTTTTAAGTGGTATTTCATACCTTTTTTTTTTGAGGATGGGAAATCATTAAATGACCCCTTCCGCTCTGGGTGGAGCAGAAGGGAGTGTCAACTCTTACTGACTAAAACCCACCCGTGTTCCTTCCTTAGCCCTTTATGTTCCGGGGTAGCGGTAATCCTTTCGGACAATCCCGCTGCATACCTGCGGTTATGATACTACAGAAATAGTACACACTAATAAATATTTACAATGAAATGTCACATTGCGTTGTTGGGTACGATTACATCAGTATAATTTCTATAAAAACGTTCAAAAGTCAGCTGAAACTGAAAGCTTTCTCTTTCAGCGGAGTTTTGAAAGTAATGTTTACAAGATAGTCTGAATGATTTGAGCAAGTCAAAAGAATATTAATAATCACAAAGCTTATTGTACTTTAAAGTACCTACGCTTCCACGATCTCGTCTTTGCTACTTATCGTGGATTATCTTATTAATATGAACTGAGCGTGCGTAGGTCAGTCACCACCAGACACGAAATTAAGAATGACAAAAACGATGCAACTTGAATTTTAATCTTTTGTAGAAAAAAAAACTCGACCATATTCATTGGATACTTTTTTTAGCCACCAATTCGCTGCTTTTTGACATTTTCCGTGACAAGGGATACTTGAATTAGCATGACAAAAGCCTCTCAATTCCCTGAAGAGCTTACTAAGAGATAACAAGAGGAAACACTAATTCGAACAACTCCCAAGAGGGTTAATTGGCTGCACCAAGCTTCACTAATCAAAGAGCCTACTTCCCCAGTAAGTTGGGAAAATAAAAGGTGATCTGGATAAAATATCATGGCTCTTTAATCGCAATTGACATATGAATAGATGCAAGACCAAGGGCAATGAGACCTAAAATTCCGATTAATGATTTACATTAATCGGAATTGTATTAGTTTGATCAATATTTATCACTAAATTGGTCAGAAGCCAACCAGGGACGATGTTCATTATATCATTATCTCATTATTATGTAAGGAGCGCTCGCTGACCTTGAGTTGACACGTGTTGCCGGTGTACCCGCGGCCGCAGGAGCACGAAAAGCCGCCGACGCGATCCGTGCATGTGCCCCCGTTGGCACACGGTGACGACTCGCACTCGTTGTACTCTAGCTCACAGCGCTCGCCAGTGTAGCCTGGATCAAGGGATTATTATGTAAGAAAGGTTACATACAATACAACAAACTGACAGGCTTTTTGAATAATCGGAAGTAGGTAGTTGTATATCCCCACAACAAACACACGCAAATACATGCAATGTATCTATTAAATATAAACATTTTCGTAGTAGTACAAAATATTAGTACGAAAATGTTTTAAATACTGTGTAAAATCTCATCAATATGCGGGTATTCGCTTTTTACCGTTTAATTTAAATAACTGAATTCTTAAGTCATATGATTGTATAGTTTAGGATAATTTCCAGTTCAATCAAACTGCGAGCAAAAATAAGTGTCTCAAGCAAATGGTAATCTTCTAAGGAGAAAAATATACAGAGAGGGAAAAGCAAATGTACAGAGAAAAATAAAGTCACAGCTTCCTTATGACAAGACGCAATCTGTCCCAAGGGCTGTTTACTTGCAACCCGCAAAAAAAACGTTCCTTGAGTAGAAAAATACTCTTGATTAATTCACTCCGATTTATTTGACGTCGTAAAAAGCTTATTTGTGTATTCCAGAAGTTAATAGATATTTTTCTAATCAGATTAATAGTCAGAGCAGAATATATTTGAATTACAAATTTTCAATCTTTATATTCCTTTTGGTGCTTGATTAAGATTTGATTTATTATTTTATGTATACGAATGATTGTTTTTTCATTCCTGATGACATCACATTTGTATCTTTAATTAATTATAACAGTAACATCCTATTAGCCCATGTTGTACTCATTGAACACGACCTTAACGTGTTTTAGTGGTGTGGACGCGAACAACGTGCTAGTTATAATTTGAGTTTTATGAACCTGTTACAAGCTACAGGAACACGATATTTTACACACCTTCGACGGTGCACTAATATTTAATAATATCAGCTCGTAAAAGCTACATTTACGACCTATTATAACCGTAGACCTGCCTGTTCGATCAGGTAACATAACTTATCGTCACGCCTGTATTCCTGGAAGGGTTAGGCAGAGGTGTACCTATAGTACACCTACATTTTGCCAGCTACGTTTAAGTCCCAAGTAATAGAGAGCGAGCTTTTTGCCATAAGCCGGGCGATTAGGTACTGTTTTCAAAACATACTGAACAACACTACTGACATCATAATAATCATTCTTATCAGGCTTCGCTGCTTATCCTCTTAATTACTTATTACCTAATTTCACAGTCACTAGGTATAATCTAGTGTATTCTTTACATTGACTAATCAAAAGGCTTGTTAGAAGTAGTGGCTGGAAAAAAAATGTATACAAAAAAGTAATAATATGGACGCGTATGCTTTTCAACGATTATTTTTGCACAGCTAATGACTTTGAGTGTTTGTTCTTGCTGAGGCTGAATTCTTGATGAAGATCTTATAAAGTTTTAACATTTTTATCTAATAACAAAATATTATATTCAATTAGGTAACTAACAATAAATAAATATTATTTTTAACTTTAGTGCAAAATCTTTAGAAAATATAAACACGGGTCGTGTTTATATTTGCTAAATATTTTGCACTAAAGTACTTCGCAATAGATTACATCTGCAAGACAATAGTCTTTTGGAGATATTAAGGTCCTTTAATAAAAGGACCTGAATATCTCCAAAAGAGTGACCCATAAGAGAGGCAATAACAATGATATTACAATTTCTATTATTTTCTATTGTTGTGAATTTCCGCCAAACCCAGTTTCAAGTGAAGCCTCCGAAGTTAACAACGAGCGGACGAAACCGCGCATGAAACCGCACGACGGATAGCGGCCGTGGGCAGCCTTCCAACTTAACTCCAATAAATCACTGCGCAAATTTGCTCTACAGTACCCACATATAAGTTTCAACTATTATTAAATTGACCTAGCTCCAAAGCTTTATTTGACCTCCAACTTAGCTTTAGCTCAAAAATCACTTATTATATGTTACTACTAACTAAATACAGACCTACCTTTCTAGACCGTCATAGTTCCTGGAAATGCAGCATCATTAAAATTCATAGTTGCTAATAACAACATACTGCGCTCACTAATCCACCTGCCAAGCTTTTGGGAGATCTCCAGCACCACATAGCCAAGTCGCAGCCACCTCAGTTTTCACGGCCACGCAGCTTCGAACACTTATTTCACTTTATCGCGAATTGAGATCGATTAAAAAAGCTCTCGATTATGAGTAACTGATAATTCGCTTGAAAAAATAGTAGGTAACGAATGGTGGCCGTTATAATGAATTGATTTGATAATCAGAAACTACACAGAAAACTATTGGCCCCAAAAAAAAAAACATCAAATCAATATTTTTATTTTGTTTAGATATCGATACCCATCACGTCTGCGGAGTTTTGCTAGCATTTCGAATATTTATATCTGATTAACACGTATAGCCATATTACCACCAAATATACATGCGTTTGCGTTTTCTAGTATAAATGGCGCGGCTGATTCGGGGAAATTGTCATTAGGACTGTATTGTTACGGAGTGTAGTCACAGGATATGTGGCGAACGATAATACCCGATTTATCTCACTTGAGAACTTTGCAGTGAGGGACATTATAGAAATGATATTTAGATATTATATTACTACTATTTTTACTGGTGTAAAAATAAGTATTTGTTTCATGGTAATACCTTTATTTCAATGGTTTCAGTCTGCTAGTCTTTGTCATCTACAGGGCGGCAGGTAAATCGACGCGCAAACTGAAACCATGATTTCAGTTTGCGCGTCGATTTCTCTGTCTAGAATCATGTGCTAACATGATTCTAGACAGAGTTTCATAGAAAAGTGCAATACCTACGTGGTCAAAATGTATGGAACAGCCTTTTTTTTATTATAACCAACGAAAATTGTTAATCATGTATTTTATCCATGAGATCTTGCGCTTCGATGTTTTTAGCACCTTGTCTACTGGAAGTGATCTATAATGTAATTAAAGTATAAAATGAAGATAACAGAAATACATTTTTAAATATCCTCACCCGGTTGACAAAAACAGCGATAATCTTGTCCTTCAGCGTCGTTGTCAGTCTGTTCTATACAGATACCCTTGACGCAAGGATTTGACGTGCAGGCGCCTCCGGTTATAGAGAGCTCGCAGTGCGCGCCTGTCCAGCCATCCGCGCACGCGCAGTGGAAAGTAGTCGACCCATTCATTGCCATACTCATGCAGGAACCACCGTTCAAACATGGCGATGAGAAACACGGGTCCTGCTCACACTTTCTGCCCGTAAAACCTATATGGGAAATCGATGAAAATGACTGATCGTACTCACAAACTTTTTAGGTAAGCTTACTAAATCATATTAATCACAATATATTTTAAAATTAAATGTAATTAGGAATCTCAATACATGTAATATATAAAATACCAAAATTGTTTAACAAACTCCAAATCCAAATTCTTAATATCAAATTACTTTACAGAAGTTTTGCAAAGCTCTTGTTTGAGTTAAATTGTTCAACAAAGAATAAAAAAATTCATTCTGATTGTTCAAATTAATTCTAAAATAAAAATAATGAGGGGAAACCTTCGCGAGCCATGCCGTGGCCTTTGCCTGTATTAATACCGTTATGTTATATATAGGAATATGTGACGTGTATATGGATATAACCACAATACATGGTATATATTATTTATGGACGTGCAAAACGGTTGCATAGTTACGTAAACGTAACACAGCGCGCCATGCGGTCACCAGATTGCGTCACATCGATGCTCAGTTCGCCAAAAACAAAAATTATTTTCGGAGCACTTATAAAATCGTTTTTTATCTGTATACGTACCGAATGGATAGATGTTATACGTTTGCCCTCCAGCGCTATCCGTCTCAAGTCTCTCCTTTCACAGACACATTTTTAAGGTCAAACCGTGACTTTTAATTCTGTCTAGATGGATAGAAGTTGTCAGATGCCTAAGTATCTCTAAACTCTAAACATATACGACCAGTTAATCCATATAACAAATCCTATCTAATTTCTTACGTCTCTTCACACAAACACAGTAGCTCTGGGCGATATAGATATAGTCGGTTACTCCTTATTCGATTTTCGTATTATGTAAGTCCGAAATCGAAATGGAATCGAAGCGGATGAATGAATGAAATCGTCTGAGAGAAAAGCTTACTGCTCCGTCCGTTACTGTCTGGTGGAAAGCCGAATTTACCGAATAGGAGACTCTCCATAGAAAAGATTTATCGTTACATAATCTCGCTCACTAAGATTTATGCAATAATATTATCGAACAGCTTCAGTGCCGGTGTATAAGATACGAGTAATGAATATGTTTTTTTAGATAGCTCAGAATATTTTTGGCAAATATCAATGCCTTGCATTGAAATAAACATACACTACATTCAGGGTAAGTATCCATTAAATCAAACAAAAAAAAGGCGGAGTGTGACATGAATATACATTTTAGAGCATAGTAAATGTTTATGTCTACCATAAGGACAGAGACAACGGTAGTTGGCGCCGTTCAGAGGTTGCGTGAGGTCGACACATATGCCGTTGTTGAGGCAAGGCGACGGAGTGCACGCGTCGCGCTCCTCGCAGTGCGGGCCCACGTAGCCCGGGCAGCATTGGCACTCGTACCCTTCCTACAAACACACCACATCGATTACCCTGTCACCTGTCACCCACATTACCTTTATAACATATTACATCTATCTATCACGTACCATTGAAACATTAGTGTAACACACACCCTTTCCTGAACAGTCTTGAGACTCGCCACAGTTGTCCGATTTCACGGTTACTTTTAGTCGCACACATTGAGTCCTCCAGTTTTCAGAAACAACTGAAACAGAAACAACTGATAGAAACTTCGTTGTATGTTTTACGACATTTCCATAAAACATTCTCTAGCAATAAAACTCGAAAATATATCAAATAGAACGCGTCGATGAGTTTTCACACCGCTTACTTTGGCACGCAATGCATTATACAGTGGGAATTCCGCACATATCTATTGTGCGATCGTAGAATAAAACCGTCCATTGTCGTTGACGTTTTTTGCCTCGCACTTCCTTCCATTTTCCGGCCTATAATATACATATCTGAATCGTTTCATCGCTCCAGGTTTTAATAGCACTTACTTACTTTTCACGCAATATCTAAACTGAACAAAGTATATTGTAAATTTTCCATCAAAGTGATACATTACATTGTAAAGCGATGTTTTGTATTTTGGATACCTATAAGTAAATTGACGCCTTCAGTGAGATCCTTATCGTACAGCGTGAAGAGTTTGGCGCCGCGCTCGTCGAGTGGAGTGATGTCCAGCAACATGCCGTCAGATACATCGCAGTGCTCGTGGCCCTGGCGCGTCACCTGGTACACAGCCGGCTGCAGCAGTGTGCGATGTACCCTGAAAAATCAATCGCTATAACGATTCGCCGAGCTGGTACAGGTCACTGCCTAAAGCTGCCGGCAGCGATATGGGTCACAGATTTACAGTTCTATTAATATATCTAACCTTTCCCCATCGGCGTGTGAAACGTTCGCCTCAGGTGTGCCGTTCTTCACGTCGAGCTGGCCAAAGGTGTCGAGTAGCAAGGAGTCCGCGATGCGCACGATGAGGATGTCTCCGCTCTGAATGTCGGCGGAGCCCTCCCACGACACGATGACCGGGGGACACTCTTCCTCGGCCGCTCCTGGCGGCGCACCCCCCGCTCCCCCACTGCTCCCACACTCCTCCGCCATCCGCACCACAAAGTCACACACACATTAATTAGTTATCAAGTCAACCTCTGTGAATACTATTTGAAATGGCCTCTGTCACATTTACTGCATCATTCAAAATGCATCAAAGGGTTCTTTGACTGCAAGCTTTTAGTAACAACTTAGAACGAATGAATTTTAAACTAAGAGGTGAGCATCAGACATGTACCGCTACAAAATATGACCACGACCGACGATATGCTCGTAAAGAGCAGAGGTCAGTAACGTTGACATTAAACTGTTATACGTGTGATTATGTGCAACCACACTAGGAAGTATAATATGATCTCTTAGCTTATTATGTTAGTCTTCAATTGAAATAAAATATGATAGCTTTGCGTCACGGAGATACCGCAACAGTCCAATCCTACTTAAATAATGGATTAGACGTTTTCCTTAACAGAAGTAATGAATAGAGTTCAACCACCGGAGCAAAAAAGCTTTTTTCCTTATTTCTCCTTCAGTAAGACGATTTATGGTTTATATATTTGACCTCGGCATGCTCGCTTCTATCACGATCAAAGTTGTGCGAACAAGAATATTATGCTCTGAAATAAGGGAGCGGAAGAAAAGACATTGTATAAATTGCCTATGGAGATTAAGTTTAGTACCTACATTCATGTCTTGCGTCTTATTTACGGCTGATACTGCTACAAGCTTCATAACGCCATTATAAACAATGGAATAGGCATAAGAGAGAGGCGCAAAACAGAAATATATTGGTAAATTAGCTGACCTGACAGACGTCCTGTCCAAATTTCAATAATTCACACAACAAGGACGTTGAGTTTTCCCGAATTTAAATATTTTCCAGTAAACTTTTCCAATTTCTCTTTTCGTAACAACCAGATTCGACTATTACAAACATTTTGAAACAAATCAGACCAGCTGTTCTCAAGAAATGCGCTTACCAACGAACAGCATTTCATTTGTATTATATGGATAATAGGTTGCAATCCACAATATTTGTTACCTATATTGTTCGCAATCATTCACAAAGATTTCACGATAGGTAAAATCGATTGCAAAGAAAAGACAACTTGTCCCTGACAAATGTTTAACCTTGCTGGTGATCGATATACAACATATTATGGTAGACTTTTGCTATGCTCATTGCAATAACAAAATATGTAGAGTCAACGGAACTGCGAATGCTTAGTCAGATACCGGAAAAAGATAAGATACGATGCTACGAAAAGATCTGTAAAATGAGAAAGAGATTCACCTATTAACTAACTCTGTTACAATTGTAAGAAATCAAAATAAAACCCACCGATACCCATTCCACCACAACCTCGTGATTACCCATTGTCCACTGTCAGTGTCCATTGTCATTGTCGTGATTATCCTTGTATTTATGTCGTTGGTTTGCCCCTGTACTAAAAGCTGTAGGGCAAAACGCATTTTAGTTATGCTTTACTTGACTGTACTATATCAACCCGCCAAGTCGTAATCCAATAAATACAATTTTAAAACTTACTACACTGAATATTAATAAGAATACCGTAGACCACCTAAATAACAAATTATTTTTGTCTATGAACCTCCGTTGAACGTGCCGTAGCTTTAGATAACGAATAGTGAATTATAGGAACCAATTAATTGTGTTTCCGCCACCTGGAACATGTACCTATTATCTTTTTTTGTAACATCAGTTTCTAAACGCACGAAACAAACTAGTAACACAAATAAGAAAAAATCAACACTTTTCTTTATATTATCTATTTGTGCATTTTCTTGACTGTTTCTAGTTTTTGATGTTACTTATAATTTTATATCTGATGATGATTGTGAAATACATCAAATGAAGATACTAATAGACGTTACGTCAGTGCGGGTTGGTAGATATATCACATGTCTTCGAACTTTTGGTTCTACGATATACCGATTTCCTCACGATGTTTTCCTTCACCATTTTGAGAGCTGTGGTGATGAAATAATTTACACAAAGTAAAACGCCTGTCTAGGTTCGAACCTATAGAGGTGTGGGAACCGGGCGGAAAGTTCACCCTTCCTCCATAGAAAAGGGAGGAGTCTCCGACCAGACGTGTGTTGAGTCTGGCGGGCAATTGCCCGATGATTCATGTCGGGCCGTTGTATATATGCTAGTTGCGCGGTAAATTCTGCTTGGGAGATGCAGGATTTTTCCGTGACGTCAGTATGACACGTTGATCGCATGTGGCGTTGTAGATACCGCTACATCATTCCCCTCTGGAGACCAGAGGTCGATAGTGAGCTGAGTCTTGTATCTTGCAATGCTTGCCAGGCAGCTAAGATTCCAGTGAGTCGGAACTGGTTGCCGCATAGTTCAAGGTGAGTCGGAACTGTCTGTTAAGATGCCCCCAGTGAGTCGGGGTAGCACTGCATTATGCTCCAGTGCGTCGGATGTCGTACAGCGCCGGGTTGAGGCGGACTGCTGGCGTCGACCAGGAGAGGGGTTTTAAGGCTCTGCTTGTGGACTGGCCGAAAGTGCAGTGTGCTGTGCCGTGGTTCCTGATGAGGCTGAGGGTGATGACCAGGTAAGTGCGGACGTTACATGCTGGTGGTTAGGATACCCGTTGAAGCCGTGGATGCTGGCTTCAACTTACATCTGGATACAACTGAATGAGAAGAGTGAATTTCATTATGCAGAAAGCACAATCAATTACTATTTGCCTACCAAACTTCACTTGAAATTTTCTAAGAGGGAGTTATTACCACATTCGTTCTAATCATGATAGATTTACAATCCTCGAAAATGTTTATTATTCCGACCCCGTAAACAAAGACATAATCAATATACAAAATATATTTTTTTATTTTAATCTTATTATTTTTATTTTGATTCTAATGATAATTTTGATTATAATTTTTTATTCTGTTGTCGTTGTTCTTTGTTTGTAATCATTTTTTCTATCCTCATAGAGTAAAGCTAAGCTTTATACATTGTGAAATGCAATAAATGATTGAGTAAAATCTTGTTAAAACGTATATTTAAGAAGCTATTTTTTATTAAGGTGCTGTGTATGCCTATAAGTGATTAATTCACAATAACTCATTGCGTAAATAACATATGCTATTTTTTTGTTTATAGTGAATATGTCCTTGGTGTACCTTTGAAATAAAATAAAAACACCTTTTCCTATAAAAATAATACTGCGGATCGTATTTTTCCTGAGAATTACGGCTTGTTAAGTACATACTCAATACTTCACTTTCCGGTGGATTAGTAAGGTATAGCCGCTTCCGATAATTCAAGTACCAAGCATTAGCCAGGATGACACTCAATTAATATGGACCCTAATAGGTGTCCCCTTACGAAGACGAGGTAAACTACTTGTAACCAAATATAGGCTTAGTATAATATTATCGAATCTTCTTGGTACAATTTTTTCAAGAGTATGACGAATGTAGGATATGTTTCTAAAAGTACGGATTAGGTCTTATATCATCATCGATGTTGATAAAAGGTTTAGAAATGAGTATTCACACACTATACACAATAATACATATATTGAAATGTTCAGGACATCCAGGTGTACCGAGTGGTTTAAATTCTCAGACATAATTGGTGCTTCGTTTATCCTTGGCTCATTGCGAACTAAACCTTGGGTTTAATAGAATTCAACTCAATGAACTGTAAGTGCACAATACTCCTTTGCTTCCAGTGACCGAATTACCTACCTGCATCGTAAATGAATTTAGGCGTGACGGACGGATGTAATAAACTTGGTAAAAATTAATTTTAAAAGCTGATTGTTTTTAGCAATTAGTCGGTCGTGCGTGTAGTCCGCGACTTCGTGTGACGGATTAATTAACCCACGACTTATTCAGGGGACGCCATATTTACGTGTTGGTGCACTTTGAAACTCTTCATGGGAAAACTACTTAGATAACGCTAACGGTTCACAAACATTATAAGTGACTAATACCTAAGCAAAGTGTTATAAGTTTTTACTTAATTATATGTCACGTACTTTTTTTTTTGTTTTAAGGGAAGGTCGGGTACCTTCAAAAGGCACCCGACCTCTGGGGAGGGAGGTCGGGCAGTGTGGGATTTTTACCTCACTAAAACCAGCCCGGTGGTCACCATCAGCACATTGGGGTGGTCCCGGTTCCTCTTAAAAGACCATATCCGGAAACCCCCATGCAACGCCTAGTTGGCACATCCCTGGGGAGTGCTCCCAGTTACCTCACAGAGCTAGTAAATCAAGTACGTAACTGAGGAATAATTCCCACACAATGTTTCGGACTTGTTATGGACCAGCGCAGCGGTCTGTGGGGATAGCCATATAACACTGATCATCTTGAGGCTGATGCGAATACACAACGAGGTCAGTTCTCTAGGGGTAACATATTACGAAAATGAACAGCATCTGCCATGACAACGGTCTGTGAATAAAAACTAACGAATATTGACCACTTTATCCAAACAGGTTGTTGTTTACGAAACAAATGTTATGTTTTAATACAACTATAATTGAGCGAAATTATCATTACCTACATTGTGGGTGTAGGTAGTATATTATCAGCTGAAAAATAAAGTATTGTGAAGTGATATTGCAACCAGTATTACATTATTCATGAGAAGTATACTTACAGTGACCGGCAGATTGAGTTCATGCGTCTCGTTGCCGCGCCATAGGCGAGACTCACGCGGCAGCACGGGCAGGTCGCAATCTATCGCCGCCAGCCGCTCGTGCAGGCGCGCCGGCGAGTGCGCCGCGAGGGCACTAGAGCTAGTGTTTAACTTTTGCCTTCTTGCACTTTTCACTACCCCCTTTGTGCTAGTGTACACTCTAGCAGTTGAATGGCGCGTGGTGGACGGGCTCTCCGTCACCGCGTACGCTTTTGTTGTTTTTAAGCTATTCTTTGTAGTTGAAGATGCAGTCGTTGAGGCCACGGTAGTCTCTAATGGTTTAGCGTAAAGCTTTTTAAGTGGTAAAGTCAGTGGGGGTTGAGAACTTGATACTGTTTTAATCTCGTCTTTAGAAGTTAAAGTCAGCTCACAGTAACAGGCGCCGGCTAATGACAAGATTAGCGCGGTGGCCATTAACAAAGAGTGTGGCGCTCTGTGGCCGCCCATAGTGCTCTGCTTCATGCTTGTTCGTATTTTTTGTTTACAGTTAGTACTTATTTTCTATTTTAAAAAGGTATTTGGCACAACCGCTGTATTTGTAGCTTGAAAGTCAGGAGATCTGGTAAAATAAAAAAATGAGAATGAATGTAAATACGATGTATGCTAGACGAGTATATGCGGCTAATAGGAGTACGATTCCGTCATATAGGGGTAAGTATTGTATAACCTTAAAGTTATTCAGTCTTAAATTATGGTACATAACCATTTCATAGAGGTAGGTATGTATGTACAGTCACTAATGAGTGATTAGCGAGATTTTTATAAATAAGGCTGAATTTATGTAGGTACTCTAATACTAAAAGTTCTTACTCATAGCTTATACAATCTTAAAAAGCTATGTTCAAGCTACGAAGAAAATGACGCACAGTGTTTCGATACCATTGCAGTTTTAATATATGTACATATTTAACTGTAATGTAACTATTGCATGCCATAGGTATTTATATTAATATAACTGTAGTCAGCAAAAAAACTATTTTTTTTTCCTTCCACTGTCTACGTTTAAAAATAAACATGAACGTCTTATATTCTTCTTCTGATACCTCTTGATGCGAACATCTACAATTGGACAAGCCGTAAAGCCCTCACGTGGAGTGGCGACCCTCTTCAGAAACGAGTGCAGCCCTCTGATGAACTTAAGAAAGCTCATTTTCATTAAGAAACACAAAGGGTCCTTCTACCTTTAGCTACGAATATAAATAAATTGTTATAATTCCGTGAAACCCCCACAGGGACGTATCGTCAAGGTGGTGTCGTAGATCTGCTTAGAAAATAAATAAGTTAAAAATAACTACGTCTACAGCTTGTCCCGTAGTAAATAATTGGTCTAAGGCAGATACAGAAAATGATTCCTTCCAGAGCGTATATAACGACATCTATTTAATTATTACCACGTCCATTATATAAATAAAAAATAAGCTGGACTCCAGCGATGAACATAAATATTTCTTTTCTGAAATAACCCTTAATAAATTATTTCAGTGGTCATGAACAATTTATACTTACGTAAGAACACAGGAGTGATAATAATACCATGAGGAGTGAAAACAAATGCTTTCACAATTAATTCACAAGAAAGATAAATAGTTTTATCTCATCTTACGTTACCACTAAATTAAAATAATATTTAAATTATGTCCCGGTTAATTCAGTAACAATTATTCAATAGAGTTTTATCCAAAACCTGATAAATTCGCATATATTTAGTTGAGCAAATATCAAAACAAATCAAGCTCTGATTAATTTATACAGACTGAAGCAATGTTTTGGCAGGGCGGCAGCGTAGCACAGGGCGGACGACGCAACCGGCCGCAGCCTCCGCGACACTGAGGGCGGCCGGGCACCCCCCTTACCCCCTCCCCCGCGGACACCCGTGCCCGCACCCCTACACCCCTCACGCGCACCCTCACACGCCTGTATCTTTGCTTCATTTTACTCCACGCCTGTATTACCAACGATTTCCTTAACGTTAAAAGACTCTAAAGTTGCGAGCCATTCTGTTTTCTTCGAATTTGCATTTTACTTTTGGGATACGGGTTCGAATAACGTTTTGTGATGATTGTTCAAAATAGTATTTGTTTTGATAGCATCTTCTTTCTAAGAATGTTCGGCGCCAGAGGCGTCTCGTCGTAGTGCGACGGATAGAACGGCGGTGCGGTCTCGAGGCGGCGCCCCAGACGCATGCCACGGTAAACATCAGGTCAGAAGCCGCCCACGATCCCACGCTACCTGCTCTCAATATTTATTGCGTTACATTTCATTGGAATGTTCAATAACGCGATCCAATATCATAGAACTCTAAGAAAATATTTTCTTTTCGACCAGCATCATAACAAAGCCTGAAGCTGTAAAAGTAATAGGTTAGTATAAAATCCCAAAAGCCTCATTTCTGAAAAAATATATCAAAACACCTACCTAAATTCACGCTGAACACGAAGAAGAATACGATGAAAGAGAACTCATAAAACTGCCGCGGTGATTTAATGGTCAATAAGTTTTAAAAGAAAAAGAAGTTTGAGACGCCGCCGAGGGTATTCCATTTTCTCATATAATAACTACGCAGTTGGTAGCGATTACTTAAAGCATCAATCTACTTATGCGTACTTATCACAACGATATAACTGTCATGCCTTTCAGTAATGTAAATGTCTACATCCCAGAGCAGTCCGTATCGTAGAATTTAATTAGTCGTTAAATAGATTGGTATGCTAATCAAAACAGGAAATTGCGTCCATTTCTGATATCCGGCGCGGGCTAATGAAGCGAACTGTAGTGCCAGCTTTAATAACGTCTACGTACTTTCAATTAGGTGGGTACATCTCGCTGAGCATACTTGATTAAAGTTCAAGTAGTATTTTATCTTCAAATACTTAATCCGTGCGGAGATAATAATAATTAGTCATCATGAGTATTAAATTGTAGTGAATAGTCGTTATTAGCTGCTAATGATATACGAGTAATCACGTTGTAATTACTTGTTATAAATCTGGTGGTAATAGCCTAATTGCTTAGGTACAGCTTTTCTTTAACCCTTTGACCGCCACGGTCGTGTTTAGCCGACAAATGAAAACGTGCCCAACACGCCAATGCCGACAAGAAAACACCATGTTTTAAATATAAATACAGAAAACTGAATTTAGTTTTTTTTTTTTACTTAAAAAATTGTGTTTTCTTGTCGGCATTAGCCGACGGTGGCGTGTTGGGCACGTTTTCATTTGTCTGCTATATACACGACCGTGGCCAGTATTTTTCTGAATTGTGCTAATATGACTCTTTTGTTCTCTGATTTTTATTAAGTTCAATAATCCGTGAAAAATTTATTGTTGCAAAAAATAAATTGCACGCTTGCTAGCTGTGGGTAGGTGAGAGTCGAGTCTTTGGCTTCATGCACTACCTTCGTCGAACATAGGCGTTTTTTTCGACGATACTACTTTTTGCCTCGCTGCTTCTCTTCGACTAGGCACTCCTTGCTGTTCTCCTCATCACTGTCACTGTGGCGAAGATGTCAACAGCCTCGGACACCACGGCCTGTCTTGCAGCCGAAGTGCGGGTCATTTAGCGCGGCACGCGAACATTAGTGACATCATCCGACGAGCTCTTGTCACCGTCGCCGTTCCAGCTGTACGTATTAGAACCCAATGGCTTGGCACGCGACGATGGCAAGAAACCGGACGGTATGTCTTTGTTTCCATTGAAGTTGGGTGGCCTTTAGTGTGGGACGCAACGTGTGTCGATACTCTTGCGCCATCCCATCTTCCTGGCTCGGCATGCTGTGCTGGCGCTGCTGCTGCGGCTGCGGAAAACCTCAAGCGGCGAAAATATAATAACCTTATCGGTAATTATATTTTCGAGCCGTTTTGGTTTGAAACCCGTGAAAAAGGGCCGTGGGGTCCGAGTGCTCATGTTCTTTTTAAGAAAATTTCGAAACGGCTGGTTGACACTTCCCGTGACCCAAGGGCTGGCTTTTACCTTGGCCAGAGGCTAAGCGTTGCCATTCAACGAGGTAATGCCGCTAGTCTCTTGGGTACATTACCAATCGACAGCGATGCGGATGAATTTTTCGATGCTATATGTTAGTTTGTGTTACTTACATAGTTTTAGTTAAGTTAGGATTTAATTATGTTATTTTTATTAAATAATTAGTTATTATTTGATTAGGTACTTATTATTTTAATTTGCTAATATTAGATATTAAATACTAGCGGTGACTGCGACTTCGCCCGCCTGAATGTCGGAAAACAAAATGGTTTCATGGAGTTTAATTTTTTTGCGCGGAACCCTAATCTTTTTTTCTAAAATAAAAATTACTCTTTCATTCTTCTCAGCTAACTGCCAGTGAAAGTCCCGTCAATCGATTCAGCCGTTTCGGAAATTAGCTTGAACAAACAGACAGACAGACAGAGAGAAAGACAAAAAAATTGATTTTTTGTTTTAAGTACTTACCTCTAAGACTGTGTGGTGTCTGCTTGTGTTCAATAATTTTTTTTCAGTCATCAGAATTGGTTCTCAGATTAATCTGTTTGTGTAACAAGTCTTCGAAGTGGGAGATGTTTGAAGCATTTAGTAAAAAGCTGTCGTTGACATTACAAACAGACACTTCAATTGTATTTATTTATATACATTATACGTCGGGTACTTTCTTACCTGCCTAGAGGTGCTTCTGTGTATTCACGTTACGCGTGAGTAATTAAGCGTGAGGTAACGGATTTCATGTACCTACCTGTCCTATACCCAAATCTTGTCTAAATCCGTCGCTAATTAACTGTCAACTGGAAAATCGCACAATTTATTATTTACCTGCTCCATAAAGGTAAATCTTGCCTAATTTATGTTTATAAGCGAGTTTTGCTGAACAAAGTTATTTTTAATGGAAAAACGCGAAGGTTATCCGATATAAAGAGCGTTCGAATTTTCTGACGTTTTCGCAATAAGTACCTACCCGGAACCGTTGTACCTGAGTGCTTCCGATTAATAATAAAATGTATGTATTAACGGTAAATATAGTCTGGTATACGGAAGGTATAGATAAAAAAGCAGAATAATGATATTGATATGGTAATTGTATCTACTGTAGCTGCACCACAAGTAAAACTTCTAACTACACAAATTGAGAGCACAATGATAGTCTTAACCTATTAATAAAATATATACCAGAAAAACATTCATAAGACCTAATACTAACTACATAATAACAGCCGTTTTCCATTAACTTTTCCATTTAACTCTTGCAAAGTGGCGACAAGGAAACTATAGCTGTAATGCTGACATCTAAATCTATTCTTGCTGGCCTGATATTGAAGGGTAATTAAGAGTGCAAGCAGTCTATACGACCCTTTATATGTAGTTGCTGGCTTATCATTCTGCACGAGTTAGCGAGACTCAATTAATTATTAGGTATAAAGGGGGATCGAAGGGTTATTGTTGCAGAACAATGGACTACTTATTACTGTTATTGGTTTTGTTACACTCTAATGTTTATGCCGTAATCGCATTATTGGATAGTCAAAGGTTGCGACTTATAACTTTAATTATTGGTGATGTTCTTTAGAAAGGTCAGATACGTAGTACCTACTCGCGATCGGCCTGCGTTTATGACCAGATGTATGAATGCCAACGAAACAAAAGGTGTATGTACTGATCGCCGAAGGTGGCGTTCTCTAGTTTCTGCTTACTGCCATGGAAAGAAGGAATGAATTTATATTAAAAGCTGCGATGGCAACTTCTCAATATATAAAGTTGAACTTGGATTTGAAATCTTATTTTCCTGTATTCAGCCAGTTTCAACCTGTCTAAGTTTTTTCAGAAACTTATTGACGTCCTTTATCGCAAGACCTTGATTGGTGACTACTGATGATATACCTAACAGATACCTACCTAGTGAGAACAGCTGAAACCAAGTTTCTTATGAAAGAAGTCTATGTTTAGATACTTGGTTACCTGGTTTATATAAGATCTTTTTCTATTTTCAGTGACAAGGTTTGGTTTATTTTTTCTCTCTCCTCCCGGCTATTATTTTCCACGTGGTGATAAGATTGTTCGATTTCGTTTTTCTCCTCCACTTCGCTCTATCGTCGACATCCGCGACGGAAACATTGCGTCATTGGATTTTCCTGAGAGGAAACACTTACCTTTCACTTTTTCTCGGGTTTGAAATTAAGTTTATTTTATTATAATTATGGTGACGTTAAGTTAATGTACCTAGTTGAAAATTGTTTAGATAAGTACCTATTACTTATTATAGGTAGCACCTAGCATAAATAAAAATGAAATATGAGTTGGCCCACTTTTGCTCTGACAAACGTGCGATTGTAATTTATGTGCCTGTCCAAAATTATTGAAAGCTAGACGTAAGCACTAAGTGTTTAGTTTTTGCAGTGTTACGTAAGATGTAGTGAAGCGAGAGTGCGGGGGCCCGGGGGCCCGAGAGCCGTGACGCGGCGGCCTCGGGCGGCTGGCGGGGCGCCAACGCTCTGACGTGTGTGACTGACTACCCTTATCTCCACTCGGATCCACCTCCGACATGCCTCGCCTCACTTTCAGCGAGCGACGCACAACGTGACACTATTTAACGTAACAGTCATCTATTAATAAGTAGGTACGACTACTATTAATTACTGAATCTGGCAAAGTGATTAGTGAAACTTCCGCAAATCTATGAATAGGGAAGGTTGTGTAGGAAGGTAACTATTGAAGACAAAAATGTAGATGTAGGTAGGTACTAGGGTGTTGTTCCTGAAGGGTAAGTATATCATTCAAATTTTCCTTTGTTAAAATTTATTTCCTTTCTAGATAGAGACATACTTACCCAAGTCGTGCCTGATTTTTACAGTTTTACTATAACTAGTCTGAGAATCAGTACTTTTTTTAACCGTATTCAAAAAGGAGGAGGTTCTCAATTCGACCGTATGTTGTTTTTTTTGTATATTTTTACGCGATATCTCCGGCAATTGCAAATCGATTTCAAAAATTATTTTTTTAATAGATAGGGTATGGGTTATTAAAAAAACAACCACAAATGGTGTTATTTGCTGACGATACTTCATTAATTTTTAAGATAAGTAGACGTGCTCCAAATCTTGACGACGTAAATAACGCCCTACTGCAGGTGCATAATTGGTTCACTGCTAATAATTTAGTATTAAATGGGAAAAAAACTAAATGCATACGATTTTCTTTACCGAATGTTAAAAGTAGTGATTGTGACATAGTATTGAATAAAGAGATACTAGAATTCGTCGATAAAACTGTTTTCCTGGGGATCACGCTCGACTCAAGGCTGCAATGGGGTCCTCATTTAACATCTCTTGCAGGACGGCTTAGTTCAGCAGCATATGCTGTAAGAAAAATCCGTCAATTTACTAATGTAGATACCGCGAGGCTAGTCTATTTCAGTTACTTTCATAGTATCATGTCTTACGGTATTTTATTATGGGGACGGGCTGCAGATATCGAGTCTATTTTTATTCTGCAGAAAAGAGCCATCAGAGCAATATATGGCCTCCGCAGGCGCGATTCTCTAAGGGAACTGTTTAAAGACATTAATATCATGACAGTACCTTGTCAATACATCTATGAAAACATCATGTACGTAAGGAAAAATTTAAATCTTTTCAGTAAAAGAGGTGAAAGACACACCTATGGGACTAGAAATAGGGACCAATTAGTTCAACCAGGTTTCAGATTGGCTAAAGTAGACTCATCCTTCATGGGGTACTGTTTAAAATGTTACAATAAAATACCCCCCCACATACTCCAACTCAATGAAACGAAATTCAAATCTTGCATAAAACGCACACTATGCAGCCAAGCATATTATAAGTTGGGGGATTACATCGCTGACAAAAATGCTTGGCTGAACGCTGGTCCTGCTCCACAAGGGCGCATAAACTAATTAATTAGCATTCGAAATTATAGTTGGAGCTGCTGAAGATTGAAAAACTATCTTTGCACTGTATAAATTCAATCTCTTAGTATTGTATAATTGCATAGCACACGTGTGAGCACTATGTACCTAAACTATAAAGCTACCATTTACTGGGTACGTCTTTAATTGACTTGAATGTGCCCTGGCAGCTGAGAGTATGTCATGCTCACTCAAATGTCTCGCTGATGGTGGCGTGTGTGTTGGATCATTGGGTTCCCTTCAAAATGGTTGAGCTGAATGGTGCTGATCCATACGTCATGTTCGTGAACGGGCGCCGTCAGAAGGGACTGGTCATCTCTTAGCCGCCACGGCTTATTTTAATTTATGAATTGTTCTTTTTAGTACGGACGCCTTTAACGTGCACGTCTTTCTGCATCGTTCTCACATGTATAATTTCAACATGAATGATGTAATCAAGATTTTTGTAACAATTTTATGATTTAAAAGAGTGTCCGTGGAGTTTCTTGCCCGTTCTTCTCCACAGGGATCTACTCTTTGGAATGGGCAACTAGCTTCATCTTTCTGACTGACCGACCCATGACAATTCAAAAGTGCCTATAATTGGTTTATTTGAAATAAATGCTTTGAGTTTGAGTTTGAGTTTGAGTTTGCCTCAGCAGGTGGTCCAATATAAATTTTATTAACTTTGCTTGGGTAGTTTTTGAATGGTGTGTCACGTTTGATATAGGTAATAACAAAAGTTGTAATGATCATATGACCTAATTTAATTTAATATACTTTTCTTTAACATAACAATAAAATGAATTATTGATATAATTTCATTATAACCTAATTTTTATAGGTAGGTATAATGGACATTTTCGATTTTTACATTTTTTTTTTTTTTTTGAGTAACGTTTATATAGGTAATTTAGAAACGTCTAATTCTAACACGCGCGGTACGGGAGATGCAGCACGGGCCATAGTCCGATACGAAGGCACGACTAGCAGTCGATGTTTTCTGCCGCAGAGATAATTATTCGGTGTGTAAAGTCGAATCAGCTTATTATGGATGTCAGGAGCATCCGTCATACTCTTCCATACTTTGAGCATAACGCCTACCTGGGGCCCAAGTCTGCTATTTTTATAAATTCGTCATTCCAACACGATCCCATTGTCATTTTGCTAAAAGTTCGTAATGTGCTAAATTCATAATGGTCGATCATTGGTCGGTCAATGGTCTGAGAAAAACTACTACTTTTCATGCTAGATTGTCAAAATCGACAATTATGAAATCAATGATAGACCATTCTGACACTATTGTAATAGCAGACTTGAGGCCCTGGTCACATGCCCTTCTGATTTCCAACATATGATATCCCAGATATCCTAAGAGGAACTTGGCAGGATAGAGGTAGGGATAGTAACCGAGAGTTGTTCTATAAAGAAAACGCAGGAATGCTTTTTGCACTTTTTCAAGAAGAAGTGAATACTTTGCTTCGTGCGGATTCCATACAGAAGAACTAGCTTCTAACTTGGTTCGGACAAGTCGCACCTTCAGAATAGTAGTAATAATAATAATAATAATTTATTTAACAGATCATATGTACAATCCAATTTGTTAGTAATACATACACATCTTAAACACTAGTGTTAGTACATAATTATATTTGGAATTTTTTTGTTTAATAATGTCAAAATAATCAGTGATAAAAATGTCAAAATCATAAACAATAATGTCAAAATCACCACTAATCATGTCAAATCATTAATAATAAAATAAACAATGAACAATAAACAAATGAGCAATCATCCAAAGAACCATTATTTCAAGGCACGATTTGAAGGTATTACTTGTGTTGTGGTAGTGACCTAACTCAAAAATCTAAGAAATCGAGTTACGATCATAGAGGGTCAGTGAATATTAAAAAAGCGACGTTTTTATCATCGGTCATGTTCGTGAAAGGGCGCTGTTAGTTGAGACTGGTCATCTCTTAGCTGCCAGGGCTTCTTTTTAATCTTATACCTATTTTGAATTGTTTCTTCATAACATTGTTCTCACATATAGAAGCAACAAGAATACTGTACTCAGGATTTTGTAATATCTTAATTTAAAAGAGTGTCCTTGGAGTTTCTTGCCCGTTCTTCTCCAAGAGATCTACGTTTTGGAATGGGCAACTAGCTTCAACTTTCTGACTAACTGACCGACTAGTTAATTTTGACAATTCAAAAGTGCCTGGAAATGGTTTAATTGACGACATTAAAACGTCACTTCTTCGCTTCACTTAAAAGTGTGTACCTTTTTGTGACCCTCTATGATCGTAACTCGATTTCTTAGATTTTTGAGTTAGGTCACTACTATTCTGAAGGTGCGAAGTGTGCTTTACCTATAAGAGCCTTATTACATGCTCGTTGCGAAAATCACGGTTAATCGAGGAAAATCGAGGTTGATATATTTACCCATTTTCTATGCTTTTGAAGAGTTGATTACCTAACTACTACTACGACTAGAAGTTGATTTTCGAAAAAACCGTTGGTATTAATATTAAAATTCTACATGTAGGTACCTTACTATTCTACCCATAGATGTTATTCTACCATTCGATTCCATTCCATACTATGTATTTTTTAACACTTTTTCCTTATTAAAGTCTGGCAGAAGCGGTCAGGGACATCTATATATATAAAAAGAGAAGTCCTGACTGACTGACTGACTGACTGACTGACTGACTGACTGACTGACTCATCAACGCCCAGCCTAAACCCTTGGACCTAGAATGCTGAAATTTTGCACAGAGATTTTCTTTATAATGTAGACGAGGAATAAGGAAGGAATTTTGGAAATTCAACCCCTAAGGGAGTTAAATAGGGGATGAAAGTTTGTATGAAAACTCTTATTCCTTGGATTAATAAACTTGAAACTTGGCACGAATACTTATCTAAGTAAATTATGAAAATTGGTCTTTTTTGTTTTTCTAAACTACCTTCTAAAGGGGGACTGGGGGGTGTTAAAATTTGTATGGAAGAATTTTAATGTACGGTCCGATTAACTCAAAACTCAGTATTTATACTTAATACCACAAATAAAGAATTACGTGTATCAGGGTTTTTCGAAAATCTACCCCTAACGGGGAGAAAAGGGGTAGTTAATTTTACAGGGCAAATTTTACTGCCTGGCTTAATTAACTCAAAAAATGGTATAAATAATCTATGAGTCAAGTAATGAACACATTCCAAACGATTTTTCAAAATTCCACTCCTGTGGGGGTGAAAAGTGGGGATACAGCTTATATGAAAAATCTTATTCCTTGGGTTAATAAACTTGAAACTTGGCACGAATACTTATCTAAGTAAATCATAAAGTTTGGCATTTGTTGTTTTTCTAAACTACCCCCTAACAGGGGATTGGGGGGTGTCAAAATAAGTGTAGAAGAATTTTAACGCGCGGTCCGATTAACTCAAAACTCAGTATTTATACTTAATACCAAAAATAAAGAATTACGTGTATCAGGGTTTTTCGAAAATCTACCCCTAACGGGGAGAAAAGGGGTAGTTAATTTTACAGGGCGTATTTTACTGCCGGGCTTAATTAACTCGAAAATTGGTATAAATAATCTGTGAGTCAAGCAATGAACACATTCCAAACAATTTTTCAAAATTCCACCCCTGTGGGGGTGAAAAGTGGGGATACAGCTTATATGAAAAATCTTATTCGTTTGGTTAATTAATATACTTGAAACTTGGCATGAATACTTGTCTAAGTAAATTATGAATTTTGGCATTTTTTGCTTTTCTAAACTACCCCCTAAAGGGCGATTAGGGGGTGTCAACATTTGTATGGAAGAATTTTAACGTGCGGTCCGATTAAGTCGAAACTCAGTATTTATACTTAAGACCAAAAGTAAAGAATAACATGTATCAGGGTTTTGCGAAAATCTACCTCTGACGGGGTGAAAAGGAGTAGTTAATTTTCCATTTTACTGCGTGGCTTGATTAACTCGAAAATTGTTGGAAATAATCTTTGAGTCAAGTTATGAACACATCCCAAACATTTTTTTAAAATTCCTCCTGTGTGGGGTGAAAAGTGGGGAAAAACTTTATACGAAAATCTTATTCATTTGGTTAATAAAATTGAAACTTGGAAGGAATATTTGTCTAAGTAAGTAATAAGAAATGGGTCTTTCGAAATTAGATCCCTGACGGGTAAAAAAGTGGTAATTCGATTTTTAAGGCCGGTATTATAGTGCGTAGCTTGATTTACTACAAAAAAATGGTATGAATAAATTTAAGCTTCAAACTTGGCACAAATACGCATCTAAGTAAATTATAGTTTGTCATTTTATGTTTATCTGCTCTAAAGGGAGATTGAGGGTGTCAGTTTATGGAAGAATTTTATCGCGCGGTCCAATAATATAAACTCGGAACTCAGTATGTATACTTAAGACCAAAATTAATAAAAAAGTGTGACTGGGTTTTTCGAAAATCTAACCCTAACGGGGTAAACGGGGGTAGTCCATATCACAGAGGAGTATTTTATTGCGTGGCTTGAGTCAATGGGAAATTGGTATAAATAATCTTTGAGTCAAGATATGGAAACGTCCCATACATGTTTTCAATATTTCGCCCCTATGGGGATAAAAACTGTGAAGGTGAAAATGTGGTCTTATTCCTTTGGTGAAGAAACTTGAAACTTTTCAACATTTGCCTCAGTAAATAATAAAGATTGTCACTTTTAGGGGTTTACTACTTACTTACTTAAAATAAAAAAGTATGAGTTTTAGGGTTTTACTTATTCTACTCCTACCGGGGTAGAAAAGGGTAATAAAGTTTAAGGAGTAGAAACTCGAACTTCCATTAACACGAAAATGGGTATAAATAATCTTTATATCATAAAAATGGAAACGTACCAAATGCAAAAACAAGAGCTGTCGTGATGAAAAGGGAGGATAGTTTATTTGAAACATCTTAGGTAGTTTAACTAAAATATTGGCCCGAATACTTATTTCTTTAAATAAAGTAAGTATAAAGATCGTAATCAATAATTTTCGAAATACCTTTCAGGGGGAGGTGGAGAGGATGTTAAATTTATTTGAGGAAAGTACGAAACCCACGCGGACGAAGTCGCGGGCAAAAGCTAGTAAATAATATAAGCAGTGAAAGCTTTGTAGAAACGACACTAATCCCATGTCAAACATTTATGATATTTTAGTGTAAAGGAATATAATAGTCATATAAACACATCCCACGACCTGTGACTCGTAATCCCCACGTAACAGCTGACTAATGTTCTTCAATAGAAAAGGGCCATCACGATGACCAGTGCTTATCATAAAGAAAAAGGTATCTACGTAGGTAGGTAGGTTTCTCTGTAGTCTGTAGAGGGCAGAGGCTACACTAGTGTGCGTGGCGTTGCGCGTGTGCGTGGCGTTGCGCGTGTGCGTAAGGAGACGTGTCCTACATGTCCAGCGAAATCGAGGTCACTGTACTGATTGGAATCGAGAAATGTATTTACCGATATGATTTTCTTGGGAAGTAGGTATGTAGGTACTTATAGAGACTTGACAATGAAACAACGAGCCAACTGGTGCAGTGGACCAGTGGTGGAGTGTGCCACTTTTTGTGCAACTAGGCGGATTAGATTCCTGCATAGGATCGGAACAAATTATTGTGCAACTTTCAGGTAATAATAATTGTTGCTGATTTACCCAAAGTACTTAGTGTAGTTACCTACTTAGGTACCTACCTAATCTTACCTATTTGTACTTTTTACCAATGTTGTAGGTAAGTAGCTAAGTATCTTAATGCTACTTAGCTATAAGTTTTCTAAATAAAATAAATAAGTAAACACTATACCTCTAATGATCAGCCTACCTGGCCCCGATTCTGTTGTTCACAAACTAAATTATATTTAAGTTCAGTGCATCTTTTTCTTTCTATTTCATTAGGACAGAAGGTAATATTATTTAAGTTCTGTCAAAATAATCCATAGACAAAACGTGACTAAAAAATTGGCTAGGTACTAAAAATACGTCAATTTACTTCAGGCGCTGACTAATTTGACAGGACTAAACTAAATTTATCATCTGTCCTTTTCATAATGAAATAGAAAGAAAAAGATGCACTGAACTTAAATCTAGTTTAGTTTATGAACAAAAGAATCGGGGCCATTGCCTCTCCTATAGCAAGCCATTTTAGCTCGATCCACGGGCCTTGGTTATTTTTATCCAGAGCAGCTGCTTTCAGCCACCTTATAAAGATTGTCGCTTTACCTAGCTTGAGGGCATCCTACTCGCCGCCGCCACCGCGGCGCTGTATGGGTGTTCATACAAATCCAAGGGAAACTGATGCACCAGCACCGCGGAGATGGCGGCCGCTGCAGCTGTGGCATGTATAAACGGCCTTAGTTTTATTTTGAAAGGGAGCATCAACTTGCCCGACACAGTGACCAGCAGTCAGTGGCACCTGGTTTCTATGTATTTCTATAAAAACGCTTTCGAACATGGCGAGTGCCGCCTGCTGCTGCGGGCCAGCGGCAACTACAGACGGCATAACAGTAGTGCTGTCAGTGGATGTCAAAGCGACAGGACTGCAAGACATTTTTTGACCAATGTGTTTCACGAAATTGAGTCCCACTGCCGTCGTATATTTGACATCACGTTTGGAATCGAAATCGCAGCGGCTGCTTTTATTGCCCACCGCCGCTGCCGTCCCCCTCGGAATTGTACAATTAACTTTACGCTGAAGCTATCTAAATGTCCAGGACTTCAAAGGTTTAAAGGAAATTATGAAAAAAAAAAAACTTAGGATTGGTCTTAGATTCATTTATTAGTCGCTATCTTACATGTTTTATTGTAGGATATCCAATACTTTTTAACTTAAAATAAAGACAATAATAATACGATTATTATTATTTTCGAGGCACAGTTTTCTTCGCGCCAGTCTGTTATCTTTTTGAATAGCTACCAAATTCTCAGTTCTCAAATTCGTTTTATTTTGAATAACAAATCAAACGCGAAACTTGGCTACCTATGTAAGAAAAACTCGTCAACTTTAAAATCCGTAGACTCGGTAATAATTTTAATTTGGGTTAACAATATAACGGGTTTAGAATAAGAAATATATACCTTTCAAATTACTATTTGATACAACTATGCATAAATATTTACAAATCTATAAAAATAACATAAGTATTATGAGTTCAACAAAAACATTGAAACTATATGTATAATGTAATACGAATTTTAATATTGTATTCTTCTAAGGGCAAATTTTTCCAACGCCAGATATTTTTATCGGAGGAATAATTTTGAATTTTTGACAGTTCTTCCTTACAAAATCTATCAGACGTCAATTTTATTCCACGAATAAAAATTATGTGTCGATTGAAAAATTAGCCCTAAGCCTAATAAAATAGCTACACGTTATTCTCAATATGAATAATGTTCTCTTCTAGAAAATCGTTTACAAGTTACAAACAGTTGCCATTAGAATAGATAACACTTATCTTAAGTTAGTACATTACATAGCCTCAACTTCGTTCTTTGCTACTGGAACATTTACAGGCGGCACGTCATTCTTGATGTAATTCTGAAAATTAAAGAACAATCTTATTTAAATTTAACATCTCTGGACATTAAATTATAGTGGTTTTACTTTGCCCCATCTCAAGCAAATCATCAGATAATTAAACTGTACAATTATAGATGTACAATCAAATGTGTTTTAATCAAATATATTCTATCAGTTTAGTCACTATGCTAGTCGGCTGATCGATGAAACCCATAATAATTATAATAGCCTCCCCGACCGATTTCGGTCACGGTAGCCAATCTCAATGGAGATTAGCCAGGTACGCAGGAGATATTATAGTGCACAAGTGTGCGCGCAGACACAGGTGCACTCTCTGTACCTTTACTCTCATAGTCCGATGGGACGGCAATCCGACACGACCGGAGAGAGATCAGGCGCAGGACCAACGGCTTTACGTGCTTT
Source organism: Globia sparganii (assembly GCA_949316385.1). Taxonomy (NCBI): domain Eukaryota; kingdom Metazoa; phylum Arthropoda; class Insecta; order Lepidoptera; family Noctuidae; genus Globia; species Globia sparganii. The sequence continues at coordinate 13,342,698 of OX438653.1, read as the reverse complement.
CCGAGGCACGGGGGTATTAAACCGCCAACTTCCAAACTCCGGACTGTTACTAAGAAATTCCTAATGGAAAAACTCAATAACACTTTGTCAGACCCGGGAATCGAACCCAGGACCCCATGCTCAGCGGTCGCGCTTGCAAACACGAGACCAACGGGGCAGTTAAAACCCATAGTCAGCCTATCACCTAAGTATCATGTTTGAATAAATATTTTTTTTATATCCACTTTACTTGATTTATTTAGCAGGTCCAAAATACACCTAGGCACTAAGACCTTAAATCTCTTTGCCTAAGAATTAATTTTATATTTTTCCAGTGTTTCCATTTATTGTCGTCTCCACGTTGTAGTAAATGATCAGCTCACCACTTGCATGTCATAGTTGGGGTAGGAGTCGTGCGCTTGCGCGGCCATCTTGTCGGGGTGGCAGCGCAGGCGGTGCGAGCGCAGCGTGGACGCGTACGAAAAGCGCTCGTCGCACCACTTACACGTCAGCGGCTTATCGCCGGTGTGCGTGTACATGTGCACCTGATGAGTGACGACACAGTTCATTACATACATTTACAAGATTTATGTACCGTATACCATATTTAATTTACATCTAAAAAGTGCAATATTTGTCTGAAAAGACGTACTTATTTAGTTTAGTAATAGAACCAACTTATTAAAATCAAAATATTTTATTTCAATAAGACATGGGCACTTATGAAACGTCAGAAGCTAGGTGTACAGTTCCAATTGGTCATTTCCTATGGAGAAGAACCGGCAAGAAACTCCATGGCTACTCTTTTAAAAATAATTGGCTTTTACAATGTTTTCAAATTACAGCAGGTATGAGAGGACAGCGTAGGCCTGTCAACAAGTACCAGGTACTTGATAAATTAAAAAATGATTATTTTGTGTACAGAGTAAAGTTTTGAAAACGATTTTTTTAAAGCTAACCATGGAAAAACAAGATTCCGAAAATCATAAACTAGGGTCTGGAGTAAATTTAAGCAGCATTTTTAGGTAAAAGACAATAGTAACATGGAGAATAAAGAAATTGTCATAGCCATGGGATTTTTCTCTATGGTTGGTTTAAGTTTGGCTATACTCTCTTCTCTACAGTACGTATATGCTCTTCATTTATTTAATTCCAAAAAGTAAATACCGATCGCTATGATAAATTATGTTTTATGCGAACGACTACCTTCAAAGTCTGTCTCCTCTTGAACGCCTTGTTGCAGTAGGAGCAAACGTGCCTGCATTTGTCTTCGTGTACCAGCAGATGTTTGCGGAGCGTGCGGCGACTGTTCAACACCCGTCGACAGATGTAACACTCGTACGACGTGTCCTCGTGAGTGTCCATGTGGGTCTTCAGGTTTGAATAAGTCTTGAAACTGTAATAAAATGAAAATATTTAATGGTATTACTAAACTTAACTTAAAAAACAAGTAATTTATTATGAAATTGTTCCTGGCCATTCCTAGGCAAAAAAAAATCTATTTTATCGGAAATGACAAAGTATTCCTTTCGAAAGGTTTACTTAGTGGAGGATCCGATCAGAATGCATGCAGTATTCATGCCAGACTAGTACAATTCGGCTCGCGACATCGCGGCGTTAAAAGCTCATGAATAAAACCTCAGGTCGAATTTGGAACTTTCTAGTTGGGTAATGGAAAACCTGAGTCGTAAGTAAAACTGTAGTATTATTTGTTAAGTATCATACAAAGTTAGAGAAACAGATTATTTAGCACCTTGGTTATCAACTTAATTTGTTCATATTTAAATCACAGCAGTCTTTCTTTATCAGTCATATGAAATAGCTACATTTTATTAATAGCTTTACGTAGTGTCAATCAAATCGTAGTGCTAAAGAATAGAAATGTTATATTGTAAATGTATTTAATCTTTTAACCACTTACGTCGGATTAATCCGACAAATATTTTCGTGCCCATTTTGCCAGGGTCGTATATTTACGACCAAATACCACAGCTCGTTTACTCTATTTTTTTATTAATTATGCTGTATTCTATCAGGTTATTACAAAAACAAAAAAAAAACGAGTGTGCTTATGACCACACGACTGAAGTGAAACTTCTTTCGCTCCATCTGTATGTATATATATATATATGTGTGTACAATATATACATGTATACACATATACATATAACTTTAAACGTAGAATATTGAATGTATTGAACAAAATATTAATTCATAAAATTGTTCAAAACGAAATAGAATTACGAAATTTCATTTACTAGCTATAAGAGAAAGAGAGAAAGAAAATGTGCGCGCGCACTGCTCTCTCTTGCTCCTACACTGTGATACAGACAATAAGCCTGCAGTGTGCTTAGATATACGGAACGTATTTGGCTATGAGAGGAAGAGAGAAAGAAAATGTGCGCGCGCACTGCTGTCTCTTGCTTATATCCCCCACTTAACTTCCGTTCGCCTTGCCCGATCACACTTTTCGTAACGCTTACGTCACGCGTTCGCCAGCTTACTCCCCAAGTCAAGCGTGCGTAAAGAAGTTTCACTTAAAAAAAAATCGAATCTCTGTGTTGGGCGCTGGGGCACGACCTGATATAAAGACGGGCGGTTAAAGGGTTAAAATCGCATGTTTGTACAGGCAAGTATATCCCTGCATGTACAAACATACTGTTTTAAGTAAGAACAGCTTAAGTTTGAACGAACGGTTTGGAGCAGTTCCTGCAGACGAAGGGCTTGTCGTCGCTGTGTATGGCGCGGTGCTGGCGCAGCTCGCCGTTGGTGCCGCACGCGTACCCGCACAAGTCACACACGTAACCCTTGATTTTGTCGTGCACCACGCGCTTGTGCGACGCCGCCGACGAACGAGTCGTGAATCTGGAGAAAACATTTCCAATTACAGTATGTTGTATGCTTAGTGGTCCAATGCAGGCTTCTTTACCTCGCAGCAAGCTCGCGCGTTACGTTGATTGATACAAAACAAAGCGGTGTTTAAAATTAAACTAAAAAAAAGCATTCGCTAAAGAACCCCCAAAAAGTGAGACAAAATTGATGAGCCTGGAAAATTTGAAAAATAAGAGAATGCTTAAATTTCACATTTTACGAAAATAAATTTTGATATTACATTAGAATTGTACCTTCGTGCGGTAAAATTTCGATAGCTACCTATTTATTTTCTGATGTTGAACTTACTTCATGTTGCACATGTCACAGCGATATATTTTACGCTCCTCTATCGGTATATGCGACCTTTCATGAGATTTTAATGCATCTTTAGAAGTAAATATTTTGTCGCATGAAGCGCAACAGAACTTTCTCTCTGATTTTGGTATATGCCGCATCTTGTGTTTATTTAAGGCAGATAGAGTTTTCGTTATTCGGGGACACTTGTCACATCTGTAGAAAGAAAGACACAAGTTAATATTTCGAATAGGATCTGCAATTTATCTCAACTAATAATAAAAAAACCAGTCAAGTCCAAGTCGGACACGCGCACCGAGGGTTCCGTACAAATATGTAGGTACCTAACTAAAAATTCACGGTTTTCGGATTTTTTTCCTTTTATACTTGTACTACATGACATTGCTTCTTGCCAAATTTCAAAGTCAACCATTCTAGGTCAACGGAATGTATCCCATAAATGATTCCCTTGTGAGTGTCGAAATATGCGTTTTTTGCGGCATAAACGGCCGTATCATTTTTTTATATTAACTTTGAAGTTTGATTTTTTTCGCAGCTTCAAGGGACTGTAGACCTGAGTTTATGGTTTTAATTTCAACTCAATACCTCCACCCGTTCCCGAGATAAAGGGTCTTGACAGACAGACAGATGGACAACAAAGTGGTCCTATAAGGGTTCGGTTTTTTCCTTTTGTGATATGGAACCCTAAAAAGAGAAAAGGTTTGATTTTTTGTATGTTTGATTGTTATTTATTTAATACTTTAAGCACAGAAATGTACAGAGGCGGACTTAATGCCATAGGCATTTAGTCATTTTTTTTTCATACTTGTTTTGCTGTCACACCCAAACGGCTGAACGGATTTCGATGAAATTTGACACATGGGTGGATCATGACCTGGATTAAAACATAGGATACTTTTTATGTCGATCTTCCCACAGCATCGAGACTTTTGCGGATGAAATATTAAATTTAGCTTAAACTTCTGAAGCAGGAGACAAATATAATGTTTAAACCAAAGAATAAATAATATTTTAATTTATTTATAGAAAGATCCACTGGGGGGAGAGTCACGTTGGCCGCATGCACACTGGCCGCTGGGCAACAGTCTCTACATGGTGGGTACCTGAGTATGGAGGGCACCACTGAGGTCGGCCTAGGAGAGGTGGCGAGACAACCTAGACGAGTACTACAAGGATTGGATCGAGGTGGCTCTAAAAAAGAATGCCTGGAAGGATTTGAGGGAGGCCTTTGCTCAGCAGTGGCACAGTATAGGCAAAATAAAAAAACAACATAACTTTTGCTAAACTATGATACTTACGTCAAAACATTAGGATTCCTATGGTCGTGCACATGCTTGTACATGACTGACTTGGATTTAAGAGTGATGCCACAGATACAAGTCACCACGGGCGGCACTTTGTGGGCATACTCAGAATGCGCCTTCAGTCTATACCAACTGGAACACTCCTTGTCACAATGGGGACATAGAAACCTGGAAAAATAAATTAAATGCTTATTAAAAACTTTACAAGTAACTTAATCACAGGCTCATGCAACCAAATTTTACAACAGACTATCTAATAGAGCGCAATAGAATTAATTTAAACAATACCTTATAAAATCTTTCACATTCAAACTTGCATAATTAAAATTTTGTTTTTCTTCATTCTCAGATTCCTCTGAGTTCTTCCTTAATTTTCTACTTTCTATTTTATGGTCTGATACATGTTTGTAAAGAACACTTTTCGATCTTACGGCAAAGCCACACAAGCAGTAAACAAATGGTTCACTCTTATGCTCTTTAGCATAATGTACTCGTAAGCCACTCCATGTCTTCAGTTTCTCTCCACAGAAATCACACTGCAATCTAAAATAATAAAATGATAAATGATATACATTATTATATCAATATTGGAATGTTCTATTTATTTTCAAACCTAAAATAAAACATAATTTATCCATTCTATTTCATAATGCATAACTAATCATGATTTCACTTACTTGACAAAATCTTTCACTTTCAAATTGGGCTTTTTGAGAATTTGGTTAAACGCTTCGGCCTCCTGTTCTGTTATTTCCTTTCTTCTAATGCGTTTACGTTTAGGCTTCAAATCTGCTATTGCTATGTCATCAAGGTAGTCATCATCTTCGTCATTATCATCTTCACCAATGTGAATATCGGTGATGTCATTATCACTATGACTATCCGGGAAAACATCTATAACTGATAAAGCTGCCTCATTGTTCATTGCACCTATAAATGTAATGTATAGTTTAACTCCTGTTCTGTATTACTACTTTTTTTGGTATTTTTGTTCAATTTGTAACTGGTCCTTGGCCCTTAAGCAAATTAGTTCCAGGACAAATAATTATTATAATGTTGGAGTTTTACTAATTACTGTAATAAATAACTGCTCCCAACCACTTCATTTCAAGATAAATTATTCATTACAACAAGCTAAAATCAAAATTAAAAAAAATTAATATATTCAGTAAAGAGTATAATTATATTTTTAATGTAACTTACAAACTATGTCATCTGTAGTTACTTCATCTTTAACCTGTAATTAATTTAAATATTATTAATCACACAAAGATCACTTACTACAGAATAAATAAATCTTTACTTGAATATAATGGATATTTTTGTGAACATTTCCGTGTTGTAAATGCTGCTTGTACTTTTATGTAATTGTTATCTATTCATTTGGTCAGTGGGTCGTCTTAGGGGTTAATTGTGTTGGTGTCGAAAATTTAAGCTTTTTAATACTTATTTCTATGGGTCATAATAGGGGATGAATTTCCAAACAACCTTACTGCTAACTTTTACTAATAAACATAGTTCTTCCATGTTTCTAACTTAAAAAATGACAAACTTCCTTAAAATTTTATCATCATTAATCCTCTGTAAGGGAAGAATTATCAAAAATCATTCCTTCGTGCTCACCTTTGTTATAAAAGGTATTATTGTTGGAATTTCATGGTTTTAGACTTAGGCTGTGCATTGTCTGTCAATGAATAAAAGATTTTTAATGAGGAGCTCATACCATACCTCAGATTTGATTGGGACACCAAAATCTACAGCTGCCTGTGTTTGTTCAACTTTAATATCAAGAGAATCATAATTATCATCATACATCTTTTTCAGTGTATCTTGGGCTTTATAACATTCTAGTACAAATAGTTGGAATGACACCATTTTTTCTTCACAATTCAAGCAAATCTTCGTCGGTAAAGTGTCGTTCTCAAAGATCTAAAACACAAAGTTTAAAAAAACTGAAATAAGTACCGTACTTGAAACAAATAAATTGGTAAGATAGCCAGGGCCGTCTTAAACTAGGCTGGGGCCCTTGGGCACACAAGAATTTGGGGCCCTTTTGGAAAGTAAAAAAAGCGAATTATAATTTTAATTTTTTCTTTACTAAGTATGACCATTGGTAATCAAATACAGTATGATATAATATGTAATTACTGATATTAGAATGCTGCTGGTTTTTAGTTACGATTACGATAACGGTTTCTTTCGGAATTTCTGTTGAGCAACATTTTCTATTATTTTTTGAAGGATATCACTTTCTATGCAGATAACTGTCAAATTACTCAGTCGTTCTTGTAAGATTGCATTATTTTGCGATACTAATGTCTCATTATCACCACGAAGAGCAAGACCTCTTGAAGCCAAAAAATTCACTACTGCAACAATCATCCTAAGCACATTCTTCCAATAGTTAATTTCTGTATTATATTGAGACAGCAACTCTGTATCAATTCGTGCAGTTGTTTTCATTCTTGCAACATAATTCATCATCAATTCCCTGTGCTGTAAACTGTTCTCATGCTCTATCAATAAGTTACTTATATGCTTCCTGATAAGATTACTTATTTGTGAAAAAAGTGTAATGTGCCCGACAAAAATGTTTTGAGAAAAAATGAGTGAGAAAAATTGTCGGTCCTTCGGGGCCCCCTGAAAATGGGGGCCCTGGGCACGGGCCCCGTGTGCCCTTATGGTAAAGACGGTATTGAAGATAGCTATCAGCTGACTTATAAGTAAAATGGTATGCAAATACTTTCATATTTCAACAAAAAGCTTAAAGAAATAAAAAACAATCACAGCTCGCTTTATGCACGAAAGTGAATTTAAGGAATAATTAGAACAAGAATAAGTTAATTAACAGTCAATGATTGCTATGTATTGTGTTTGCTTGTCTATCTTTGTCATGAATTTATAACTTATATTATGTAACACATAATAAATTAAAATAATACTTACGATAATTTGTATGAAATCTTGTAGTAGTTTTAGAACATTTCTATTATCTTCATCCAATAGATCTTTTGAAAACTCGTCTTTTTTTGCACATAATCTACACAAGTCTTTCACGATCATAGCCATTTTGGCAAAGAACTAGTAAATATTATCGTCAATGCTTTTTAAACACTATCGACTTGTTTTAATTCACTTAACAGAATACAATCAGTTAGACAAAAATGTTATTTATTTTTTCCTAGCCATCAAAGCAAACCCCCATCGACAATAGGGATTTTTATTTTGTTTTTAAATAAAACGCCAGTGAAAGCCAGCAAAGGCTATAAACTCATACAGCCACAGAGAGAGTTTATGCTTATGAGGTACCTTAGACGATCAGCCAGGTATTGTAAAACCGGTCACTTTTATATTAAAAATTAATATAAACAACGTGTAACGTTAAATATAAGCACTTTTCCATGAGAGATTTGTTCATAAGGTACAAATCTAACACAGGATGTGTGGATTCTAATGAGAATAATTCTTTAGTTAAATACCATACCTGTCAAAGTCGCGAATCATATTTTGATCAAGATACAACCTGACACTGACCAGCAAATTGCTAGAAACGTAAGAAAATTTCCTCCTCGTGCCCACGGGCGATTTTTTAAAGCATCGTTTATTTATCGTGCACTCAATTTTCAACGCATCGCTGTACAGTTCTTTGTCTTTCGCGGGTTTTATCTCCAGCACATCCTGTGGGTCATTTTCTTATATTACGTTTATTTGTAAGCATTGTATGTTTGAAAGGTTTATTAGAGCCGTTCCACACTGTGCGGTGCGGCACTGCACCGTAAAACATCTCGCCGTACTGGCGATTACACGGGCAGTTCGGCGTTGCAACGTTCGTGGCGACATCGTGGTGTCGCAGTGGTGACGAAAAGAGTGTTGGCTCCACGACAGTCTGCACAAAATTAACAAGCGTGCACCCTTCCCTTTGCCGCACAAACTGAGCCGTGCCGCTCCGGCGCCGGCCGCACTGCTTACACCCCTCCCCGCCTCGTCTCAAGTCCGATGTGCGTGTGATACGGTGCCGGAACGCACTGGAGCGCGCCGTGTGGCATACCATCCTTTTTTATTTGTAGAAAACCGCAGCGGCACCGCTCAGGCGCCACGTCGCAGCCGCACCACACTGTGAGGAACGGCTCTTACACATCGCGAAATGCACTACTTAATGGTCGGCTCAACCCCGAGAGTTTAAAATCCCGTGCGCGATAAAAAATCGTCCATGCTGTCCGGGGCTATTTATATAGCTGTGCATGGAATTAATATGTACAGACGCCAGCACATCAAGCTACCTGAAACTGTCAAATTTTCCAATCAAATATTAAAGAAATTTGACAGATTGTAGTAACTTGATGTGCTGGCGATGTCGTCAGTACTTTAATACAGCTTAAGCATAAGCATACATTAACATTACATCACGCTTGTATTCCCTGAAGGGTTAGGCAGAGGTGCACAAAGGGGGCAAGCCTATTGTCACTAACCGGACACAAATCTAGACTTCGGGTGCTACTGAGAAATTCTAGATGGGAAGACCCAAAATTTCTGGGGTGGGCGAAGGCCCACTTCGGTAATTAAACCCAGGTCCTCATGCTCAGCAGTAGCGCTTGCGACCACTACACCTGTATCATTGCTATATAGTACATACTAATTCCATGGTGTAACCATAACTTTACGCTGATTCAATCTTCAAACAATTTTGAATTTCAGTTTCACTTTCAATCATTCTATTCTTCATAGTTCATTCCATTCGTTTATTCGTTGCGCTCGCTCGTTTCATGTTGCAAACAATCCCAGACGTTTTTTTACGTGTTTGTTCAGTGTTTGGGATTCGAAATATGCATTTATTATAAAACTAATTGGAAAAACGATACAAATAAATAAATAAGTTTTATTATGTACGGAAATAGTTCTAAAGTGTTTACGCGCAATGATGAAGTAGCCCTCGGCATCTACCATGAAACAGTGAAAGACATAAGATAAATAACAGATATTACAATGGATGTGCATTCAGATTATGTTGAGACTGCTAAGTCTATCCTATCTTTCAACAATATAAATTACTTCAAAGCCGAGGACAGTGGATACCACACATCATTTACCCCAAGTTCGTTAGAACATTCGGAACTATCGAGTGAATTTCTCGATCAGTCAGTGGTGGCAACAACAGCTTTTATTGATCAAATTCAAGTAGATTATGTTACGCCTGACGCTACCTATAGATACAACCAGCTAAAACCACGCAATGACAATTGTAACGATACGCCACCACCAAGGCGGGCTGTCAAGCGTCCTTATTCGAGCGTCGAGTCGACGAAGCAAACAACAACTATCCCAACTCCTACAACATGGATTGCAGGCAAAATTCAGAGTCTGGAAGTCAATGAAGATAAAGAAAATTCCAATATATCTTTACCATCAGAGAGCTCTCACAGCACAGGAAAGAATAAAAGATACATTTACAGATTAAACATATGCGAACAGAAGTTTTCATATCCAATAACACCTATAAAGAGAAACTGTAGATTAAGTCCCTGTAGGAAATCTGGCAGAAAGCTAGACTTTGTCATACATTCTCTATCATGCGACCAGCATGAGCTACAGCCAGTATCACAAACTAAGATAGGACTTACACCACCTATTCTAGCCCGACCTGACCAAAAAATAGATATATTAAGATTGCTAAACCAGAATAGTGCCATACCACCTTTAAAAAATATTTTTCAGTATCTTAGTTATGAAGATATTTGCAACTTTGTTTCTGTAAGCAGTACTTGGAAAGATATTTGGAACTTTCATAACAGCAATGAAAAAAAAGAGGGGCTAAGAAAATATCTGAAGTCAGTTAAAGAAAATCAAGAGAATTGTGCAAAAGAGAGTAGAACTAAGATCAGAACTACCAAGTTATATGATGGTTGCCTCAGTGAAATTCACAATGGGATCAGTGACAACCCTGTGAGCAGTACTCCTATCAGTCCTCAGTATTCACCGAGGACAAATCGATTCAGGAAATTCATAAAGGTATGGTTTTGGACATATTTTTATTATTAAAATATTACACATAGAGACTGAGCCATCAAAGTAACCTTGTCTTATCCAGGTACAAAAAATAAAAATATTTTATTTCACACCCACATGGGCACTTAAGAATTGTCAGAAGCTAGTTGCACGGTTCCAATTGGTTGTTTACTATGGAGAAAAGACGGCCAGAAACTCCACGATTACTCTCGTAAAAATATTTGACTTTTTTTTTTTTTTTTCAAAATACAGTATTAATAATAGGTATAGGTCTATCAATAAGTACTAGGTACTGTAGAGGCTATCTATGTAGCCTCGCCTTTTATAGTGCAGGCTGGTTATAATTGTGCGCGTCTTCCATTCAAACATTCAAGCAAGTGTCATATATTTTTATATGGTATTTTTGTTTAGTTGAGGGAGTGCTAGACATAGCCTGGTAATGTAAAGTCTTCCTGAAAGTATAATAAATCCAAGTCAAATCTTATCGCTGTTTTCATTTAAAAGGTGTTGCTCTCATCTAGAGCACCACAGTCCTACTTCCTACTTCCTACTATCCTATTATTCCTACTTTCCTACTATTCCTACTAATAATATTATAAATGCGAAAGTTTGTGAGGATTGATGGATGGATGTTTGTTACTCTTTCATGCAAAAACTACGGAACGGATTTTGATGAAACTGTACAGTAATATAGCTTATACATCAGAATAACACATAGGATACTTTTTATCCCGAAATTCCCACGGGATCGAAACTTACGCGGGTGAAACCGCGGGGCGCAGCTAGTACATAATAAATTAAATAATGGTCTACTAATCAACAAGGCCTACAACATTCTCACATTAACAAATATTGAGAATTTATCGAAAATCGTTGTGTGTCGTTGGGTTCGCATTTTCGTAGTTTGCCACCGACTTCCGAAATTAAAGTTATTTTTCATTTTGCAGTGTCTTTTTTGGAAGTTGGTTGTTTTTTTTTTGTAAAAAGTTTTTATTTTTTACTTTTATGTTGTACTTACCCCACACAAATTCGTATAACACTACTTACTATGTAAATATCAGTGACAAGAAGTTATTATAACATCATCACAAACTAAGTGGCAAAAATACGTATTATTGAAGCTAACTCAAAAACTATTCAAGCAAAGTTGATAAAAATTTATATGGGACCAACCCAGAGGCATAAACTATCCATTAAAAAAAAATCTGAAATCGATTTACAATTGCCGGAGACATTGTGTAACATACATTATACAAAAATAATTTTGTTTACTTGAATTTTTACCAGTCATCTTGGTTTAAAAAACCAAATACTGAACCGATTTTGATGAAATTTCTGTGGGACCAATTTACATCCTTTCAAATAAAAAAAAATGCAAATTGGCTTATAAATGATGGAGTTCTGAGATAACAAACAAAAAATATTAATGAAATTGATATGATAACCTCCTCCTTTTTGTTGAAGACTGTTAATTTATTCAAACTATGTTGCATGTATGCAAATTAAATCTATTATTTATTAATATTTCAGACTGCATCACTGGATTCTCGGATGCAGCTGGCATGTGTAAGGTGTTCACAGCCGGCCAAGGTAACAGAAGAACCTACTGGAGAGGAATGGGTGGAGTGCACAAATGCTACTTGCTCATATCAATTTTGCAGATGTTGCAATTGCAGTAGGCACCCAGGTAAGAGTTGTAATCAATATGACCTAAATGCTCCGAGTCCTTCTAAAAGAAAGAAATGTGATTACGCTGTTGGAACAAGGAAGAGCAGAAAGAATTTGCGTAGACTTCTGTGATCTGTTTTCAACAATTCAATTTCATACCAGTGTTTTTTTTTATTTGTCAATTACATTCCATTATCTGAAAATTTTTACTAAAGTAGCTAGATTAGAATTATTCATTTGATTGTGTATCCAGTGAAATAATATCGTATTTTATGATATTTGAGATTAAGGGGTCTGTCTGACCCATGTCTGATTTTGTGCCATTTTTTATCAATTTATGAATTTATAGTTGACCACAAAGTCAGTAGGAAGTCTGTTTGGCAGTTTTAAATTAAGTTCCATTAATTATAAATTAAGTATCTGTACGGGTTTTCTTATTTTTAAATCCACAATTGATTTGTGGTTACAAGATTTTATTCATTCCTGGGTATGTAAGGATAACAGGCAGTCCGTGTTTTAAAATTAAGTGAAAAAAAAACAGACGCCAGATTAGGGGTGGTGCACTTTTTCATTCCTCATAATCAACAAACTAAATTGCACTAAAAAACGATACTCAGTTATGAACCATACGTCAGCGTCGTTAAAAACTTGTTATTTCGCTCATATTCACTTAAACTCTAGATCCATGAAGTTTTCATCATTTATTATGGATCATGAGAAGTAAATTCGTTATTTTTAGTCTAGCAATCCTTTTATTACGGCTCTCTCCACTCTTATCGCGACAAATACGCTATGACGACGTCATATTGCATCATATCGGCGACATCCGGCTGGACCGCTTCTGCCAATATCCTAATAAACACTGACTTAATTTGTAATAAACAGTCAGGAAATTAATTGTCTATGAAATTGACACACTACGCCAATTTGCCGTATAAGGCGCATCACCCACAGTCACCCACTGCACCGCTTCACGCGGCGGGACCAAGAAGCTTGTAGATAAAAATGGGGCCAACATTCTAAATACCTAACTGAAACTGACTGTGGGCTAACGCTCTCTTTCTAAATAAGCACTTAAGAACGAGACAGTGATATGTTTTCTTTGTCTTATGTATGGATTCAGAAGGAGAGCGACAGCCCACAGTCGGTTTCACTTAGTTGTTCAGAGTGTTGGCTCCACTTTTATCTATATACTTCTTGGGCGGGACGCAGATAACGCGCCTCCGCGCGTGATTTTTTACATACAAATTCAATAAAAACGCGCTTCCGCGCGGGGAATTTGGCTCCGTTTCCCGTGCTCCGTCGGGTGAAACGTTGCAGTGGGTGATCCGCCTTACAGCCATTTAAATCATAACTGTCAAGTAGGTAATCTATTTGATCAATAATTAATTTTCGTGACTCTACGTACTTTCATCTTAAGGAGAGACCGCATAGTTTTTTGGTGTAATAAACGCAGTTCTGACTATAATTATTCATGAATGTGTAAGAAGCACAAGGATATGAAACAACCGTAATATGTGGCGTTCCGTAGTTTCTGTAATCCTAAAGGGAAAGCCGTTTAAACCTCTTCTTAATGAAAAAAAGAACACTTAGTTGAGATCACAATCGCTCAAAGATATTAAACTTACACACGACAGGCCCGTAGCAGTTCGTAAAATTTTCGAATAGTTAGGTTTTCCTTCTCCTGATTAATTTTAATATATAACTATTTGTTTTAATTTACATAATTTAACTGTATTGTGTTTTGTATAAATCAAATGGTTTAGGCCCAAAAGTTGACGCCTATTCCATAATTAATCAACAACTAAGACTGCCTGTACTAAGAAGTAATCTCTGACTTTGCCCTGTAATAAATGAATAAAATCTACTAACATTCGAATAGTAATTACTCAAAAGTAAGACTGTTTTTTAATACATCACTACTATTAATTAGTTATCTGTTTAGTATTTTTTTAATCTGTAAATGCCTCTGGGTTGATATCCGGAAAAAACCCCATGGGTTTTAATCTCATTGTGACTTTTTTCTGTGTATTCCAACGAATAGAAAAAAATATGTAAAATGTGAAAACCTCTTGGCTGAAGATAAAAAGCAGATCAAATTTTAAACATGTAGGTACTTATAGTTTTTATTTTTTTGTAAATTTTAGAGAATACATTCATTTTTTACTTTTATATGCCATACCCAAAAACGAAAACCACCATTCTCTATCCTGAATGACTCCAGCCCGAAATAACTCTTATAATACACTCAAAATCGATGAAATTAATAATCATGGAAGGTAAGAAAAAGTAGGGTGCAGAGATAGTGGTCGCACAACTAATAATAATACTAGGCGGTCGCAAGCTTCTGATAAGCCTTAAGAAATGATGTATAATTTTGTATGTGGCAATTGTAAGAACGGTGCTAAAGAGCAAAAAAAAATCATTTGAAACTGCGTTCAATGTACAGAGGCCAGCACATCAAGCTACCCCAATCTGTCAAATTTTCCCAATTGATTATGAACCTTTTCCTTTGTAATAAAGTTGAAAATCTATCAAAGAAATTTGATAGATTGGGGTAGCTTGATGTGCTGGCCTCTGTACATCCTCGTCATCTACTTAGCCTTTTCTTGGGGTCGGCTTCTACACAAACCAGATGTAGCTAAAACCACTGGATATTTAAGCTTTGTCAAGGCTCGGAGAAATCTCGGTATGAAATGGACCGATCGCGGCAAATGTAGCTAATCCTTGAGCGGTCGTCCCGTGCGGCTGTTACTCAACCACGACCCGACGTCGAATTATATCCCTAAAAACATTAACTCGAAACTACGTTATTCCGAATCATTGGGTAATTTGTTAAAGTCCGCACGGAACTAGTTGGCCGCTGTGGTGGGGAATGGGGTGAGGCGGCGGTTCGCAACGCACGTACTGAGTAATGCGCCCCCGCCCCTCCGTCCCACCGCTCACATACCTAAGGCGCGGCCAACTAGTTCCGCGCGGACTATAGTGTTATAATATTCCAAGACACATACATCCGTATACATCCGTGCCAAAATGATCGAAAAAACATTTAAGATTTCCGCGTCTAGAACATAACACCAGGAAACTTTAGGCAGGGCTGTACCTATAGTACACACACACCCACATTTCGCACGTTAAGTCTAAATATTTACTGCATTCAAAATTAAACTTTTAACCTAACCTAGCCAGTCTGGGGGTACCTTCAATTTATAGTTTCAGGGTGGAGTTATTTGGGATAGTATTATTTAGGGGTTCAGTGATTTGGGCATTCTGTTTTGTAGGGTTAGGGTAGTATGGAGTGTAACTCATATGAAGCCTGAATTGCTATCCCCTTAAAATGTTTTTTCTGTGAACATTCCCTAGTCTCTTTAATATAAGATAACCTCATTCGCATATAAATATAAAACTTCGACGGTTATGTTTTAACCTTACAAATCTACCCAAGGGCTATATTTGTATTTTAATATCCAGTTACCGCCTTACCAGTGCCTTAAGCCTGTGAAGTGAGAGACCCACCTACCACATCTAATAGCTGTTGTCTACTTCTCAAATGATAACTATGCTATCTTCTCACGGGCCACTAGCAATGGCCAAAAGTGACCAGCTACAGTCTACGGTCTCCTTCAAATAAACGTTCTGTACTGAGTATAGGGATTCGCAGGTCATATTAATATGTGAACAGGTCACCAAGTGAATCTAAAATCAATAATAAAGGCTACGCCACTTCTGGCTGTGGCAAGTGGCCCTTGTTGTTTCCTTGCTGTGGCGCCTTATTTCGACTAGTGTTGTCCTGGTGTTATTTGAATAATTCATGGACAAACTTTTAATTTATAAGTTATGTAAAGAGTGTGTAGCTTATTATTATGCTTTGTAAATATGTATGTTGAGTTCTGTTCAAGAAAGTACAACTGCTGAAAGATAACGTTGATATTTAATAAAATATTAATGTTTGTTTGAGAAAAGGACCAGTGTTTTAGTTTAGCTATTTATATCTAAATACCTGAAGGTTGAAGGTATGAAGGGACCAAGTGTGCACAATTTAATTTTATCAACAATTTTTAATACTCAATATTTAATTTTTAAATTTGACATGATCTGTAAGTATGTCAATAGATACTGATTTTCTCCAATAATTAATTTTTAATTTCAAAATTCATGACATGTATTACAATAAGTGTTCTTTTTGTCTTGTAAATAGTTTTATTTCAATTTATGTCTTTGATTGGTAATAAAAAACTTTTTAAAATCAAAATCTTTTTAATTTGTATATACCTAAGGAGTGTGACAGCATTATTTAAATAAAACGACAACTATAACCAAACTATTTTATTATACAATTAAAATTAATATTTACAAATACACTTAGTACTAGAAGTAAGTTAGTGGTCATTATTAAAAAAATACCGAATGATGTTGCTCGCTTAGAGTATTCTTGATAGATTAAAACCTTGTTTAAAACTCGACATTAAAACTGATTAAGGCACTTCGTTTTATTGATATGAAATAAATAGTAGTCTATGGTAATGGGTGGCGATCGACGATCGTGGTAGAAATGTTAATGTCGTCATGTCTAAGCCCGGTGGTATGCTAACTTTTGCACATCCATTATTATAGATTTTTTCAACCGAGTCCCATCACGAACTTTGGTATTTGATACGCCACTTGAGGTATTTGCATTATCATGGACATTCTGTAATAAAAATAGTAAATAATCGTAAACATAAAATATTGAAGGATTTTTTTGGGTATTTGGATGGAACACAAAATGGTTGGAATATTATACATATGTCAAGTATTTTAAATGGGACAAAATATATGGTTTGTTGGCAAAATATTAAGTTCAATAAAAATATTTACACTTCCATATACATAAATAAATAAAACAGTAACGAAGTCAAAACTGTACAATAAATATTTTTGAAAAAGTGTGAGAACGAGTCTGATGTCTAAAACCATTCAGATTTTTTTTCCGTTTTTCTGGATGTATGTTCCGGATTGGCGCAGCAACGGCTAAACAGATTTGAATGAAATATGTCACATGGATAGTTTATAACCTGGATTACCACATAGGGTACTTTAATCCCGTAGTACGTTTCGTCGAAGCCGCGGGCAAAAGCTAGTTATAAGATAAGAAATTGATTTTCAATATTTGAGTAATACTGGGTTATATGGACCAGCGTCAAGCACTAGTTGTCTGGCATTTTTGCTGAACTGGGCCTTTTTGGTGCAGCCGTGAGGCACATTTTCCTGCTAATTTCTTACATCGGACTTTACACTTTCTATTTGATTTTTATTTGTTGCTATCTGATGTATGTATCTGATGTATTGTGTGTCTTTTGGTCCATGCTAAATAAATGTATTTTCTGTCTTATAAAGGCTAAAATTTTAATCACCGTTTTCCTCTTAAGGGATCATTGTACTCATCATTATGAACAACTTTTATTATGGGGCCAAACCTGTAATCGTTGTTGAAAAAAAAGCAGCTGTTCCCTACAATGTTAACGATTTATGCGAACATAAATGTAGGGAACAGCTGATTTTTTTTTCGCGAATTCAAGTTTGGTCCCGTAGTGAAAGTTGTTCATAATGATGAGTACAATGACCCCTTCAGAGGACCACGGTGATTAAAATTTCAACCCGTATAAGGTATTAAAAAATTAACCCTACAAACTTTAAGAGGTGCTTTAGACCATCGAACTGAACAACTTTCACTATGGGACCAACTCTGAAATCACGAAAAAAAATCAGCTGTTTAATACAAAAGTTCAATACCTACTTGACCAAAATGTATTAAACATCTGATTTTTTAAAATATATATAGTGAAAGTTGTTCAGTTCGATAGTCTAAAGCACCTCTTAAAGTTTGTCGGGTTATTTTTTTAACACTGTATTACACCATCACCATTACCTACTTACCCTTACAGCCCAAAATATAATAAAAGCATTGATGTAGGTAAAAGAGGCATGGGCAGCCCATGTCTTTTCTATTTAAATCAACGCTGGGCTTAGCGTTACGTTGCTGTGCATTACTTACCATAATAGGAAAAAGTTATCATGCTAGAAATATTTACATTAGGTATAGATTGTACTGACCTTAATATTGTTGTGCGGGAAATTTAAGGCTAATTCCACCACCAGTTATACTTGCTGTACAGAAGGAGGGTCTCTGCATAGGCATAAGAATAAGAATATATTTACATAATCATTTATTCACAGATTTTCCTTCGATATTTTAATCCATTGACATTATAAAGGGGTCAAAAATGTCAAATAAGCTGTACCTAATGGAGCTGAACGGGTTAGGCATCCGACTGCCGTACGTGAGGTCGTGGGTTCGAACCCCAACTGTTGCACAATAGACGTTAACCCACTTCTCGATCAATCATGTCGAGGTAAGTTGGAAGCATCGAGAAGACGACCTGGCTAAACTTTTCGCATAAAAAGGTCAGAAAAACGAGTTTATACTAAAAAAATTCAAAGCATTTATTTTCAATTAAACCATTTACAGGCACTTTGAATTGTCAAAATTAAATAGTCGGTCAGTTAGTCAGAAAGTTGAAGCTAGTTGTATACCTACATTATTTATGGAGTACGGTAAAACAAATGGGTTGACGACCAACAGTCGGTATCGTAATGCGGCAACTTTATCGTTCTCCTATAGATACCGCTATGTTCTACTTTAAAGAAAGCAGTGAACAAATGGCCGACATCGATGACCCGGCTCAAATTGTAGTTTCTCAAGCTTGCTAATATTTGCATATGTTGACAATATGTGCGTCATGTTTGGCCATTATGTAACACGCATGGCGCCATTGTTTACATATTTTGGTGTTGGTAGCACTTTCCAGCACTCCTGTAGGTGTCAATTAGGAATAGGAGTCAGGTCAAGCAAATTCCTATTTGAAGAAAATAATATTTTATATGCTTTTAAGTCTAGTTCTTTTAATCAGCAAACTGATATATAAAATGAGCGAACGATTTTTTTTTTTTTGTTACAGTAGATATGTTTGTCTGATAGTATGTCCAACACAATTACATTCCTACACTCGGGTCAAAAACTGGCTAAATAAGATGGAATTATGTGGAACCAAAAAAAGCGCATAATTATTACGTGCCCCCTTCCACTAGTATGCCTTATGGCAACATGTAGTGAAGCCCAATTTTGTTATCGATGACTGTTGTAATTGCAAGTTTTTATCCCGAGTATACCGCTATCAACATTGATATATACAAGGCGTAAGTACAAAGCAGTGGTTAAGTTGCTTAATATAACTCACGAGGCTGACAGGCCATTGTAGATCCAGGCGCGCCACGTCTGCGGTGTGGGCTGCGCGCCGTCGATGCGCGCCTCGATGTGTCCGCACAGCGAGCGCCGGTCGTGTGAGCGGCCCGACCGCGCGTCGCAGACCAGGCGCTTGCGGCACTCCCCGTCACAAGTGCCGCGCCGAGGACTGTTCTTCCAATAATGTCTGAAAAATGACGGCAGTTCTGATAAAAGCGGTTTGATCCATTGACAAGTTGAGGAAGTCTTAGTATTTTCTTCTCGTGCAAATCATGCAATACCACGCTGTTGCTACAATTGCAAATAGGTGCATTATAAGGTAGCAATGCATCAGTTCACGCCGAATGAATAAGTATTTAAAACAAATCAAATGATTACTTGTAGTATAAATTAAAAACGTCTTCTTTGGTAGTCATATCGTCGATAAACTTGTCCCAGTCCTGCGGCCGGAGCGCCGGCATCATGTATGAAGACCGAGCTGAGTACAACTTGTACCAGATCGGGTACCCAAACAGATTGGCCTCTTTCAGGTTCATGATCCAAGTCTCATGGTCGACCACTTGCTGAAAAATTTATTCGGGTAAGTTGTCTTTTAATTAGTATTTGTCTGCCTATATTCAAGATTTGCTTGTTTATGTAGTAAATCAATTAATAATTACCCGAGTAGTGGATTCATGGTCACCATCTACGTAATATATTCGATAACCTAAATTCAAATCGTAGTACGGAGTAACTGAGGGCCCAACGTACGCAATACTTGTGGCTCTACCTGCGAAAAATATAACAAATGACGGTAACTTATTAATCCCAACCTGAAATTTTAATACGTTTTTTTGTAGCTCAATGAAGTTGACAAGGTTCACCTACCAAGGTCGTCCGGATCATAAAAAACTTCAAATTCATCGAAATGAGTATGTCCGAAAAATTGTGCCGTTATCGTTGATTCATATCGGTTGATTATGGCATAGTAATTGCGGCTCCATACTTTCAAACAATCGGAATGGCCCGGCGGAATGTGGCCAATGATGTGGACCTTTTCGCCACTGAACTCCGCGGATTGCAGTTCATAAATCAACCACTGAAGTTCCGTTGCTGGATCTGTGCTATTCATTAACAGCCACCTGAAAAGTTAGGATAATAACTCGTTTTAGATAGAATGCATATGTCAGACATACCTAAATGAGGGTAGTTCAAACAGGACCCTAGAATGAAAAACTTAAATACTTATTTGGAAAATTTTCTACTTACTCAAAATCAATCTGCCTAGCCTTTTCCCACCTATGTTCCAGCAGAATACCAATATTTTACATGGAACGACTGCCTATCTGACCTCTATAACCCAGTTTCTGGGTGACACAGCTTGGTATGAAATGCCTATTCAAAATATAGAAATAAAGTAATATTTCTCACCAGTTCTTATTATTGCAGTAGTTCATATTGAGCGATATGATGCGGAAGCCCGGCCTCACGAGCACGGAGTAGAAGGCGCCCCGACGCACCGTGTGCGACACGCCGGCCGGCAGCCAGCGGCGCCATTGTGCGTCCAGCTCGTCGTATAGCCAAGCGATGTTGAGCTCCGAGGACGCTATGTACGGCGGCGGGAAACTGGAAGTAAAGCATAAGAATACAAGTCAGTAATCAATGTTTTATAGTTTTTTACTAGATGAAAATTTTGAACTTCTCTTATAGTTTGGAAAGCGTAATTTTCGCCAGCTATCAGAGTGGCAATGCTCGTAATTTTAAGAACGTTCACAGTCTGATCTCAGTCTGAGATCCGTCAAAAATACCTTTAATTTCCCTATATTTTGACAAGCTTTTGACATTTGTTTGTCGCCGAGATGAGACTGCAACTAGATTTTGAACGTTTTAAATTACGAGAATTGGCCTTCTGTTGTTTTGATTATCCTGACATTTTACGGAATTCTCTACACAGTGTAGGAAATTCCGTCGCACAGCTGTGGAGATTACTCACTTTATTCCATTATAAATGAGCAAATAGTTTAATGGTTTTAGTTCCATTTCGCGGAACAGTGACATATCATTTGTAAACGTAACAGTTACATATCATACAAACCGCAATTACCTTTATTGGTATTAGAAAATACAAATAAAGGTAATTGCGGTTTGTGCCCAACGACAGGTATTTCCGTCCAGTAAGCAATTCATGAGTAATAGATCTGTGGTAATACATCCGCATCCACTACTCAATCGAATGTCGCACGGAACCTACATTCCAAGAATAAACGATCTTGAAAGGGATTGTGTCTGTATTAAAATTACCCCGACGGATGCTGATAATTGCGACATACGCAGCTACACGGTTCATTCGTACCTATTGACTGGAGATGACTCATGGTTCCCAAGGGCCGGGAATATCGGCACACCGGGGAACATATCCGACATCTGAGCTACCGTCTCTTGTAGCACTTTCAAATTCTCCTCTTTGGTTTGGTTCCATACATCATGCGGTGGTAGATCTCCCGTCCATAAAATGTAGTCTATGTCCTGGAACAGTACCTACATTTTTAGATTGTTATAATAATAAGTAGTCATAAAGTTGGGATCTTAAAAGATATAATTATGCTTTTTTTTTGTGGATGGGAATTAATCATCAAATGACCCCTCCCGCTCAGGGTGGAGCAGGAGGGAGTGTCAGACTCTTACTGACTAAAACCCACCCGTGTTCCTTCCTTAGCCCTTTATGTTCCGGGGCAGCGGTAACCCTTTCGGACAATCCCGCTGTATAATTATGCTGGATTGGTCATATCGTTTAACTATCAGACTGCCTTTTTAAAAAGAATTTGACGAGCATCTTGGGTCTCGACCATTAAATGGTTATTATCCAATCAGGAAAATGCAATGGCTTGTAGAGCAATTGATCTTTACGGTGGACATACCGTCCCCTCTTTCCCTACATTGTGTACGTTAATTTATACTGGGTTCACCTCTATCAAACGAATAGTATATAACGGTCATACGTACAGTGTGAGTGTCTGCTATGTGTTTTAACATGTGGTCTATGGTTCGTTTGGGTGTGTCGCACTTGCGGTAGTCTCCCCAGCGGCCGGCCCCTCCACCCGGGGTCAACGCTGGACCATTAGACGCTCGACAGCAAAGAGGCTCGTTACATTCAGCATTAGCACCTGGAATTTGATAACAATCATTACAGTGTATCGTCGGCTTGCTAAGCGCTGTCTCTAAGAATAATAATGTGGTTTATAGACAAAGAGAATACTGATGTCAGTACACCACAACAATATATATATTCATCAACAGAGCACCATTTCTCTGTGCTCTGTTGAGTTTTTAGCGAATTGATAAGTTTTGTATCTTAAGACTTTGAAACGCTCACCTTCAGCATAGTAGGGGTCGAAATGTGTATCAGAAATCTGCAGAACTTTAAACGTCGGAGCTTTTTCGACGGGAGCGTCTAGTTCCCGCAGGGTAGGCTTCGGCACGGGAGGGAACGCCACTTCCCACTCGTGGTAAGGGTTGTAGACGTCGCCACACGCGTCTCCTATGACAAAACTGCAGATCTCGTCAGGACCTATCGTAATACGTTTCAATACGTAAACTACTTCACTCTGAAATATGAGAAACATAAAGTAAATAACGATATCACAGAAAAGCAGGTCATATTTTTGTGCCGATGCGACCACGGTTTCTTACCCCGAACAATCTCGTGATGCCCTCGCAAACGCGAGCTGATTGAATTTTTAACGAAACACAAAATTGATAAATCATCTTATTGATTTCGTCTTTGCTTTTGCCCAGTCTTATGTAATGTTGTAGTAACCCGGCGCCAGCTTTGCAGGCTGTACACGACACCTTAGACATAACAGAGTGCTCTACTTCGTAATAAACTTGTTTCAAATTCAGAAGTTTGAGGGCCTTTTCCACAAATACTGGGAGATTACTGCTCTTATCGCTATCCCATAGGAGACGAGAGTAATTTCGTTTTAAAGCTATCATGTGTGCTATTAGTTCAGTCTCGTTAGCAGATGGCGGTAGGGTATGATTATAATTAGAAGGAAGGAAGAATGGTTCCTCGTTGCGTGGGGTCAGCCTCCAATTCCAATCGTCGTTAGGTGGCATCCATTTTATCACCGGTCGATTACTCCTTCCTGATTGTTGCAGAAATATAGGGTTACCTGCGATGATAAAAAATCGCTTGGTTAAGGTTGAACTTGCATTATTAAAGTGATTGCCGAGTTAAGAATGAACCACGATTAGGTAGTTACCGGAGTTCTTACCTGAAGTCATCATCACACTTAGAGAAAGAGTGGCGATCCATTGCACGAGCCATCGTATCCTTATAATCATAGCTAAGAGTCGTAGAAGAAGGAAGTATCTGAAACAAAACAAACAAATGATATAACAAGTTATCAACTATTTCAAATGGGTTAGGTCCAACTTACGAACGAGTTCATTATCAACTTGTGCTATCGCATATCTTGCGCAGAACAATGTAAAAAAAAAGTAATTAAAAAACTGAAAAAACCGATTGCGGTAAAAAACTTAAGTTAAAAAAAAACTGAAAGCTAAAAACAAGACCATTTTAAATCAAATAAAAGTTCGAAGCAGGCGGGACCTATTTGAGTAGGTATAAAAATATAAAAAAACACTACAAAGTGAAAAATATTTTTTTCGGAAGTCGGTGTCGTTGGTACCGCATTTTCGTGTTTGACACCGACTTCCGAAATTAAAGTAATTTTTCACTTTGTAGTTTTTTTTTTTGAAGTCTGTTATTTTTTTTGTAAAAAGTTTTTATTTTTGACTTTTTAGTTGTATAGTACCTACACAAATTCAATTAACACTACTTGCTACGTAAATATCAGTTAAAAAATCATCAATATAAACTAAATGGGAAAGAATTGCCGGAGATACAGTACACGTATGCATATAATTACGTACATAAGAATTTGTAGTTCAGTTTAGTCAAAGAAACATCAAAATCGGTTCATTAGTTTTTGAGAAAATCGCGGACATACGACATACGAATACAGAACCTCCTTTTTTTATTTCCAGCTTTTTAGTTTACAAATATAAAGATTTCGCAGAAGATTTAGTTTTGCAAGGAGTTTTGGTCGTATGGGTTATTTAAAAGCTTTTTTGGATCAAGTGCACAAATAACGTGTTTTTACGATTTGTCACTTCACTCTTAACCAAACAAGTTGTATGTAGTTTTGTAATAACCTTTTAAAACCCTTAATTTTGATATCCCACTCGAAGGTACACTTTCAAACTCCGCAATAGGCACCCCCCAAATCCGTCATTTTACTTTGTTTTTGATTTTAATGTAGCCAGTGACTAGCGCTACCAAGAAAAATCTAAAGACGTATATTTTATCCAAATCCGTTCATTAGTTTAGAAGTTACGAGGGAACAAACTGACATACATACATACTTATATACAGGTCAAACACATAACGCTCCTTTTAGGCTTCATCGCAGTCGGGTGATAATAAAATGGAAAAAAATAATGATTGACGTCAAAAGTCGCTGTTTAAAGTTCAGATTGACTTGAACAAATTAACCCAGGCTTTTAGGTATATACTTAGGGTTACGGCGGTACCTTTCTTTTTGAACCATCTCTGCATTATGCCTATATTTTTTATGAGCTCCAAAAATAGCTCCTTAGTCGACCTTGGTAAGGTTTAGGTCGAGGTGATCGATCTAACCAAGTTTTTTATTGTCTTGGGTACAGATTTGTCTATAAATAAGATCAGTAGTGATATTCTGTAAAAATCTCACCTAGCATCAGGTGGAATGACAGCTCACTTTAAGCTCAATTCACCTAAGTTATCACGTTGATCTTTTTTATCAGAATAGCACCGCAGTACCTACACCACCTACTCACACATTTTTTCACGTTTTGCTTGGTGCTTTTGCTGTTAGTAATGTTATTGCACAGAAAAAAGGTTTCGTCAAATACTGGATGTCAGTACAGTACGTAGCCTTCGCTGGCTTCGCCTTGGTTCCACTTTGGAGTATTTTCTGTCTAATAAACTTGATCCCCTCCCTTACTAGTATATGTTTTGGTATAGCAAATAAGTACTGGCCCCTAGAATATTTAGGATGCTTATTAGTTTGATCACCCAATACTTATTGCGACAGTTGAGTCCTGTGCGGCATCAGTGATGTCAGTGATGTAATCGAGAACGAACTAGATCACGCCGCAGTTTACCATTTATGTAACTAAGTACCCATAATACACATTCGCACGTATTATTATGATACCTTTACTGACATAAATAAACATTGGATAACGATGCTCTGGCGCCAGTTAAATTAACGCCACACGCCTGCACCGGTAGTGTTTTTGTTAATTACTGTACCTAATAAAACATCACCTTTTTCAATTAGCTAATAAAAATGTCGATTGCATTGATAAATTGGATTTAGGGACGATTTTATTAACTCGGTTAGAAGTTGACGTGCGGGAACTACTGGACAGTCGCACTTATATCTCATGCTAGCAATCGTACCTTCAGTGGCAGATACCCAGTGAACTCAATAAGTCGAAGACAAAAGTCATGCTCATCGACAGAACCGGTCAACTCTCCAGAACGGGAGAACTCGCAGATCTAGAATTTGTCAGCGAGACACCTCGAATACCTTGATATAAATATATAAATAAAATATATTTGATACCTCGAATCGCTACTTACTGGCCAGGGAGGAAGCGCAATATATATCAAGAGAAGGACTCAAATGGCCAAAGTTGCGATGGGTCAGCTGATACGTATTTGGCAGGACAGAAAAGTCTCCAGGATGAGACTAGTCCGGACACTGGTATTCTCAATATTCCTTTACGGATCAGAATCGTGGACGATTCGGCCTATAGAACGAAAAAGATAGAAGCTTTTGAGATGTGGTGTTGGCGAAGAATGCTCCACATACCATGGACCGCCAAGAGAACGAGCATATCTATCCTTGATCAACTACTCATAAAAGATAGACTATCCACGATCTGTTACCAAAGGATTCTCGGTTACCTTGGTCACATAGCCCATCGTGAACCAGATAATCTAGAAAAGTTCGTGGTGATGGGCAAGGTAGGTGGGAAAAGACGCGACCAAGAAGAAGAACTTGACAACACTTCATTCATGTCTTTCGATAACGATAAATCCAGTGTACCTACCTACCTGCAATTGATATCTATAGCTACTATTAAAAAAGGATTTAAAACATTGTCCTCGTGAGGCAGTCGGGTAAAAAGATAATACTACAAGCTAGTACACCACCAGGTGATCAGCTAAGTAAAAGTACATGTAGGTAACTAAAGGTGCCTACAGATGTGCTCGATTTTTGTCGATCGACACCAGTTTTGCTTTAGTATTTCTGCCCATCATGTCAGAAAAGAACTAAAGAAAACACGTGTTTATCGCCTAAAATCGAGCAAACTTGTAGGCACCTTTAGAAAATAACTACATGGACCAACTCCTGTACGCAAAATACGCGCATTGATGTGGAGTTGCGGACACCAGCCCGTATTACCTATTACCTATGGACCAACTCCAACGATATCTATGTAAATACTCGTAGCTAAGCTAGACATAGAATATTATGACAAAGCGTTCCTCGCTTAAATCGTGAAAGTCATAAAAGCGCTCTCTCTTTCTTAGTATACGATATCCTCTGTATAGTCGTTTATAAAGGTCCGTTATTCTAGCCATTATGTAGTGAATAACTTGTAAACAAATTAAAATTCTTTTACGAAACTTTCGAATCAAAATACTAACACCTTTCTTTAGTCATAAAATATAATGTAAAAATCACAAGGAAAGGTGGTCCATTACTGTCGCTCCATCTACTACTATTTATAGGAATTACTTCTATTGAGCTCCATTTCTCTTGAAACCGTGACTCTACATGCATTATATGTGTCCTATTAATTTTTGCTGTCACAAAATAATTAACTCATCTCAGGTAGCAAAGTGAAGCTGTAGAACGAATTATACTTTATATAAGTGAAGTAACTTTGTTTGCGTCATTTCAAGTTTACACAAAAGTTTCACTTTTTAAACATTTCTCAAAAACTGTCGCAAACTTTTACATTTCTCCTATAGATATAAAAACTAACTAAAGACGGTTTTTATGCCGTTGAATTCATTCGTACTCGTTTAGCATATACAGGGTCCAGTAATTAAATGAATAACCTCTTAAGCGGTCATTGTACTTATCATTATGAACAACTATTCTATGGGAGTGGGACCAAACCTGAAATCGAGAAAAAAAAACCGGCTGTTCCCTACATTTATGTTCGCATAACTCGTCAAAATGTAGGGAACAGCTGAATCTTTTTTCGCGATTTCAGGTTTGGTCTTATCCATTAATTACCGGAAACTCTGTATAGGTAAATACCCACATTATATTTTTTGGTTATAGTAGGTCACTAAAACTAACTTTGGAGGTTAATGTAATAAAAATACTTAAGGTTTAATATTACTTAACTTATGATATTAATTTACATAAAACCGTGTTAATGTTCATGAATGATTGACGAAGACATGATGTTTCTAACAAAGATGCTGTAGAGTCACTATGAATGGAAAAATAGCTTGTATAATATGATCGTAACTTTATTATGGAATAGTATTTCTGGTAATCCTGTCGTGTTCGCGCGTGATGTGTGAATGTTCTATGACTCAGCGGATTCTACAGTCGGCAGTCAGCAGTTGCATACGGACGTGGAGGTCGCCACTTTCTCCGCGCTTCATTGACTTTGTTGGAAAGTGACGGTCGTATCGCACGATGCGTTTGCTCACCTATCATAACTCCTCGACAACAATGCAATTGCTCAATAGTTTATTGTTATAGTAATCAGCTTCATACATCTTAACACAGTGTTACGTATTATGATCGCAATACCACCGAGCTTTGTAAACAGTTGTAAGAATTGATGTGTGAAGGTACTTTATTATTGTTGAATTCTATTAATCCTATCGTTGTTTGTGACTGATTGATTTGGGCCACTATATTTTGAAAAAGAAGGTTCATTATGTTTGGCATAAGCAAGCTATTTGTTGCCGCAATTCTGGTAGGATGCACCGCGCTTGCAGAGTACCTTAGGAACTAAGTTGAAGCTGGATTTTTTTTTTGAAGCATTGCATCGACTGATGCCTTTCTTTAAATCCCTTTTCTGCTTCACTTTTATTGCGTTTTGCATTGCATTTGTAACAAAGAAATATATTTCACATAGGAACAGTCATTTGTGTGAACCGGAGGATATCATGATGATCACTATCATGTTTGCACACGCTATGCGAACTACTTGTATAAAAGCACTTGTTGGCATGCAATGTAATACTGCGGAATGCTGTTTATTCATTCAATTTAACTGCTTTAATTATTTTCTTAGTTTTGAGATTTGTTTTGAGCATATTCTAAACTTATATATGTGCCTATGTGCCTGCTGCAGTTGTACGGCGGTACCCTATTCGACAGAAAGACATATTTTTTTTACAAAAACTAACACCCAAAATCTCCCAGATTTAAAATATTGGTAAGTAAGATAAAGGTGTATATGACTTACGTAATAACAATAAAATGTGGTATAATGAAAGGCTGCCGACACTCAGCTTGGCAGATCACTTTATGGTAGGTATCGTGTACTCTACCTAGCGCGACAATAAAAGAAATACATAAAATATCGGAATGCGAACAGCTTATAAATTCTTAGGTACCTACGTACACATGTTCAATTTATTACATCAAATTGTTGATAAAAGATGTACCTAATTTGAAATAAATAACACCTATTTATAAAATAAACAGGAAATCGAAGCGATTCAATTAATCAAATCCTTTTTCTTTGGTCAGATATAATGCATTGCTGATTTCTGGCTAGTATCGAGATGTAGAATTGCAAGACATTTCCAGATTGGGTACCTAAATGATCATTGAGTCGGAAAGATGTTAGTATGTAATACCCACTAAAAAATTTCATGTATAGTAGGTTGCCAAGACTAACATTACGCTTTCACTGTTAAAAAATTACTTATCAGATCTAATGTAGAGCCAAGCCCCTAATTCTACAAACCTTACATCTTGATTATAATGTATGGCTTTGCTGTTTCGTGGCCTTCGCACAGACACTCCTGTGGGATTATGGTAAGAAATTAAGTCACTGGTCTTTAATGTTGCGTCAAGCAATAGTTCAATGGAACGGCCAAGCCATATATTATCTTATCCTGAGAAGTTAAGCTGTCTCCCACTCTCTCTCATTATCCAGGCCGAAGTTATGAGTGTTTGCAAATAGTACGACTAAAAGCTTCGAGAAAAGGTAGGTAGTGCCCTCCTGCTTTTTATTTTTGGCTCGTCTTGGTGGGGGCACTACCGTGACCCTAGATTTTGTCCATGGCAGTGCGCTACAATAATAGATATTGTCGCCTTGAACTTATTAAAATAATAACATAATTTTTTTTATTTAAGTATTGTTATATAATACATAAGAGTATGTTTAATACTTTTTGAGTAATACCTACTGAAATTCCTACAAATTAGTTCATCTGCCTAGTTTAGAAATGAGGTTGAGACTTGAACGGAGACAGTTAGATGAAAAAATGTACCTATCACTTCCTGCATCCATGCTAAACGTGTAATTGGCTCGTTAGAGGTAGATTTTGATAAAAGTAACTTTCCTTTGAAAGATATACTTACAGAGAAACTTCAACCAAAACTGGGAAAGTTAGCGTATTAGGAATGTTTAGTATGCCATGCCATATTGTGGCCTGAATATGACTAAGGATTAGTCTGATTTCTCTCATACTAGCACAATAATAATGAGAATAGTTCGTCGTGCGAAGGTAAAATATTATCCAGTCAGCAAAGCGATAGCAAGGCTTATGCACACTAAATCCAAGGTATGCCAGACATAGAGTACCTACCTACTTAAGTACAGTTAATTATCGCCCTCGTAGGAGCAATTTTTAGGTACCCATTTGAGGTAAAATGATGAATCTCGGCGATGTACGAATGATAGGTTTGACCTATCTTTGGGCCAAAGAATCAGCATTGCCATACAATGTGGGATGCTGCCAGCCTCTTGGGCACTTCCTGTCGACAGCGATGCGCACGAAAGTTTTGATGCCCTATTATATTCATTCCATCTCCTCTTTTTTATATAATTGTACATATTATTATATTAAGACTGTTAGCTTACATTATGTAAATACCTACTTATGTTAATGTCTACACACATCTTCACTACAATAATATGAACGTTTTGTTAATAAAATAAAAGAATTCGTTTCGTCTCGTAACTGCATTTAACAAAATTGTTGCGTAAGTTTTCTCTCCGCGGATGGCAGTTAACGTTCAAGGATTATTCATCCAGGCCGCTTTCTTTCAACTGTCAGCAGCTTGGTATAAATGTCTGTCCACTTTCACTGCCCACACTGCGTCATCTCCCTTTATGGCTACAATTTGGATATTCGTGAGATTACCTAACCAACATAATCGCTCCATCGTCATTTTTTGTTTATTACTCTTCGAATTACTTGTCCAGTTCCGGCTCCGAATGTAACTTAAATGGTATTAACTAGAAGCCGGATTTTATGCGAATGCATTTTTGCATATTTAAGCTTTTTTTACAGGTTATTGCATATTTTATCTAAAATCTACTGATCGTTCATATTTTCAATAATGTTCGCCATATCAAGAGCGATATACATAAGTAGTACAAGTTTAATAAATGATGTCAGTACTTACAATGTTGATCTAACAATAACAAAGCAATTACCTACAAATATTATAATGCGTAAAATTATATAATCAGAGAACAGAGAAAATATTGAGATAGGAATAGGTAATCATAACATTCACATTTGATGTGAGTATATTTGAGCCAGAGATCCTATTCTATTCATAAACGTTCATAGCACTGAGAAAGTTAAAGTTAAATTATTATTTAACTTTTATCGGTAAGATTATAAAACATACGAGATGTAGAATTGTAGATAGGTAATGCTATTTCTATGACCGTTAAACAATGTGCTGTAATTTTCTATTTTATTCTAGATTCTTGAACGGGTCTAGATTTCTTGTTTAGGCTTGTGAGTGGAACCAGTAATCTTTCTAGTAATGCAATGGGAGGTGGTACGGAGCATGGAAACAGACCCTGTTTCACTCTGCTGCACCGTTACTGTCGCGAACGGAACTTTGCACTTGCTTGTATAACGATTGCTTCCGTAAGGTTTTAATTATACCTAATACCTATTTGTTACGAAACACTCATTCATTAGCCCTCTACGGATGTATTACAATCTCATGTCTTATGCATACCGTGGGTATTCTATTACGATGGTCCTCTTTCCTCGTTTATTAAGTAGGTGACTTAATTGTATTGTTATA
This sequence comes from Globia sparganii, assembly GCA_949316385.1. Lineage (NCBI taxonomy): Eukaryota > Metazoa > Arthropoda > Insecta > Lepidoptera > Noctuidae > Globia > Globia sparganii. The sequence goes on along the minus strand of OX438653.1, from coordinate 13,310,917 downwards.
CAATTAAGCTCTACGTGCAGTTCTGTGCAGCGTTTATTTGAATGCAGCACCCTAATTTCGTAACACACTATCCATCTCAATCTGAATCATTTTGAAGGATATATAACGAATCCATTGCTTCACATGCTCGAAAAATTTGTACGTACGTAAATAACACAACGAATTTTGTTGAAGTGTCAAAATGAAAGCCATTGCTACTGATAGTGTGTTACACAATTACCCCGCCGGTTTTATATGAAAACGGGAGGATCCGTTACATACCTCGGCTGTGTTGTAAGCACTGTAGGCGATTCCTAGAATAAATTAGTAGATAGAGACAGAGAATCGATTAACGCAGCATGTTAATACACCTAGGTACGAAAACTGCTAAAAAAAAATTGCCATGATGGATTGAGCAGGTACAGTTTCGAATGTAATACACATAAAGTTTGAAAAAATGAATACCGTAAAGTAGGGCTAATTGCGTTACTAAATAAGGCCATAGTAGGCCCAACCAAGAATAAGTACACAAACCTGCAGCTATTATGCAATACAAGATCCAAGGCCGTAGAACCTAATAAACATGTCTTTGCTTATGAACCTGTTTCGAGTAGCAGTTAACAAAGATACAGGAGTTAATTTATAGCATATGGCAGAAAAATAACCGTTTTCTCCCGAGACGCGCCAGATCAAGGCTAAGTATCATCAGATCAGGATCTTATGCCTTTTTTATATATAAAGTACTAGCGGCCCGTCCCGGCTTCGCACGGGTGGGAAAAAAAAGAAAAAAATATATTGAGATAGGAATAGGTGATCATAACATTCACATGTGATGTGAGTGTATTTGAGCCAGAGATCTTAATCTATTCATAAAACGTTCATAGCACTGAGAAAGTTAAATCCTAATTTACACGATGCAAGTGACAATGTAGCATTCAAATGGTGAAAGAATTTTTAAAATCGGTCCAGTACTTTATGAGCCAATTCGTTACAAACGTAAATATAAATCTTATAAAAAATCTCATATAAATCTTTCCTCTTTATAATATTAAGTATAGATAGTATAGATCACATTCGGTGGTTCTTTATTCACATTGCAATCTAGCCCATTAGCTAATAAGTAATTTAAATATAACTTAAATTGCTAAGTAACTATAGGTTCGCATTAAAAACTTTGTTGGATATTTGCTAATAAGTTCTCATTCATTGGAAGTAATCAGAGGGGCAATTCTCGTAATTTTTAAGAACGTTCACAGTCTGATCTCAGTCTCAACCTGTCAAAAATACCACCTACCTAGATTTTGAACGTTTTAAATTAGGGGCAATTCTCGTAATTTTAAGAACGTTCACAGTCTGATCTCAATCTCAATCTCTCAAAAATACCACTAATTTCCGTACATTTTGACGTTTTTGACATTTGTTTGTCGACGAGATGAGACTGTCACTAGATTTTGAACGTTTTAAATTACGATTATTGGCCTTCATTAGTTCATTATTTTAGATCCTAACATACACAATTGAAAAGTGAGAGGAGAGTGTACCTACCTACAAAGTACAGCATTGAGGTACCTGTTTATATTTTTAAATGCAATATTGCATTATTGCATATTTCAATGAAGTGCGTTAGTTTTTGGAGGGCAGGGCATTTAGCGTTACCAATCTTTGCCTAATCAAGAAGGCCATGCGAATGAGGCCGCAAACAGACTCGGTCAATATGCTTGCTGAATCGATACCGAACTAACTATTAGGTATATAGTCACTGAGATCATTTGTTGTTCTGATCATCTGATTGACCTACGCCTAACTATTAATCCTTTATTTTCTAGTACATACAATGGCAAATCAAGCTATACATTTCCAGTTTTAGCCGACCTCGCATGTTTAGGCTTTTCATTCAATGAGAATACTGCAAATGTATAGCTTGTAATGTCGTCGTGCGTACACATTGACGATATAAAAACCAATTCCAGGTTAATAGACCAAATACCGGATAAAATTGTTATCCGTTACGATAATAACATGCGGGTTTATTATTATGCAACTGCATTCTATCCCGCATCATAAAATTAAATCTATTAAACACAATGCAGGTACGTAGGCTTTATGATATTACTTCAACACAGCGACATCTTTTTCTTGTATAGCTCGACTTACGTGTTCTGGACTAGTGCCAAGCTTTCTCGATAAGCTTTCTCTAAATTGCTCCTTCACATCTTGTGGTTTACGTGTACTATAATGTTATTTATTTATGAATCAACATTTTATTTACTGTGGACTTGTTACTTATTGTCTGCAATATACAACACTATTTGTTTTTATCGTTTCGTTAAAAAGTTGCACACGTTGGTTCAAGTCAAGGAACTTGACTTTGAGTTAGCCGGTTATTTGCGGCGATTTGATCACAAGCACAACACAACTAATTAGTCTAGCTATGTGGATACCGTACACTTACGATATCCATCAAATAAAACATCGCCAATGTTTCGCTTTCCCATCGCGCGACGTCGACAATGTCACGAGACTGTTACCGGTAACATCGATGCATCAGCCCCAGCTATTATTACTGACGCGTCAAAAATGTCGAAGCACGTGCGTTATTTAAATACTTTTATCGCTCCAAATGGCAGTCATGGCTTTATTTTTACTTGCGTTTTTATTTCAACGTTTCATGGGTGAACTGAAAATATGACTCTATTTAAGTGCGTATTTTATTTGGATTCTTATTCTTAGTCACTTCACGCTATTATTTTGTTAATCGACTTTACGGTCTGATTTCATGGTTAGACTACGTTATCATTAATAGCTTTGCCAGCAAAGGAATATTTTCCCTGGCCTGTTGAGCTTACAATAAGTATTTTTTGGCAGCTAAAGATTAAGATATTTGGGCGTATAAATATTATTGCCAATTAAGTAGCAGGTCTATTAAATGAGTAGCGATACGATTTTATCTTCAGTGACTTACAGTTTTCTTAACCAAGTTAGACCTTAGATGTTATGCTAAATAGAGTTTACAGAATATTACCTTTATCGCTGATAAAAATGACTAAGTATCTAACATTGTTGTCGTCAGAACAATTGCACATTTTACTTTCTGGAGAGTGCGTTCACACGCACTGTCCCGGCTGGCATCCAGAATCCCTTTGTAAAAACTTTCGTTTGGTTCATCGAACTTACTTTCACCTATTGTAAGCACATGCTCTCATCGGAATGCACTTCAATTATATTTGTTAGCACGTCCCACGTATTAGATATAATACCTATTGTATGTTATGTATTAGATATTAGTGCTTCTCGCTTGAAATGGAAATTAGCTTTCATTTCAGATCTAAGCGCTTCACACGTCTATAAAAATCTACGATGGGTCCTGAGTGTATCATGGAATTTATTCAGAAGTTTATGTAAATAGCGGGATACCCCGGATACCTACTTAATGTTTAAAAAGTATAACAAATAGCCGAAAATGCTTTCATTGGCAAAATTCTCTTAATTCTTGGCACGCAACTCTCCCGATTGAGTTATGTTATTTTACTTTCATTCTTAAATTCATTAACGTGAGACAGTTGGTAAGGTATAACGTAGACCATATTTAATGTGAATTAAACAGAATTGAGAGTCTACTGTTCGTAGTCGAGGGCGCGACGTGGTCATCGCTCAGATTTTTCTCATTTGCTATTCAGTGTCCGTGTCGCGCTGCCCCAGCTATCTATAGTGAAGTATAAATAGTGCGAGTAGCCGACTTGGACGCCAGAAAACGTGTACGCATATCTAAACAATTAGATCAATTTTATCGACGTGGTGTTTTTATAAAAAAACCTACCTGTCTCGTGTCAAATTAATTTTGGCTTTGGGGTGAGTAGTAAGTGTATTTTTCTCTGTAACGCTCATAAAAGTGTCTATATAACCGGCAAAACAATAATGAGAGCCAAAAACGAACACAGTAGCTAACCGGCAACTCGGTTTTCATATTTTCTATGTCAGTGTGGAAAACAGATTAATAAAAACGCAAGGTAGTTATAGATAAATAGATAGATAATAAATTGCTCAATAGATTCTATTCACCATAACCATGAAATGCTTGGAAAATTACGTACCTTCAAATTATTCGTTATCAAATAAGTAGATGTTTGTTTGTTTACTGGGAAGTGGAAAAACTCTTCCGCTGTAGAAACAACTAACGCTGAATTGTATGCCCTGAAACCGTTATCTTGTTTTTATTTAGTTTTACGCAAGTGGTAAATATTTGACTTTCACGAACTTGCACGCACAGTACTTTAATATTCATGAATAAATAGAAACTACCGTTATAAGACGATTGTGTTATTAAAGCACTTATGAAAATCAGACGACAATTGACCTCACTGCCAGAGCTGTATGACGATTCCGATAAATAGACTGACCTCTTGTGTTGCTTCGACCCGTATGATTACGCAGACGCTGCCTTACGCTAATACAGATAATGTTATGCCCGTTTCAAAACAAAGATTTATTGTTCTCGAACAACTAACCTTCATAAATGGGACAACTCCTTTATGATTAGGAGACATACTTGGCGAATGACCTAAATGAACCACAAACTTCTCCTTAACTTGTTTGCATATAGGGATGCGGGATCCCACTGATTGCATTAAGTACTTATATAAGTAGAGTCATTGTAGAGCTCTGGTAAATTATAATTGGTTTAGAAAGTAATTATAAATTACTACATATTATAAAACAAAATCCACCGGCGCGGCGGCGAAGCCACGGGCAAAAGCTAGTAGCCAATAATTTAAATTTGGGTAGCTATACGAAAGACAAGCTAACTATGTAGGTATATCTGAAAATCATTCTTCGTTAGTTTTATAAACTTAGTAAAAGAACTTATAATGGCACAATTATCGTTCTTTATTAAACATTCCGCAAGGGAAAATGACTGTGTTAATTGTTAGTAGGTATCTTATTTTACTTTTACGATCACTTATCAACAGTTCATTGGCATACATTTTATTTATACCTACAGATTTATGTATGTGTACCTATGTAACAATGTATCGTACCTACATAATTATTATGGATATTTAAAGGAGTATTATGTAATGACGTATTTTGTATTAAAAACTGACCGTGAAAGAGTTGGTCTCGCACAATCAGGACGCGACGCACCCCAAAAGTAATGTGTTACAAGCTCAAATCACCAATGAATAGCCAGAATATCACAGCACTGGTAGTTTAAAGGCGAACCTTACACGACGCAACTAATCATAATTTCACAAAACAGTAAACCTGTTACTAGCGTGTTAGTATTCATACACACGAGCAACACGCGTCAACGGCAGAGGCAACTGCAGCCGCAGGCGCGTCGACGGCTGCAGTTGACGTCTGTCGCTATGACTTTACAAACCAAGACCCCTCCGTGCCTCGGAAAGCACGTTAAGCTATTGGTCCCGGCTGTCATTCGTGGATCTGTGGCAGTCGTTACGGGTCGTCAGAAGCCTGAATGTCTGACAACCAGTCTTACCAAGGGGTTTCGTATTACCCAGTAACTGCGTTGTGGAGGTCAGATAGGCAGTCGCTCCATGTAAAATACTGGTACTCAGCTGCATCCGTTTAGACTGGAAGCCCACCCCAACATATTTGGGAAAAGGCTAGGCAGATGATGCCTGTCTCTATTGTGTATGCACACTTAGTAGTAAGACGCGTCGTGGTCGACGAACCTTAGGGTTCTGTTTCCGTACTAAACTATAGCAGGCAGAAACAAAGTAAGTAATTACTGAAATTCATGTTAGGTATTATGGCTAAAGTAAGCCTAATTACCGAACATTGCTCTACTAATGAATAAGTAAGTCGAATTAAAGAACAAACTTAACTTTCCAGTTGAAAAAAGTATTCTCCCATACTACAGTCTATAGGCTAAGGTAGCAGCGCGGTGCGGGAGGGGTGTGGTGACATGATGCGAGAGCTCAGTGATTCGTCAACTTGTGACAACTATCACCCCCTCCGGCACCGCGCAGCTACCTCGGGCAACGTCTCAGTTAAGCGGTCGGCCTATAGTCTACAGCACGGTCGATTTTTTAGCTAGAAAATATCTTTTCATGTAAGAATAACCATTATTCTAACCCATTCAGCGAAATGATGTGTCGCGTACCTAGTACATTCGTTAGGTAGGTAGCTATTACGGTACCTAGAAGCTGATAGTAACTAGTTCCCACGTTGCTCCCTCGTTTTAGCGCTCTATTCATGTTCTATGTTTCTACCCAACTGCGCGACACAGGGTACATAACCCTATCTTTTTAAGCGTATCTTTGCAATATGGGATTCTTTAAACCCTCGAAGCATTCTAAGGACTACAGTGTCTATGACTCGTCTGGGACGCGCGATGGTTACTTAAAGGCTAAGTTTTGTTTTTATAAAATTAAAATGGCGGATTTTGAACATTATTAAGTAATGTGTTGATAAAATATTTTTTTTTTGTAAAATATAATAAAGAGCTTGAGGAGACGATGCCAAAAATATAAATAAGGGTTGAAAAAAAAACACGAGTGCAACTAAAATGTTCAAAACAAGTCCTACACTTTTCAAGCAATCTTAAGGGTCAATTTGAAATAATTGCCACAAAGTGCATCAGACTGTATGAAAAGTACGCTTGTACTTTTTAGTTGCAGTCGAGTTTTTCAGATTTTTTTGTTATTAAATAGGTAAGTAGCAAGTCACAAGCTATCATGTCATAGAGTCGTGAACTTGTGACCCCGAGTATTGACACTCGAGACTATAACGCGTAAATCAATAATGATAGAGACGTGAATCTTATGTAAGTAAACAAAGTTGAATGAAAGTTACAATAATAAACTTCAATGCGTTCAATTATTTTCTATTCAGATTTCTGGAGATTAATTGCTAGAATATTCGATCTTTTTTATGGATGACTATAGCGAGCTAAGCGAGGCTAAGTAAAATCGTTGTTCATCAGGTGGCGTTCTGTAGGTTCTGCCTAGTGCCTGCCGCCATGAGAAAATGGCGCGAGTTTATGTATTATATCTACCAATGTTAAGGTTTAGTTCACCGTTATTAAAAGACTGTCAACTATATTAAGCACTGTTCAAAATCATACTTAACGTAAACGTAACAAGTCTGCAGGTCATCGCAGACTATACTTTAAAAGAACGAATATTATATATTCATGTAAGTTCTAGTTCAGTAAGTGAACTTTGGCTTTTTCGTGGTGGTGCAAAAAACTTCTACAAATCGACACAATCAGTACCTATCCAATTACCCACTTAATGTCATCATCAACCTCCTGCTGCTGCATTATCTATGTATTTAGGATTAGCTCACGAAACTCTACTAGCCGGTAGAGTTTTAAAAGGCAGATGTTCCGATGGTCCGTTCATAAGTACATTTTTCATCAAGTCGTCCTTCAAAACACAGACCCTATTGTTTAAAACGAATCATTTTATTACTTTTCTACGATGCAATATTGTCGCAGATGATTTTTTTCGGTCGAAGAACTTACAATATTTAGATACTGAAAAAAACAATACGTTTTCCAAACACATATTGGGTAGTCGTATTTAAATATATAGGTAATAGTATCCACTTATTTGTTACTAGTTGCTGTAACACGAGGAAAATGTAGTTGAAAGCGTAAAATTGAATAAATATTATTTTATTTTCCTTTATGACAAATAGGCGCTAGGTATTTGTATAATGTATGTAATAATATAAATCACAAAACGTAACAACAGCATCCGTCTCAAATCCGTAATTAAAAAAAAAACAACGTTATAAGTAATTTCTGTTAGAGATTGCAGATCATAGCCCATATGGACTTAGTCGCAAAACGTATCTTTCGCAAAATGTGTACTGGACGTAAAATGTCTCTCGTAGAATGACTCTTTCTCAAAAGGACGCTTTCTCACTATGTCTCTTTCGTCGAATGTCTCTTTCGCAAAATGTCGCACTTTAGCCAAGTTAAAAAAAGGGTTGCTTTTTCCAATTTCTGATTAAATTTTTACAAGTTTTACAATTTATTCATTAATACTACAATTTAGTATATAATAATTATATGAATCTGTTTAGAATATACAATGAATCATGTCATCCTCAATAATTCAATATAATAATTTTGAGTGTAAGGAGTTGGCGCTGCCGCAAATTTTAAAGAAAATTATTTTATTTTTACAATCTTCAGTTAGGTAGGCTTTGTATTTGATTATTCCATTTTTAAATCAATAAAAAATAAGTAAATTAGAGTACTTGCCAAAGTGAAGACTTATACGATTTGTTTACTTTTTATAAAATATGACTGATATCTGAATCTGAATCTGAAAATCTGAATCAAAAGTTATTTTATTATTTTAAACCTAAAATTTTATTCTAAGTTTATGCGACATTTTGCGAAAGAGACATTCTGCAAAAGAGGCATTGTGAGAAAGCGACATTTTGAGAAAGTCATTCTGCGAAAGCGACATTCTGCCAAAGCGACATTATGAGAAAGAGACATTTTACGACCAATAGACATTTTGCGAAAGAGACGTCAAAATATGCACTACTAAAGCCACTAAACCAAAATTGCCAGGCATCAAAATTGCCTAACATAGTTGGGCATGTTGGGGTCGGTTTTCAGTCTAGCTCCACAACCCAGTTTCTGGGTCTGAAACAAACGGTAAAATTGACAAAACATTAGAGCCATTTATTTATAGCAGTTTTAGTTCTAGGCCACTCTTTTCTACGAATTTTGTGTAAAGGCGCGATCGACTAAGGGTTTTGGTGAATCTAAGTAATAGTAATTTCTAAGTTTTATTTTTTATATGCCAATAAGAAGTAAAAACAACATTCTGTATAACGATCTCCAATTGCCACGCGTGTTGATTCTTGCAATCTAATTTAGCTATAAGTCGGTAAATACCACTCAATGATACCTACATACCTACGGTAATAAGTATTGATTGTGGATAGTACGTACAATTCCGGAATAGTTCCGGATAGTTCCGAAAGGTAAAAAATAATACTTAAAGCAATCTGATGTTTTGACAAAACGCTAGTGATATAACACACACATCACGCCTGTATTACCCGAAGAGTTAGGCAGATGCGCTAGTAATATATAAATCGGAAATATATATATAGAGGTATATATAATCGGAATTCGGTAAAGATTATCAAAAGTTGATAAATACATCCTTTATAATAGAAATACACTTAGGTACATGCGGACCTGAATATCCATATTACAATATTTCATGCGTAAGCTTTGAAATAAAACCTACAAACTTGTAAAACATGATACCTGATTGAAATAAGTAGTTGAAGTCACGCAATCATTAGCTAGGTTCCTTGCCTCAGACACAGAACATTATGCAGAGATTATATGTACAGGATGGCGGAAATATAAATGATGAAATAAACAATAAATTCCTTGTACTGTGGTGGACGTGGACGGTTCGATCCATCCACACCTTTGTTTTGTAACAAGGCCGCTCTGTGTGGGTCTCACATCGTACCTATTTAATTATTTTTAACACGAACTACTTACTTACAAAAGCCCTTGCAGTGTAAAGTAAGTTGGTACATTTGCAGTAAGTTTAACTTAAGCATAGCATAATCAACCTATAATGTTCTGCTGGGACACAGGTCTTCTCTCCGTGGAAGGGAGTGGTCTTAACCCACCACGTGGGCCCAGTGAGTGCGGGTTGGTGGATGTCACATGTCTTCGAAAATTCACTTCCAGGATATGTCAGTTTCCTCACGATGTTACGTTCACCATTTTGAGAGCACTGGTAATGAAATAATTTACACAAAGTATAGTGCCTGTCTAGGTTCAAATCTACGACCTAAGGCCCCGACTTGACGTTGATGTCGACGTAGCCGTTTCCAATAGGGACCCTTTGTAATTTTAGCACGACTTCGGAAAATTGATTTATCACTTTTATGCTAGAAGAACTTATAGTTCTAGAACAAGATACAGGAGATTTTGTCGACAAACCGTATAAGTTCCTATAGTACCTACTTAAGGGATACGTAGATTGTTTTTGTTTTGTTGAACATGGAACTCCATATTTACACGTGGCAACTTGGCAGGACATTATCATTCCGAAATTAAAATATTTTTGCTATTTGAATTCTTTTTCAAAGATAAAATATACCCCAGCAGCTATCTAGGATAAGATTTATCAGGAAAACAAGCCTGCATTCTTGATGTTTTGGCGACGACTAGTCACAACGAATGTTGGCATTTCAACATTATGTCGCGACACCCTGATCCGATGCATACAAGTGTTTTTATTATAGCTTGACCCAAGGCGAGCAGCGAGCTTACTTTCCAAGTATGACGCAAGAACTTGAACGCATCCTTATAAAAAAAAACTACCCGAAGTCGTGTTTCTTTTAAACGTTAAGTTTGGTGACACGATTTTGACCGATCAAGATTGCTGGAGGATTTTCTCAAGTTTCGCCCCAATACTCAACCTTTCCCCCCTTATCTGTTTTCTCATTCTTTCTAACTTAGGAGCACCCCTTAATCTACAGAATTTAGAATTTACTGGACTAGGTCTTCTCAAAATTTGTTGGCCCCGATCTTCGCCAGGACTATTGGACTATGTAATCTGCTCCAATGATTTACGGTTGCCACTTTTTGCTCTACCCAGGTCGTTACCATGTTTTGCTAATCATAGCAGATACAAGCAGACCCTTTCCATGTAGGAAACGATGGGACGTCTTGTTATTAATTAGGTATTTTATTGTAATATTTATCTTGGTCGATAATCGGCACAATAAGTATATGAAATTAGTCACTTGGTAGAAAATTATAATTCCGTAATCTTTAAGTACTAATTATTGAAAATATTGTTGTAATTGTTATATAATTGCCATATCCATTCCTATTTATTGCAGACCTTTATGATTGTGAATTATTTTGGTAAAGAAAGACAAAGGTACCTATCTACTTCGATTTAATTTCTTGAAAATATAGTTATATTTTCAAGAAACATTACATATTACTAGCTGACCCCGCAAACGTCGTTTTGCAAAAAAAAAAATTGATAGTAGCCGATTCTCAGACCTACCCGATATGCACACAAAATTTTATACAAATCGGTACAGCCGTTTCGGAGGAGTATGGTAACTAACACTGTGACACGAGAATTTTATATATTAGAATAAATAGCGATTGATTAAGAATATGGGATGAACCATTAAACACTGTGTTAATAGTTTGGCTCGATTTAAAGCCAAATCCGGGACAGTGATGCTTCAAGCACGTTTATCTAAGTTTCAAGTTTTCAACTGGCACTTAGTTGTGTACAATTGAATTACAATAAAAATAGCACATCGTGGAAATTGTTACAGCTATTTATATTCTATAGGGGTTCATACAAAACGTTCCATTATACTTATTAATTCTGAACACATTGAGAATCGCCGTTAACCTCCTTTGGCTTGCCAGAAAGAAAGTAGTTGCATTGCAATCACTTTGGTTTCGATGACATGACTTGCCAAAATTTTTAGTGAGCTTGCTTCAAAATAATATAATATCTTCTAATATATAAAATAATCGTGTCACAGTGTTAGTTAACATACTCCTCCGAAACGGCTTGACCGATTTTCATGAAATTTTATATGCATATTCAGTAGGTCTGAGAATCGGCTACTATCTATTTTTTTTTTTTTGCAAAACGACGTTTGCGGGGTCAGGTAGTCATAATATAAACGTGTATTTTATATATTTTATCATAGGTGAACTAGCACATGAAAGATACAAAATACTAGGGTACCTAAGTTATCACTTAACGGCTAGGTACCTAAATAAGTCCTTATCCTTACATAGTATAAAACAAAGTCGCCGAAATGTATGTACGCGCATAACTTCCGAATGACTGCAACAAATTGGATAGTTCCTTTTTTGTTATGTTTGATATTACCAGGACAAGGTTTGTAGGTATGAAAGGAAATTTCATAAATTAGAAAATAAAAATATTAGATACACCTGTGCGAAGCTGGGGCGGGCCACTAGTTAAATTAAATAAAGCTTCTAAAAACATGATGAATATTGCAAAGGTAAACTCATGAACGAATTACATATTGTATTAGCTGTTTGATACTTGGGCGCCCGAGCTGTGAGCAGTACTGAGAGTTTCTGAATATTTTTGTCTAGGAAAAATATTATTTTGGAAGAGCCAAAAATGCTTTAAGATTGAGTATGACTAACTTATGTTTTGGTATTCATCTTATTGCTTTTTACGCTTACATAAGGCTGGTAAACAGACTGTTTACTCGAGAAAGTCACAATGTAACCGATCACCAGCAGAGTTACATTCTGTTACGGAAAAATAACTGGATTCATCACACATTCACACCATCATCATTTGCAAACAAATACGCAAAAATGAGTACAAACGCGACTCCATAAGAAACGTTGGGAATCTGTAAACAAACGGATTTCACTTTTTTCGATACTTAACAAAGATAAAAGGTTACGGATAAAACAGCAAGCTTTAGCTTTACTATTACCTAGTTACGCTCTCTCCAAAGATAATTCAAAATGTTTAAAAATTTCCGCTTTACTATAAATATGTAGGTATCTTTATGCTGTTTCATGTCCTGTGCATTCCGAATATGGTTACAGAGCATTTTCAAGCGTGCAAAGATGTGTCATTATTTTTAATTAAGTAAATAAAAAAATACCACATGGTTTGACTTCGACTGTCATCATCATCACTTATCAGTGAGCAGCAACCTAATCGGGGCTTAATTAATTAATCGAAAAGTTATAAATGAACACAATCTATAATGCTTTCACTCTTGTAGTAGAAGAATTATGTAGGTTACCTGCCTACCCTATTACTGTCTTTGTATGTCTTCTTTATAATAAGTTTGGTCTAAAACGAAATAAACTGTCTTCATCAATAATTTGAAATCAGTTGTTATTGTTTATGCTTCGTACTTCTACCGCCTGTAAACAGATTTGGCATTAGTACGATAAAAAGTTCCTTGAGCATATTTTTAGTGGTTCAAGCAGTCCATAATCAAAGTGGAAACCGAAATAAGCCGCTATTTCGGTTTCCACTTTGATTACGGACTGCTTAACAGGAACCCTTTTATTATTTTAATAACAAGGTTTTTGGAAGGAAAACCACTACATAGTTGTTGGTATTGTTTATGCTTAGTTGTGTTATCATTATCATATCATAGTCAGCCAAACAAGCGAATTAACAAAAACGGCTCTCACCTCAACTTGTTCAAGTAAATCAGATCAGTAGCGAAAATCGTATCCAATAAGCGAACAAAATAACAGTCCGCCTCTTGGTAACTCGATGTCGTTTCGGTGAGAAGTGGGACATCTGACTTTCTGACCTACACACGGTATTCTTGGATCTTCAAGTTACCGGGCAATTTTGAGTGCCTTTGTATTCAATTAAATAAGCAAGAAGTTATGAGGTGGCTAGTAGCAATAGTTTTTCCTGCCCATTGTGAAAGTTTGCAGTAACTTGGTGAATAATTTGCAATGATAAAATGTTTTGTATCAAACTCACCGTAACTGAAAAGAAGTGGTCAGTCCCTCACATGAAGTCTGTCCAAAGGCGAAGCAAATGCGTGCTGATCAGTGAGCGAACAACATTTCACTCGTTTTCGTGTTGAACAAATAAAAACGTCGCATTCACATACTAATTAATTTTCGAGAGAAACTGCGCGACGTACGGTATAACGCGCATACGGATAGCTGTGTGACAGAACACTGAGGTGTGTGTCGGAGCCGCAGCACGTCCGAGCGAACGAGGCGAGGAGGTGGGCGAGTGACCACAACCGCACGCGGCGCGCGCAGTGAGAGTTGTGCCTTCCCCCAGTTGCGTGTCGCAGGCACCACGCAGAGCGTCGAAGGCCGCGGCTGCATCCGCGAGATGCTGCATATGCACCCGTGTCCCACCAGCACCGCGCATCTGGGACCGCATCTCGGTCGCGGGACTCACAACATTAGTCACGGACAAGCGAGCGTATACACAAGCATTTTAGCAACCGGCCAACGACCAATATCCGCATAAAACTTTCGTGTCAATCATTCTGAATTTAAACTACCTACCTACGTAGGTGCATGATGTATAACATCCCGCGGTCATAGCTCGGTTACAACGAGTGAATGTTATCGTTTATTTTTATAATTAGTTCATACAGAATAAACATGTGAAATATTGATAAAACCAACAACAACCGTAAATACACCAGTCTGTACTTACATACTTTAATACAATACAATACCGTAACATGGAATAGAAGTATCGAACGCAATGAAGTAGAGAATATAAAAAGTCTATTCGCTAGTTCTTCCTAATCCTACCTTGCTCAGTTTTATTGAGGTATCTGACCTACCTTCTTATGGTCATTTTCATTATTGCATACACAGGGCGGCCCGTTTACAGTGGTTCAAAAAACGGTTTTGTAAGACCTCTCTCCAAAGGTTTTCCAAGAGAGAGAAAAAAATGTTTTAAGTACTTACATAATTCTTTCGAGGTTTTCAGTCCCTAATATACTTATAGATAAAATAAGTGTGGCAAAGACTTCTCATTAGTTTTAAAAACTCTCATGGACCTCCCAGAACTTTTAAATATCTACATATTAGCTTACCTAACTATATACCTACAGGCTGTATATAGTTACGTAAGTTAATATTTAAAAGCTTCAAGTTCGTCGTTCGCATTATCGTGCTTATAATTTATGTATCAATGAAAACACGCTATTTGCAAAGCACCTTAATAAAGGTTTATGATAATTATTGGTACAAAATAGGTAGTTTCTTGTAAAATGAAAATTTCATCGCCTCATCAAGAATAAGTCAAGAAAATGCAAAACTACTACCTACTACTATACTTTGAGCAAAATTACTTATCAATGCCTCTACCGTTAAATTATATTGACAGCATGAGAGAACAGATGTTCGTTCAGTTGCACTTAGCACGTGTCACTCTTGAACGAGCACGGACCTTGGCCGCTGGTACACCAACCCTATTATTTCATCCCTTTCTACCAGCCTTGCAGCTGTATTATTAATCCCTTTCGCACACTGGTACGACGTACGGGGTGCTGGTGTTGGTGTAAAGTTGTTAGACGTTGTCACCGGCAACGGTAGTCTGATACACGGCTCGCGGCTGCATAGCGACCTGACGTGTTCAATAACTTCCACTTGACAATATTTTAAATTCATAGTTAACTGTTGGAAAGTGTTTATAAAAGAACATGAGCTTCATCACCCCATGTAAGTGTTACTTGACAGTTAAATTGTTGTAAACTTAGTGCTTACATAAATCCGCTGGGCTAGTTTGAAGTAGTAGGTATCTAGAGTCGGTGTTGAAATGCTAATTTGACCTACAAATTGTTCTTGACCTACCATTTGTCTTTTTATTTATTTAGAAGATTTGTGTTTAGTACTGTGCTGCAAACATTTACCCAGCTTGTTTGTGTAGCTACCTACTAAATGTTTGTTAGATATAAAATCATATTTAAAACAAATAAGTATGTATGATAAGTATGTCCTTTTCAAAATGTATATTATGTAGGCTAAAAACAAACCAGATAAAGCGAACCTTGTAAGTGTCTTTTGAGCTAGACGCTACTTATATAGTATACATTAACTACAAACTATTTCTTAAAAAACATGCCGTGGCCGTTCAATCAAATATATAAAATTTACTAGATTTATGACAAGCAGGTAATTTACTTTTTTTTTTTATTGCTAATTGAATCATTACAGTCAATACTAAACCGTTCGTATTTCTTAATAAAAGTTATGAATTTTCCATAATACCAACCGACCATAAAACAACCGAATTGAGAATCTCCTCCTTTTTTGAAGTCGGCTAAATATACTGAATGATTAAATCAAATACCCACATATCGCCAAGTGTACCAATTATAATGAGGGCGAAATACACCACGCTAACACAAATTATGTAACACCTGTCTAGTTCACGTGCACAGCGGTCAAGGGTGAAAGTTTTTCCTAGGGAATAAGAAAAGTTGTAACATAATAATTGAAATAGCCGGAAAGGTGAAAAGAATCACTTTATTGAAGAATCGCTACTGATGTAGTTTTTCGACGATCAAAGTAGTCACAAGTCTATACTGTTAATTGTGTTTGTGACTGCAAAGCCTTTAATCAGTAATCACAAGAGCTGCTTAGCAATTTGCGTGTCTTCCAAGAGCGTACAGTCAACAGCAAAAGTAGATGATGAAAATCAGAAATTCAACACTAATGAACGGAGTTCGCGTCAGAACTGTCGGTATGTGCGGCCTGTACACAGTCAATCTCGATCGCGATCCGCGATCAAAATCAATGATCGCGATCCAGATTGATAATGTACGAATTAGATTGACGGATTGATGCATCTGATTTCAAAATATCTAGAGTTTTTCGCGATCCGCGATCATTGATTTTGATCGCGGATCGCGATCGAGATTGACTGTGTACGGGCCGCCTATGGCGTCGAAGTAGTAAATGTTTGGTATAATTTACAATCACATATTTTTGAATCACTTTGACGCCACACAGTTCGGACGCGAACTCCGTTCATTAGTATTGAATTTCTGATTATCATCATCTACTTTTGCTGTTGACTGTACTTAGGTACATAAGATAGTAAACCGCCGAATCGATCCAGCGGTTACAAGTGCCATTAGGATCTTGGCGTCCTAGGTTCTATCTACAGTTTAGAAGAATCTTAATTAGGGTTAAGTTGGGTAGCGATCACTAAAATTGCGTCGGATTCAGGAAATAGAAGTGAGCGATGTTGGGTAACTGCCTAGCCTTTAGGGTTACAAACGTGATAAATGACTTGTTAAATTATTATGTGTAATACAATGGAATGGATGTGACTGAAGATAGGAAAAGAGAATTGCACTAAAGTCAACCTTGTTAAATAGTGCTGACTTTACCTTAACATAATAATAAATTAAGGCATGGAGTTCAGTTGACTGTATGTAAACGATATCATTTACACACTTCATTACCGCGGATTATGTTACTTCAATCTAATTGAACGAACCCTTCTTTTAGTTAGCCCCTTTGTTAAAGTTAGGTCTTCCTTGCTGTCACGAGTTTACGTTACTATTTTATGAACTGCGTAGCCAACCGAAACAGAGTTTTGTATTTTTTTTAAGCGACAGCACTAACGCCTTTCCGCACGCCACTTTGCATGATCTATAAAATTACAAATATGTCTAAGCCTATATTTCTTCAGACAGAATAGAATTTCTTGGTAGATAGGATACTTGCGTTCTTTATGATGAAAAAAGTACGTAACGCTACTAATAAAATGCATGACATACATAAAAATGTAAGTTCCTCTAGTAGCACACACTGTAAGTAGACAGAAATGAGTTCATGATACCTTTTTTGTTTCAGGATTTAAATAATGTTTATTTATAAAAGTAATGACAAACAAGATTTTTACATAGGACATAATGATATTATCAGGGAGTTTTGATGACTCCATAACAACTTCTTGTAACGTCGAGAGATCGATTAATTTGAACTCCCTGTACTGTTCCCATCTTTGGACGAATAGTTATTTACGTAGCGCAATTATTACAGCACCGCCTAAAGATAGAAATGTTATAACATACTGTTATACATGTAAAGGTAAAATAAGAAAATATGAACTGAAGCCACCAAGAAACTTCACGCCACATAATCATTCCACTCCTAACAAAGACATAACAATAGAAAAAGATGAAACGTTTATAAATGAGCGACAAGAACGCCCTATTGATATAAACATAAGTCAAGCAGTTTGTTCATATAACAAAAGCTTTTCAAGAGACTTAGAGCCCACAAATGTGGAAAACAAACTACGCATTCCTTCCATATCACAACAGATTGATTCCAGCTTTAAACAAAAATACACTTCTTACGAAATGGATTCGAATAATTCAAGGCGACAGAGACTGAGAAAAAGCCTGAGAGGTTTTGGGTGTATAGTTAATTTTGCTTCGGCTGATAGCCCTGTAAAAAAGAGAACTCAAATACAAGCCTGCTCAATAAGTGTGATGATTGTAGCTATCGTGATAATAAGTTTTATTTTGGTCAATTTTACTAACCCTAATTTTAAAGGTATGACCAACAAAATTAGTACAACCGTAGTGCCAACAAAAAATATAGATATCAATGAAACAGCGGCAGCTATTACTAATGTTTATTTGGACCTGCCGTCAGTCAATTCTACGGAAGAATATTTTGCTACTACAGAGTCTGCCAGCACTTTTAGCACTGAGAACTCTACATTAATAAACGTTATATCAAAAATACGTAAGAATATAAGAACATATCCAAAACATTCAAGTAAGGAGGCAGATGAAAGTGCAAAACCTAAAGATGTCAATAACCGAGATTTATCTCAAAGATTTTGCTCGTGCCAAAAAGACGAAATCTGCATGTTAGATGAAAACAGTGGCACATCCGTGTGTAGAGAGCCAATAGATAATGATGACCCAACAGGTACGTTTATGGGCTGTGATCTCATTTTACAGACAGCAATTTTTATTAACCATTTTCAATCATAGGTGTTCCGAGTATATATTATATTTGTTTATGATGAATTTTATATTTGTACCCCAGGTTGTGGAGGATTGTGTGCCCTAGAGACGGAAGCTTGCCAACTAGTGGATAAAGCGCGAGGAGTGCGCGTATGCCGCTTATTGACCCTAGTGACGTGCTCACCAGATGAATGGCGGTGTCGTAACGGTCTCTGTGTGCCAGCGGTAGCCCGATGCGATGGTTCTATTCAATGCTACGACCGATCTGATGAAACATATTGTGGTAAGGTGTCTCAGGTACACTGTACATACATAGGTATACAGGATAAAATTAAATTATCTGGCGAAACTACAGAGAAAGGGTATCTGTATCTAAATACGATAAAACCAAAAAGGTTTTCTAAACTCATAATTTCAAGTACACACTACGCGCGCCATTGACCTCGTAATCAGTTGTAGTCACTGGATGAGTTTAGAAAATAGTTTTATCGTATTTACATATCGATACCCATCCCGTCGCTGATGTTTCGCCAGCTAATTTAATTTGACCCTGTAGACCTAATAGAACTACTTACTATTGCGGCCAGCGCCTATGTTTCTTGCGCATTGTAACCTATAGAATTATTATTAACGTTTACTATACCTCAACAGAATGCGATTTAACGAAGCAGTTTCGCTGCGGACACTCTATATCTTGTTTTGCTCACACAAAATTATGCGACGGAGTTATTGATTGCTGGGATGGACATGATGAAGTCAATTGCACTACTGGTAAGGACGTTTCTAATATTTTCATTTTTGAATTCTTGCAAAACTGTTCCAATAACCGAAATGGAAAATTTATCGCAACTTTTTAAGTGGGTTATGATGAATGTGCTCTATCGAACCTAACGAGGCTTCCTCTATCCACTTCCTCTTCATAGAAAACTACAATACAAAAGAATCAATTTGAACATTAGACGTCACGTGAATTTATAATAGCTGGGTGCATTATTTTATGAAGATACCTACCTATTGTAACGTGTAGTTCTTTATGACTTTGAAGCACGCTGAATGCTAAGCTTCGAAGTAGGTACAAATACTAGAGAAGCCTCTAGATATCTCACGGATTATGTTTTGATTATAGAATGTCCTGCCGACCAATTTACGTGTACTGACGGCCAGTGCATTTTGAGTTCAAGATTCTGTGACGGGCTGGCAGATTGTGCTGACGGTAGTGACGAACCCGACGGCTGTGGCGGTAGCTGCGGTGCACATGAAACGCGTTGCAAGAATCAACGTTGCGTGCCGCGCGCTGTGCAGTGCGATGGTCATGACAACTGTGGCGACCTCACTGACGAGTTGCATTGTTCTAAATAGTTTAATCCACCATTTCAGGTGGACCAGTAATTATAAAGTGTAAGTACAGTCAACGGCGCAGTGGTAACACATAAACTATAAATAGGTAGGTACTTACATCTTACGACATAAATGCTCTGTCAATACTCAAATGTTACATCAGATGTGCGTTGACTGTAACTACATTATTGATTTAATTTAATACAATTTATCAGAACACTAAAGATTTTTTGAATAAACAGATTTTAATCATGCTTTTCGGTTTAATTTTTGCTCACACTAAGAACTGCTGTCTCTACTTTTTATATGTCACCGTGTAATTATGAATGTTTATAATCTATCTTGCGACATCATGAACTATCTAAAAATTGTGAACTGCAACAAACCTTATACAATTAAAAGCATTATTTTTCGCGATTTTTCGATAGTTTATAATCTGTCCAAGGCAAACCGATAAATTGTGAACTGTACCCTTAAACCTAATTGCGTATCACATTATCAATCTCAATCTGAATCATTTTGAAGGATATTGCTAATCCTTTGCTTCATATGTTCGAAAAAATGTTTTTCTCAAGAACGTAAATAACGCAATGAATGTTGTTGAACTGTCAAAATGAAACCCATTGCTACTGATAGTGTGTTACGCAATTATTACCCCGCTGGTATCAAACTTACATGCGACGGATCGCACCTTGAGCTAGTACTAAATAGCCAAGTAACTGCGACCAACTTGGAAGTAGCGCTCGCCGGGAGCTGCCGCGGCTCCGCTCGCTTCGCTCGCTCGGCTCGCATGTGGTTATAGTCACGGTTCTACCCTAACCGAACCCACAAAAACTGTCGTCCCCAAATCAAAATACCCTATCTGGTATAAAAGTCCGTTGATAAAAATTTTAAAGGAAAAAGCTAAACACACTAAATTTAAGAAGTATAGGAACTTATCTGACTATCAATCTTTCATTATACTCCGTCAACGGGCTAAAGACCTAGAGAGGGATATGTTTGACAATTACATAGCTAAAATAGAATCTCACATACGCGACAATCCACGGGCCTTTTGGAGGTATGTCAAGTCTAAAAAACAATCTTGTTCTTACCCCTCAGTGATGAAATTTGGCCACGTAACGTCAAGTGATGGTGACGTAATTTGTGATATGTTCGGTAATTGTTTTCACTCTAACTTTCTTGATGATACTGGTGACGCCGACAGTCAATCTTCGGTTTTTAATGTGGTCGAAGGACCCAATGACAACACGCACGATATAAGTCAAGTGGAAATACGGCTAAGTGAGGTATGTAGGCTGCTAAAACAAGTGGATTTAAACAAATCTGCGGGTCCAGATGATATTTCACCCATATTCATCGTCAACTGCGCCAGGGAACTTTCTGTACCCCTTCCCATCCTGTTTGAAAAATCACTTGCTACTGGCGTGATGCCTAAAATATGGAAGTCGGCTTATAAAACACCAAAAAAAGGTTCAAGGACACTGGTCGAGAATTACCGACCTATTTCGAAGCTGTGTGTGTTTGCTAAAGTGCTGGAGAAAATTGTACATGCACAGGTTTATTCGGCACTCAAGCATAGTTTATGTGAAAGCCAGCACGGCTTCGTAAGGGGTCGGTCAACCTCGTCTAATCTCATTGTCTGTAGCGACTACCTCTCCGGGTGTATGTCACAGAGGTCCCAGGTCGATGTCATATATACCGACTACAGTGTTTCGATCGGATAGATCATGTTATCCTGTTGCGTAAACTTTTATCGCTGGGCATCAGGGGTGATCTTTACCGGTGGTTCAAGTCCTATGTAGAGAACAGATGTCAGACTGTAGTCTTGAATGGATACTGCTCTAAGCCTATGAATGTCCCCTCGGGGGTTCCTCAAGGATCCTTGCTAGGGCCACTATTATTTATTATTTTTATTAACGATATCTCTTCTACTTTCCGGTATTCAAAATTGTTACTATATGCTGATGACATGAAGATAATGAGACAAATAAATACCGTGGCAGATGCTCTTCTATTACAGGCAGACCTTAATAATTTTCTGAGCTATTGTATTAATAACAAGTGGGACTTGAATGTTTCCAAGTGTTATGTTTGCTCCTTTACACGGAAACCTATTCCAATCGTTCATAACTACATGCTTTTGGATACAGCACTTAATAGGGTCAACACTATCAGGGATCTGGGAGTTACCTTTGACGCTAAGCTTCTCTTTGATTCACACATAGACAATATAGTCAAGAAAGCATCAAAGGCACTTGGTTTCATTCTACGAGTGTCCTCGGAGTTCAAAAATATAAAGACTATTAAAATATTATACTGTTCTTTTGTTCGCAGTCATTTTAAGTATGCCTCTCAAGTCTGGAACCCCAATTACAATGTCTACATAAACCGTATTGAGAGCATACAGAAAAGGTTTTTAAGGCACATTAAATATCGGTTAAAATTGCCAATGGAACAACTGGTGTTACAGAGTTGTTACACAAAATCGGGTTGCGAGTGCCGTCTGTTCTTACGTAGACCTCATTTATTGCACACCCCGGTGGTAGCCACTACGTAAAGACGGTTTTTTTCTTTCTGTTTTATCTTAGTCATATCTTATATACACGATTTAAACACTACACGTGGAAACTTGTAATTGGCCTTATTTTGTATAAACTATTATTTACTGTACCTGCTTAGCTGTAAGTTTTCCTAAAATAAATAAAATAAATAAATAAATTTGGTCAGGATGCCCTGGCTTAGTACTGAGATCAATTCGGTTACCGCCGAGGCCGACAAATCAGGGAATTTATCGACAGTTTACAACTCGCGAGATAGTTTATATACTAAAGGTAAATAAACGTAACCTCAGTAAAGTGCCTACTTATCTACACGCCACGGATCTGTGTCTGTAAAGCTAACTGCAGACCGGATTTTCTAAGTTAAGCGTTGTGCAATTGAAGCATTTTTTAGGGATCCGTACCTCAAAAGGAACCCTAGTAGGATCACTTTTTTGTCCGTCCGTCCGTCTGTCTGTCCAGACCCTTTATCTCGGGAACGCGTAGAGGTATCGATTTGAAATTAAAACCATATAAGTACTCGCGTCTGCGGTCCCTTGAAGCTGTGAAAAAATCAAACTTCTAAGGTAACAAGACGGCCGTTAATGCCGCAAAAAACGCATATTTTGACACTCTCAAGGGAATCAAAATGGGTATATAGGGTACTTCCCGTTAACTTAGAATCATGAAATTTGGCAAGGAGCAAGGTCATTTGTTTATTATTAAAGGCCCACTTCCGTGTTCCCGAGTTTTTCCTTCCGATACAGTGAAGCCACACAGTACAGAGAGTACAGAAGTCCATCAACATACAAAGTGCGCTCGAGCAACACATACATAGACACCGCTCACGGACACGATATCTCGGACCGGCCGGGACCTGTGCGAGCACAAGTGCCATCCGCTTCAGACACGCGTCTATAAGCGCAAAAATGGAGCAACAAAAAAAAGTTATTATAACTGTTCAGTGGACGGTTGTTTAAATTCAACATTAAACGGTGAATTGTCGTTTTTTATGCTACCAGTTGTTTCAGAGAGGTAAGTATTTGCTTGTATTTCGATGGTTCGTTTTAACGTAGGTAACTCAGAGTTAGGTAGGTGGGCAGCGGGATTATCCGAAAGGGTTACCGCTGCCCTGGAACATAAAGGGCTAAGGAAGGAACACGGGTGGGTTCAGTCAGTAAGAGTCTGACACTCCCTCCTGCTCCACCCTGAGCGGGAGAGATCATTTGATGATTTCCCATCCTCAAAAAAAAAAATAGTTTGGTAGGTAAGCGCCCCGGCCCCCAGCCCCGCGCCGTAAAAGAGCGAACATGACTTTGTGGCACTTTGTGACAAATTACATACGAGTGCCACTACCACGACAGTTTTTTGTGCTTATGACAAAGTTGACAACATAACGCGACCGCCGAGCGTAGGTATGAAAAGTGAAACATACATGTGATTGACTTCTGTACTCTCTGTATTTTGTGGTGAAACTCAGCAGGTTAGCATTTAAAATGTATGGAAAACTTACACTTCACCGGTTTCTAAGACAGCTTCCCCATATATCTTTTGGATTCGGATTTCCCCGTGCTGTTCCTGTAAAATAAAACACTGTAATATGTAATAATAGAACACACACACAAAAACACGCGGGTAATGTTCGGTTTTTTGTGCAGCTAACTTCACAGACACCAAGTTCGAGGCGCCGGTGCGTCCTATTCCTTAGCAGGGACTTGAAACGTTACTCAAAATAACGTTACGCGTAGTTCTGGTACCGATAATTTGTAACGTTCTACCAAGAACGTAACGAAATTAATTCATTGACTTTAACGATACTGACAAACGAAACGAAATCCTAAACTGTTCAGTAACGATATTATCAATATAAAGTTATTAGAATAACGTTATTCATTTCGATACTAAACCTTGCCAGCTCTAGGACGGAAAAGATGACGAAAAAGTATGAAGAATAACGTTATAAATTAATCTGTAACGTTTTACCAGTAACGTTATTACAAGCGGATAATCGTCGTCAATTTCGTTGGCGATAGTAGTAGCTAAGGTGTTGGATGCTGTGCTTGACTCAGAACTTGAGAAGCATCTCAGCATTCACGATGCGCAGTTTGGGTTCCGCCCCAGACTTTCTACTGAAAGCGCCATTTTGAGCCTCACTCAAGCACACCGTGCAATACTACACGGAGAGGCGTACACCTGTGTATGCATATTTTCTCGACCTTTCGAAGGCTTTTCACTTAGTGTCATATGACTTGCTGTGGTGTAAGCTTAAAAAAACGGGCGTGCATGCACAGGTGCAACGGCTCTTCCACTAGGTACTGGTATTCCAACCAGACCAATCATGTGAGATGGGCGTGCATGCACAGGTGCAACGGCTCTTCCACTACTGGTATTCCAACCAGACCAATCATGTGAGATGGGCAGGCAATCTCTCCGACGTGTACCTACGGATTTGAGTATGGGACGAGGCAAGGCGGTTTGACCTCCCCTAAGCTATTTAACCTGTACATTAACGACATGCTAGCTGAGCTCAGCAGCACTCATGTCGGTTGCTCAATTGATGTTTGTATGAATAATGTTAGCTACGCGGATGACATGGTGCTGCTGAGCCCAGATGGCGTTTTATTTTAAAAAGTGCAGATCCAAAAGAAGGGTGATGATGGAGAGATTTGATATTGTCGCCTGGCCTCATCAGTATTTGGAAGAACTAAGAAATGATCGTCTTGGAAACCAGCGACCGGTTGTGTATTTGGACGAGACTTACATACACGCAACGTATTGCGCAGGCAAATGCTGGCAAAGTGACACAGAAGAAGGCGTATTAACCAGTGATTCCAAAGGACCACGGTGGATTATAGTCCACGCGGGTGGCGTCATGAGTTTTTTACCCAATGCTCAACTGATATTTAGATCTCAGTCGCAACCAGCCGACTATCACGACGATATGAATAGAGTCAATTTTAAAAAATGCCTTTTAGAAAAGCTTTTACCTAATCTCCCCCCCCCCCCCCCCCCCCCGCCAATTGTTAGTTGTCATGGATAATGCCTCCTACCATACCGTAACGATTAATAAGGCACCCACTATGTGAAGCACAAAGGCTGAAATGCAAAATTGGATTCTAAATAAAGGCCTTGCTTATTTACCGGCTATGCTAAAAGGTCAGTTATTTGAACTCATCAAAGAGCACAAAGAGCCGCCCTGTATATGAGGCAGACCAGATATTGGAAGAGCATGGTCATAAAGTGGTAAAGCTCCCGCCTTACCATTGCGATTTAAAACCCGATGGAGTCTGTTAAAAAGACGAAATGTTGAAAAAAATGTGGGGCAAGAAGCTAGAAACATAGTTAAAATAACAGAAGAAGCATTTTCAACTATAACTCAGGAAGAATGGAGAAAGGAATGCGAGCATGTAAAGAAGATTGAAGAGAAATATTATGCTGATGGTCCAGCTATATAGTAAAGAAATCTGCTTAGACGATCATAGATAAAGTAAAAAACAATTTTTATAATGTTTTGTTTTATTACCATCCCAACTTCACAAAATGAGGGTTTTTAAGATGACTAAAAATGGTAAAACATCCTACTACTCCCATCACATATAATTTAACAGATGTTATGAAAATTTACTTTCACAGTCTTACGCGAAATACCTCTTAAAAGACCGTATTACAGTCGTCACTCAATATTCAAGCATTACCAACTAGATTCAAGACATTTGATTGGTTGAAACTAGTATGCTTGAGTATTGAGTGACGTTCTTTAATACGGGACTTAAAATATTTCTTAGTGTGAATGCTATAAACAGCCTGCGAAATTAGAATTTTCTTACGTTTTTTGCAATTTGCAATTATGTATTAGGTTGAATGTTGATCAAAATTTGGTTCGCTTTATGACCATGTAATCCTAACCAGGTACAGACGCCAGCAGGTCAACCTACCCGAATCTGTCAAATTTCTTTGATAGATTTTCAACTTTAGCTCAAAGGAATAAGGTTCATATTCAATTGGGAAAATCTGACAGATTGGGGTAGCTTGATGTGCTGGCCTCTGTACAACAATTCCATGATGTTAGGATTGTCTTAAAGAGTTGTATTGATGACTTTAATGATTATAATTCTATAAATACATCCTTGCAGCGGTGAATCAAATTTGGATCACCATCTAACATAATACTGACTTGCAAATTGCAAAAAACGTAAGAAAATTTGAATTTCGCGGGCTACCTTGAGCATCCACCTTAATATCAAGGAAATACATTTTGTGTAAAGTAACACTGGTAACATTGCTGCCAACATAACCGCAAGGAAACTATTTGTTGAAACCACGCACTCTACTGGGAATGAAAATATTTAATGGGAATTTAATGAACTTTAGTTCCCCCTTACTGCATGCCCGTAATCATTATTCCGTATGACAATGAGAACTGCGTAGTTCACGGGTAATGCTTAGCAAGTAAAGCAACATTCAAGTATTATTCAATCAATTGACTTGGAAATTGATTGGTCCTGGGTTCGATTCCCATTGCAGGTCGGCAAGTGTTATGTACTGGATTTTTCTATTACGATTTCTTACAGTCAAAAAATAAATCAAGGCAAACAAAAAAAAAACAGTAAATAATTACTATAATAGGTAATACCAGCTTAATAGTGTCCCAGTGTGTGGTCCCCAGTACGCCCCCAGTGGCAAGGCAAACGCCTCTTCTAGTACAAAGAAGGCACGAGCAGCTCTAGACGGTTGGCGGTTTTAAACTTGTATTAACTATAAGTCCAGCAGTGCTATTCTGTAAAAATCTCACCGTGAAAACTAAGGTGAAGTGAGCTGTAATTCCACCTGAAGTTAGGGATTGCCAATGCCTCCATTGATAATTCACTTCACTCTGACTTCACCTATGTTATCACGGTGAGATTTTTACAGAATCGATTTGCCTATTTATTATGAAATTAAATGTGATCATAGACATTTTTTTTCCTTCGCCCTACTCGGGCAGGCTACGATCTTGGACCATACCGCCTCGTCTTCAGTGAAGTGATCATATACAGAGACACACACATTCTGTTTTTTTAATCGGCTTAGCTTAGTTTTTTGATTAAAGTGACTATTTTGTAGTAATCCACTAACGAATGAACAACTTTGCCTCGACTCATCGCCTGGAACTAGACCATAGACTAATATCCCGGCATTTACCTAGTCACGAGCTCTGTAATCCCGAGAATTACTTTTGGTTACATCACATCTCTATTCGTTACGCTTCTAGTCTATGAAATTAAAACCTGACTGAAGAACTGTCTAATCTACATTTTTAAATTACAATCTGTCTACTCTATGAATTTAGTTTCTTTCGCTTTCTTTTTTAGTTCAGAGCTAATCCGCTATCTCAAAAAAAATATTAAAGTTTTAAGTTTTTAGAAAAGGTCAGTCAACTTATTATAAATGGCTGACAGTGACGACGAGTATGATCGTAAAAGACGCGATAAATTCCGCGGCGAAAGAGGAACTGCCGAAGGCAGCAGTTACCGTAGTAGTGACCGACGCGAGGAAAGGAGTCGTGGTCGCGAAGACTGGTCTGAGAGGTAATTAATGTTGTTATTGGGTGATGAGATCATGAGACCTGTATTTGGATACCAACAATCTACGTGTTCTGAATTCCTTGCAGATTCCAACCTCAATCCTTTGAACTTCCAAAACTTCCTACCCGAGCTAAACCTACAAAGCGTTCCGTAGCTGTTATTATAAGGTATTATTATATTGAGATGTAGGTCATCTAAAAGTTTTACGTCGTGATTTACTAGCCAAGAGTTGAATCCCATTATATAATGTAAAATATTGTATCCTAGCCTAGCCAAACAAATGTTCGGTACCTAAACGTATTTGTAGTTAGCCTCATTTTTTGTAGGTAGAAATGAATTTACTCATCACCATCACACCACACCACCACACTCATAGTTCCATCAATTCTAAAACAGGTATATTATTCTTCAGATCCTCCTCTTGACTGGCACAGTCACCTACAGATGACTGATCTTTTATTTCTGACCCTGAACCAATTTTGCTTGTTATCTAAAGACCAAAAAATTAAAAAGTTCATCCTTTGTAAATACCTGAGAGATTATTTAGTACAACTAGCTTCATCTTTCTGTCTGACCCTTTGATATTCAAAAGTGCTTGTAAATAGTTTAATTGAAATAAATTTTTTGAGTTAGAGTTTAATGTAAACTATTTTGAAACTGAGAAATAATTTTGCCAGATTTAATATTAAAAGATCAAGTCAGAAGTTATTGAACATATAAAATATATTCTTTGCAGATCCCGTGGAGGTCGTTCTGGTCCTGACTACAGGGACTACCGTGGTGGAGCCAGTGCTAGCCGAGGATACTCTCCAGTCAGAGGGGAAGGTCCACCAAGCAAGCGCATAAGACCTGACTGGCCTATAGATGAGAGAAGATATGGGGGCATGCCTCATGACTCCTATGGCTATGGCTGGGCCCATGATCACTTCGGCCCACATCCTGCACATCAAGGTTATGGACAGCCTATGGCACCAGTGCCTGCAAGGTCAGATAATTATGATACTATTTTTGTATATTATTAGATTACAAAATGTAATTTTCTTTATTCTTATTCTGTAATCACTGATATTGCAGGGACACAGTATTACCATTGGGAGCAACAGATGGCCCCCCCACTATGATGTCATTCAAGGCATTCCTTGCAGCCCAAGATGACTCCATCTCTGTCGATGATGCCATTCAGAAGTACAATGAATACAAGCTCGAGTTTAGGAGGCAACAACTTAATGAGTTTTTCGTTGCTCATAAAGATGAAGAATGGTATGTATAATTCTACTTTATATTATACTCATCTAGATGCAACCTAAAATCTTCAAAAATTATGGGGAAACAAAATTTAGTTTTGCATGAATAAATTAAAATGGGGAATTGGACTACCATGTACAACTTAAAGAATCAATAATTTTCTCTTTGTATAATTTGCTGGTTATCGAGAAATTCTAAACATACAAAAAATTTACAGTCAAACATCAATAAATGTATAGAAATGTAGATAATATAGATGGAGAATGCTATAAGGCCCAGTTATGCTTAGAATTTTTCAAAGATGCTATGCAAATGTTAACAGTTACCTTTTTTCCTACAGTCTACTGTGTATTCGCGTGGATTGCTGGACATCATTAAGAAAAATTTAATCAAACTTTTGCAAATGATTAAATGCTGTGTGTAGCTAGTTTATTTCGCGTTGACCCGTAGCGCGCAATGCTACAGGTTTCGTTTCTGTTAGGGGTAGGGTAATATATTCCACATGTGTGGTACAGGTGAGATTATGAGATTTTTTAAATATATACTAAGAAATGTATACTTTGATATTTTAGTTTTCTGTGACTTCACATCACAGAAAACTAAAGTTCAACCATTCTGGATTTGTCACAATAGGTTGTTTATTTCTTTGCGTATGTAGTTAACTGGAGGATTGAAGTTTTAATGCAATCTTCTATTTGTATTGTATGCATCTATAATTATTAATTAAGTATGTGTAAGGGCTAAAACATGTTTTGGATTTAGCTTAAATCTATTTTTGTTATATTTGGTATGTTTTCACATATCTAATTGTTTAGTTTACAGAACTAAACTACCTACTGCATAAAAAATGTCGTAGATTTATTATTTGCTGTAAACTGGGTTAAAATTATTTTTTGTTTAAAAGTGGTTCGATCCAAGTTGTTTCATTAGTGTTTTATGGACTTATTGACTTTTAATCAAACACAAACTAATGTAAATATTTTGTTTTTTAGGTTCAAGATCAAATACCACCCTGAAGAATCCGTAAAACGCAAAGAGGAGCAGCTAGGTGCTTTGAAGGTATAAAAAAACACTTTTTACTGATTGATATTAGAAAAATTCTTAATATTTTCCCATTGTAATGTAAAATCAAAAATATTGCAGAATCGACTCAATGTTTTCCTCGAATTATTGGAGAAAGGCGAACTGGACAAGGTCTCCGTAGATGTTGATAAATCTGAGAAGTTGATCAGGCTTCTAGATACCGTGGTGATTAAACTCGAAGGTGGCACTGAAGAAGATTTAAAAGAACTCGATGAACCCCCACCACCGGAAGTTATTAACTCAAATGAAAATGCAGGTACTGCAAATCTTCTGTAAACGTCGTATTTTTTGTCTTTATATAGGACTGTCGCAAATTTACTTTTTTGAATGGTCTTTCCAGATAAAATTGACGCTGATAAGCCAGTTGTTATAGACGTTGATGACGTAAAAGTTAAGGAAGAGAAAGAAGAAAACGAAAAGGTTTGCTTAAAATGCTAGTTTTATAAAATTAAATGTTAAAGGTGAAACAAGCGAGTGTACAACTCCCTAATTCATGAACAGTTTTTTGTCTCCAATTATTTACGCAGCCAAACAGTGATGGAGGAGGAAAGTTTTCTATTAGCAAACATTTATATGGTAATGAATAACTATTACATTTTCTGATAAACAGAAAGAGGAAAACAAAAAGCCAGAGTCTCCGAAACCTACGGCGCCCCTTACTATGGAGATTGATCCCCATTTGCGTCATCTTCAGGAGCAGGCCAAGTTGTTCTCTCGCTTCAATTCGACAGGAACTGAAACAGAAACGGAAGAAAAAAAAGAAAAGGAGAAGGAACCCCGTGAGTGTCACTTTTATTAATGAATAGCTTCTGCCCTTTACCCGCGTGTTTTTTTGTTTCCCGGCCCCGCCCGTCGCATCGCGTCGCCTGCCCCCCGCCCCATTACTTAGTTTTCGCTTAACGTTTTTTTTTCCTTTTTTCTTTTTACTCGGCCCCTAAAGGTCCTAGTGTGATGTTAAATAGCCTTCCTCAAAAATTGGCCTATCAAATACAAAAAGAAATTTTTCAAAGCCAATTGGCACAGAGATAAACACTTTCAAACAGGAAAACAAACTCTTTAGCTTTATTATTAGTACTAGCGACCCGCCCCGGCTTCGCATAATCACTAAATACACTACATTATACATATAAACCTTCCTCTTCAATCACTCTATCTATTAAAAAAAACCACATCAATATCCGTTGCCTAGTTTTAAAGATTTTTAAGCATACATAGGGATATAGGGACAGAGAAAGCGACTTTGTTTTATACTATGTAGTGATATAGATATTTTTATCCTTTATTTAATTAAATACATATAAATTATATTTTTATATATTAGAATACAAAAACATTTAAAAATATAAAAAATAGTTGCCCACCGGTATTGGGAACAGGGTCAAGCTACCGGTGCACTATGGGAAAATTGCGTATGTTTCGTCTCAAAACTCTGTATCTCAGTTTTTTTCAGAACTAAATGAGCTGTAATTTTGCACACATATACTTGGATGTTTTGAGACGGCTTTGTATGGAGTTTCCCCATAAGTCGCCGGCGGTCAGGGCTCCAGAGAGAGGACCACCCTCCTAACAATGCGGGCCGTATCCAGAAGTACCGCCTTCTGAATCAAGATATATATAAAATAGATATATTGTTATTATAATAGGTGGAGTTTCTTGCCGGTTCTTCTCCATAGGAAACGACCAATAGGAACCGTGACGTGAACCTAGCTTCTGACGTTTCATAAGTGCCCTTGTAGGCTTATGTGAAATAAAATATTAAGATTTTGATTTTGGTGGTATGATAATTTGTCGTTAGACGTCGGCACTAAACATTGCCTATTCCACTCTGCCTAGTCATGCAAGCACAATTTACAGTGATGTGTCAGTGTCCACTACAGGGACAATCGTTACTTTTTGCTCTACAGATATAATATCTGCACATAGCTTGATTCCATGCTATGATGTCTTTTTGTTTAACAACAGTTCTTTGTATAAGTCTCACGTATTGCTTGCGATTTATCATACAGAATAACGACGAAAGCCAAGTTTGTAAAGAAAGTTCTATCTTTTGTATTAACAGCACCACCAGGGTCATCATCCAGTTCGTCATCTTCAAGTTCTTCGTCATCCAGTTCAGAAGACGAAGGTGATGTTACCAGCCGCCGGAAATCAAAATCCAAGTCTAAAACTCCCGAAAAGTCTCCTAAACTTAAGGAAAAGGCCAAATCAAAGTCTCCGAGTGTGGAGAAAGTTGTTGAGAACAACACTGAAAATGACAAGGAAAAGGACAACAGTGGCGATGAGAAAGCCGAGTCAGTCAGTGACGTCGTTGTCGAGAAGAAAGAATGCCGCGCCTTACACAAAACTACTTCCATATTTTTAAGAAATTTAGCACCTACCATCACCAAAGCTGAAGTTGAAGCTGTGAGTACAAGACACTTTCCTATAAAGTAGCTTCCATCTATTTAAGATTTTTCAGTTAAGCTTATTAAAGACTTCAAAACTTACATGTTATTAAGTTTCTTATACAGGGTTTACACGCAGGTACAAGTTGTGATACTCGTTCTCAACAATTCTTGTCTAAGACAAGTATAATACATGTATTGACATTGTTTTAGACATATTTTCCTCATCTTTTTGACAAGTTTTGTATACAACTAGTCTTAACAACATGTATGCGTAAATGATAAACGAATATAGTAGACACACTACATGTTTTGGTTTTTAAAAGGCGGGGGTTACCAAACCCAAAAAAAAAGTATATCAGTAACATTCCTTTTCTGAATGTTTTGTGCTACGTACGAAATGAAATTGTTATTCATGAAGTTTGAATCAAAATAGGTAATGAAATGTACTGGTTTCTAGATGTGCAAACGTTACGGCGGCTTCTTACGCGTAGCGTTGGCCGACCCGCTGCCGGAGCGTCGCTGGTTTCGTCGTGGATGGGTCACCTTCCGACGTGACGTCAACATCAAAGATATCTGTTGGAACCTTAATAATATAAGGGTAATTAATTTTAATTTACTTACATGTTACCAAATAAATTTTCAGGCTATGCTTATGGCACTTGCTTTGACGGCCGTTTACATGGCGCTGTCCTGTACGATATTTTACTGTAAGAAGTTGGGACCACACGTCAACAGCCCACTGTTCATATGGTTAACAAAATGCAGTATGAATCTGCCATGTGAGCCCAAAATAATACAATACATTATTGTACTGATCGTCGCCGTGTGAATGGGCCCTTAGTGTTAAGTTTTTTTTTACCAGCTTTCAATGTTAAAGCGTGATTCATAATATTGTGGTCTCGGTCTAGAGTTTAAGCTTATTTTTCCTATTTCTTTTTAGCTCCGCGAGTGTGAATTGGGTGCTATAGTGAACCGTGACCTGCAACGTCGCATCCGTCCAGTTTCGGGCATCACTCTAGAGCGGCCAGTCTTACGTGCTGATGCTCGGTTAGCCGCCCGACTCGCACATCTACTGGACACGCGCACGAAGCTCTGGCACGACAGCTCTGAGGAACAAGAAAAAGACGGTGATCAAGCGAACCAGCCTGAGGTACTAATATTGCTCCACAACTTTTGCAACAATATTTATCAGCTGGTTGGGTGGTTGGTTATGTTACATTATATTTATACTTTTCTACAGAGCTTCAGCTTGAATTCAAAAAACCCGGTGCTCCATAAGATAACGGAGCATTTAATAGAAGAAGCATCAACTGAAGAGGATGAGTTACTAGGTCTCGAAGCGTCAACAGAATCTGTGGTTAGTGAGCAACCAGACCCAGAGCTTACGAAAGTGTTGGACCGTCTCGTGCTGTACCTGCGTATTGTACACTCAGTGGATTATTACAACCATTGCGAGTATCCTTACGAAGATGAAATGCCCAACCGCTGTGGCATCATGCATGCGCGGTCTGGGGCTCCTGCTAATAAGGTAAGTATCTTACGAACTATACATATTTTTGTCAAGAAGTTGCGTAGATTATACGTTTTATTCGTTTCGTTGCAGCCAACCCAGCAAGAAATACAGGACTACGTCAAAGTGTTTGAACGGAAAATGTCTGCGTTCTTACAAGATGTAAAACCACTTTCTGACGAAGAATTGCAGAAACTTGGAATAAAGGTAGAGTTTTATTTCATATTTCTGACGATAATAAAGAAATCAATATTATGCAACGGTAACACTATATATTCAAGATTTTGTTCTTCCAGGATACAGATGCCGAAGTTGAAAAGTTTATTCTGGCCAATACTCAAGAGCTGGCGAAAGACAAATGGTTGTGTCCTCTCAGCGGTAAGAAGTTCAAAGGTCCCGACTTCATCAGAAAACACATATTCAACAAGCATGGTGAAAAGGTAATAAATTGTTTTATAAAAATCGGAAATTAGTCTTGAAACAGAAATTTAAAGCCAAGCGCACATTACAGCCGCAACGGGCTACAGCGCAAATTTTCACACAAAAGTGTGGTACGGCCCGGACCGCCTGTAGTGTGCGTTGGTTCATATTAAACTCTGCGCAAGTTATATGCCGCCCCAATCTGCGTTAGCCTAAAAGGGGTTTCATTGTCAACAAATTTTGCTATGGGACAAACGTTGAAAACGCGAAAAAAAAAAAACCAGCTGCTCCATACATTTATATTTGCCTATGTCGACAAATTGCAGGTAACGGTAGGTTTTACAAATATTATACAATGCAGAGTTAATGGTTTTCCCACCAGGTGGACGAGGTGCGTCGCGAGGTGGCGTACTTCAACGCGTACGTGCGCGACGTGCGGCGGCCGCAGCAGGCGGAGCCGGCCGGCCGCGCGCAGTCACAGCCTGCGCACGCGCCGCCGCCCGCACCGTCAGTACTACAGCATATTATTACTATTATTTATACCTCTTTGCTTTTGTGTGCCGAACTACGTAATAGGATCTTTTTAATACAGTTGCTCAAAAAGTGGCGTATTGCAGGGACGTATAGCGTTCGGGATGTGGGCTATTACATATTCGTGCTTTTTTTTTACCTTTCCCGAACTCGTGCGTTCTCTTTCCCAACTGTCAAAATAATGTCTATTAAAAAGAAAAACCAACCATGAATTCATAGAAGTTTTTATGATTCATGCAAATACGTATATTTCTAAAAAGAAGCTACTAATTTGTTTCAATATCAGATTTAATGATTTGATTGAATAAGTTATATTAGGTTTCATTTCATTTCATCTCATTAAATTTCATTTTCATTTCATTTCATAAAAAAAATTCTACTGAAGACTTGGCTGTATGGGCATAGTTCCCTTTGCCTACTAGAATGGGTGAAGAAGAAAAAATCTCTGCTTATATTCTGCGGTTGGCGCCATTTTTCAGAAATTTTCTTTGCGAGTTTTAGTTGTTTGTTGCACAAAATGAGTAATGTCGACCCTAGTTTTTTTTTTTAATTAACACCACCTAATTTTATTAAATTGCTTCATTTTTTCGCAACTGTATTAAAAATAGTCGTTCAGTACACGTGCGAAACCGTCATTGCAACTTGTTCCGACTGTCAACCCTCGCCTTCGGCTGCACCTCGGCTCGGGTAGACATTTGTCGGAACTCTTTGCAATGACAACCTTTCCGCACTTGTAATGAAATATACTATTGTCTGGGTTTTTTTAATTTGATTTTTCGAAATATAGAAAAAATTAAGTACATTGATAGTAGTCAAAAACCCTATTTTAAATAGGCTTTCGTCCGCTATTGCCTTCGTTCGCATACGAGGCACTTTTTAATTTGTCGGCTGTAGCTACCGGTATCGTTCTAAAGACAGGCGGTGGCCCGTTGTCTGAATTGCAACTGAGTTGCCAATTTGGCACTGGTTAAATGTGGTTAGGCTATTACTGAATACTAGCTCCGTTTATCCGAGCATAGATGACAGAATAACATAGGACATTATCACCTTGTTAGTCAGGAAAAAAGTGCAAATGAAGGAGGATGTTGGAAAATTAAAAAAGTACAGTTTAGCTGTATTAGATATTCTCTCCCTCAGCAGGTACGGTGGCGGACCGGGGGGCCCAGGGGGACCGGGCGGGGGCCCGGGGGGCGCACGCGGCTGGGGTTGGGGCGCATGGGCCCCACCCGCCGCGTACGTTCCAAGACATCCGCGCTTCTCGAGACCCAGGTAACTGCACTGCCATATACAGGGTGCATTTGATATCATGGGCATTATTTTAACCTAAGGTACTACTTATGATACTAATTGCATTAGGGCTACTATTACGCAAATCAAAAATATTATTAATGCAAGTATGGAAAACCTTAAAATGTAGTAAGTCATACAAAGTATCAAATTAGTTGCGCTTCTCGATAGCAAATGCGTAGGTACACTACGCCGTACGCGCGTCATTGGGCGTGAATTCTTTGACCCCGCCCGACTCACGTGACATTCGTAAGTTGCCAATGAATTGATTCATAATAAATTCCAATTTTCCCTTCGTACTTTGCCGGCTTAGGACGGTCAAAACTACGTCAACTAACATACATTAAAAAAAAACATTTACGTACCTAGCTTGTGGATTGTTTTGAAAAAACCTTATTTGTCGGTAAAGTGACAGAGGGTAAACGGGTGCTCTTCCACGAGCTTGTGCATGTGCTGGCACGTGAAAAGACGAAAAATCCAACAGGTTCTGAGTGGTTCTGGTGGAATGAGACCCCGTGAAGGAATAGGGTCGTTCGGGTAGCGCCGATGGAACATTTCACGAGTTCATACTAAATTTCTTGCGCGATCGTAAATTACAACCATTTGTGGGTATTGTTGGTTGGTGTACCTAGCCTGCACATTACGCGGTCGAGGCATCGTGTACACAAACACACACACAACACACAACTACTACACTAACACTTAATACACTGCAATCCAAGCACCGTATGCCGCGAGCGGCGAGTACGGCGATTACGTCACGGGATCAATAAATCAATTACGCGTCAATGCACCTGCGCAGTCGTTATGACACTGGTTCCGGGTTCGTGACTTCGTGTTGCGGCGGGAAGCATACCCCGCGCGGGGGTGATATTCGTATTTTTGCGAGTGAGGGAGTGGGACGGAGAGAGTTCAGGGAATCCCGCCGGACGGAATGTCTTGTAGCCCATTGTTATTATTACTTGTAAGGAAAAACCCGCGCGCGCGCAGGTGATGTTTGTTTACATTTCGCTTTGCGCTGTACTGCGCTTTAAGATTTTGATATTTCAACAATTATTGGCGTTAACGAAGTATTTTGTTTTAATTACTTTAAGTGTTTATTTGCAATAATAAGCCTTGTGCAATTTGACTTACTACATTTTTAAGGTTTTCCTTACTTGCATTAATAATATTTTTGATTTGCGTATTAATAGCCCTAATGCAATCAGTATCGTGAGTAGTGCCTTAGGTTAAAATAATGCCCATGACTTCGATTCCACCCTGTATACTAGCGAGTGCTTCAGCACATTCTTTCATAGGGTTTTAACGAGCACTTCTGAGTTTGTTGCACAAATGTTGCTAGCTATGGTACGCACGGCGACTTATCAAGCTATACATTTTCAGCTGACTTCTCATTGTACGAAAAGCCTATACAATGCGAGGTCAGCTGAAACTGGAAATGTATTGCTTGGTATGTCATCGTGTAAACCAACTCAATTAAACAAAGTGACCCCATCCAAAGTCACTTTACGGGAAATATTTTTTGGACAATCAGATGTTCGCTAAAGCCCTGTTACAACTACATTCCATTTCGTGAACTTATTATTAAACTCTTATGTTCAAATCGGAACAAATAAAAATACTATGATTAAGGTAATAAAAAAGTTCAGTTGAAATTTTAGTATAATTTGCTTCAAAATAAACATTAATAGAAGGAAAAAAACTCGAAATAAAAAAAAAATATCTAAAATAAAAAAGAAATATATAGAAATATTATCTTACTGTTCTGTGCTCTTTGTGTTCA
The DNA here is from genome assembly GCA_949316385.1 of Globia sparganii. Classification (NCBI taxonomy): domain Eukaryota; kingdom Metazoa; phylum Arthropoda; class Insecta; order Lepidoptera; family Noctuidae; genus Globia; species Globia sparganii. The sequence goes on along the minus strand of OX438653.1, from coordinate 13,272,752 downwards.
TATACTCAACTAATTCCTAATAATTCCGAAAGTACCCAGACCCTTAAATATTAGCAAGGCGAAAATGCCAGGGTAGCCCGCAAAATGCAAGTTTTCGCATAGAAGCGTGGTCCAAACATGATGACGACATGACGACTTATAGTAATTGATGGATCATATCGCCGATAGCAACTTTAACACATTGCGACAAAAAAAAATTCGATTATTAGAAGAACGAACATTATTACTTTACTTTCTATAGAAAGCCGCGCAAACGAAACAAAGTATCACCTCAGGACAAGTGATGTCCTGAGGCCTGAGCCTATTCTGTAAATAAATATTTGTTGCGGGCGCGTATAACTTTTTATTACCACACAACCTGATGCTGAGCTACAAATTGCAAAGAAATGTAAGATAAGAATTTCGCGGGCTACCAGCCTATCCCCCTTAAGCTCATGAAACGAAATGTGTTACCTTTGCAATAATCACTGCATCCTGCTTATTTTTAGCTGTGAGCACGATTTTCATCACAGCATATTATGCTTTTGTTACCAATATTTATATTATTTTATTAGAAAACCCGGTTACTAATTATTTAATTAAAAATAAAGTTTATACATATTTTGTAGTTATTTGATGATATCGAGAAGCCCTTATCTTTTTATAAAAACTTTGTTTTATTATGTTTATGAGAAGAGATTTTAGTAATATAATTAACCTTCTTGACAAAAGACTCTGGTTACGCCGGTCGTTAAAAAGTAAAAAAAAAAAATGCAGAATTAAATTCATGCTGCATAGATGCAGTGTAACTTGTTAAGTCGCAACGTTGAATGATAATAGATTTTGTGCAAGATAGGATTTTTATGCGACGAATAGGATTTATAATAGCGTGACAATAAAATAGAAATATCAATGATAATAATTGTAATAAACAAAGCTGCGGTATGCTTAGGCATGCCGTGTCATTGAAATTTCAATTTTATTATCATACTATTAATTAGTATCGTCGTATCGTAGTTGTATCGTCGCTTATAAATTCCTTGCCGTACCGTGCCACCAGTGGGCGCAGGCTCTTAGTATTAAAAATCACCACGCGAAAAGAACATCCTCTCTCGTTTTTTACGTTTCTGTGACATAATCACGTAGCTAATTTTGATGGGATTGCCCAGAGTGTTTGCTAAAAAGCAACAAAGAGCCTACTTTCGACGTCGATAAAGAAACCAGTGGAGCTGCAGGCGGGCTAAGAATACTATTAGAGTATCATAAAGTAAATATGTATTTACTTGATACACTAATAGTATTCTTCAAAATTTATGTAAAATATCTGCAAAAGTCTGTTTAATAACGCATAAATAAGATACCGACTACCTTATTTATGCGTCGATTTTATATGGCATGCTTTTCATACCACCCTTGCATGAACTACATAGATATAAAAAAATGTATTGTGTTTTTCGCAGTATGGCAATTAATACATTCGAAACGATACTAACATAATCGAAGCCAAATAAAACGAAGGATTTTGTTTAACCTTAAAGGTGGTCTGTGGTTTGGTTTACAAGCAGTGGTCTGTGGTTTGGTTTACAAGCAGTGGTCTGTAGTTTTATTTGGCCGAATCCAATAATAAACCAGTATATTTTACGACTCTTAATGTAAACTCCTTGAATAAATAAAATATCTACTTACCACGACGACTAGGAAATCTTAAGAGTATAAAACTAATACAAACATAACTTAATGTCTAGATCAATATTACTGTGTCCTTCACCACACAATCTTCACATTTGAAAACTGCATGAAAATAAATTTTGAGAACGCCAAAAAATAGTCACAAATAGTCACAAGGTCAAAAAAATAGTCGCATTATGATTCCGAAGTTATAGCTATAAGTTGGTGAGGATTGTGTGGTGAACGTCTCCACACAATCGTCACCTATAGTGACGTAGAGGTGACGATTGTGTCGTTTGGTTGCGCTTACGTTTTTGAATTTGGAATCTAAAAAATAGTCAAAAAATAGTCATCTCCAACCATGATAATTTTCATGAAGTTTTCAAAGGTGAGGGTTGTGTGGTGAAGGACACATATACTAGTTCATTCATATTTTTTTGCATGACCTTAACATTTTGATTTATATCTATCGTACATTATATTTACTGCTTGATTATTCATTTGGCTATGGTTTGATCTGGGTTTTTCATTTCATTACTATTCATTGTTTTGCATCCTTTAAAATAGTCTGGCAATTTGAAATGAACGTTTTCATAAGTTATGAGAAATAATTTCCAGGGAAAATGTGGACCGGTCCCGGCCTATTATTGCGTACAACGATCTTGACTTCCCGGACAGTGGTGACATATTCTAAACATGTGTGTGTAAATGACAAAATATATCATGTTCATAGTTTTTTATTGTTAAAATAAGCATTCCGTTTCATTTTATTAGTTGACTACCGACCCGCTCGTGCTTCGCACGGGTGCAATGTACTGATGTTGCGAGATTTCTATGCTATATACAAGTTAAATATTAATGTATTATAAGTAAATAAACCTTCTGGAATAAATTTTATCGAAATCAGGGTGAAAACCGCATCAAAATTCATTGTATAGTCTCTAAGAACACAGACAGACCCAAAAAGCGAATTTGTTTTATACTATGTATATGTCGCAGCGAACTCGTTAAATTAGCCGTTTACCTATCCGCCTGGCCTTTCTTTGGAAGTAGTGCTGGCCTCGCTTCGCTCTTTCGGCTCGTACGCAGTTCACAGTTCTAACCTAACCCATTTGATCGGGATGCCGTGGCTTAGTTACTGCGACCAATTGGACTCGCGCATGGATTGGTTACAGTTCCAATCTAAACTATAATTGAATATCATTCAGGCCGTTAGTTGAACGGCCGCCGTTTATTTAAAAGGCTAGGCGGTTAACTAAACGGCTACTTAATTAAACCAGTTGGCTGCGACATATAGATATAGATAAGCTGATCATACAATGTATGATCAGCTTATCTATATCTATATGTCGCAATTCAAATTAAAAGTCTCTCTATATGTATACATACAAGTTTGTATTATAATTTTGTAATCAATCATTTTATTTTGGAACACAACAGATTTTCTAATTTCAAATAACAAGTATAAGCAATTTTTCCAATTAATATGGCATTTTACTTTATCAGACTATCTTGGAATTTTTTTTTTTCAATGTAGGTATGCATGCAATTGCATGCAAAATGCCAAAAAATGTCAAACTTAAAACTGTAAACTCGTTAAAAGACAATGGGCAGAAGCGGTCCAATTACCTCTGATGGGAACTGTCACTGAATAGTCTAATATAAGTATAATAATTTTCGTTTTGATATATTTTTTTACTGACAGATTTTTTGTAATAAAAATACTTTTTATTTTGTAGACTATTCAGTTACATAAGTCTCGTTAGTAGAGACTGTTTAATCCAAGCCCCATACATTTTTGACCAATGTCCTTTATAAATACATAAAAAACGTTCAATATTAAAATGTTCTTTATACACACATCAAAAAAGTCCAAGTAACATGTACGGTTTTGAACTTTTGAACGGTTTTTATTATTTAATATATTTATTTTATAAATAATAACTAAGCATTTTTGATGCATTAGTGGCTAAAGCAACAAAATCATTCATTCAATTGTTCATTTAATCACAATAACAATATGTGTACCGTAACATATTGTAGTATAAAATAAAGTTAAAACGAAATTAAACTTTTCATATTTATCAAAATTAAATCGACTTTTTTATTATTTGGTAATTCAATACAAAGTATGACCGCCTCTGTTGTCTATTTACTTGTCGGCAACTATTTTTCACTGAATTTATAAGATTGTTTATCTGATCCTGCGGCAGGCCCTCCCAATGGAATTTTAACAAGTCTAGTTGTTGGGTTGTCGAAACTCCGACCAGGTTCTCTAGAACACGTCTCTGGAGCATGTCCCATGCGTGCTCGATGGGATTGAGGTCTGGCGATTGTGCAGGCCACGGCAATACCTGGATGTTTTCCATTGCCAAGTACTCTCTGGTTCCCTGAGCTGTGTTCGAACGCGCATTGTCCTACACCAGCGTGAAATCTAAGCCAAAACATTGTGCAAATGGGTCAAAATAAGGCCTGAGGACATCTTCAACGTAACTTTCAGCGTGCTTATTGCCATCTACAAAAAAGAGCTCAGTTAGTCTCTTCATAATACTCGCTCATACCATCACTGTGGAGCCACTGTAAAGGAGCACTTCCTGGACGCATCTCAGCCGTTCATTTTCAATTTCCAGAACGACGATACACTCTTACCCTTCCGTATCAGGCCTAAATCCAAACCGGGACTCATCGCAAAATAACATTTTATCCCATTGCTCCTAGGTCTATGTCGAGTGTTCCCTACACATTTGTTTCAACGGGTGCGATTCCATGCGGTGCATGGCGTATAGTGAGCACCTAATTGGGCGTCGTACTCGTAGGCCGTATTCATGCAGCCTATTTCTCACAGTTTGGTGGCTAACAACAACACCGCTTGAGAATTATAGCTTTAAACTTATCTCCCGAGCAGTTAACATCGGCTGACGTCTTGCAGTCAGTTGTATCTAACGGTCCTGTCGAGCAGCTATACTTCTTACACTTTCTGGGTACTGTTCAGCAGGATCCTCTGTATTAACGTAACGCTGCCAAAGATGACAAATCACGCTCCCTGACACTAAAACGCCTAGAAACCTGGGACTGATTTCTTCCCACTTTAGCATTCTAACAGCTCTCTGCATGTCATCAGCAGTCAAATTTCGTCACTCCATGACATAAAAAATGACATACCACTAAATTTTTTCAATAACTGTATACCTTAAAATGATAAAAGTGAGATAACTACCAAATTTATGAAGCAATGAGAACACATGAAGTCGGGAAAAAAATAATTAGCTTTTATTTTAATGAAAACAAAACACAATCGAAATGTTTCTATTTTTAATATCAGCTAGTATATGTTTCCGAGAGCAAAAAAATTTTATTCTACTTTGCTATGAAAAAATAAAGTCATCATCATCTGCCTAGCCTTTTCCCAACTATGTTGGAGTCAACTTCCGGTCTAACCGGATGCAGCTGAATACCAGTATTTTACATGGAGCGACTGCCTATCTGACTTCCACAACCCAGTGACTGGGTAATACGATACCCCTTGGTAAGACTGGTTGTCAGATTTTCGGGCTTCTAACTACCTGTAACGACTGTCAAAGATCCACGAATGACAGCCGGGACAAACGGCTTAACGTGCTTTCCGAGGCACGTAGGGGTCTAGTTATGTAAAGATGGTCACCCATCCACAGACCGACCGCGGCAAGCGTAACTTAACCTGATCGATCGACCTGTGCGGCTGTTTTTATTTAGCCACGGGCCCCTCATGAAAAAAATAAAGTATCAATTAATAAAACATGCAGTTTCTGTAAATGATGCATGTTGCTTAGACTTTTTTGATGTGTGTATTTTAATATTTAACGTTTGTTTCCCATTTTAATTAAATTACCGAAAATTCTAAAATTATATCATGTAGGCATCGTAACAATATTCTTCAAAGGGGTTAACTAGTTATGTTTGCAATGTTGTCTTCTACTATAGTATTTATTGTACGATTTTCAATAAACTGTCCGAATTTCTAACATACCATCTTTTTATTCTAATTCCTTTAAGTACATGTAAAATTCCTTATTTACTCTATCACCAAAGATAACCTCCCGGGAAGCTGAGATTTTAAATAAAATTTTAGTATTTCATGCAGTGTGGTTTTAAGAAAAAACGTGTTTGAGAGTGCAATTCTTTATTATGTGCTGGGTGAGTTTCCTCTAACGTCGTAAAATGTGGTTGATTGTTAAAGGGGCGGCGGCGCCGAATTCCGTCCGGTGATACACTACCGCGACTTGGACGCCCCACGCGAACCCGACGAGTTTATTTAACGTGGAGCCTCGCAACAGCGACTAGCCAAAAGGATACAGCCACACATAAGCACTTAGATTTTATCATCTTGTTGAAACTGACTACACATTTTAAATAAGCGCTGTAAATGGGTTTATGTACTTACCAGTAAAGCTAAATGCATCGTGCGGTTACTTGTCTTAGAATATAAGCTAATTCTGTGAAAAATATTTCACATGTAAAGTGTATTTTACGAATACATAAATTATTTTCTATGTATGATATTTTATTTGCATCAAGCAGTAAATAGAAATTGTTACTCTATCAGTTCTTAAAAGTGGTTTCCGTGTATTATTTGCTACATTCAGCTGTAGTTCAAGGCCAACACTGATATAATAAATTTATATTTGGTCACAATACAAGCAAATTAAAATGCAGAATTAATGTCTTGTCGGCTTGCATTTGTCTAAGTCTTTTAGAGGATTATAAAAGTCCGTTTTATGACCGAGATGATGTGTACCGATAATGTCGGATTACATTCGAACAAAAAACAAATATGGGGTATTAAGTAAAATTGTAATTTGCAATAAATTAGCTACTTTCAAAACCTTGGCAAGTATTGAAAAAAAAATATCAGCCTGTATTTAGTTATCCTATTGCGGAGCAAATGCCTTTCTTTCTTGGTAATGGAAAGGGGTTATTTCCTGGTAAGTATTGAGTCAAATGACCTTCACAACCCAGTTACTGGGTAACACAGTACCCCTTGATCAGGCTAGTTGTCAGACTTGGTCTTCTGATAACCTATAACGACTGTCAAAGATCTACGAATGGCAGCCGGGACCAACGGCTTACCTACGTGCTTTGTGACGCACGGAGGGGTACCTATATATAATGGATGGTCACCCATCCACGAACAGACCTTTACCCTTCGTACGTCCCGTGCGGCTGTTATTATTTATCTATAAGCCCCTCAGAATAGATGAGATACATCGATAGGTTAAAAATTATGTTATAAAGCAACATTATTACAATGTCTTATTCATATACAACAAAAGCAGTACTGAAATGCGAGCATTGCCTACTTAACATTACGTATTGGAATGGAATTGTGATGTCATACGTGGCGGACACGGAATCTACATCATGGAGTTCTTTCTAATAGCATTGAAAACCATACGTTGTTGTAATGACCTTTTAGTGCGGTTCTTCGAAATTAGGATCGAACAGGAAAATATTTATAATTTTACGTGAGATGTGTATTATGAATAAACCTTATAAAATGTTTCCAAGTTAAATCGTCACATAAAATAATGCTGTATCCTCTTCGAGGTAAGCTATTATAAACCTTGACCTCTGTTTACCTTGGGTCGTACATTAGGCAGGAACGTTGTTGTCACATATTGATATTTCTACAAGTGATCACATAACTACATTGGTAATGTATCATATTTCCATTACATCTTAGGGATACATATAAATTAAGCCATAAGAGGATAGTCCATTATGTGATTGGTATTTTTATATTCCGTTTAAGTCAGTGTCGAGTGCACGACTTACTCTGTATGTATGTATGATTGGTATAAATATAGTAGGTAAGTGTGGAGAATTTGTGGTGAGACCATCCACGCGACGCGTCACCCGGATGTGTGCGGGATGCACGCTTGCGGTCACACGACAAGAGACGCGACTCGCTACCTTCACCGCTGCTTGTCAGCCCTCGCTTACGTCATTTAGATAATTTATGTATAGGTCCTGGCGATTACACTTTAGATACTCTTATCAACAGATAAATCAAAGCTTTTAAATCATGACCACTTACCTTCTAGCTCAACGACGCCATTCTCGTATGCCGTGGATTCTGTAAGAGCTGATTTATGCTGAACTGTTTTTATGAAACAGAACTTGCTGACGAACGAATGTAGTACGTCAGCTAGTTTCGAATACATTCTTTAAATAAAGAAAATAACTAAAGAAGTTTTGACAATACGACTGCTACACATATGCACCTATCATAAACAACTTACTGTCAGCATTTCATCAATCTCAGGCAGAGGTCAGCAGCCTCTACAAGAGCTTCGATATACTAAACTGCGTTCACTAGGTACTTACCGCTCGTAGCTCGTATGGCCACCGCTAGGGGGTACCGCATCATCGTCATCCATGAATAGAAATTGTAGTACTTGTACTTACCTATCAAGTATGCAACTCCATAAAACAGAACTAGGTAATATTTTTGTAAATATTATGCAGGTATGGAAAGGTGGGAGGGAGCAGTGGTGACTGGTGGCCCAGTAGTAACGGCCGCGACTTACGAGTTGTAGATCGTAGGTTCGAACTCAGACAAGCACTTTTCTTTGTGCAAATTATTCATCACCACTGCTCTCAAAACGGTGAAGGAAAACATGGTGAGAAAACCGGAATTTCCTAAAACCAAAAATTCGAAGACATGTGACATCTACCAACCCGCACTGGGTTCGCGTGGTGGATTACGGCCCACTCCCTCACACCGAGAGGAGGCCTGTGTCACAGCTGTGGGAATATTATAGGCTGAATTTGTTGCGGATCGGATGGCACGTCTCCCGCGCCATCATTCTTTTTTGCATGTGGCGTTAGGCACGGCAGCCGTGTCACGTTATTTTTGTTCAGCGCCACAGCTATAAGTTTGACAAATAGGACATCGCAACGAATCGGTTAAGTAGGTACGTATGGAAAGGTAAGCAAGTATCACCCTATGCAATATCTGCTACGATTAAAAAGTCTAAAAGTAGAACATAAATATATTAACTCTCATTACTAGTAGCTTGCCCAGGGATATCGAGCTTACCTAATATAATAGTAGCTTAGCTTATATAAATCCTACTATAATCCTACTATCTTATCCTACTTCCTACTAATATTATAAATGCGAAAGTTTGTGAGGATGGATGGATGGATGTTTGTTATTCTTTCACGCAAAAACTAATGAACGGATTTGGATGAAACTTTACAGTAATATAGCTACATCAGAATAACACATAGGATACTTTTTATCCCGATATTCCCATGGGATCGAAACTTACGCGGGTGAAACCGCGGGGCGCAGCTAGTAATATTATAAATGCGAAAGTTTGTGAGGATGGATGGATGTTTGTTATTCTTTCACGCAAAAACTACTGAACGGATTTGGATGAAATTTGGCACACAGATACTTTATAATCAGGATTAAAACATAGGATGCTTTTCATGCCGATATTCCCACGGGATCGAAACTTACGCGGGTGAAACCGCGGGGTGCAGCTAGTTTTTCATAAAAGTAGAATCATTACAGCCAGTTGTAGATTCGTTCAATCAACTTCACATCAGTGGTAACAATTTGACATTAACAGAGCTTTTTTGCAGAAGAATTACATTAGCATTACTCCTCCAGGATATAACTAGAGACCAGAGACTTGAGAGCTTAAGAAATATAGTTAGGTACTGCTCTAAGAAATGCACTCTTCATGTTCCTAATCTTGAATCCCACTATGTCTCTTGCTAGAATGTCGTCTCTTAATTACTTATTCTTCTCTCAAGAAAACTACACTCATTGAATTTTAAAGTGAATTTAGTCTATTATTTATTCTGTTCAAAAATTATTTGATGGTGCGTATACCTACCTAATGAGCTGTTTGAAGTTATGAGATATTTTTCCTGAACCCAAAAGAACCGGCTGGCAGATTTGATGCAAGGTGATTTTATAAATGACTTGTTTTGCTTGAACGTTTTACACCAATTAATTTTTTAATCGGTATTTTTTTTAGTCTTTGCCTTGCAGTGGGACACCAACGGCTGATTTATCTATTTATTTTATTTTATTCATTTGTGCTTGGGTAGGCACCATACAAGTAGGTAAATACATTTCTACTTCTCTGGAGACATGATAAGGTTCCTCCTACCTATTTTAGAATTATACAGCTTTTACCTACCAGTTTTTTGGGAATATTTATGGAAGCAGTTTACATAAATAGATGGGTGAGGTGTTTGAACTTGAACGGGTCAGAATCTACATATTTTGAACATAGATAGGACACCGGTGACAGATCACATTATTACTCACACAACAAAAGCTATTCGTTTACCAATTAGTATCTCGCTCACATCTTATCGCAGACATACCTACTGCTACATACAACAATAAAAATACCAAGCCAGAGAACATACACGTTATGGTTATGTCAGCGTGTTTTCCCGGCTATGTTTCGATTTCGGATGACATATGATTGAGTGAGTAATAGGTACTTATTGTTAGATAGCTAACTTGATATGAATGCTATGAACCACATTACAATGCGCTGTACAGCGCTTTAAGAACACGGGAAACAATACTCACTGCCTACGCTAATACAGCCTCCGATTCGCGGTAACACCAACAGGTTTTTTGCTATAATACACTAGCGTCTATTTGTGTATCGCTTTATAAAAGCAAGCGGCTGCAGAACAAAAACATTGTGAGTGAGAAGCTTCACAATGATGGAGCTCACCTGTGCCTTCATACTGATATCAGCGAGCTTAGTGTTCGCTACCCCGCACGGATATGGGGGATATGGTGTCAAGGGTGGAGCATCCGCAAGAGGTAGGTGTTTCATTTTTATATTTGGTGTTTACTAGACGTAGGTAAATAATAATAACTGAAGCCATTATGGCTGAATTACTATAGATTAGTAACCAATTTGATAATTGGTGATTGATTAACCAAAGTGTTTTAGTTATTAAGTATATCATAATGTAATGTTCATTGCATTCTACATGTTACATTATTATCTTTATTTGCATTCGGTAATGTTTAAAGATCTTAGGTACAATGACTTAAAGCTAAGCAATCTAAATCTATCGTAGCAATGAAGTGATAAAAAAATTGTTGCCAATTTATATTTACCTACCGAGTACTTCACTTAAAAATTTGAATTGTAGCTTGTTTATTAAGAAGATGGATTATAAGTTATTCACAATAGTTTGTTAGGAGCGCGATAAGGATCGTATCTTTGTTTTTGGACATCTTCCCGCATAGGTTCTTTGTATCACCTACTGTTTATTACTTTTATTTAAGTAAAGTCAGCATATTAAGTTGATTTTAAGAATCTTTATAACTACCTTTTTAATTTATAAATATATACTTAGGTATTGTTTTTGTAGCTAATCAATGGGTAAATTGTGATTGTAAACCTTGATTGTTACGAAAAAAATACAAATAAGTAAGTTTTTATTCATACAACATTATTTTATTATTTATACAGCTCTCATAATTCTGATGTTGACCGTACCATTATAGCTTGGGTACGGTGTTTAGTAGAGAATATTTTTAAGAGAGGTGTGGGCAATGACGAGCATTTCTTAAATTATGTAATTAATTTCACATTAATAGCAGAATTCTATCCACTCATAAGTGGACTGGAAGATGTATTGATATGAGTGTATACTGTATCTACCTATATTATTTAGGTAGGTACCTTAGTAGTAGGTAGTCTTGAAGTGATATCTGTTGAACGATGGTTTTGGATTATTAATAAGTAGGTAATTCCTAATTATTAGGTATAGACAGCTATTAACGCTTTCTTTTTATTTATTCCAGCGGAATCTAGTGCCTCCGCAGGGGCCTTTGGTGGCGTACCAGTTGCTGTGCCACTAGGAGCGAGCTACTCGGGAAGTTTTTCCAAATCTTCTTCATCCAGTTCGGCTTCTTCAAGTGCTAGCTCGAGTTCTAGCTCTAGTGCATTTAGCTATAGTGGCTCCGGAGCTGGTGGGTTTGGAATAAATGGTGGAGCACCAAGCCATGGAGGGTGCTCTTCTGGAAACTGTCAGACTGCTGGAGGTAATGGAATACCAGCGCTTCATGGCTCTTCTGCTCAAGGATATAATTCTGCTAATGCTGCAGCTGCAGCAGGAGCCGAAGCTGTATCAGGATCGGGATGTCAAGGATTAAGTTGTGCCGGTAATTCTGAAAAATGCACATCTGGACAGTGCAAACCGAATCTCCAAACTGGAACTTCATCGATTGATTCTAATTCCAACAAGTGCAAATCGGGTCAGTGTGGATCGGCTTTAGAAATTGGCGCATCTCCAACAGACTATGACTCTAATGACATTCGTGCTGTTACTGCATCATCGGACTCTACTCACAATGCCAATCATCAGTCTTCGGGTATTGACAAAACGTCATCAGCATATAATGACGCCGGTTCTGATTGTTCTCATGGAAAATGTGATCCTTCAGGGTCTTCAAGCTTAAAACCCAATTACTATGATTCAGGAAATTCTTATCAGGGATCCAGTGCTTCGAATAATCAACAAGCATCTAGCTCGGACGCAGGAATAACTTCCCATTACCAGAAACCTTCTCCACATTTGGAATCCCCTAAATTAGGTTCAAAATGCAACTCCGGAAACTGTAATGCCGGACCCCATGAGCCTGGTCATGAAACTTCACCCTCAAGTTACAATGTACCTATTCATGGAGCATACGATAAAGCTGAATCAAAGCCTTCGTGTGATGGCGTCAAATGTGAAAACCAACCAAAAGGGCCATATTCCCCTACAGACAACTCTGTAACAAAGGGACTATCGTCTTTTGATTATCCAAGTTCTACAAATTGCGCAGGTTCAAGTTGTTTTGGAAAACCAGGTAATCAAGTAACGGGCGGACCGTCTTTTACCGCAAGCCCGGGTAGCGTTAATTTTGGAAACTCACCATCTCACGTACCTACTTTGCCAGCTGGATCGAACTTAGCGCCTGAACACATTGGGCATAATGGCAAACCGAGTGATGTGAACAACAAACTACCAAATGACAAACTTCCACCGTATACAGGAGGTTTTGGCGGCCCCGTCGGAGTATTGAAACCCAATGAATATGATGTTCATGCACCAGCTGCTAATCCAGGCTACGGTCATGCAAGCACACCACAAAATGGAAAACCACTGGGAAGTGCTCCAATAGGCTGTAATTCGCCTAGCTGTTCTGGATATCCTTCTGCTTCTGGATCTACAGGCAGACCTGTGCCAACGGGTACATACAGTCACCGACCTAGTGGTGGCGGCACCCCTAGTGAAAAATTGCCACCGTATACAGGCGGTTTCGGAGGACCCACTGGGATGCTTAAACCAAATGAGTTTGATGTTCATGCAACAGTTACGAATAAACCAACTTATACACATCCCGGAAGTCCATCATACAATACACAATCACCAGTTGGTAACATTGGAGCGCCGGGATGTCAAGCAGGAGGGAATTGCGGTGGGTACTCACCTACTACGGGTGCTACGTCTGGGGCGTCAGCGCCGTCTGGATATTACGGAACTACGAAACCTAACAATGGCATAGATTCTCCTAATGATAAACAGCCAACGTATACTGGTGGTTTTGGTGGGCCAGGAGGCGTTTTGAATCCTGATAAACATGATATTCACTCAACCGGCCCTAGTAGCCCTGGCTATACTCCCTCAGGAATATACAACTCCCCTGCCTCTAGTGGTCATCCTGAAGGCTGCAAAACACCAAACTGCTATCCATCTTTGGGTAGCACAGCTGCAACTAATGCACAAGCCGAATCATTTGGTATCACCAAACCTAGTTCAGGCCCCCATCTCTCAAGCGTAACATTGCCTGCTTATCCAAGTGGCTATGATAGTCCATCCGGAGTTCACAAACCTAATGAAATGAGCGGTCCCGCATCAACACCGAGCTTTGCCCATACTCAGACACCCTCTTCTCCAGGCAGTTACGCACCCGGTTGTAAAACAGGAAACTGTGCCATTTACCCTTCAAGTGGACCCTCAGCTGGTGCCAATGCGCAACCCGGATCATATGGTGTTACTAAGCCTAATACAGATGTAAACCCCGCGACTCCGACTCATCCACAGTATATGGGTGGATTTGGTGGACCTTCTGGTACCTTCGACCTTAGTTACCATAACTCACCTGGTTGTAAAACAGGAAACTGCGCTAATCACCCCACAAGTGGACCATCAGCTGGTGCCAATGCGCAACCCGGATCATATGGTGTTACTAAGCCTAACACACATATAAACCCCGCGGCTCCAACTTATCCACAATATACGGGCGGCTTTGGTGGACCTTCTGGTACCTTCAGCCCTAACGAACATAACTCACCTGGTTGTAAAACAGGAAACTGTGCCAATTACCCCACAAGCGGGGCATCAGCTGGTGCTAATGCGCAACCCGGATCACATGGTGTTACCAAGCCTAATACAGATGTAAACCCCGCGACTCCAACTCAACCACAATATACGGGTGGATTCGGTGCACCTTCCGGAATATTTAAACCTAACGAACATACGTATGTTACACCTTCTACTGGCAGTGCTCCTACAAATTGTAAAACGCCAAACTGCGTTGGTTCACCTACAGCTAGTGCTGATGCGACAACTCAACCAGGATCGTACGGTATCACTAAACCTAGTGCCGGAAACAATCCTTCCAACGAAAAACCAATTTATACCGGTGGTTTTGGAGGTGCTACTGGTTTGTTAAAACCTAATGAATTCACTGTTTCCGCTGTCAGCCCTTCAACTAATAATAAGCCTACAGGAGCTTCTACACCTGCCGCTTGTACTTCTGGGAATTGTAATCCTCAAACGCCCCACGGCTCTGCGCCACACTCGCAAAATGGTGCATCGAGCGGAGCTCACGCTACCGCAGCAGCGACCGCTGAAGCTAATGCGGTTGCATATACTGGTGGATTTGGAGGTCCACCTGGTGTCCTCGCTCCCTATGATGATGGAAAAATTGGAGCTTTCCCTTCCAATGGACAAGCTCATGGGTCACAAATAGGCGGTGCACATAGTTCTCATAATGCTAACATTCATTTGCAACATACCACGATTCCCGGTGCTAATGGTGGCCCAACAGGTCCTGCAGGAACCCATGGAATCACAGGTGCTCAAGCCAGCAGTAACGCGGGTGCTACGGCATATGCTGGAGCCGCGGCCGACTCTTCTGCTGGTGCACATGGATCAAATTACAATCATGCAGGAAATATTAAAGGTGGCAGTCCTTGTAGCGGTGGATGTGGTGGGTCCGGCGGTGGCGCTAATAATGGCGGTTCCACCTATGAAGTTAGTGGAGGTCACGGCTTTCCAAAGTTTGTGTTCTCAGACGGGCTAAACGGAGCTGGAAGCACCTCGGGCGCTACAGCGAAGAGTCTCTCAGGCGCCAATGCGTTTGGAGTGGGAGGCAGTTATGCCAGCAGCTCAGCAAGCGCACACTCTTCTGCCGGAGCCTACACCAAAGGAGGTAAGAATTTTGAATCTGAAAAGATGTATTTACTACCAAAACCTTTTCATTTACATCATAATTTTTTGTCTTAGTATTAGATTAAAACTTATAATAACTTTAACTAGGTGTTTACTTACTCTAAATTCGTATGTATAGTTACCTACCTAACTAATTATATGTGTCGATTATGAACATAATTCCTATTGTAAATAATACCTAACAAGATTACGTAGTCTTTTCCCACGTTTCGATCCGGGATTTCACACCTGTTATTTTCTTACATTTTCATTCATTTGTTTCAGGTTACGGAAAACGATAAAATGCCGAATTGTATTAAAAACGTACTTAGTATTGTTATGAAAACGAAGACTTATTTAATGTAACTTTTACCTTTTAAGTACGATAGTCGATAGATATTGTGATAACAATGTGATAAAATTAACGGAAATTTGTTAAAATAAAAGAATAAAGGATTCACATTAAGTTATAGTGCCACTCGAGGTTTCTTCAAGTCCTTGACTTAACATGACTCACAACACAAATGTAATAAAGTACCTACTTAACTTTGTATCTAAAGACTATTACAAAATAATAATGATCCCAGTATGCACGAATTAAAACCGCATGCTGGGAGAAAAACAACGATTATTGTTAAAGCATTATGTTAAAAGCAAATAAAAATAATTAAAACTATTTAAAATCGTTTTAATAAACCAGTACCTACGTCTCATTTCCTATGATTGAATCGAAGGAATAAATAAATACCTACTTTTAATCCTACTTAAACCATATATCCGTGGCTAGCGTGAATAAATTGACATGTCGACTTAATTTTTAGAGCAATCGACTTTGGTAGATACTACGTTGACATCTTGCATTTTAAAACGTTCCGCGTTGGTTCCGCATTTTTTTTTATTGACACCGACTTCTGAAATTAAAGTTATTTTTCACTTTGTAGTGTTTTTTGGAAGTCGGTTATTTTTTTTTTTTTGTAAAAAAAGTTTTTTATTTTTCACTTTTTAGTGGGCCAATTTGTAACTTATCTAAGTTACAATAGCCTAATGTCAACTGCTCATCACCTTTTACAAAATATTGCTTTTCCCGATGCAGGGACGTTAATTGTTGAGGAGTTCTCCTTGTAAGAACCAGGAGAACTGGAGCTGATTGAGAAGTCAC
The DNA here is from genome assembly GCA_949316385.1 of Globia sparganii. NCBI lineage: Eukaryota > Metazoa > Arthropoda > Insecta > Lepidoptera > Noctuidae > Globia > Globia sparganii. The sequence continues at coordinate 13,256,425 of OX438653.1, read as the reverse complement.
CATCAGCTCCACTTCACGATACGCATTGTGCTTAGCAACCACATTAAAGTAGGTACCTAATCGAATCGCAAACCGTGAAATATTTATTATTGAGTAGTTCCGATGGCCATCTGTGGTCTTCATCATCAGTTCCACTTCACCGAATGGTGCTATCTAAGAGCAAATGCACGAGTTACTATAAAAAATACCCAAATCGCTATAGCGATTTGGGTAATTTTGTAGGCACACCTATAGGTGTGCCTACAAAATTTGAGGGTTGCCCTCGATTTCTCCAGGATCCAATCATCAGATCCTGACTTGGTGACTATGGGACCACTTCAGAAGTATCTCCTTTCGAACAAAAAAATAATTTTGAGAATCGGTCCACAATTGGCGGAGTAATCGCGTAACAAACACACAAAAAAAATATACCGTCGAATAGAGAATCTCCTTTTTTGAAGTCGGTTAAAAATAGGGATATCAAATAGGTATATTCGTTATTTGATATCCGAATTTATACTCATAAGATATTTCATAATGTAGGTACTAATTTTAAATTGACATATTGAGAAATGTCAAGTTATGGCCAACCAAAGTATTTCTGTTTATATCTAAGTTTTAAGTTGACAATTCGGTGAATAAGTAGATAACTCCTTGGTGACTAACTTGACAAGTTATTATGCAAACTATGGGGAATTTCGTTTAACTATTGTCATAATTTAATAGATGGCATAAAATAACCTTTAAAACAACTAAAACACATGTATATTAAACTAAATTACCGATTTACCAGAAGAAGTCAAACCTTGAAATTGACCGCCCTGACAAATTGCAATTTTAGACATGTCAACATAATTATTCTCGCCAGCCACGGATATTATATTCCTATCTTCAAACAATGCATATAAGTAGTAATTTTGTAAAAACCTACACGATAGGTTTTGGTATCGCTCAGTTGTTCACGCAGACAAGTGCGACGCGATTCTGGTGAAACAATAATTTCCATGAAGGTTTCATAGAAATTGTGTCGCGTCGGGCTTGTCTGCAGGAGCCTTTAATTGTAGCTAGGTACAGACGCCAGCACATCAAGCTACTACAATCTGTCAAATTTATTTCATAGATTTTCAACTTTATGGATAAAGCATAAGGTTCAAAGTTGATTGGGAAAATTTGACAGTTTCGGGTAGCTTGATGTGCTGGTGTCTGTCTAAATATTCTTGCAAGTAATATTGTTATATCTGAAAAAAAACATTTATCTATCGATATGATCGAATTAATATGACTTACCTGACCAGTGAAACATTAATTTGATCGAAGACAGGATTTTTTTTATGTAGGTGGGTATGTTGCACCCGCCCGCTAAACAGCAATATACTTTAGTCGAAAAAACAAGAATAATTTATTTCCTTATTAGTTTTAATGAAGATGTAGCAGATAATTCTAAATATGCAATAATATAAAAGCATCGTGTTCAGCCACTCCTCATTTTTTTAACATAAAAAAGGCAAGTCACATTTAGTTATTTTATTCTTTTGTTATTTACAGGGTGGCGCAATAGAACGTGCATATTGCGTCATCTTTTTTCGCGGGGTAAACAGTGCGCGGGCGGGGGGAGCCTAGCGTGGTTGGATACTGGCACTCCTGGAGTTTTAGTAACCATGAGTCACTTCGACGGGAAGCGTCGCGCTTTTTGTGTTCGCACGTTTTACGAGAACGGTCGTTCATACATCTCTACAAGGCGAATGTATTGTTCTGAATATGGATTAACACACATTAATGAAGCTCCCAGTGCAAATTTAATTAAAATATGGATAAAGCGTTTTGAAGAGACCGGTTCCACGTTTAAACCACCAGCAAAAGGTCGTCCAAGAACGTCTAGGACCACAGACAATATTGAGAGGGTGAAGGAGTCAGTAGGAAAAAATCCGCAAGTGTCTACTCGGAAGCGATCGGCGGCTTTAAACTTGTCGCGACGAAGTTTACAGCGAATTTTGAAGTTGGATCTTAAACTGCATCCTTATAAGCTCCAGTTAACACAGGAATTAAAAGAGGCCGACTTCGGAGCAAGGTTGGCGTTTGCTGAAGAAATGCTTAGTCGATTTTCCACTTTTGACAACATCCTTTTTTCTGACGAGGCTCATTTTCATTTCAATGGGTTCGTAAACCGACAAAATTGTCGCTATTGGAACGACGAGAATCCAAAAATGAAACATCAAAAACCACTGCATAGTCCGAAAGTAACGGTATGGGCAGCAATCTCAAGCAAAGGAATTATTGGCCCTTTCTTCTTTGAAGATTCACGAGGACGAAACATCACCGTTAACACCGACCGCTATGTTGCGATGTTAGAGGGATATTTGACTCCAGAACTTGCGAGATCGAGAATAGCGAATACGAGGAGTTGGTTCCAACATGACGGAGCGACCTGTCACACATCAAATGACTCTATGGCGGTTGTGAGACAGATGTTTCCTGCCAGACTAATTTCCAAAAGAGGTGATATCCCTTGGCCCCCACGTAGCCCTGACTTGACGCCTCCTGACTTTTTTTTGTGGGGATACCTCAAACATAAAGTCTACATGAACAATCCGAAGAACATCAGTCAGCTAAAGGAAAATATCCGTGGGGAAATGGCAGCTATCACCCCAGATTTATTGACAAGAGTTTTCACAAATCTGCGTTCGCGTTTAGAGGAGTGCCGTCTTCGAGAGGGCCGTCATTTAGATGATGTTATTTTTAAAAAATAAACTACTTTTAATTACCTAATCATCCTATATTTTATTTCAACTACACCTATTGTATTTATTTTTTTAGCCTATACTTAATAAATGCACGTTCTATTGCGCCACCCTGTATATTTCAATAACAAACTGTATTGAAGATCTAAATCTAATCAATCCAATGTTTGGTTGGGAACAAATTACGTCATTCTGTGTTTCTTCCCACGAAATCCTTAGAAATGTTTTTTTTTCAAGACTACGACAATGTTTCGGATTTTTTAAAGACTGACCACCTAAACATTTAACACGCTACGTGAATCGCTAACGAGGTATACCACCTATTTTTTGCGGCTACGTGTATACTCACCTATACCTACTGTGCCTACTCCTAAAGATTATTTTTTACGTTTTTGCCTGTGGGTATATAATGTAAATCTACTTACTATAACTTGGCTACGGTAGGTACGCACGGCTACACATCAAGCTATACATAACCAGTGTAAGCTGACTTCTGATTGTACGAAAAACCTATACAATGCGAAGTCAGCTACAACTGGAAATGTATAGCTTGATGTGCAGCCGTGTGAACCCAGACCGTGACAGCCTGTATTGGTTACGTGCTGGTTTAATACTGTGAATGATTAGGAGTAACGAATTTGTGTCCCCTGTGACGTACGTAATGCCTACGTGCTACGACGTAACATAAGAACCGGATAATCATCATCATCTTTCACAACAATGTTGGGGTCGGCTTCCAGCCTAACCGGGTGCAACTGAACAGCAGTATTCAACATCCAGGATACCCTATCAAAATACGCTGAGGATGGCACCGTGTGGTTTTAGTCAGTAGATGGCTAGCAGGACCATGAGGAAATCCACACCATAAACATTCGGTACCGTGACGTTGACCACATAAAGCTCTTAAAATATCATGCCTACCATTAATTACCTACTCAGTCACACACACACATAGATCTCGGTTCATCAGAATGAGTTACTATCCAATAATGAAACATTGATATTAATACGATAAATGTAGAATTATTTTATATCCTATCATTATGTAGATGCTTTAACACGAGAGAATAACAAGGATTGCAATAATTATGTTACACGAATGTAACCTTCTAACGAGGTAAACGGAGGGCTCATCTTGTTCTAATCGTAAATCACTCGATCCGTGTCATATGTTTGCTGATATAATCATCCACATCTCTTAACCATTGTTCATGACTAGTTCACGGATGCTGTGCAAATAAATTATTCATAAGCGTTCGACGTAGGTGCATCTGCCGTCAGCATCTCGTTGTCAAGGTCATTAATATATCTTAATAATCATGTAGTTATGCATGTCCTAGAACTAAAAATTCGAAGACATGTGACATCTACGAACCCGCACTGGGCCCGCGTGGTGGATTACAGCCCACTCTCTCACCGAGAGGAGGCCTGTGTCCCAGCAGTGGAAACACTATAGGCTGATTCTGAAACATGTCGTTCTATAGGATATAAGTCTACGGAATGTGAAAGGACCGTTAAATCTCCGTTTTTATTACAATTATATCTAAAAGTTAAGTTATCAACAATCGTGATGCAAATTAAGAATGGCATAAATTAAATAGTAATGACATATTATTATATTTTTTTATTCATTCTAATTGAAAATATATCTGTTTTAACCGACTTCAAAAAGGAGGAGGTTATCAATTCGGTTGTATTTTTTTTATGTTTGTTACCTCAGTACGCCGTCATTTATGAACCGATTTGGAATTTTTTTTTTTATTTGAAAGGATATGCTTCCAGATTGATCCCATTCTTGTCAAAATCCAGTTCTGATGATGGGATCCATGAGGAATTGAGGGAACTCCTCAAATATTATAGGCATACATATAGCAATTTTGGTATTTTCATCAACATGTCAAGCATTTGCATTCAAAAAGTATAATTTGGTGAAGTGGAACTGATGAAGGAGACCACAGATAGCCACAGGAACTCTTCAATGATAATAAGTATTTTACGGGTGGCGATAAGATATCTTGATTAAGATAGTTAAGCGACTATGACGAAGCAAATTTAAATAAATGGTTCTGACGAAAATGGTACCATCAAACCGATCTGATGATGAAGCTGGAAGGTAGGTACCGGAACTTCGTAATAAAACCATGTATTCTAGCCATGTTTGGGCTTATTGGAATTGTCATGAGATGCACTCTGACTATAAAAAGTAAAAAATAAAAACTTTTTAACAAATAAAAACCGACTTAAAAAAAAACACTACAAAGTGTAAAATAACTTTAATTTTAATTTTGGTAGTCAGTGGCAAAAATGTAAATACAAAACCAAAGACACCGACTTCCGAAATTAAAATTAAAGTTATTTTACACTTTGTAGTGTTTTTTTTTTGAAGTCGGTTGTTTTTTTTTTGTTAAAAAGTTTTTGTATTCATAACTATAATCCCTGTCATTTCAACTATGATGTGAGTAGGTAGGTACTGATACCTACATACTACCTAATAAGCTTTGTCGCCGTTCTGATTGGAATTCTTTCAATGATTAGATACGAATTAATTATAAATGTCATTAGGCGTATCTATTAGGCACTTTCTATGATTAGACATAGGTACCTATTATTACTTACAAGTTACAATATTTTCCTTAGATTAATTACCATTAGGTACTTACTTGATTATTTACTTTATAGTTTCCATTTTTGCCTACTTTGATAATGAAAATGAACCACGGTGCTATTAGTTATTACTACTAATACCGTTAGATATAAATTAACTGTTAGCTCACAATTAGCAGGTAGGTATACCTAGGTACTATCTATGAATGCCTATGCGTTAAAATTGCTTACACCTAGGCCTACATGTAACGAGTCATACTAAAGGAGCTACTATGCATAGGTTAAGATAGCAACATTTAATTTTCAAAATGTACGTAACTGTCTTACCTACAAGAGCAAGACATGATTTTAAATTGTGACTTAAAAGTTATATCATTCATAGAATTTAAATTGTAAATTAAAAGTAAAATCATTCATATTTAGAGTTCCAACCACACCGTCCCGAGTCCGCACTGTACCTACAACGTAAGTACGACACTGTTCTATTTACGTTTTGGCTACGACAAGCAAAATTTGGCATCTATACGCGAGCTCGAACTCACTGGTGGTCATGGCCAATAAGCACGCTGTCTCACCTGGCTTCGTGTCCGACAGTGCTAGTATGAGTGATGAGCAGTTAGATGCTAGTCTACACGAACAACGTAAAGTTCTCACGCACAGAAAGGCGCGTAAAAAAATTCGAAAAGTGCTTCAGAAAATCGAGTTTTATGAAAAAAAACACTGCATAAATCACTTACAAACAAAGCTTTGTTTTTGGTTTTGAAGATTTTACAGTTCTTTTATTACTTATTTACACTCAAAGTTACGTTAAAATAAAAAACTTTTTACAAAAAAAACAACCGACTTCCAAAAAAACACTAGGTACAAAGTGAAAAATAACTTTCATTTCGGAAATCGGTGTCGTTGGTTCCGCATCTTCTTTGATTGACACCGACTTCCGAAATTAAAGTTATTTTTCACTTTGTAGTGTTTTCTTGGAAGTCGGTTATTTTTTTTGTAAAAAGTTTTTTATTTCTCACTTTTTAGTGGGCCAGTTTGTAACTTATCCAAGTTACAATAGCCTAATCTCAACTGCTCATCACTTTTACAAAACATTGATTTTCCCGATGCAGGGACGTTAATTGTTTAGAAGTTTTCCTTGTAAAAACAAGGAGAACTGGATCTGATTGAGAAGTCACCATCAGCTCCACTTCACGATACGCATTGTGCTTAGCAACCACATTAAAGTACTTACCTAATCGAATTATTGCAAGTGCAACCCGTGAAATATTTATTATTGAGTAGTTCCGATGGCCATCTGTGGTCTTCATCAGTTCCACTTCACCGAATGGTGCTTTATGAGAGCAAATGCACGAGTTACTATGAAAAATACCCAAATCGCTATAGGTGTGCCTACAAAATTTGAGGGTTTCCCTCGATTTCCATGGGCTACCCTCATCAGATTCCGATTTGGTAACAATGAGACCACCTCGGGAGCGGGAGCATACCCTTTTAAATAAAAAAAGAATTTTGAAAATCGGTCCACAATTGCCGGTGTAATCGCGTAACAAACACACCATACCGTCGAATTGAGAACCTCCTCCTTTTATTGAAGTCGGTAAATAGCAAGAAAAACGAATCTGTGTTGGCTCATAACTTTTTAATGGCTTTTTATTTTACTATTCTGTTTCCGTACAGACAAAATTAATAATAAGTCAAAACGATACCTATCATGTTTAACTTTGGATGCACAATGTCAAACAATAGGTAGAGTAATACTCTCCCGAAATTTTTATGGAAAAAATATCGATTAGTGGCACCTTAACGTACAGAAAGGTAACTTTTACATAATATTAAACCACCAAATTAGCCATTAGGTATATGGCCTTAAGAAGCAGGTACCTACTTAGATAGGTGTATTTATTATACAAAAAGCGTTATTTTTTGCAACTACTTATTTATTTAGGTAGTGTTGTCTCAGATACTCTGTACTGAGAACACACCTACTAACGTGAGCGACATGCGTGACGCGCTGACCCTGATCAGCAAAAACAATTCCAACATGTCAGCACATACTTCTTGTGGGTATCATCCAGCATCAGTTTTAATAAACTAATGCCCGTTTTAACTCGCACTAGACGACACTTAAATGCCTAAATAAAATATTTTAGATTTTTATGGCTCTGCTCAGCGTCGAAAGTTGAAAATCTAACAGAGCGTTTTTAGTGAAAACGGGCAACCGTGTCACCGTGTCTTAATCAGGCTAAGGGGATGTTGAAGCGCATACAAAATTAAAGTATGGGTACGGTAGGTCTATTTAAGTAGTTGGGTGTGGTGGATCCTTTGCCACATTGCTGCCGGTTCGCGGTCACCACTTAAAACTTCACCTGCTCGAACGATCATCGATAACAAATAAGGCATAAGTAAGTACTAGTCGGTGCCAACGCGGACACTGGCGGTGGGCCACCATTCAACCTTAATTATTAGGGCATAAGGGTGAAAAGTGTTCAACTGCGACTGAACCAAGATCCTAGTACATATCATCGCTCTGTTAGTATAGGTTGCTGACCGAGCAAAAGCTATCAGTGTTAGTTTTCGTTCCGCTCCAAACCGCGGAAACAATTTTTATTCCATGGTGCGTCTAGAGAAATCCGGTTTTAGGAAAATTGCCAAATTACTCTTAAACGATTAACTTACCTTAACACGCACGTGTTATAGTCATGGTCATCTCAGTTAAGTGTAATTAAAAGTAAAACCTGTACCAACAACATGCGAATCTATTTTTGCTAAAAATGCTACGATACCTAGGTATAACCTACCTGAATAACTTGACGCTTGTAATTTCTGAAGGGTTAGGATGAGCCATTTCTACAGTACCTATCTGTGGTACCTAACCCCACATTTCGCCAGTTATCTTTAAGTTCCATGTAATACGGGCGAGCCTATTGCCATCAATCGAGCACACATTCAAACTCTGGGCTGTTGAGAAATTCTTGATAGAAAAACCCTTTTCCCGACCTTTTATCGAACCCAGGAACCTCGTGCTCAGCAGTAGCACTTGCGACTACAACTAAGTAGCGGTCATATATAACCATATTCGTCCATCTCAGTAAATGGATTTATAGTATTAAGGTCAATAGTCCGACATCTACTTACTGGCTTTATTATGATCTGCCAACCTTTTAAAATCGTCATAATAGGTCGGGGCAAAAATATTTTCGTATTTTGAATCTATTGTTAGTAATTAAACCTCTTTGGCAGTACTGAATGTAACTGGCTGGTTTTAATACTATTAAATGTTGACATTCTAAAGATGCAATAAATTAAAAAAAAAAAAACTAGTTCCCGCCATTTCTCAATTGTTTTTCAAGCAAGCAACATGAACGTATGTGACGAAGAAATTCGGTACATTTTAAAATTTTATTACAAAAAAGGTAAAAATGCAACGAACGCCGCGAATAAAATTTGTGCGGTTTACGGACCTAATGCGGTATCAATACGAGTAGCACAAATGTGGTTCAAGCGTTTCAAGTCAGGAAATTTTAGTGTGAAGGATGAAGCTCGCTCTGTCACAGATAAAATCAGTGCCATTTTTGAAAAAGTGGAGCAAGATCAACATATTAGTAGTTATGATATTGCTGAAGAACTGGATGTTGATCACAAAACAGTTTTACGGCATTTACAAAAGTCTGGGTACAAGAAAAAACTTGATATTTGGATCTCACTGAGAGAAACTTAATGCAACGTGTTTCCATTTGCGATTCTTTGTTGAAACGTAATAATTCCGACCCATTTCTTAAACGGTTGATTACGGGTGATGAAAAATGGATCACTTACGATAAGAATGTCCGAAAAAGATCGTGGTCGAAGCATGGGCAAGCCCCACAGACCGTGGCAAAGCCCGGCCTGACTCGGAACAAAGTGATGCTGTGTGTTTGGTGGGATTGGAAAGGAATCGTCCACTATGAGCTTTTGCCGCCGGGTAAAACTATCGATTCTGACCTCTACTGTCAACAACTGATGAGGTTAAAAGAAGCTATTGAGAAAAACCGGCCGGAGCTGGTGAATAGGAAGGGCGTGGTGTTTCATCACGACAACGCCAGACCGCACTCATCTATAGCCACTGAGCAAAAATTGAGAGAGCTTGTCTGGGATGTGTTGATGCATCCTCCGTATAGCCCTGATCTTGCTCCATCAGATTTTTACCTGTTTCGATCACTTCAGAACTCTTTAGGAAGCATAAAGCTAACCTCAAAAGAACACTGTGAAAACTACCTGTCAGATTTTTTTGATAAAAAATCTCAAAACTTCTACAGCAATGGGATCATGGCATTGCCCACAAGATGGCAACAAGTCAGCGATCAAAACGGCACATACATATTATAAATAAATAAAAAATTAAACCTAAAACAATTTTTTTTTTGTATGAAAAATACGAAAATACTTTTGCCCCGACCTAATACTATACCACAGTTATATATGGCTTTTTACTTTTCCTTTTCATACATTTTTACAAGCTTGAATGACTTTCAATGATCGTAAAATACTGTTCTTAAAACCTATAAGCACCTACGAGTATTTGATTCTACGATATTACGGTAGTCGGTGTCGAGAGCAGCGATACATTAATTTGGTAAGTAATGTGTAAACTTTGCTTCAAGACTAAGAAACAGGTACGTAAAGGATAAACCAAAATAAAATTAAAATCTACATAAATAGGTATCTTTATTTCGTCATTTTGACGATGGAAAATCCCGTCGGGCGTTGTTTGTCTCCTCAATAAAAAAAAATTAATTCATTTACTTATAGCAACGTACAGCCTAATCCGCTGGCCCTAGAAGCATGAAATTTTGCACACGAGTTCCTTCCATAGTGAAGGTGAGGAGTAAGGGTTTTTGAAAATTCATCCCCTAAAGGAGTTAAATGGGGTATGTAAGTTTCTATGGAAGTTCATCATTTTATATGGGAAATTTTATCCGGCGCAGGCTTGTTGTTGCCATAATTTACAAGAAAATCGGCCAGGTGCGAGTCGGACTCTCACACAAAAGCTGTACCATAAGCCAAAAAAACTTCGAAAAAACACGTTTCTTGTATGGAGACCCTGAAAACATACATAGAAATAGAAACATACACTATGAAAATGGTGCCGATTTTGTTGTTCACAAACTAAACTAAATTTAACTTCAGTGAATCTTTTTCTTTCTAAGTATTTCATTAAGGACAGAAGATAAATTTTAGTTTAGTCCTGTCAAATTAATACGCGCCTGGTGTAAATTGACGTAATTTTAGGATGCAAGTTTTTAATCACGTCTAAACTTGTATGCAGTAGTGGCAGGCGCTGATTAATTTGACAGGATTATACTAAAATTTATCTTTTGTTCTTTTCATAATGAAAATAGAAATAAAAAGATGCACTGAACTTAAATTTAGTTTAGTTTGTGAACAAGGGAATCGGCACCAATGTCAACTGTCTACCTATTTCGGTTCATGAGATATGTATAGGTATCCCGCTCACCCACTAATGGACAGCGGAGGCTTAGTACCTAATAGGGTTCCGTTGGCACCCTTTGGTTACGGAACCATAACAAAGGAACAATATTTTTGAAAAATCCTTAGAAAATCAACTCTAATACATGTTTCCTCCGACCCCTGACCTCTAATGAATGTGTTAGTCTAGCTACTTAATTAATAATTTCATTCATAAATATAAATCCAAATTTGTTTTAATTAATTTAATGGTAATCGTGAAATATAATTGAATGTCTTGTATTTCTTCGAAATTATCGACGGCCACTACGTCTCGTAAATCCCACGGTTCAATGTTCTTGTAGCATTATTATTAATCACCTTAACTAAGTGCTACGTCAGCATAAGAGAGTTCCACAAAACGTGATCACAATATCCGGCTTCGAAAAGTTACAAGTAATGTTTGAATGTAGTTATTAGATGCGTGAGTCACTGCGGTATTTCAGCTCGTCGTCATCAAAAAGTGAATTGTCGGAAACGAGGTTGATATGCACCCATTGATAAAAAGAATGCTCATTTATAGTTTACTAACTTCTGCCCGCGACTTCGTCCGCATGAAATTTCTTGTTCCTCCGACCCACCCTGACACATCGCGTCATCTCCCCGCGCTATCACTTCGTTTTCATTTAGCCTTATTTCTGATTTCTTTATTTTTATGATATAGCCTAATAACCTATATCCTTCCTCAAGAATTGGGCTACCAAATGAAAAATAAATTTTCAAATCCGACTGGTAGTTCCAGAGATTCCTACATACAAACTTACAAACAAAAAAACACATTTTGCCTGTTTATAATATTAGTATATACCTATAGATATAAAAAGGGACACTAGAGCCGACAGGCCACCTGCAACATTCCTAGAGTAAACCGATTTAAGCGAATACCTTCACTGTAACGTTGAGTTCATAATAGTTCGTCGCTCCACACCCACTCGATATCGACTAAGGTTGGTCAGGGCCGTGTCCTGTCATACAACATTACATCCGCAAAAGGTACTGTATGTATCAGTAAATAAACATTACGCATCCATTACTTGAATTATTTTTTACAGCATTTCTTACGCTTTTTATTCAATTCACTTGCGATGCCAGCGAAGTCTATAAAATGCGGACCTGCTACATAATCTTGCCGTAAGTGTAAATTATTACAACCATGTTTAGCATTTATGTAGGTATGTTATTACTTATTTATATATCATAAAGCAGAATAGGTTGTTTACAAGACATTTTAAGTAATGTGTAGGTATTGCAAAATATTAAAGATTTTATATATATACTTACCTACCTACACTACATATACTGCAGTTTAAACTAAAATGACGCAATAACAGTTGTTCGTTTTTATACCTATCACCTGTAAGTTGCTGGTTAGTATTTTATGATACTAATCGTCTCACAAATTTTCTATCTATCTATACGTTAGCCATGGAGTACTAAGTAGATAGAGATACCTACTAATCAAATTACTTTTCAGATTTATTTTATGGATAAAAATACCTACAGTAAACTTCAATGCAAAAACCCATAATATTCGAGAGATTCCATCAGCGTATATTTATTAATGCTGTTGCAGTGCTGCTCATTCTTTGGCAGGACTCTTTGTGTCCTCCGATTGTTTGATCTCCTCGGGAAACAGATAGTAGATGAATGATCTCACATTCAATTACCGAAATAAATTAAAGAAAATAACGTTTCGATAATTCAATTGGCGATTGTGTTGTAGGTATGGTATTTCGTTAAGATTTAAATAAAAACTCACGTATAGAATAACTAACGACTTTTTTACTAGTAGCCACGTCATGGAGAGCTATATGGTGTACATACATATTTACTTAAAAAACTAATAATATCAGACTCATCATCTCAGCCACCTTGTGTCACCGAGCGATGACCGCTAACTTTTTGTTCATAATCTTTGTACATAAGGATGTCACTATGGAAAAAGTATGATGTAATATTATTATGTTTATAAAAAAGGCTTAGTACCTAAGCCTAGTAAGAATGTTATTCTTCATCTTGTGAAACATGATTATAAAGCATGCATAATCTAGATCTATATAAATCCACCACGCAGGCCCAGTGCGATTGGTAGATGTCACGTGTCTTTGAATTTTTGGTTCAAGGAGATGCCGGTTTCTTCACGATGTTTTCCTTAACCGTTTTGAGAGCAGTGGTGATGAAATAAATTACACAAAGTGAAGTGCCTGCCTGGGTTCGAACCCACGACCCATCGTAATTTGGGGCCATTCCCACTGGGCCGCCATTGCTCTCCTCTTGTGAAGGTGGTTTCCGTTTTCCGGAATCCGAGCATGTGCTCCATCGGGCTTTAGCCTTAGGGGCTAAACCCGATTGGCGAGTTCTACGAAACTCAGTGGAATGGGTTAGGTACAGAGGCCAGTACATCATCATCAATTGAATATGAACCTTATTCCTTTGTGCTAAAGTTGAAAATCTATCAAAGAAACTTGACAGATTGGGGTAGGTTGACCTGCTTGCGTCTGTACATGTTTGATTCCAAAGTATTCTTGCTTTTTGTTTGAAAAGTTTTTTTGGTAGCCCACCACACAAGACACTGTGTGGTGGAAATACCTAGTACCTACCTGAGGTACTAGGTATTTCCACCACACGGTGTCTTGGTAGCCGTAAGTCTTAGTAGTATACATACTTATATTGTAAATAGTTATACCAACTGCTTGTTATTCATGTCAAGTTAGTCATGGGATTAACTTGGCGCTATTTTAATACTACTTAAATCACTTAGTAGGATCAACATATTATTCTCGTTTGCATGACTTAAATATTTTCTTATAAATACTGTAGAAGAGCGAACAAAGAAGAAAAGAGAGGAAGAGAACGAAGAACGGACTTACTTAGGCAAGAATTCATTCAGAAAAAAAAAACTATTCGATTTACCAACATTTTCGAGAGTAAAACTTAACAACATTTACTCTACGCTATTTGTTAATTAATATACTCATTCATAGATAATTAAGTTATTAGATGATCTCTAAAAGCTTAAACTGGTCCGTTTTACCTTCATAACCTAGGCACAACGGATCTCATAGCAAAGCAAAATGGAGTCGCATAAAAAAGTTGCCAGAACATTTTGTTCACATCTTCGATAGAGCCAGCGCAAGCAGAAATGAACCCATAAGGAAAAAGCTGGAAATTGCACATGTCACCCACTTGATATAAAAAAAACTTTTTTACAAAAAAAAACTACCGGCTTCCAAAAAACACTACCAAGTGAAAAATAACTTTAATTTCGGAAGTCGGTGTCGTTGGTTCCGCATTTTCTTTTATTGACACCGACTTCCGAAATTAAAGTTATTTTTCACTTTGTAGGGTTTTTTGGAAGTCGGTAGTTTTTTTTGTAAAAAAGTTTTTTATTTTTCACTTTTTAGTGGGTCAGTTTGTAACTTATCTAAGTTACAATAGCCTAATGTCAACTGCTCATCACCTTTTACAAAATATTGCTTTTCCCGATGCAGGGACGTTAATTGTTGAGGAGTTCTCCTTGTAAGAACCAGGAGAACTGGAGCTGATTGAGAAGTCACCATCAGCTCCACTTCACGATACGCATTGTGCTTAGCAACCACATTAAATTACCTAATCGAATCGCAAACCGTGAAATATTTATTATTGAGTAGTTCCGATGGCCATCTGTGGTCTTCATCATCAGTTCCACTATTTGCCTACTAAAAATACGTCAATTTACGTCAGGCGCTGACTAATTTAATGAAATAGAAAGAAAAAGATGCACTGAACTTAAATTTAGTTTAGTTTGTGAACAACAGAATCGGGGCCAATGTGTTACAGTTTAGATACCTAATAAATTATCAATCTCGATTAAAAACGTTTATTCGGCAGAGAAGGATGTACCTTAATGCTACACCAACATCTTACTTTTGTATCCTAAAACAAGTGAAGAAGATGAAGATTTTTCATCAGTCAATTATTAAATTGCGTAGTGCCTGCCACAAAAAAAAAACGACAAGTTTTTACCATTATTGAAATAAGGCAGTCGTGATCTATACATATAATAAAACAGTAAAAAAACTGTGTCTGTACATTGAATATATTAAAAAAAAAAATACTTGAAGGGGGTTTAGAAACAGTAATAGAGCACGAATCCAAAAAAAAAAAGTGTCTGTTTGTCTGTTTGTTTGTACACGCTAATCTTCGGAACTACTGGACGGATTTGAATGATTTTTTTTTGTTGTATAGATGTTAAGTCTGGGCAACATATAGGCTATAATTTATTTTGGAAAATGGAACACCTGATGCAGAACCGCAACAGACCAGCTAAAGTATAAGAGATACAAAAATGGTACTATAGCAAAAATTGTTCCACGTGATGAGCATTTTCTGCTGAGAGAATAAATTTGAAGATCTGGAACACCTGATGTGGAACTCCAAGAGCCCAGCTACACCATAACACATATAGGAATGACGTTTTAGCAAAAGTTGTTCAATCTGATAAGAACTCTCTGTTGACTTATAAAAATCGAAGATCTGGAACACCTGATGTGGAACTCCAAGAGCCCAGCTACACCATAATACATATAGGAATGACGTTTTAGCAAAAGTTGTTCAATCTGATGAGCAATCTCTGTTGAATTATAAAAATCGAAGCTCTGGAACACCTGTTGTGGAACTCCAAGAGCCCAGTTACACCAAAACACATATAGGAATGACGTCTTAGCAAAAGTTGTTCGATCTGATGGGCATTTCCTGTTGACTTATAAAAATCGAAGATCAGAAACATCTGATGTGGAAATCAAAACTATCACTAATTTCACTGTATAATTATAAAATAACATAAGCTGGGAGTATCTCCACGCGGTGAAGGTAGTAACAGTTTAGGACTGATTTTCGGTGACGATGGTATATCATTGAAAAGTTGACTCTACTGGCCAAAACTCCCATTTATTTTTTTATTTTATCAACTAAATATGCCTTCGGGCTTATGTTATTTGAGTGTTTAATTTCCTTTGCCATTTATCTTCTTGACACGGTAGCCTACCCGGTAACGCAGGGGAGCAGTCACTTAGATTTTAATTGATCAGGTATGTTCACAATAAAACTATAACCATGCCTAGAAAGAGGTCAAATCTTTCCCAATGTTCCAAAGGAGCTAAAAGATTGAGGATCATAAGATCCCAAGAATCTACCGAAGAGCGTCAGGAGAGACTTGATGCTGTTCGAGAACATCAGGCTCGCTCCGTGGAAACCTCTTCGGATCGAGAAGCACGCCTGCGTTCTCAGCGTATCTACGCATCGACTTCTAGGTCTCGAGAGACAAGTGGGGACGTTCCCCACTTGCGTGATACGCGACTGACCGCTGATCGTGAACGTCACGCATTGTCTCGCGAGTCGGAGACGTTCACGGATAGAGAATTGCGCTTGAATTCTCAGCGTATCTACGCATCTGCTTCGAGGTCTCTACAGACAAGTGCGGAACGTGATGCGCAACTGTCCGCTGATCGTGAGCGACATGCGTTGTCTCGCGAATCGGAAACGTTTACCGATACAGAATCACGCTTGAATTCTCAGCGTATTCGCACATATACTAACAGGTCTTTTGAAGCGAGTGATGAACGTGATGCGCGACTAACTGGTGATCGAGATTATCATACATTTTCCCGAACACGCACACAACAAAATATTCATAATCAGTTAGAAAGTGAGAGAGAAAGAATTGCTGGAGTACGGCATGAAGAGACAGAAGAAGAGCGCAACGAACGTTTGAATTCTGATCGACTTCGACATTCTCTGAACAGAATGTCGATATCATCTGAAGAATCGGATGTGTCTCAAGATATAGCCGTAGGGCGTGGCGACCTTCCTTGGGTTGATAAGGAACGGAGTGCATTTACGTATACTCCTATGATTGACTACGCCACATATTCCGCCATCGGAGGTATGGTTCAAAATTGTACTTTTTGTGAAGCTGTTAAACGGCAAAAAGAAACAAACGGTATGTGTTACTCAGGTGGAAAAGTACATATTGAAATATTACAAAATCCTCCAGAAATATTAAGATCACTGCTAATTGGTGACCATCCACAGTCAAAACATTTCTTGGACAACATCCGTTCGTACAATAATGCCTTTCAAATTACATCTTTTAGTACGAAACAGATTTCAGAAGGCACATTTACGCCAACATTCAAAGTGCAAGGCCAAGTTTACCACCTTATTGGTTCATTATTGTCTGAAAATGACCCCAAGTTTCTGCAAATACATTTCGTATCCAATTATCAAGATCAGGCAAATATTAGAAACCAAAACTTTCCGCAATTGAACAAATAGTCTGATTTCACTGCTTCAAAATATGTTGCATGAAGTAAATCCCTACGTACACAGTTTTAAATCTGCCTTAGAATCTATAAAAATATATACAAAAATGGTGCCATAGCAAAAATTATTCCACGTGAAGAGCATTTTCCGCTGTGAGAATAAATTTGAAGATCTGGAACACCTGTTGTGGAACTCCAAAGCCCAGCGACACTATAACATATATAGGAACGACGTCTTAGCAAAAGTTGTTTAGTCTGATGGGAATTTTCTGTTGACTTACAAAAATGAAAGATCTGGAACGTCTCGAATCGTCTCGCGCATCCCGTTGTTTTCCGGTCCCCGGGCTCTTAGAATTCGACATCAGACGTTTCAGATCTTCGATTTTGACGATTCCGTTGTCGCTGGCATAAGCAACAGGATCCGCGTACGAAGTCGCGGGCAGAAGCTAGTTCAGAATAATAATAATTATTAATATCAGACCAACCTTATGTTTTTCAACTTACAAACCTACTTACCCACCTACCTACAATACCTACAAGGCGTAATTAAAATAGCTGAAAACTTGAAATGTTTTTCATTGTACTGATCGTTATGAACAACTTTCTTAACGTCTTTCTCAACGTTATTTACTACAGAACGCCACATGCTATAATCCTTACTCCCACAGTCCAAGTAGTAGGTACTCATACTCCTTTTGCTTCATTTACGTTCATTTCTAGATCGTCGCACGCCGTGTTAATCAAAAACCTCATTCATCTTTTTAGTTGCTTTCCTAGTTTCGTTACCCACACACAGAATACAGAATAGTTTATCAACTCTAACTCTAGAGGAGTCTAAACCTAGTTGGACTTCCTCATTCAACACTGCTTGTAACTTATTTATCAAGCATACGTCGTATAATGCCGTCACGATTATTTTAAACAAGTTTAAGTATTCTATTTATATTCTTGCAGAAAAAGATATTAAAACGAACTGGAGACTCCGGAGTACCTATAAACTTGAAACTGGATAGTGAGATTCCTCACTATGTAAAATGCTTTTCTGAATTAAAAATTTTACTGGAGTCAAGTTGCATAATATATTAGGTAGATATATCTACTCAAGGGAGAGTTTGCCTATTAGGATGATAAATGCCTACTAAATTTACAGACGCCAGCATATCAAGCTACCCGAAACTGTTAAATTTTCCCAATCAACTTTGAACCTTATTTATGCACAAGCGATAAAGTTGAAAATCTATTAAAGAAATTTGACAGATTGTAGTAGCTTGATGTGCTGGCGTCTGTACGTAATAGTCCTCCAGACCGAATTTCGGCCATGGCGACCAATCCCAGCGGAAACCAGCCTTTGGCGCGGGAGATATTGTAATGTACTCGTGTGTGCGCAGACACAGGTGCACTCTCCCTTCCCTCACTCTCATCAGTCCGATGGGACGGAAATCCGATACGACCGGAGAGAGATCAGGCGCCGGGCCAACGTCACGGCACGGTTATTTACTTAATGTATGAACAACAAACCAACAAACTAACGGCTGTCGAAAACAAGGTGGAAAAACAAATTAAAACAGAACGACGATAGGTCAAAATTAAATGAAAGATCATAAATGTTGAATGAACTGAAATGACATCTCATTGAAGTTTAAACCGAAATAATAATAGCCTCCCCGACCGATTTCGGTCACGGTGGCCAATCTCAACGGAGATTAGCCAGGTATGCAGGAGATATTATAGTGCACAAGTGTGTGCGCAGACACAGACGTGCACTTTCTCTGCCCTCACTCTCATAGTCCGATGGGACGGCAATCCGACACGACCGGAGAGAGATCAGGCGCAGGAGGCAGGACCAAGATGCACGGGGGTATCACACCGCCAACTTCCATACTTCGGGGCTGTTACTAAGAAATTCTTAATGGAAAAACTCAATAACACTTTGTCCGACCCGGGAATTGAACCCAGGACCCGACGCTCAGCAGTCGCGCTTGCAACCACGAGACCAACGGGGCAGTTGAAACCGAAATACATATATGATGAAACAGCAAACATAATATAGGTAGTAGGCAAATATTAGTTTATGCTTTTTATATTAGATATTACAAAAGAAGTCATCGTAATATCCAGTAGCTTAATCTATGTCAACAATAACATCATGACCGCTGACCGCACACGCCGGCCGGGTCGCGATGTCGCGAAACTCGGCGCGGGTCATGAAACTGATGACCGCTTCGCTTTCCCTGCATAGTGCTTGAACTTTAAACTGGGCAGATTCTAAGATTAGATTAATAAAGATTAATGAATAGAATATGCTTTATTAACAGACTAGCGACCCGCCCCGGCTTCGCACGGGTGCAATGCAATTTAATAAATTTAATTAAATAATTAAGAATTTTAATTTAATGTTTTTTATACCGCAGCAACCGCTATGTCCATGCATTTTAAATCTGTAATATCTTCGAAAATATTAATTTAAATAACATGCTGTAAAGAACCATATTGATCTATATTAAATGCACAATATATTTAAGGTACTTAATTGGATAAGGATTAATGCTGTATTGCTTAAAATCGCTTCGTAAATAAGCCATCATTTCTCGTAAAAAGTAAACGAAAAAAAAAACGGTTATTGAGGGTTATCCCTAAGAGATAGACATATACCATTGCGGACTTTTTTGTAGACCTTTTTAAGGTGTACAATACTGTAGTACATTATTTTGACCTATCTCGTAGGGTTCAGCCAGCGTTTGAAAAGTAAGCTAAAAAAATGTGTTTATTTACGACATGTATTATATATATAAACCTTTCTCTTGAATCACTCTATCTATAAAAAAAACCGCATCAAAATCCGTTGCGTAGTTTTAAAGATCTAAGCGTACATAGGGACAGAGAAAGCGACTTTGTTATAAACTGTGTGGTGAAGAATATTTTATGAAGCTGTTATAATGTGGGGAAAAAGATTTGTGCAAGATTTCAAAACTCTTATTCTCTCTATATATTTTTACATAAATCAACGTAGGTAAATATTTAATCTACTTATCAAAAAAAAAAAAAGGTAGATGTGTAAATCGTAGCGCCTAGCAAGTGCTTAATATTCAGAGTACTTACAATCGTGTGAAGTGGATAACCTGAAGCAATCATTTATGGCAGGCGCTGACTGACAGTAAACAGATTTCCGATCTGATGGGAACTTTTAAGACTAGCATAGGTCCTTACTGCGAGGTATTGAAAATTACAATAATTAGAGTATGTTAAGCCAACAAAACACCGGAAACTATGAATAAGTCATCACGAACGTGGACAATCGTGAGGTGCGACCGTGTAAACATCCTTATCTGTTCTGTATGAAGTCTGTTTCTTCGGGTGAGGTGTTAAGCAACATTTCGCAAAACGCTTCTGCGGGCGACAATACCATGACAAGCGAAGACAAACACCTACCTTGTTATCTTATGAATAATGCCGATTATGTTGAGTAAACACACGCACACGCGACTCAATGCATTTTTCAAGAATCTTTATCGTATACAGTATGTGTTAATTTTGGATAATCTTTTCAATATTATTTTTGCTCAGCTCAAGAGTTTTAAATGAATTTATTTTGCCATTATTTTCTGAAAACCTGAACCAGTTCACCAATTTGTACAAATATAATTAGAGGGGCAATTCTCGTAATTTCAAGAACGTTCACAGTCTGATCCCAGTCTGTCAAATACATCTATAAGGGTCAGCGCACACCAAGAGCAGAGCAGAGCAGAGCATTTACTGAGATTATTGAAAAAAATATCTTATGATTATTATCATACTTCGCAAAATTGAATACACGCCCAAAGATGCTCGACCATGCTCGAGCAAGCCGACTGCGTGTTCGAGTATGCATTCTACATGTAGTAAAAATTTTGGTCGACCATGCGCGAGCATTTTGCAGTTCGGTCTGCGCTGACCCTAAATCCCTACATTTTGAAACGTAAAGTGATCGCCTGAAACATAGGTTTGAATACATTTAGTTCGGGCAGGTCGCTACCTAACACTCTAATTCACCTGCACATCATTGCACCTGAAATAAAAAAATATTTTAGTTTTAGTTTATTTTTAGGCACTATAATTGTATGGGAAATTTGCTACTCTTGGTTAAATGAAAATAATAATTAATAACTCTTCCTTTTGCAAACGTTTTTTTTTTTATTAAATAAAATATTTTAAATTTTTGACAAGTATTGACATTGATTGTCGCTGAAATGAGATTTCGACTAGATTTTGAACGTTTTTAGTTACGGGTTCAAGTCAGTTTTGTCGTATTTCGTCAACTAATTTTGTCCTTTTCAGCATTATATGTGTCAAGCAAACATTAGACTTGCCTATACATTGACTGATCACAGATTAAATCGAGGTTTCACAGAAAACGTAAAAGTTATTGCTGTATCCAAGAAGCGAGGATAATATTTTAAGAAGGCGTATTTAAATTGAAACATGTTATCAAACATAACAATGACAAGACAATAACTAAGTATACTTTAAGAAAGAATTATACTTATGTAATTTACATAAACAGACGTTAAAAGTAAGCGGAGAGAACCTACGTTGGGAGTTGGGTTATAATACGTATAACACTGCAGCGCGAGATTTAATCTGAATCGTTTTTCTTTCCATGCTTATAGGATTGCGAAACCAGCAGCATTTGATAAAAGTTTAAGTAAAGTTCATTTACATATTGTGAAATGTCCATTGTTGTTTTTAGTGGACAAGTGTGGAATGATTTAGATACAACCTGTGCGTGCGGCCGGCGGGCGGCGGCGCACGAGTCACCTAGATGTCCCACCTATTGTCCACGCCGCGTCCACTGCTGGGTGAGCCGTCATTACCTCACACTTTCAATACTGGGTTACGAGAATTTTTCTTCAAGGTCCTCGTTTAGAAGCAAATAGAGGAGGTATAAATGGAAAGACGAGCAACAATAGCTCACAGTTAGAGTTCAGCAACTCGTTCGAAAATGTATGCGTACATCGGTTTCGTAATGTGCTTTTTAGTCGGTACGTGCAGTGAAATTAATGAACAATCGATACTTTTATTTTATTTGATAGAAATCTAACGGTGTGTTTTCTGTTTATAGGGAGTAGTGTAGCGTACTACCCGCAAAGAGAAGCACCCTACTACTCCGGCCCAAACGACCCATATACAACAGGCGTCAACCAGGTCCCGAACTCCATCCAGGAACCGTCGCAAAGACTCTTCTGGGGCAACCAGGGCAGCAACCAAGTTGGCGGCACTGGACTATGGGCAACTTTGACTAACAAGTTCCCGTTCCTGGGATCCATGTTTGGTCGTATGGAATTGCCTACGCAATACGGAGTGCCCAATCAGTACGATGTGTCTCCGCTGTACGGAGCTCCTGGAAACTTCTATCCGGGCCAGCAGCAGGTTTACCAACAGGTGCCTCAGCAAAGTCCCCAGCAATTTGGTCAGCAGTTTCCACAGCAGTTCCCTCAACAGTTCCAACAGCAGTTCCCTCAACAATTCGGTCAGCGCTTCGTCCCGTCGGGTCGGGACGTGGGGATTACTGACGACGCAGTGATAGTGACTCCACCTTTCGTGCCTCCAGTGCAGCCCGCACCATTCCCTTCCCCCGTGCCTGCGCCAGCGCCGGTCCCAGTACCCGCGCCAGAGCCTACCCAGGACAAAGGATACACGTATAACAGGCCACAGTACAGGTTGGAACTGCCCCAAAAATAAGCTGAAAGTATGTCATTTTAGCAACTGACTGACCGTAACAATTAGGTAGTTAAGATATTGCACGTTTTTTTTTTAAGTTTCAGTGTTTTCTTTTGGCAAATATTGACATTGTCTACGACGTGTGAAGAACAACTTGTACTTGCCAAATATTATATGTTAGGAAAATTTACACCTTATTCGGTTCAGTTCAGTTTTTAAGAAACAGTTTTAGTAAAAATCATATCTTGACACCACGTAGGTACTATGCTAGTTTATTCCATAATCAGGAAATGAACCTTAAGTCCGGGCTACATCGGACATACGAGCCTGCACCTGCTTTGGGCCACTGTACAAATTATGCGCTGCACCTGCCTTTGTAGCCTGCCCTTTACGATTGGTTATTTTAAAACAGTTTTCTTCAAAGTCATACATCAAAGTGGTACTGAGTTTTATTTTCTTTAAATTAAAACTTACGAACGAGATTGTTTTAATACATCGAGTACGGGTTCGATGTTATCAGCGTGAAGTGTTCTATATAATAACACTAGTTTATACTAGTGTTATTATATAGAACCTCTTAGTAAAATTACACCATAAATGTTTATAAAGGCAATAAAACAAATTATGTTCAAAATTTAATTTTTAATTTTTACCATCCTGAAACGTTTTCACCTAATTATTCCTATTTATTGCATATATAAAAATATATAATTATATACCCATAAATTAATCTAGTTAAGTATCTTATACAAACAAGTACCTTGATTAATGTCAGACCAAACTATGGAAGACGAGAAGATACTTGCATAGATGCTATTTCATTATTCATTTTGTGCAGCAACAACTGCATAAGCTATACCTAAGTTATGTATAACACTGCATTTAATACACCTTTGTATCGAGGACTCTAAAACAGAACATGTCTCATGAAATTACATCACGTAGTATTCGTAGTAAGTAGTAATAGCCTAGGAATCAAGGTAGAAGGCGTTACCTAACACTACCTAACCTAACCTAAGCCTGTTTACACTGACACTAGACCACAGAGAGTTGTGTACCATTTGCAGACGATATTTCAGTCCTCACCTCATGGCAAACAAACGCTAATTTAGATGATAAATTATTCACTATTATATTCTTAGTACAACAATAAATTGGATGAGCGAGCATAATCTCGAAATTATATTTACTCAAACCAAATTCATCCTCCACAAAAAAACAGAATAGATATAAACTTTATATTTAATCAACAAAAATTAGAAACAAACGATTTCACTCTCTTAGGGTTGAAAATAGACACACATACAGAAGGTTATTTCAAAAATTTATAAAGTTTCATATACCCTACGCAAAATGAAAAACCTACCAACTTACAAACCGCAATAGTCACATATTATGCATAAGCCCATGCTTGGTTAAGCTAATGGCACTATTTTATGGGGAAACAGCACAGACGCTTCTTCCTTATTCACCCTACAAAAAAAACTAATACGAATAATTAAACTAATTAAACAAATATACAACAAACAGAAAGATGCAAGCCTTGCTTTCAGAAGCACAAAATTCGCACCTTAATTGGTATTCATATTTTAGAATAATGTAAACTGGTCCCCAATATCCATAATCTTATATGTAACACACGAGAAGACATATTCGTTGCGCAAACAAAATATTCGTTGCGCCACAAAAACGTATTAAACTGCACTCTTCTAGTCCATATGCCATGTCAATAAAAATATATAATAAACTACCGGAAAACATAAAAAAAGAAAACAAAACCAATATATTATTAAATAAATTAAAACAATTCTTAATTAATAAAAGTTACTACACAATAGACGAATATCTAACAGATAAATTCAATAACAAATAGATACAACTATTTACCAGATAAGTAAAATAATAAAAAACAAAAAGTTATAATATATAAACATTAGACAGACATTTAAATATATAACTATATTAAACACACTAAGTGCAATACAAAATATTTAAGCGAATAAGTAAATAAACGATATTAATATATAATTTAATTTTTAAAAAATATAAATAGATTGATTTACATAAATTATATTCAGAGAATAAATAAATGGGTAGTAAATAATACAGGTATAAAAACAAATACTATTGTTAAAAACAGATCAAATCTATACATATAATAAAACAGTAAAAAAACTGTGTCTGTACATTGAATATATTAAAAAAAAAATACTTGAGGGGGGTTTAGAAACAGTAATAGAGCACGAATCCAAAAAAAAAAAATTGTCTGTTTGTCTGTTTGTCTGTTTGTTTGTACACGCTAATCTTCGGAACTACTGGACGGATTTGAATGAATTTTTTTTTGTTGTATAGATATTAAGTCTGGGCAACATATAGGCTATAATTTATTTTGGAAAATGGAACACCTGATGCAGAACCGCAACAGACCAGCTAAAGTATAAGAGATACAAAAATGGTACGGTAGCAAAAATTGTTTCACGTGATGAGCATTTTCTGCTGAGAGAATAAATTTGAAGATCTGGAACACCTGATGTGGAACTCCAAGAGCCCAGCTACACTATAACATATATAGGAATGACGATTTAGCAAAAGTTGTTCAATCTGATGAGAACTCTCTGTTGAATTATAAAAATCGAAGATCTGGAACACCTGTTGTGGAACTCCAAGAGCCCAGCTACACCAAAATACATATAGGAATGACGTCTTAGCAAAAGTTGTTCGATCTGATGGGCATTTCCTGTTAACTTATAAAAATCGAAGTTCAGAAACATCTGATGTGGAAATAAAAGCTATCGCTAATTTCACTGTATAATTATAAAATAACATAAGCTGGGAGTACCTCCACGCGGTGAAGGCGGTAACAGTTTAGGACTAATTTTCGGTGACGATGGTATATCATTGAAAAGTTGCCTCTACTGGCCAAAACTCCCATTTATTTTTATCGAATAAATATGCCTTCGGGCTTATGTTATTTGAGTGTTTAATTTCCTTTGCCATTTATCTTCGTGACACGGTAGCCTACCCGGTAACGCAGGCGAGCAGTCAGGAGAGACTTGATGCTGTTCGAGAACATCAGGCTACAACTCGCTCCGTGGAAACCTCTTCGGATCGCGAGGCACGCCTGCGTTCTCAGCGTACAAGTGGGGACGTTCCCCACTTGCGTGATGCGCGACTGACCGCTGATCGCGAACGTCACGCATTATGTGGCGAGTCGGAGACGTTCACGGATAGAGAATTGCGCTTGAATTCTCAGCGTATCTACGCATCTGCTTCGAGGTCTCTACAGACAAGTGCGGAACGTGATGCGCGACTGTCCGCTGATCGTGAGCGACATGCATTGTCTCGCGAATCGGAAACGTTTACCGATACAGAATCACGCTTGAGTTCTCAGCGTATTCGCACATCTACTAACAGGTCTTTTGAAACGAGTGATGAACGTGATGTGCGACTAACTGGTGATCGAGATTATAATCATACATTGTCCCGAACACGCACACAACAAAATATTCATAATCAGTTAGAAAGTGAGAGAGAAAGAATCGCTGGAGTACTGCATGAAGAGACAGAAGAAGAGCGCAACGAATGTTTGAATTCTGATCGACTTCGACATTCTCTGAACAGGATGTCGATATCATCTGAAGAATCGGATGTGTTTCAAGATATAGCCGTAGGGCGTGGCGACTTTCCTTGGGTTGAGTTTCTTCCTTGAGTTAAGGAACGGAGTGCATTTACGTATACTCCTATGATTGACTACGCCACATATTCTGCTATCGGAGGTATGGTTCAAAATTGTACTTTTTGTGAAGCTGTTAAATGGCAAAAAGAAACAAACGGTATGTGTTGCTCAGGTGGAAAAGTACATATTGAAATATTACAAAATCCTCCAGAAATATTAAGATCACTGCTAATCGGTGACCATCCACAGTCAAAACATTTCTTGGACAACATCCGTTCGTACAATAATGCCTTTCAAATGACATCTTTTGGTGCGAAACAGATTTCAGAAGGCCCATTTATACCAACATTCAAAGTGAAAGGCCAAGTTTACCACCTTATTGGTTCATTATTGCCTGAAAATGACCCCAAGTTTCTCCAAATACATTTCGTATCCAATTATCAAGATCAGGCAAATATTAGAAACCAAACTTTCCGCAATTGAACAATAGTCTGCTTTCACTGCTTCAAAATATGTTGCATGTAAATCCCTACGTACACAGTTTTAAATCTGCCTTAGAATCTATAAAAATATATATAAAAATGGTGCCATAGCAAAAATTATTCCACGTGAAGAGCATTTTCTGCTGTGAGAATAAATTTGAAGATCTGGAACACCTGTTGTGGAACTCCAAAGCCCAGCGACACTATAACATATATAGGAATGACGTCTTAGCAAAAGTTGTTTAGTCTGATGGGAATTTTCTGTTGACTTACAAAAATGAAAGATCTCGAACGTCTCGAATCGTCTCGCGCATCGCGTTGTTTTCCCGACCCTGGGCAGAATTCGACATCAGACATTTCAGATCTTCGTTTTTGACGATCCCGTTGTCGCTGGCATAAGCAACAGGATCCGCGTACGAAGTCGCGGGCAGAAGCTAGTATTTAATATTAAGGAAAACCATAAAAGCGCTCTTCCTCTCTCCTCTTATTTCAAATTTTGCGGGTCCATAATTGATTCTATTGTTTTTTACTTACCACCTGTATGTGTACATTATGGATGCAATAAAGATAGAATTTAATTGACAGCGACAGTTAAATGTCTTAATGTCTAAAGTTGTAAATCCAACAGTGCACTTTTATTTAGGTATACATATAAATGTCATCTAGTGTTAGAGAGAACGGGCATGAATGCTGTTCATCGGTGCATACACTGACCAACAGAATTTGATCTGTAGTCAAAACGAAATATGAGAGTTTATGTGCATTATAGATCATATTCTAGGATAAAGATAGAGTGAATTCTTGATCAGTGTTCCAGGAACTGAAGGTATACCTATAAATCTACAATGCCTATAGCTTATGCAGTGGTTGAACTAGAGGAGAGCAATAGTCATTAGTGAACAGATGAAGACTGGTCGTAGTATCCAGCTCCGGACTCGTCCACACCTATGGAGGTGCTGGCTGACACCGAGTGCCCTTGCACCGGCCCGAACTGACGACGAGTCATTCCAGAACTGTAGAAGTAATTAATTGTGATATTAATATGATGGTCAACAGAGAACACAGCCGCGCTCGGGGTTAAATAATAAAAGCCGCACGGGTCGATCTTCAAGGTTAAACAACGCTTGCCGAAATCGGCCAGTAAATGGGTGACCATCCAGGTAATTTCGATAAGGTTTTGTCTAACTTGGATCTATTTGCATTATCCGTTGGAAAATTTAAAAACATATTGCTTGACACAATCAAAAAATTATGTGAATAATATTGAATCGGATAAAATAAATTGGTCAAGGTTGTCGTTCGTAGATCTTTGACTGTTGTTATGGGTAGTTAGCCCCAAAGCCTGACAACTAGTCATATCAAGGGGTATCGTGTTACCCAAACAGGGTTGTGGGGAGTAGGTGTAAATTGGGGTTTCTGGATCAGAGGAGATCCAGAAACACCCAATTTACATTATCATCTTCATTTTATTGAAAAGAATGATCTGGTGGCTCCAATGTTTATCTTTTTTATCTATTCAGTCTATAAATATGAAAAAGTTTCTGTCGAATTTGCCTATTCAACCACTTTTTAGTTTAATAGATATCATGAGAACTTAGGATATTCAATATAAATATGCAACATTTATTCTAATTCAACATTCATAATTATATGCATTCTAATTTTTTATCGTTACATTATTACATTAATTCAACAATTCAATGATACGCGCATGAAATTTGAGTAACAGTCGGTCTATTCGACACGACCGCCTAACGAAAATGGAATGCGCTCCCTCGTCCATTGCGCTGCCTTATATATTAATAATTATACATATATGTAGTGTAGTGGTTATTTACTTTTAATTTTATGAGAGATCTTAGAAATAAAAAGCAAAACAATATTTGGAATGATTATATTTTATATGTCAATAACATGAAGTTGAACTTAACTTTTTAACTATTTTAGTAACTAAATGCTCAGTTTCACTCATGATTTCATCAAAATCACTTATCACTAAATATTGTATATTCACGCTTGCACTACCCGGGTCATTGTCTATTTCTTCCATAAGACGACCATTCACATCATGTACAATTACTTTAATTATTCGACGAACATGCCCGGGCTCCTTACGCATGATAAAGGATGTGTTTTTAACAGACTTCGACTTTTTTTCTTTCTTCTTCAATTTTTTCTTTTCTATTTTTTGCTGTCTACTCTCTTCACATGCTTCATCCGCCACTTTAGTGTACCAGCTCTCTTGGTCTTGAGCATAGTAAAACGGATTAAGTACTGGATCTGAGCAATCTGTCAAGTTCTGAAACAAGAATATGAATTATTTTGTGTTATTAAACAGCATCAAATATGAATTCAATTGGTAACATCGATGAATACTTAGATACTTACGTTACATTGTTGGTCAATGTTATCTAAAACAGGACTGTAGGATGGTGAGTGTGACATTCTTAATTCTATGTCAAGACTTTTGTTAAGCACCTAGAAAAAAAATTGTAAATTAATATTTCTATTTAAAAAACAATTAAGTTATGGTTGAAACGTAGTGTTATGTGTAGAAATAAATACTAATAACGATTGTACTGACTGATAATAACGTTGGAATTATTTTTTAAGTGTTGGTTAAAATACTGAGGAATAATATTAAAACTTACCGATATTACACGATAAAGACAGTTGCAGCAGTCAAGTGTAGAATTCGAATAGATTTTTGTTAAAATATTTTTTCTATTTATATATATACATAATTTTCATCAATAGAGTTCAAAATCGTACGTTTTTGTTAGATATTATTTCTAATACTAAAATGGCATGGTGAAATTGGAACCCTAACATCTCGACACGTGTCTAATATCTTTTTGTTTACTAAAAATAATATGAATAAAATAAATACTACAATGCGTTTGTTCAGTGTAATTTTTCCCTACATGCAATTGAGAAAAATCGGTAGGCAAAGTCTTAGCAGAAAGCTAGTATGTCAATCATAATTATTTTTGCAATGTAAGTATTTATTTATAAGGAGAAGATCAAAACAATACAGCAATATCGACATACTACTGTTACGTTTGGTTTTATCTGCTATTATTTTAATATTCTGAAAGCTTATTTTGCTAAGTCACCAGTAGAAAGGTAAGTAAATACTTAATATTTTTTGTTTGTAGATATATCTATATTTTTAAATCAAGTGTTACTTTATTACTTTTTGATGCTATTTACACCTTTAAAACGTATTAAAATTGGTTACAGGTTAAAAATAATATATCATCTTCATAATACTTATATAATATTGCGACAGAACACACTTTTAACTTCGCTAGATTCTGGCTAAACTACATTACAGAACAAAGCAGATCTGGATTCCATTTTAGAAAAACTTCCTCTTTTTTGTTTTAATCTTAAAGTTGATAAACACATCACCATCTTTTGCTCGACGCAGTCGGGTAAAAATAATTGTAAATAAATTAGAAATCGCTGATGTCGTGTTATATATCAAACCATTATAAATTTCGCATACTACTATATACATATGGTTTTTTGCCTGCTTTTATTGTTATAATTTATTGTAATTATATTAACATAATATCATGCTTCTCGTAATTTAAGGCTTTGGTAGATGTCTATACAGGGTGCATTTGAAATCATGGGCATTATTTTAACCTAAGGTACTACTTATGATACTAATTGCATTAGGGCTACTATTACGCAAATCAAAAATATTATTAATGCAAGTATGGAAAACCTTAAAATGTAGTAAGTCATACAAAGTATCAAATTAGTTGCGCTTCTCGATCACAAATGCGTAGGTACACTACGCCGTACGCGCGTCCTTGGGCGTGAATTCTTTGACCCCGCCCGACTCACGTGACATTCGTAAGTTGCCAATGAATTGATTCATAATAAATTCCAATTTTCCCTTCGTACTTTGCCGGCTTAGGACGGTCAAAACTACGTCAACTAACATACATAAAAAAAAAAACATTTACGTACCTAGCTTGTGGATTGTTTTGAAAAAACCTTATTTGTCGGTAAAGTGACAGAGGGTAAACGGGTGCTCTTCCACGAGCTTGTGCATGTGCTGGCACGTGAAAAGACGAAAAATCCAACAGGTTCTGAGTGGTTCTGGTGGAATGAGACCCCGTGAAGGAATAGGGTCGTTCGGGTAGCGCCGATGGAACATTTCACGAGTTCATACTAAATTTCTTGTGCGATCGTAAATTACAACCATTTGTGGGTATTGTTGGTTGGTGTACCTAGCCTGCACATTACGCGGTCGAGGCATCGTGTACACAAACACACACACAACACACAACTACTACACTAACACTTAATACACTGCAATCCAAGCACCGTATGACGCGAGCGGCGAGTACGGCGATTACGTCACGGGATCAATAAATCAATTACGCGTCAATGCACCTGCGCAGTCGTTATGACACTGGTTCCGGGTTCGTGACTTCGTGTTGCGGCGGGAAGCATACCCCGCGCGGGGGTGATATTCGTATTTTTGCGAGTGAGGGAGTGGGACGGAGAGAGTTCAGGGAATCCCGCCGGACGGAATGTCTTGTAGCCCATTGTTATTATTACTTGTGAGGAAAAACCCGCGCGCGCGCAGGTGATGTTTGTTTACATTTCGCTTTGCGCTGTACTGCGCTTTAAGATTTTGATATTTCAACAATTATTGGCGTTAACGAAGTATTTTGTTTTAATTACTTTAAGTGTTTATTTGCAATAATAAGCTTTGTGCAATTTGATTTACTACATTTTTAAGGTTTTCCTTACTTGCATTAATAATATTTTTGATTTGCGTATTAATAGCCCTAATGCAATCAGTATCGTGAGTAGTGCCTTAGGTTAAAATAATGCCCATGACTTCGATTCCACCCTGTATAGTGTCATACAATTACGTCTATGCAGGGTAAATAATCCGACCGAACAAATATTAAGGTAAATTTTCGCATATGAACTGTTACACCCAGTTTGCCACGGTGACTATCGAACCTAATGTAAGTGATATGTAATAGGAATAGCCGTTTTAATCTATACTAAAAGGCTCCGAAACTACTGAATCGATTTGAAAAATTCTTTCACAGTTGGAAAGCTAAACTTTTCCCGAGTAACATAGGCTATTTTTTCTTCCCGGTACGGGCAATAGTTCTCACGGGACGCGGGTAAAACCGCGGGAAAAAGGCTAGTATCGTTTAAAAGTAAACTCGAGACTTGGCGGGGGGGGCACTGCCGTGCTCCCAGATCCTATTTGGATGCAATGATCTGACACAGCATTTTACAAACACGTGCCCTATTCCATATTCGGGATATTATGACGTGGATTTATCACTATTTAAGAGAGTGCCTCTTGAAGTTTCACCACAAAACACTCATCCGAGAGCTGGCAGCATCTTCAACTACAACCTTACCAGTATTTACAAATTTACCAGATCTTCTATCTACAAAATGTAAGTGAATTTAATTTATGCTTTTATTTCTATGTTGTGTCAAACACTTGTGCATTTATTAAATATCTTCATCTAACTTTTCAATCATTCCCCTATTAATTGGTTCTATTTTGCAATTATTCATATTAGTACTTACATTCGATCATTCAGCTATTCAATTATTTAAATTATTTTACTATTCAATGATTCTTGATTTGATAATTATAATTATTGTTAAATTACTAGTTATTTATACAGTTGTTTTTTTTTTTTTTTCAGGTCCCAGCAAATGGCTGATCAGCTTTTCCCTTCAGACGATGAGTCAGCGCCGGAGACCGTTGTGAAAACTAAAGTTGAGAAAAAGAAGCGCAAGTCACCTGCGCCCACAGTGTCCCACTCCCAGGCATCGACCAGCAAAAAACAGAAGCCGTACTCCAGACCAACAGCCAGCGATTTGTTTGGCGACGATTCTGGCGATGAAGAGTTAACGACAACTGGTAAAAAATGTCAACCAATCTACTCATACATCACCCGTAGGCTTGCCAACGGTTTTGCGAGACAAATGGCCGAAAACAAATCAGGCAGTTATTACGTGGAATTAAAAGTATATAACTGTAATGATATCGAGCGAGTGCCACCGGTGAATAGATGGCGGCACTCAATCATGACTGTAAAAAATAAATGCGAAACCGAGTCAGAGTCCTGGAAGCAGTTAAATTCGTACATAAAAAGTGTCCGAAAAGAATTTAAAGACTATCCGCCTACATTCATAAGTTCGTACCAGTAAAAATAATTTACATAAATTCACTTACATATCTACTCATATTATTATTAACTATGTTACATAAAATTGTTTAATCATTATATCATAATTGTATAATCCAATAAAAGATAATGGACTAAACTATATGGCTCCTGGGACTATCCTCAAATAGGCATGAGACATAGGTATATCGTTAGATAGGACATAGCTTTTGTAATATTTAAAATTGTACTCTCTTATTTAATCTTACAAAATAAATATTTAACAGTATTTGTTTTTTTTTCTTTTTCAGTCGACTCACCTACTAATTCAACTTCAACTACTTATATTAGTTGTGATAAATGTAAAATTGAGATCCCTGAACATGAATACCGATATCATATAAGAACTAATATCCATAAATCAAATTGTCTTATAAAATCAGAGTTTGAAAATGTTCATATTGTTGCCACGGCATTCAAAAACCGAATTATGACTTATCGCTTATGCCCATCTAAAGAAGACGAGTACCTTATTATAGAGGCGTTCTTAGATGGGAAGCGAGATGATATTTTTAAAATCATTGAATTAACGTTATTAAAGCATGTCTCTATCAAAGTGAACTTCGAGTTGTTTGCTCACTTCATGTTACCTGTATCGGGTGAACAGCAACTGAAGTCATTTAATACTAAATATCAGACCGTATATCAAAATATAAATTATGATGAATTATACTCACATGTAAAAGAGATTTTTAACATGAAATTATCTGAGTTTGAGCACTGTAAATCTGGATGGACATTTATGACTATAAGTTACATAGAAATGAATATAAATAAGTACTCACCCATGCGAGGCGGCTCTTACATGGAGCTGCCTGCTAAAATTAAGAATACTAAAAGTTGTCTGAACATACAGAATAATGATAATTATTGTTTTTTGTGGAGCATAGCTGCAGCATTATATCCAGCTAAAAATAACGTTTGCAGACCAAAGTCGTACCCAAATTTAACGTCAATATTTAATATACAGGGGATGTCTTTTCCACCCTCATGTAGAGATATTGAGTTATTTGAAAAAAATAATCGTGGAATAAGTGTCAATATTTATGGATTAGACAAGCATTATAATGTTACTGGTCCTTTATACGTCTCCAGTTGTAAGAAAATGAAACACATTAACTTGCTATATTTCGAACAAAACAACAAGGCTCACTACTGCTTGATAAAAGATCTTTTGCGTTTAGTTAGAAGACAAGTCTCACAGCATAAAGGCCAAATGTATTTGTGCGATATGTGCCTACAGTTTTATACTAGTAAAATAAAATACGCTTCACATAATTGTTCTAAAATTATAACTTTAATGCCAGAAAAAAATAGTTTCTGAAAATTTATTCATTATGAGAGACAACAAAAAATTAACTTTGTCATATATGCAGATTTTGAATGTTTATTATCTGATTTTATTGAACCGAATACTGATAAAAATACAATAAGAAACAGACGCCACCAACCATCGTGTTTTGATTATTATATATGTTGTTCTCATGACAAAAGTTTGAATAAGTTTGTAACGTACAGAGGACCAGATTGTGTGAAAGTATTTGTAAAAAAAATAATTAAGGACGCACAGTTCATTCATAAGATATTAATTTCAAAAATGCCCATGAAGCCAATGACTAAAGAACAAACCGATGATTACCGTAATTCAACTATATGCCACATTTGTAAACATTTATTGTTCGATGATAAAGTGTGTGATCATGATCATATTACTGCGGAATATAGAGGCGCAGCTCATTCATATTGTAACTTATCTTTTAAAGTATGTTCATTTATTCCTGTTGTGTTTCATAACTTATCTGGTTATGATGCGCACTTATTTATTACAGAATTATCAAAATACGATGGTGAAATAAAAATCATTCCTAAAACAAAAGAGAAGTATTTATCTATAACAAAAATCATTAAAACAGATAATAAGAGAATGCCTGTACAAATTAAATTTATAGATTCTTTTTAGTTTCTCAGTTCAAGCATTGATACATTGAGTAAAAGTTTATCATACGAAGACTTTACACATTTGTCGTTCCATTATCCTGACAAGGACCAATTCAATTTAATAAGAACAAAAGGTATATATCCATATGAATATGTCAATTCATGGCAGAAATATAATGAAACCGAGCTGCCATCAAAAGATTGTTTTTATAATAGCTTAAACATGAAAAATATTACTGATGATGAGTATAAACATGCTCAAACTGTTTGGAATTGTTTTAATATTGGTTCTATTGGTGAATACACAGATTTATATTTAAAAAGTGACGTACTTTTATTGTGCGACATATTCGAAAATTTTAGAAAAATATGCTTAAAGAATTATAGTCTTGATCCCGCATACTATGTCACTTCACCTAGTCTTAGTTGGGATGCAATGCTTTTCTACACAGGTGTCCAGTTAGAACAAATTAATGATTTAGAAATTTACGAAATGATTGAAAAAGGTATACGTGGAGGGCTAGCACAGTGCACTCACCGTTACGCCGAAGCTAATAATATTTACTTACCTAATTTCAATGATTCCAAACCGTCAACATATTTGATATATCTTGACTGTAACAATCTTTACGGTTATGCTATGACAAAGAAGTTACCCATATCAGATTTTAAATTTATGGCACATGAGGATATTGTCAACTTTAATGTGTTTAATGTTTCCGATGATGCTAGTCACGGTTATATTTTAGAAGTTGATATGATGTACCCGGACCGTTTACATGATTTGCATAGTGATTTACCCTTCGCTCCGGAAAAATTTATACCTATTGGAGGCAAGACACCTAAATTAATCGCTAATTTGTATGATAAATATAATTACATAATACACTATGTTCACCTGAAGGAATGTCTTAAAAACGGTCTTGTATTAAAAAAAATTCATAGAATACTTCAGTTTAGACAAGAAAGCTTTTTAAAGAAATATATAGACTTAAATACTAAATTACGACAAGCAGCTTCAACATCATTTGAAAAAGATTTTTTTAAGCTTTTGAATAATTCCATATTCGGTAAAACAATCGAAAACAAACGCAAACAGGTAAATGTTAAATTAGTAACTAAATGGAATGATGAATGGAATAAAACAATAAGTCAGTAGGAGCAGAGAAATTGATTACAAAACCCAATTTGAAGAGTATTTCTATTATCAATGAAAATTTTATTGCTGTTCAATTGAATCATGAAAAGCTTATTTTAGATAGACCGATATATGTGGGATTTACAGTGCTCGAATTCTCAAAACAACACCTGTACAATTTCCACTATAATTTTATTAAGAATAAATATGGTAGTAATGTCAAACTATGCTACACCGACACTGATAGTTTAATGTACTTAATACAAACACAAGATTTTTATAAAGACATGTGCAATAATATACGAGTGTTCGATACTAGTAATTTTGATGTCAATAATCCTTATAATATTCCCCAGATGAACGCTAAGGTTCCTGGTTTGTTTAAAGATGAATTAGGGGGTGATGTGATTGCTAAATTTGTGGGATTGAGAGCGAAACTGTACTGTATTGAATCACTAAAAACACAAATTAAAAAAGCTAAAGGAGTATCAAAACCAATCACAAAAAATTTGAGCCCATCTAATTATAAGAAAGTGTTATTTAAGAATATTGAACTAAAGCGTAAAATGAATATGATCAAATCAATTAGACATGTTTTGTATTCACAGCAAGTTAATAAAGTGATATTGAAAAGAAATGATGATAAAGTGCAAGTTCAAACGAATCAAATAAATACTCTACCCTGGGGTCATACTAATACTATATTGTAATTGGATTACATAAATATAGTTATAGTTTAAACATAGATATAAGTATATATTTGACATATAACATGTTTTATCATACTTAAATAAAATACTTTTAACCTATAAACCTGTTTTTATTTAAGTTACCTTGAAAAAAAAAATAAAAAAGAAAATATTAATCCGTAATAAGAAAAACATCATTCTTGCACAGGTGGCATACTTGAATTAAATTTATTTTTGAGTTCACCCTAATATTTTGCATATTATGTATATATGTGAATGCTAAACAGCATTTGAATTAATCGACAAGATGAAGTTGATCAAGCAACCCATATCCCTAAATGTTAATAATATAAGATTAAGTGACTCTGCCCACCACATCAGACATAGCACTTTATTGCCGAATACCATTCGCTGTATAATATGTGGTCCGTCGAACTGTGGTAAAACGAATGTTATGATTAGTTTACTGCTGCATGAAAATGGGCTCAAATTTAGAAATCTGTATCTTTACTCGAAAACTTCTTTTCAACCTAAGTACCGTTTCTTGGCTGCAGTATTGAAAAAAGTACCACAGGTTAATTTCTTCGAGTTCAATAATGATAAAGATGTCATTGCTCCGAGTGAAGCTTTACGAAATTCTGTATTTATTTTCGATGATGTTGCTTGTGAAAATCAAATAAATATCCGCAATTATTTCTGTATGGGTAGACATAAACAAATAGATTGTTTCTATTTGTCTCAAACCTATTCTAAAATTCCAAAGCAATTGTTACGTGACAATGTTAATTTTCTTATTATATTCAAACAAGATGATGTGAATTTAAAGCATATTTATGAAGAGCATGTTAGTTCTGATTTACAATGGAAAGAGTTCAGAAATCTTTGTAAAACTGTTTGGAGTAAACCTTATAATTTTCTACTTATTAATAAAGAATCGTCATTAAATAACGGAAGGTACAGACAGAATTTTGATATGTTTTTTAAATTTGACTGACTGTTTATATGTACATATAAGTAATTAACATGTAAAATCAAATTCAGTATTATTTGTTCTTTAGCTTAATACTGTTGTTATAATAGGTACGACATGGAGAAAAATATTAAAATAGAATTAATGAAGTCTGTAGACTCCATAAAGAATAAAATAAAACAAATTAAAAACCAGGAACACTCAATGAACTTGTCACTTGACAAAATATTAAAACCTGTCACAGATCCCCTTAAAACCCTAGTTGATTCAAACAAAACAATAAAAAAAATACAAAATTTAGAAAATACACACTCTAATTTTGAAGGCATGGAATTGGATGACATTAATACTAGCTCATCTACAAAGTTTGGAGAATGCTGCGATCCAGAACTGAATTCTGTGCAGTTCGTTAAAAAGTCTCCCCAGACAGAATTACTGGAAGATTTAGAAATGTCATTAGAGGGCTGTGATATCCATGATATTTATGATGGCGTAAATATACCATTTGGAATAAGGAGTGCAAACAAAAAATTACTAATGGGTAATTCCATAGTTTCATTTTCTAAAATAGATAGTGTGAATGATGACAATGTCATTTTAATTAAAGTTGGTGACAAAAGCTACAATTTAACCCCTGGTTTAAAAGAACTTTTACTTCGAAAAAAA
The DNA here is from genome assembly GCA_949316385.1 of Globia sparganii. Taxonomy (NCBI): domain Eukaryota; kingdom Metazoa; phylum Arthropoda; class Insecta; order Lepidoptera; family Noctuidae; genus Globia; species Globia sparganii. The sequence continues at coordinate 13,217,808 of OX438653.1, read as the reverse complement.
CCTGATTTGAAACTAATATCGAGCAAAGATAAACTTGTCTATAAAGATATGTTGCATTTTACAAATGCACATAAGAGAGATTTCAATCCTAATGGACAAATTAGAGGCGATAAAGGTATAAAATATCGTGAAATAATTAAACCATTGTTTTCTGAATCGTTAAACAATAATATTATCACTAAATTTGGAGGAAGCTTACCAACGCTAAAGAAATACAAAAATAACACTGACTTGGTATATTGGGATGATCCTAACGAACTGGTTGACAGATTAAAACTATTAATTGCTTCCCGAGATGCTGGTAATACAAACCATGATAATGAAATTTTATCAATAATCGAAGAATTAAAAGAAGCTGATATAATTAAATAATAAATAGTTATAATAACATGCTTTTTATTCAGTATAATAGCTGAGTTCAAGACAAGTATACTGAATTGTGAACATGAGCAAAGTTGACGTGGTAAACGAAATTCATAAAAATGCGAGGGTGAACTATCCACGAAGACATGTTATCATGAAAGATATAGATGACTTGTGGCAAGCAGACTTAATTGATATGCAATCAATTTCAAAAGAAAATAAAAATTACAGATATATTCTTGCCGTTATTGATACATTTTCGAAATATGCTTGGACCTTTCCTATGAGAAGTAAAACTAAAGAAGATGTGTGTAACTCATTCAAAACTTTGTTGGATAAAGGGCGTGTTCCTAAAAATCTGCAAACGGATAATGGAGCAGAATTTTATAATAACAAATTTCAGAAGCTTATGAAATCATATAATATTAACCATTATTCAACCTTCTCAACAAAAAAGGCTTCAATAGTTGAACGATTTATCAGGACATTGAAATCTAAAGTTTATAAGGAATTTAGTTTAAAAGGCAATTACAATTGGATAAATAATACTCTAAATGATGTTATTTACAAATACAATCACACTCACCATCGCACTATTAATGAAATCCCTACTAATGTGGACAATATTAATAAAAAAATGATATTAGAAAGGTATTTAAAATTGCAAAAAAAATATAATTTAAAAAGCAAGTACAAAGTAGGTGATTATGTACGTATCAGTAAATACAAAGGAACATTTGAAAAAGGTTACACTCCCAACTGGTCAACAGAAATATTTAAAATTCGTAAAATACAAAAAACAACTCCAATAACTTACTTAATTGAAGATACTATCAGAGGTCACCCTATTTTAGGCGCATTTTATACACAAGAACTTCAAAAAACAAAACATCCCAATGTATATCTAGTTGAGAAAGTTCTTAGAAGAAAAGGTAACAGAGTTTTAGTAAAATGGTTGGGTTTGTCTTCAGCTGAAAGCAGTTGGATTGATAAATCGAATGTAATATTATAAATAATATTAATAACAAACTCTAATCGCATAACTATTTATTAAAGTATTCAAACCGGAATCATCAGTCTTATAATGTGTTTTGGAGAGAGTAGTCTTCTAAATTGGCTTATTAATAATTTACCATTTGAATTACACTTACCAGGATATAATTACTGTGGTCCTGGTACTAAATTAATAAAAAGACTTGCACAAGGAGATAACGGTGTAAATAAGTTGGACGAATATTGCAAAGATCACGATATTGCATATCACAAGTCATCAAACTTGAAAGATCGACATAAGGCTGATTTAATTTTGTTAAAAATGGCGAAACAGCGAGCGGTTGCTTCTGATGCTAGTATAGGCGAAAAACTCGCGGCATGCTTAGTAAGTAAGGCTATGTCGACAAAAATTAAAACTGGTTCTGGTTTGAGGAAAAAGCGTTCTTCAAAAGTTACATCTGGAAAAGGATTAAAAAGTAAATTAAAAACTGTTATTACAAAAGCAAAAAGACACATAAAGAAATTAAAACCTAAGAGCAAGAAAATGGCTATAGAATTAGCTATTGCCGCTACTAGAGAATTAGCTGATGATTCATCGATTAAGCTCCCTCGTGTTATTCCTATTCCAAAAACTGGGGGAGTACTACCTTTGATTCCTATTTTTGCGGGATTATCAGCGGCGGGAGCTTTAGCAGGCGGTGCAGTTGGTATTGCCAAAACCATAAATGAATTCAAAATGGCTAAAAAGCTGTATGAGGAATCGAGGAGACACAATGAAAAAATGGAAGCTCTATGTATTGGGAAAGGACTACACCTTAAACCACATAAAGGCGGCCTTGGAATTTTCGTGTCAAAAGAAAAAAACTAAGATATCGGCTACCCAAACGGGCCTTAACTAACTTTGACATTTTAAAGTATGGAAATAGAATTCCTTATTTTAGAGGTGTCTTTATGAGAGATGAGCTCCCTAAATATCCATATAAAAAAGAATGTGGAGTTATTAATTTAGATAGTTCTGAAAATCCTGGTTCTCATTGGGTAGCCTATGCAAAATATAATGATTATGTTGAGTATTTCGATAGTTATGGAAATCTTAAACCTCCAAAAGAATTTATAAAATATGTAGGTTCTAACATTCAATATAATTATGAGAATATACAGCGTGATCACCCCTTCAACTGTGGACATCTATGTTTAAATTTCTTAAAGAATTTTTGGTATAATCAAGCAATAAAATAAACAGGATCATTTAAAAGAGTTCAGTATGCAAGCATGTCTACAACGGTTACCATCTCTGGAAATAAATCAGAACTGGACTCGTATTTTCAACCACCTCTTCATTTATCTGATCAATACGAGTGCGGTTTACTATACTTTTCAGTATTAAAAACAAGACCGAATGTGCCCGTTAATAACAGCAGTTTAACAGCTGTAATCAGAATCGAATGTGATCTTGTGCATGGTTCATATTACAACGGATTACCGACTCATTTTATTCATGAATTCATATCTGATACTGCTTCAAGTCACGGCTACACAGAAATACCACAGAACGTTATTTACTTCCCGGTGAACAAAAATATAATTTCATCTATATCTGTTAAGATTGTTGATCAACTTGGTAACTGTATTAACTTTGGTGAAGAACATAATATTCAATTACGCCTTCATTTAAGAAAAACAAAATGATAGTTTACTATAAAAACAATCCTGTGAAAATCGAACGTCTTATTCCATCTACGACCATTAAGGTGCATAGACGTAAGAAAAAAGTGAAGAAATTGAGTAAAGCAAATAGAGCTTTTCTTAAAGCTGTAGGTTTTAAAGTATGAATATACTACAAATTACTGAATTACCTCACTTTGATAGTTCGATTGAAAGCTATGAAGTCCACACATACAATCCCTACACTAACAGCTTTAGAGAAAATGATGAAATCAGAATTCCCATACACCAACAAGACATATACGTGTTACCATCAGCCAGTTCAATTTACGTCGAGGGTCAAGCAAAGTTCTTCGACAAAGATGGAAAACCGATTAAGAAAAATATTACGTTCAGTAACAACCCTGTTATGTTTTTGTTTCAAGATATCAGATACGAAATAAATGGCATTGAAATAGATCGCATTAAAAATTCTGGAATAACGTCGACAATAAAGTCATACGTTTCAATGAATGATGGAGAAAATAAAGTTGCTGCTTTGTGGGGTTGGAACCTAGAAGGATTCAAAAGTGATGGTCATTTTAGTGCTATTGTACCTCTTAATAAGATTTTAGGATTTGCGGAGGATTACAATAAAATTGTGATAAATTGTAAACATGAACTTATTTTGAATAGAAGTAACTCTAACTTAAACAGTATCATAGCAACTGATGATATTGCGCATTTTCAAATAGACATACAGAGATTGCAATGGCGTGTTCCACATATAAAAGTGTCAGACCGTGAACGACTGACACTACTAAAACACTTGGAAAGAGATAAACCTATTCAAATAGCGTTTCGAAATTGGGATTTATATGAGTATCCCTTGCTCCCTAAAACTACAAAACATTCTTGGTCAGTTAAGACTGCATCGCAATTAGAGAAACCTCGATATGTAATTTTTTGCTTGCAAACCAACAGAAAAAATAATAAAACCAAAGACAGTTCTCTGTTTGATCACTGTGGGGTTACTAACGTAACACTATTTTTGAATTCACAGTATTATCCTTACGAGCCTCTAAGCTTAAATTTTTCTGAGAACAAATACAGTATATTATATGAAATGTACGTGAAATTTCGTCAGTCGTATTACAATTGTCCTGCAGACCCCTTGCTTAATTTTCAAGGAGAAGGCCCCTCTCTTTATTATAGACTGTTCAAGACAAAACGATAGTTTGAAAACAGGCCCCGTAGATGTACGGTTGGAGATTGAATGTTCAGCGCCAATACCAGATAACACAACTGGATATTGTTTAATTATTAACGATCGACTTGTGGAATACAAACCTTTAAGTAACATAGTGCGCAGATTATCATGACAGCCATTGTAGATATTCAAGGTTTTAAAACAGAAACAAATGAATTTATTGTTAAAGAATTTGCTGTATTATTGAATAAAAAAATTCAGGTGTTTTTAATTAAGCCACCATTTCCATTTTACGATTTGACGAAACCAGAAAAACGACAAGTCAGTTGGATTGAACGTAATAGAAGGATATACTGGAGAGACGGATTTGTGCCCTACTCAAATCATCAGAATTTGATTGTAGATATTTTAAGAGATAAAAGTGTTTACACCAAAGGTTTAGAAAAAGTGTTGTGGTTAAAAAATATTTTGAATAATAATAATATAAATAATTTAGAAGATGAAGGTTGTCCTAATTTATTAAGCTTGTACAATAAATATGAACATTCTCATGATGTGTATAGTTGTATTTATCATGATAAAATATGTGCTTTAAAAAATGTAATATGTTTAAATAAATGGTGTATAGATAATAAATTTTTGAAATAAATTTTTGCTTGTTTAATTTTCAAATCTTGCATCCCTACCAATCCCATCAAATGTTAATCATTATAAATTGGTGGCTACCGCAGTACGATATCATTTCACCTTTATAATTATCTGTATGAAGAACTTTAAAGCGAGTGAACAGAACATGTCTCAAAATAAATGTAGCCCTCGTTATGACATGTATAATGCGTATAAAATGCGTGAAATTTCGTTTAGACATTATTGGGCAACGGCTAATTCAAGGAGAAGGTTGGTGATGGAAATGGCTGAAGCCGGATTTTTTTATTATGGAAATTGTGTAAATGATCAAGCAGCATGTTTCTCATGTGGAGGTGTTATAGAAGATTGGGAGATTTACGACGATCCTTGGATGCAACATGCTATACATTTTCCTCAATGTTTTTATTTGAATGCTGTGAAAGGAATATATTATATTAATAACTGTCTTAAACTAATGGGTGGATAGGCATAAAGTCGACTACCATAAAAACGTCCAATTGATTCTGATCGCAGAAAACATTTTCATATTTATATAATCTGAATAGATAAACATAGGAGTCACTAGATCATTCTTTTGAATAAAATGAATGATGGTGTAAATTGGGTGTTTCTGGATCTCCTCTGATCCAGAAACCCCAATTTACACCTACTGTGGGGTCAGTCGCTCCATGTAAAATACTAGTATTCAGATGCAGCTCCAGATGATAATGATGGTCAACAGACAACAATATGGTGTGAAGTGGAACTAGATTGTGGTCGATCGACGTCGACCAGTCGATATTGATCGCTTTAAATCATAGCACAGGTCTACAAAAAATATTTTACTCATACAATAGCATTTTGTTTTACTTCATTGAAACCAGCAATAAAAAAAAACTTGAGCCAATTAAAACTATTTGTAGTTCTATAGTAGGGTATAGTGTCAACCTAAAACCACTCTCATATCAAGAACAGAGAAACACCGCAATGATCGATCGACGAACGTAATCTGCCTGCACCACACTGATCGATCTTAACGGTCGATGACATCGATCGACCGCACGATCTGTGTGCAACTTACGGAACAACGGAGTAATTGCGTAACACTAAACAATAGCAATGGCTTTCATTTTGACAGCTCAACAACATTCATTGCGTTATTTGTGTTGCTAATAGACAATGTTTTCGAAAATATGAAGCAATGGATTAATAATATCCTTAAATATAACTGCATACCGATACTGAAGAAGGGTCGGTAGATAAATGTTATGAATGGGTGATACTTACGATTAGAACTTGATCCTTTCATTACATGATCGAGCCCGGAGTCACGTCTAACATCATAAGATCATGACCACGTGCAATGAAGGTATTTTAAACATCAATCGACCTTACATAACATAGCTTAAAATGTTACCAATGCTGGGACACAGGCCTCCTTTCTGTGAAAGAGACATACTGACCGATCTACCTTATCATACTGTAACTGTAAGGCGTCTCCACCTGTGGTCTCCTCGAGCGAGAGAATCGCGGCGATATTATCGTCGTGCCATCAAAGTTAATAGAAACTCATGAATCAATCTCCACACGACGATAATTTGATGGCACCGCATGACTATCGCCGCGATTCTCTCGCTCGTGGAGACGGCCCCTTACTCTTAGCCTATATCATCCCATTCCTAGACAAAGGCCTCTCCCCGTGACTTCCAGCTTTTGCAACCCAGGGGCTAATATGGACCACTGGTCGTTTGTTTTGTCGACGGAGTTTACCACATTTCATATTTTCAAATTGTGTGTTGTTTTCATATTTATTTATTTATTTAAACTTTTCGCACAAAAAGGTACAAAAGCGGACTTAATGCCTTAGGGTCAACGATTTTAGCAAATTTCAAATATTCACCCATCTTTATCTTGAGCGGAACCGTGATTGTGTTTGTATTTCAATTAGTATCGTCAATAAAATAATGTGGGCATAAAATTAGGGCAGTAGTATATCAATTAAAAAATGTACTTGATCGCTTCTAAATACCTACCTATTAATCAAATTAACTTAAAATGTTAACAGTACGTTACTGTTTTGTATTATTAGTTGAAATAAAAATAATAAACATTTCCAATAATACAACAATTTAGTCTGAAAACACTAAATATTGATTTTGGAACAATTTAAAATACTCTCGTTGCGGGTCACAAAGGTGCAGAGAAATTAAACGCGTTGATGTCTTTTGAATGCAATTGTGCAAACAGCTACGACAAGGGTGTTTGATTGGAGGAGTGATGGCTCCATTACGCCTCCTCCAGGCGAACATCAACCACTGCGCCTGCGCCCAGGACCTGTTGCTCCAGAGCATGGCGCAGTGGTCGATTAACATCGCCGTGGTCGCTGAGCCGTACTTTGTCCCGCCCAGGGATGACTGGGTGGAGGACCTGAGCGGCTCAGTGGCCCTAATTTCGTCGGCCGCCGCCGGCACCCCGTCCCTCGAAGGAGTCACGAAGGGACAGGCGTGCGTAGCAGCACGGTTCGGAGAGATAGTAGTAGTGGGAGTGTACTTCTCTCCGAGCCGAACTCTCGCCGAGTTCCAGAACTCTTTAACAGAGTTGAGTGTCGTCGTCGCCGGAAACCATCGCTTCCCCGTACTGGTGCTCGGGGACTTCAACGCCAAGAATTTGGCCTGGGGTTCCCGTCACATGAACGTGCGGGGCAGGATGGTGGAGGACTGGGCTCTGGAAACAGGCCTGGTCGTCCTAAATCGGGGTTCTGTTCCCACGTGTGTGCGGATGCGGGGCGAGTCCGTGGTGGACATTTCGTTCGCCAGCCCCGCTCTGGCACAGAGTGTTATTGACTGGCGCGTCATGGAGGAGGTGGAGACCTACTCCGATCACCGGTATATCCGGTTCGACGTCTCCACCCAGACCTCCAGCGCGCCGGTCCAACAGGCCCCGAGTGGTCCGCGGTGGGCGCTGAAGCAGCTGGACCGGGAGCTCCTCCTGGAAGCCTCGATCGTGCAGGCCTGGGTGTCATCACCGGACAGGCCTGCCGATATCGACGATGAGGCGGAGTGGTTCCGGGAGGCCATGTCCGAGATATGCGACGTGGCAATGCCCCGAGTCCGGCCAGGACGCGCCCGACGTCAGGTGTACTGGTGGTCGCGGGAGGTGGAGTCGCTACGCAAGGCGTGCGTCGACGCGCGACACCTGTACACCAGGCACCGCAGGCTCCGCATCCGCCCTCCGGATGCGGAAGCCACGGAGGCGGAGCTGTACGAGGGGTACAGAGCGGCGAAGACCGCCCTCCGCGAGGCTGTCCAGCGGGCCAAGGATATGGCCCGCGAGGAGATGGTGGAGACTCTGAACAGAGATCCATGGGGGCGCCCTTATAAAATGGTGCGGAATAAACGCCGCACCTGGGCCCCCCCGCTGACGCAGAGTCTCCGCCCCCAGCTGGTGGAGGAGGTGGTGAGCGCTCTGTTCCCTTCACGGGCGGAGCATACTCCCCCGCCCATGGCTCCGCCACTTGCGGTGCCTGAAGCGGACCACGCGGACGACGACGACATCCCTGAAGTGACCGGGGTAGATCTGAGAGTGGCGGTAAATAGGCTGAAGGCCAAAAATACCGCCCCAGGACCCGACGGCTTGCCGGGTAAGGCTTGGGTCCTGGCCTCAGGGGCTCTCGGGCCCCGACTAGAGGCGCTCTTAAGCGCATGCATGGAGAGGGGCCAGTTTCCACTCCGCTGGAAGACGGGGAAGCTGGTCCTCATACAGAAGCCAGGGCGCCCTGCGGACTCTCCGTCCGCATTCCGGCCCATCGTGCTGCTCGACGAGGTCGGCAAGCTCTTTGAGAGAGTGATTGCGGGCCGCCTCGTCGGGCACCTGGTGAGGACGGGGCCGGATCTTGCGGACAGCCAGTTCGGCTTCCGCAAGGGGCGCTCGACGGTGGACGCCATCATGCGCGTGAGGGCCCTCACGACGGGGGACGCGGTGTCCCGGGGTGGGGTGGTCGTGGCGGTGTCACTCGACATCGCCAACGCTTTTAACACCCTGCCCTGGAGTTGCATTGGGGAGGCGCTCCGGTATCACCGGGTGCCGACCTACCTCCGTCGAGTAGTCGGGGCGTATCTGACGGACAGAGCCGTCATCTACCCCGGTCGCAACGGGGAATGGAACCGGCGAGAGATGTCGTGCGGTGTCCCACAGGGATCGGTTCTGGGGCCGCTCCTGTGGGACATCGGTTACGACTGGGTGCTGCGGGCCGATCTCCCTGATGGAGTCAGCGTGGTTTGCTACGCTGACGACACGCTAGTCCTGGCGCAGGGGAGGTCGCATCAGGCGGCGGCCGACGCGATGACACGCGGGGTTGCGATAGTCGTGGAGAGGATCCGGCAGTTGGGTCTCGAGGTGGCATTGCACAAGTCCGAGGCCATGTCTTTTCATGGGCCTCGGAATGGGCCGCCTTCGGGATCCCAACTAACGGTAGGAGGGGTTCACATCGGCGTCGAGACAACGATGAGGTACCTGGGTCTCGTCCTCGACAGCCGGTGGAACTTCGTCGAGCATTTTCGACGTTTGGCTCCCAAATTGGAACGGGCCGGGGCCGCCTTCAAGCGGCTCTTGCCCAACCTGAGGGGGCCAAACGCCTCCTACCGGAGGCTTTACGCGGGGGTCGTGCGGTCCATGGCCCTATATGGGGCCCCGGTGTGGGCGCGTTCACTGCGGCGGCGAGCCGCCCATTACCTGAACGCGCCCCAGAAGGTGGTAGCCGTAAGGCTAATCCGGGGGTACCGCACGATCTCGGGCGAGGCGGCAAGCCTCCTTGCCGGACTGCCGCCGTGGGATCTGGAGGCGATAGTCCTCGCGCGCCTGTACGAGTGGCGCGCGGAGGCACTACGCCGGGGGGAAACTCCGCTTCCGCGGCAAATCGCAGCGGAGCGGACCGACCTCCGGCGCGATCTCATGGCGGCATGGAAAGAGCGACTGTCGCAACCCAGCGCAGGGCACGCCGCGATAGCGGCGGTAAGACCCCTCTTTGAGGAGTGGCTAGAGAGGCGCCACGGCGCCCTCACCTACCGCCTGACGCAGGTCCTCACCGGACACGGGTGTTTCGGGAGGTTCCTGCACATTATCGGGCGGGAGGATACGCCCGGGTGTCACCACTGCGAGGGTCGCCCGGAGGACACGGTGGAGCATACGGTGGCGGTATGCCCCAATTGGGCGGAGCACCGCCGTGTTCTCGCAGAGGCGATCGGCAGCGGCGGCGACCTCTCGCGCCCGGCCCTGGTTCAAGCCATGGTCCGGGGCGAGAGGGAGTGGGAGGCAGTCACCTCCTTCTGCGAAGCAGTCATGCTAGCGAAGGAGGTGGCGGGACGGTTGAGGGAAAGGGCCTCACGTCCCAGCCGCCGCGGGAGACGCCCCGGGCGTCGGGAGCCGCGAGACGACTCCCGGCCACCGTAGGCGCGGGCCTGCGGGCGGAGAGTAATGGGTAACTCTCCGTCCGATCAGGACCAGGCCCGTGCCGGACGGCGCGTACGTGTTCCACGCGCGCCTCAAAGAGATGTCAGCATAAGGAAGGGGCCCGAAAGGGCCGAAGCCTGCCGGGGCAGCGGGATTGTCCGAAAGGGTTACCGCTACCCCGGAACACAAAGGGCTAAGGAAGGAACACGGGTGGGTTTTAGTCAGTAAGAGTCTGACACTCCCTTCTGCTCCACCCAGAGCGGGAGGGGTCATTGGATGATTTCCCATCCACAAAAAAAAAAAAAAAAAAAAGGGTGTTTGATTAAAGTAAATATTGAAATTGGTTACTAAAGTAATTCTACTGGCATATACATGTACTATCTTTGTAGGAACTTCTGTAATATTATTAAATAGTATAGTACCTTTCAGTTACGAAATGAAAACGTTTTTACCAAATCAGTCGGAATTGTAAGATTTTTCTCTCACAGAATGAGGTAAGCGGTATTAAAATATTAATCAAATGGCATTGCATAAAACATTTATTAGGCTAATGTATTAATAATTAATTACAATAAATAGGAAAGAATCTTCCGGCAGTTGCACTGCGTTGTGCGTGCGCAGAGCGCGGCGAGCGTGCAACTGGTGGAAAATACGCGTTCAGGATGGATGGGCCGACACCATGGAGTTAGTCTAGTTATTCACTGCCGCCGAACTAGTGCCTAGGAACACACAAAATTATACAAGTTAGTGCTGGTTACTTCAAATTAAATAATTAATTTAGTTAAAGAAATTAGGGCAGCACGTAAAATTGATTGTGGTCATGAAATGCAAGTAAGTAAAAAGTTGAACGCTTTCGACGTCCATATGCGTCTTTACTTTACTCAACTCATTCATGTGAACAGAATTTGATCTATGAAAATAACAATGGAATGACCGTGTGAATAGATTTGGCATCGTTAGTAAACGTGGCTTGGCCAAAATAAGTGTCAAATGAAGCCAAAATATTTGTGAGGAAAATATAGTGAGGTCAACCGTACGGATCACTCACTCTTAGGCGAACAATAAAAAAAACATCTTCCACGACTGCTAATACTTAAGAATACTTAAGTATACGTCCGGTAATCAGACTATCAAACTTTGACTGTCATATTTATCCCAGGATTTTTAATTATCATGTACGTTCTAACTATAACCTCATTTAATCATTATTACCTGAGCGCAGGGTTGGACGCGCCATATCCACCGGCGGGGAGTCCCCAGTTACCGTTGCCATCATGGCCACCACCGCGGCCGCCACCCCAACCGCCGGAGGACGCGCGAGCATTCGCGTTCGCGTTCGCGGTACCACCACCATCTGAAAACACAGGTAAGAACATTAGATGATGTTCGAAAACAGTAGGATTAAGATTGAAGTCAAAAAGGCTTTTTATTCAAAGGGCTCGTGTAAGAATTGGCATCCTGTTTTACCAAAAAAACGTAGCTAGATCAACCTAGGTATTCCAGATGCGAGCACAATACCCTACCTCTGTATTTTCATGAACTAGGTACCTATCGCTAATAGCATCGTCTTTAGACTTGCGACAGGTATTTAATTCAAATTGAAATATTTTATTTTACATAAACCTGCATGGGCACTTATAAAACATCTGAAGTTAGGAGTACAGTTCCGATTATTGGTCATATCCTGTGGAGACGAGCAGGTAAGAAACTCCACGGTTGCTCTTTTAAAAATAATTGGTTTTTAACCGACTTCTAAAAAAGAAGTAGGTTCTCTATTCGAATCTTAGAGCATTAAACCAACCGGAGACGCAACTAGCACTAATATCTATGCGAATAAGTCTGTTACTTTCATCGCGGGGGACGAGGCAACGCACACAAATAGTGATAACACACTAATGCATTTTCGATCGCGTTGTTACTCACGCACACGAAAAAATTATCGAACACAAGCATAAACTATACGCACACATGTACTAACTCACACAGAGACGCCCTGTCAGGATACGGGATGACGTCATTTTTGTGTAAGCGATGAAAGTGCTTGACACTATCGATATTTTGCTGTCGATGAGTTCAGCCAATAGTTGTGATAAAAAAGGCTCTTCTTTATTTAATTGTTTTTTCATATTTGCTTATCAAATTGATCTTCAATGCAGATCAATTATTTTTAAACAGGTAACATAGGATTTAGATTTTAAAGTTAGTATATAAGGATTCATTGCCACGGTACAAAAACTGCCGGTCGATTCTGTAAAAATATCACCATGAAAACTTAGGTGAAGTGAGTTTGTTTTATCTAGGAATTGACACTATTGACAACTCACTCCACGCTCACTTCACCTGAGTTTTCACGGTAAGATTTTCACAGAATATCATCGCTGCCTCGATGGTCTAGTGTTCGCAAGGATGAATGCTGAACACGACGTTCTGAGTTCAATACCCGGGTCGGGCAGTGTTATTGGTTTTCTTATTAGGAATTTCTCAGTAGCAGCACGGAGTCTCTTGATATTAGATTGTATTCTAGATCATGAAGCTTCAAAATGCTGTGAGCAAATTGTACTAGTACGAGGAGTCCACGAAACAGTATTTGCTCAAGCCCAAATCCAAACATCCCGAGTCATTGCATCTTTTGGAAATCTGAAAAATTAATAGAATAACACAGGGACTGAATTACCCAAAAATAAAGGTACCTTTAAATTTGGGTATGACGTCATACCGTTAAATAACGATAACCGAAATATAACGATATCGTTATTTTTTAAAGTAGCCGTATTTTAAGGTACGAAATTCATACCGGTATATTTCAGTAGAAGTAACATAACCTTTTTAATAATATCAGTACCAATACCTTAACCTTTTTAAATAAGGGTTTCTTTGACACACCGCCTCGCCACTCTGTCTGTTTCTGTCGTTAGCGATTGTTAAATCACTCCATGTCCTTCACGCGCTAACTGCCTACCACTAGTACAACAAACATAAGGTCAAGTTGCAGCAAGCTGTTGTAGACACCCCCGTGCACCCGCGCCGCGCCGTCACCATGTTTTTCGGTACCGAAATCGTATAACGGTTAAATAACAATTTATCCTAACCTTTATTTATATGGGTACCGGTATAGCTCAACCTCTATTTTGAACCGGTACTGTTATATTTTTGAGGTATCTTAACCTTTAACCGTAACCGCTTTCAGTCCCTAGAATAACATACTCATAAAGTCGATATTGATATTTGTTTCTATGCTGTCACAGCCCTCATTTTGCTACAGTGTGGCCTGTTTCTAAATATTAAAAATGCGTATTTTCGGGATAACTTGACCCGTAAATATTTTATAGTAATGAAGAATAACGATATGAGAAAATTGTAAGAGATTTGTGGAACATTAGTTTGATATTATTAATCAATTATTTGATAGTAAATAGCAATTTTTTTAAGGCTTTAGTATAAAAATCTTATAAAGTAACAAAATAAGTTGTAAACAGTAATAAGAATAACAAATGCGAAATAGAAGTTTGATATAATTGTCAATATTTATAAATTATAACTTTAAAAATTACACTAAATTAGGTCTTGTACAATTTAGTGGCAACATTCATTGACCGACAATATTTTTTGGTTTTTTGCAAATTTATTGCATTTTATGTTATTATTAGGACAAAATAATACTTATAGATGGAAAGTAAGGTTATCCTTTTGTTTACTAGATGTTTCCGATCTATTTTTACACGTAAAAACACTGCAATTCGGCATTTTTCTCTTACGTTCGTTCCGCGCTAGTGTGATTTGCTGAATGACGTGGAACGCGCGGCAACTAGTTTTAAATGACTGATATGACCGGCGGTCTCGTACCTTTGGCAGCGGGGAACGCCTGACAATGGCGTCTCCGGTTGGTTTAATGCTCTAAGATTCGAATGTTATTATTTTTACAATATATTAAAATTACACTGATAATACGATAGTAATATAGATATGGGAGGACAGTGTAGGCCTGCTAACAAGTACCTACCAGATATAAGCACTGGGTACTACACAGGTATACACCACGATCACCAATCTGGTGATTGTGCCAACATTCTCTTAGGATCATACATTTTAGGTATATAGGTAGATAGTAGCTAGTATATCTAAGATCAGCAGTTAAATGTTAGGTTAGCCTATGTAATAAAAGTGATAACCGCGTGATCGACTCGTGATAAGGTTTATATGGGGCATGGTGCGTTTCAACTCCATTATAGTTGTTACAACTTGTTTGTAATATTAGTAAGTATAGCTTCAACTACGCTCTAAATAACGGTATTAGGTTTCCGACAACCGCGCGATAACACTAGGAGCTTGCAAGCTACCAACCTATACATATATATGAGAAAGTTTGAAAGGCCAAATTCGTAACTTTAAAATAACAAATCCAATTCTATCTCAATTCTCAAATTAAGATACAGAACAGCGGTCATAGAAAGGAGCACATGCGTAAACCTGTTAATAAACCGACCTACTATCAATCAAATACAATGATGTGGGTCGCAATAATAGACATTAAAAATAAATTTATGACCAAACGGTAACTACTTCACTTATTCTTCGGCCACCGAGTGATGTTTATCGATCACTTTTTGTGCGTATAGACCGCTTGACCGTCGCCTGGAGAATTCCGAGACCGTTAGATGAACGGACGGCGCGCGGCGGCGTCGCAGCCGCAACACTTTTAAGCTTACTCGACACGTCCCCGTTCTACATTCGACGACAATTATATGTACCGCGTATCTACACCATGTACTGTGGTTGTGCATACCAAGTCGGGAAATGCAGTTAGTGCATAACAATGGGCTTGAATTTGCGATTGACCCGCGTCGGCCATTCGATTCGGTTAGTTGGCTGTTGTAAAATTAATAAGTACATCTTATAATGTACTTATAAATTCTACAACAGCCTCTAATCTAACAAAATTATAAGTACTTGCATCTGATTATGAATTGAAAAGGTTTATTTAATTGCACTCCTTAATAGGACGGAAAATGTATAGAAACATAATTATAAAAATTAAAGTGATTTAAGCACAACAAAGGATACGCTTACAATGATGTTCGATTACGCACGATTACATTTAATATTAAATAACAAATCTTTAGAAATTCGTGACCAAGAAATAAATTCTGTGCAAAATTCAAGGATCTGAATGAATTAAGACTTAAGTTCAAATGCTAAGCAAAGCATCACTTTGGATACGCTTATTTTTATTGAGACTGCATAGTAAGCAATATAATAGGAAGATATTTCTCTAAATGATTGCAACCTTGGTATTAAAAATATTTATTTGTTCGTGAAAACCTTCACTTCAAGTAATTTATAAGGTATAACTTTACTTAATAATCTTCACCTGTTCAAAAACAAACGCGTAATTAATCATGAATGACGTAATGACGAAACGGCACCTAACATCACTAAAGAATCATTGTTAGTACCATAAACAACACATTGTCACATCCATTAAAAACTCAATTGCTGATTATTCGTGTGACTACACACAGCCTTGATGTAGATATATATAGTGTCTGAAGTCTGAACATCATACGTAACTGTATTTTATTGCCTCTAGTATATTTTACACTCTTGTCAATTCGATTTTCAATTGCTATTTCAATGTTCAGGCAAGTTAATAAAACACTTGAGCCTCATTGAATATATGTACATATGTCTTTTTGCAAATAAGGTAATGGATTTACGAAGCTCTCTCTGGCTGTCAAGAGCTAAGTAAGTACTTACTAGTTTTCACAAATACTTCTGATTCTGAAGAGGTTAAGTTCCTACTTGCTCGGATGTGTAGAACTTACTTATGTGCCAATTTATTATTTTCTCCATCATCATTCTAATATTTTTCCAGCTAAGAAAGTGGTTTGGGTGTATCACCATCCTTAGTGCTAAACCGCATGATCGGCTTGTTCATAATTATTGAAATTAATGTACTTTTTAAAATTATATATAACTTTTATAAATGACGACTTACAATCAGTTGTAGTAGCAACACGGTTGATACTGTTAGTATCGCCCCGAAAGACTCGAATCTTGCAATTGGCCCTTTTTAGTACAAAAAATGTTCATTTTCAGAGGCAATACAAAACAAAGCCTTTTTCCAGGGCCTATACTAATTAACTTATCTACATACCTAAAATATTTTCACTGCGCAGGCTATGTATAGAGCCTAGATAGTAAAATCCATTTGCTTTGAGTATTATGCAAACGAGTGTCTCAGACTCTCAGTAGCTCGACATAAGACATTCCGCACGTTCCAACACTGGGTTATTCTGTTATGGATTATTGTGTTGCATATAAAGCTGAGCGCTTTTCTTGTCACAAATTATGCGCACGGTCGTTAGAAGCTTTACTGTTGCGTGTGACATTCAGTGCCATTAACGTATTGCGGCTTCCATTGAAGAGTAAAAGATGCACATTACTGTGCACATGGCCGAGACCGTTACATTCAGTGACACTGCATATAATTTCAGTGGCACTGTACCACAATACATAGAAAGAAACGTTATGCGTGCCTACTACGCCTACATGCTTCACACTACCTGAAAACCTCTGAAAGATAAGGATTTTCCAGTTTTAAGAAACAAAGAATGAAGCGAATTGATCAGAAACGTAGGATAAGGCGAATAGGTAATCAAAAATTGCGATTGTCCAATTATACGCTCACAATATGCTGGCCTTCTTATACGAGACGGACGCAGCATGGTCGCTACGCCAGTAGTTCTTTTTATTTTATAACTGAACTAGTTTTCGTCAGCGGTTTTGGTCCCGTTCGGGGGATTTTTCCGGGATAAAGAACTATGTTATCATTCGGCCCATAAACTACCCATCTCTATGCAAAAAATCACGTCGATCCGCGCGTAAAAGAATGACAAAACAACAAACACATTTTCGCATCAATAATATTAGTAGGTTTATAATGAAAATAACTTACATGCTTCAGCGTTGGCGTTGGCGTTGGCATTGGCGTGCGCGCCGCCGGACGCGTAGGGGTAGGGCTGCAGGGAGCGGCGCAGGCGGCGCAGCGGCACATGCGCAGACTCGTGGCCCTCCGCGTCTATAGTGTAGTAGGCGCGGGGAACATAGTACTGTCCTTCTGGAATGTGCACAATGCACATATATGTCATTCGTGCTCATACTAGTGAGTCCTTTCATATCAAGTAGCCAATTAGGATTCAGAGCTCAGGGATAGTACTGAGCGGGAGGGGTCATTTGATGATTTCTCATCCAAAAAAAAAGGAACAGTACTTTGATGGATCAGGTTCGGTCCCTAGCTACTTAGTTAAATATTTATATAGGTATCAGAAATCTAATGGTACATGAATTATGGTCTATAACTGAGGTGACATTTTGGAAAAGCTTTCTGCTTTTCCAAAATGTCACCTCAGTTATGTAGGTACCTACCTACTTATATCTAATGACTCCTCCCTATCTTTAAAACTAATTAGTGGCCTGTCATGAAAAACAGACGTTTTATGACTGTCTAAAATTCTAGCCAGACTAGAAAACCTTGAACCTAAATTAACAATTGAAGGAAGAATCTAAGCAGGTATCAATGAATCAGGAAACTATTCACCATTATAAACTGAGATCATCACTAATCGCTGTAGTTAAACGCACGAGGCGTTTGCTTTTTATCGATGACCTCAGCAAATCGTGACCGACAGGATTCGACCAAACATCATCATGATAGATGGGAAAATAACAAAAAATACCTATCAAGTACTTAAAACACGAAGGAACCTACCGAGTTACATGGAACCTATCTATAAAGTTACGAAAACTTTTAGAACTCTGGCAAAGAACTTTTGATAAAAGCATGTATTCGTATTCGTATTCTTACGTACAGTAGCTTAAAAAAGCTACTGTACGTAAGAATGTATGAGTGTTTGAATGATATCAACCTTATTCGTAAGAACCATACAAAACAATAGTGATAATAGATAATAATTCAGGTCAAGCAAGGACTCTACAAGGCTTTTAACAATGTATGAGCTTTGGAGATTCAAAACAATTCCATACCTACATAAGAATGTAAGCTGAAACCTCCCATATTGTATAAACCATGCGAAATAATAGTGAAAACAAGAGAGAATAAGTAATATATCAGCTCTGGAAAAGACTCTACAAGGCGTGTAACAATGTATGAGCTTTTGAGGGTTCAAAACAACCCTATAGTTTCCTACTTAAGGACCTAAGCCTTTTTAGTATACTATACACTTAAGTCTAAACTGTATATGTAAGTTTAATTAACAACAAAACTTCGATTTGCAACACATGAGCTTACTGGTTAACTGTACTGTTTAAAGCTCCTAATATCGACTACAATTTTAGATAGAAAAGCAACGATGTGATGTTAACGATGTCAATATTAAAAGCTTCGAGCCAAGTTTCTTGGTTAAGTCCAATAAGTAGATAACCGCTAGGCTTAAGCCTAGTTATAGACCCCCTGGTAGCAGCAATTCCAAATGTTATTCAAAAATTAAATTTTTCAAACTTTGTAGTAAGTTGTCCCTAACCTCTGACGTGGGTAATCATCCCAGGGATGATTGACCTTCCTGATTCATCAAACCACAAAGTGAATCACCAAAGTAAACCCAATTACATGCAAGATCACTGATCTTTGTCTGAATTCAATCGGAAATTACATAAAATGACACTTAGAAAAGTCAATTACGAGTCACCTCGGACGCTGTGGCGGTAAAAACCGGGGGGGCACTAACCTGCGAGGGCTACGGCAAACACTGCCGCAAAGATGAACAGAGTAATCTTATGCATTTTCAACGTGTAGACTCCACTGATGTCGAACAACAACTGGCTTCTCCGCACTCGCTCACACACTTTATAAGCCTTATATATCGCGACATTGGCAGCGTCTCGGCGGAAACTCACGCGCATCTAGATGCACGGGCCGCAATAACGGTCGTAGCCGGCAAAAACCTATCATCAAATTGAATGGATACCAAAAAATGCCAATTTGCTTTGATAAAAACCTGGGTTCCGAAATGAAAGTAAGTAGCCAATTACTTTTAGGGTACCCTTGAAACTATACGTTTAGAGCCTTAAACCCATAAAATAAATGTTTTAAATATAGACATTTTAAGAGACTTGTTCCGTATTCTCGATATGAACGAACCACGCCACGCAAGTGTGTTCTTAAGCCAGTGTAATGTAAGTCCTTATTTTGTTACATCCATCCAAAATCTAAACCGTGTAACCCAGATATTTTGCATAAAATTATAGACAAAGATATTCTCCGCGAATCTTCACTAAGTAGGTATTACCTGCTTATATGTGTCTTAATGTTAATTAGACCACTTATCACTAAAAGATTAGTTAATGTAGCGTGGGAAGATAGACATGACAAGTTTCTGACGAAGTGCGGCTTCCAATCCGAGAAGCAAGAGGCTCCCCAAATATATCAGCTCATGAGTAGGTAATGAATATATGTATAACGTATACGGATCCCAGCTTCTCAATTTTCTTACGTGCTCAAGCGCTAGAGTTAGTCTCCACCATCTTTAGAGTTTCACACAAAAAATAAAATGGTAAGTACCTAAGGCCTTGAAAAACGACAAAGTTTATTTAAAATATTTTGTTTTCGTAGAATAAGCCTGTATTTTTTATCAATCTGAAGCTAGATCAATTTTGATCAACTAGATTTAACTTTTTGTTATGCCTTGACGCCATCAATGCTTTACTTTACCGAGCTTTTTTTTATGTGAACCAAATCTAAACTATGTTTATTTCAAATATCTGTTTTGATTTATTATCAAAAGCCTGAAATTGGATAACTACCAGACTGAATAAGTAACTAAAATCAATCAAATTATGCTGGGAAATGGCTGTCTCAACAATTTACAGGTAGGTAGGCACCTGCGCCACCACAAACTTTCGATCATATCTACCTTTTTCTGTTTTCTTATGTAGTGTTTCGTAGCAAACACCTAGGTTACCTATTACTAAATTATTAACCAACTTACCTACATATTGGCTGTGAATGGACTTTTGAAATGAAACCACAAGTCTTACGACTCTCAGGGGTGTGCATCAGGTATAACATGTGGTGTATATGAACTCTCTTCCTTAAAGGAAACCTAAGCGATGACTGAGGTAACAAGCCATGCAAAATTACAAACATCCAAACTTTCATCCCCTAACTCGCTAGAGGACGAATTTTCAAAAATCCATCTTTCGAACTCACTTTCGGTATATAAGGAAATCTTATGCAAAATTTCATGCTACCCAGTGGTTTAGGCTGTGCGTTTCCCCCTAGGTAAATAATAATAATACTGAGTAATGTTTATGATTTTGACGAGATTACTACTTATGTGATAAAATAAACATAGGTACAATACTCAGTTCTTAATAAGTAGGTAGATGCTGCGTCATTAAACTTACCCATTGTTAACATGGTAGGAAACAATTAGTTCTAGCACAGCTTCAGCATCACAGAAAGGTTAGGTATAAAAGGTTCCAAAATAATGTTATTTTTAACCACTTATTAATATTTCAGTTACATGTTACGATAACGACAAAGACAGCCTGATTCCTGAATCATCTACATAGTTAAGAAACTTTTGTAAAAAATTAGACCAGAAAGTGATAGGTACACTTGAGTGCATCACCTACTACGAAATAAATATACCACTTAGATATCTACCTACTGATGCTGACCGTACCAATTTACAGAAATAACTTTGGGTGCTACGAATAATAAAAACTCAGGAAGCGTAATTAAGAAACAAATTAACGAGAATATCGGCTCCAAACTTCACTATATTGACAAAATACCTCCAGTAATCGAACGAAAGAACACACATGCAAATAAGCCAATCAGCTGTGCTCGCGTAAAGCGTTGTATTCCGGCAAGCGCCGTGATTGGTTCTGGTGCGCGGTGGCCTTTTCGGCGACGCCCACCGCGGTAAACATTTGCGTGGTGCAATTTTTAAGCTTGAATTTCTTGACTTTTATTATTCATAGGTTAGGTGCCATAATATGTAATGAACTAATGATATTAGATAATTTATTTCAGATCTATTAATATAGGTATTATATTATCAGTGTATGTGTTGTCTAGGAATAATCCATAATCAAAGTTAAGTAATTAATTTTGATTATTATAAATAAATATTACAATTTTTTGCTAAGCATCAGCTTTAATCACAACAAAATTATGAATTTACTTTAGCTGTTTTTTTAACGTTTGTCATTGTAATTTAGGTATTTCCAGTACCTATCTATGGTAACCTAGTGACGCAATATCGTCGACCGTAGTAGGTTCAATTGAGGTAAGGGACATTGGGTATCTTGTCCCTTACCTCAGTTGAACCTACGGTCGACGATATAAGAATTCTATAAGTATACTAACTGACCCCGCAAACGTCGTTTTGCAAAAAAAAAAAATAGATAGTAGCCGATTCTCAGACCTACCCGATATGCACACAAAATTTCATAAAAATCGGTCCAGCCGTTTCGGAGCAGTAAATGGTAACTAACACTGTGACACGAGAATTTTATATATTAGAAGAAAGAATATAAAATCACAGTATAGCCGCGGGCAAAAGCTAGTCTAAATATAAAGCGCTTGGAGTCTCCGCGAGCGGTTAGTGCGGATATTTGTGGATATTTATCCACACTAACCGCTCGTGTTTACGAGCAACACGCATCAAAGGCAGAGGCCTCGTTTGCAGCGGGATTGTCCGAAAGGTTTACCGCTACCCCGGAACATAAAGGGCTAAGGAAGGAACACGGGTGGGTTTTAGTCAGTAAGAGCCTGACACTCCCTTCTGCTCTACCCAGAGCGGGAGGGGTCATTTGATGACTTCCCATCCTCAAAAAAAAAAAACGTGCCGCTCGTCTCCTGTATGGTGCTCAAATACACGAGCGGTATGTTGTTGACCACAGAGTACAACGCTGGTCGGCTGCCGCCGATACTCGTCGCCGACGGCTGCAGTTACCTACCTCTGTCGTTGTCGCGTGTCGCTCGTGTGTATGAGCACTTAGTGTACAAAACAAACCGCAAGTCTCGAGTGGGTAATCCAGTTGGAACATTATAACAAAAATTCTAGTCTATACCATAACATAAAAGGTATAGACTAGATTTTTTATGTATAAGGAAGATACCTACGCAGGATACCTACTCTTTATCTAATAATAATTATAAAATTTTCGTGTCACAGTGTTAGTTACCATAATCCTCCGAAACGGAAACGGATGGAAATTTTATATGCATATTCAGCAGGTCTGAGAATCGGCTACTATCTATTTTTTTTTTTTTTTTGCAAAACGACGTTTGCGGGGTCTGCTAGTTATCTATAAAAATATAAAAAAAAAAAAAAAATATATATATATACAGAGTTGATGCGACCGAGGGGCATTAAATTACACTACGTATACTATAGGTGTTTAGTATTAATTCGATACGGTATACAAATAAAAAGCGCCATAAATGAGATTTTTTTTTTTCAAACAAACTAAATAGCTTACAAATCAGAGTAAAACGCAACCACCCTTTGTAAATAAAGGAGAAACCCAAACTTCATAAAAACTTGGGCCTGGTGACTGACCTTGGATAACTATACAAAGTGGCAACGTCCAACGTCGCGCGCGGGCAGAGTAACTCGAAACACACTGTGGATTTTCCAAACTGCAGTACCGGAGATTTTGCCGATTCCAGATCGGTCCGAGTAAAAGTACTCTCATCGGTCCATATTAAATTAGTTAAGAAATGACGGTCTTCGGATGTTTTATTTAGTAGCCATTGGCAGTAACTGTTGCTGATCGGCAAGTCTCTCGATAAAAAAGTTTGCACCTTCCGATATTTAGAAGGTTTGCGTTTTTTACGTTTTAGAACCTTGTAGATAGTTCTATGGCAACATCTAAACTGCCGGGCGGCTCTGTGGAGACTCGTCGGGCTGCGGGAAAAATTGTCTAAAATTCTTTCGTCCCAAGCAGCGGGCATTTACCGCGGTGGCACTCCCTCCTGTTACAGCACTATACGTTTATTGTCCCGTAATCTTTGTACTGCCAACTGTATGGTGCGGGCATTCCTAGGGCAATTGCGGCTATCACAATACCTTTCTCTGTAAGTTCGTAGAGCTAACGTTGCGTTTCCACGGCATTCGCCGTAGATTAAAATCATGTCAGTGTATTCTGACGCCGTGTCAGTTACACGAGGTATTTTTGATCACTTTAATTATACACACACACAACCAAAGTTTAACTATCACAATAGAAACAGTCAATTACAAAAAAAAAAACACTAACACTAAATAATAATAATCCCAAGTTACGTGTCCTGTCCTGTCACAATAAAAAAAGGAATACTGTCTTAAACTTATTTAGTGTCCTATCACAATAACAAAATAAATTCACAATTATTGTCAGCGCACAAGTTCGACAAAACAATAAGGGCGCAGGAGCTTCCGCGTACGTACCTACGTTCCGGAAGGGTAGCGTCGGCGCACTGAAAAAACAAGTTTTTTGGAGGCCCCACTTACTGATCGCAAGCACAAAATACAGAGAGTAAAGAAGTCAATCTACATACAAAGTGCGCTCGAGCAACGCACACATAGACACCGCTCACGGACACGATATCTCGGACTGGTTGGGACTAGTGCGAGCGCAAGTGCCATCCGCTTGAGACATGCGTCTATGAAGTGCAAAAATGGAGCAATAAAAAAAATTATAACTGTTCAGTGGACGGTTGTTTAAATTCAACATTAAACGGTGAATTGTCGTTTTTTAATCTACCAGTTGTTTCAGAGAGGTAAGTAGGTATTTGCTTGTATTTCGATGGTTTGTATTAACGTAACACAGTAGTTAGGTAGGTAGGTAAGCGCCCCGGCCCCCAGTCCCGCGCCGTAAAGTAAAAGCGAACATGACTTTGTAGCACTTTGTGACAAAGTAATGTAACAATAACATTAAAATTAAAATATTTTAGTTATTATTGGTTTTTTCGTTTCTCATCATCATCAATAAATCAAACAACTAGATGCGAGTGCCACTACCACGATAGTTTTTTGTGCATAAGCCAAAGTTGACAACCATAGCGCGACCGCCGAGCGTAGACTTCTGTACTCTCGGTATTCTGTGTCGCAAGGATCTAAGATACAATAGCAACACACTGACCTATTTCTATTTCTTTTACGCACGTGATGTTTTGCCAATAGGATTGTCACTCTCTTATGTACTACGTATTGGTTTATGACTTGCGTAAGAGCGGCAACAACGTATCGTAGATTTATCGTTTTAAGGTGCATGACCTATGCCTGTAGACATAATCAGCTGTTAGGAAAAATACATCGTGTTCAAACGGTGCAAAAACTTAAAAAATCATTTGCGACTAAACTACTGTTTCAATTTAATTGATTTTTGGTAGAGAGCTTGATAATGATACCTAGTATAGGCAGTTTAAAGGAAAGCCCATCTGTCGTATCAACTTTGTATATATAAAATGTATAAAAAAAAATGTATACAAATAAATAAAATTCAAGTGTCTGTTTGCAATATGAAAATAAACGCTTTTTTAAGTACTAAATGCCTATATGTATAAGTAAAAATGTTTGTCTGTCTGTCTGTTTGTTCCGGCTAATCTCTGAAACGGCTGGACCGGTTTTTGACAGATTTTTCACTGGCACCTTAGGAGGAGGCTACTTTTTGTCCCGGTAGCACATTCCCGTGGAATAATTTTCGCCATCCACGCGGGCGAAACTAATTACATTACAAATAGGTATAAATGTAGAAATTTTACAAGGGGTGACACAATGGGCGCTAAGAATTCGTAGCTCTATTATTCCAACGTACACAAGCGAGCCTTTAAGAATAATGAGACACCACTACGATACTGCGAAAACCTGCTTTTAAGACCTTACCAATATGGCACGAAATTCGCACGTACGGTGCGCGGTAGACGTGCTAACGAAGCACCTGTGTAATATTAATACACCCGTTGCACGATATTGGCTCTTACGACAACGTGTCGGTATGCCATACGCGTGTATTTCAGGCCATCTAGTTGTCTAGATTGCAATTGGCAGGCTCTCAGGCTATGGATACCTATATTGCTATAGGTACGTACCAATCTATAGGTGCCATTGGCCCTAACTTATTCATTCGGAGAAAGATTCGGAACATAACTTTTTCAATTACTTTTTGAAGTTGGTAAAACTAGACTTGCAATTAATGACAATTTTAAGAACATAAAAACTTCATCACAAGGTGGAGTGGGTCTGTACGGCTTTCACTTCTTGTTCACAAAGGTTTTAAAATTCTTTATTTGTTTTGTCTGCCCGCGGGTTCTGCGGGTCATCAAAATAGGAACACTTTCTTTATTATCAGTTTTAAATTTGATCTTGTGTGTAAGGATAGCAAAACCAAAGATGCCACATGATTTCTTACAAAAATTTATTTGAAATAAAAATAACATCAAGCTTTTAAAATTGACAATTCTCATGAAAATTATATAATAATTTATGAGCACAATTTCACATTAGGAAGAATAATTTAATTACTTCTTTACTTCACATTAAAGTAAGTATAACATTAATCACGGATTCAATCTCAAAGTGTAACGTAAACGAGGCAAAACGTTCATACCAAATGCAATGAATATTTAGAAAGAATAACTGAACAGCACCTGATTACAATCTTACAGCAACTGAAGAAAAACATCCGTCTCGTTAAAAATATAGAAACTGTTAGTTATAGTAAAAGTATACTGTAAATATAAAAATATAATTTAAAATGTAAACTCGTATTGGAATTCATCATATTACAACAACAAAAAATAATTTCTTTAAATATTGAAATGCAAAATAAAAATGGAATTTTCATCATTTAATGTGTATGAACACACAGTACTTCAATATTCTTATCAATATATTCATATAAACAACAGTTTAACCTAGACTTCATTTTTTTACACTTTAGGAGATATTTTTACAACCCTGTATCCACTATACTTTTAATGACGATAATATGTTCCACAGTCTAAATTAATGTTTCGTAAAAAGAAAATACAATATTATTAACTACGATAAAGTAAGTCTTGTCACGTACGTGCTTGATACTTATTTAATTAACATCAATTAACATCGACATCGATTACATGTACCAGAGTCCGTTACGAATCTCACAATACAAAAGTACGGTTTTGTGCTAGAATATTGATATCTAAAGGGGAAGAGAATGTAACTAAAGTGTAGTAGTGGAAAGACTCAGTTACAACGGGATGACGACAACCTAACATTACAGTTAATGTCAAAGTATTGTATGAGTGAGTGCGGTTCACTTCGCCTTGACGGCGCTCTGTCGCTGTCGCAGCGTCTTGTTCGTGTTCTGGTCCACCTCGGGCAGGTCCGACTCTTCGGCCGGGGCTTTCTTTACTGTATACAAAAACAACAACGTAATATTAACATAGATCTGAAAATAACATGTACTTTTCGAAGACGCAATGTAATTCACAACTCTTGCAGAAATATGTCGGAAATGGCAAGGGATGTTGGAAGTTTATTTACCTTTCTCCTTCTTAGGCTTTTCCTTTTTCTCTTTCTTGGGCTTGGCTTGCGCCTGTTGACGGATCTCCTGTCTCTGCTTGATGGCTTCAGAGATGAAGTTGAACATCAGGTAAACCTGTTCAAAAACAAAGAAGAATTATGTTCCTACACATAAACACTGACAATAAATTAGACTATTGTATTGTAACTACCTCCCAGTATAACAACTAGTAAACTGCACAAATATCAAAGCATTATAGGTACATGACAAGTTTAATAGCTTCAATAAGTGTAAAACACAATTTATCAAGGTCAGCAAATAATAAAACATCGTTTAAAATTATATGATGTACACATATGCAAATAAAATTTTTGCTGACCAAGTTAATTAGGAAACAGTTGTGACGTCATCCGCAAATATCATATTAAAGGATTGCGACGGTACTTAGACAAATGCGGGAACGAGTTGTTTAGCGGTAGGGTGAGGCTAAAATGAGACAAAGACAAGTGTATCTTACCTGGAAGGAGACGAGCAGGGACAACGCAGCGACGCGGAGCACCAGCTGAGCGGCACCCGCCAGACCGAAGTAGAAGGTGAGCACGCCGAGCACCAGCGAGCATAGTCGCACTGCCACGAACACGCAGCCGTTGATAAGGCCCAAGACTGCAGAAAAGTGCACGTTAGAATATGTGCAATTAAACCACATCAACACTGGAATGTTTTGGAATGTTCGTCTCTGGCACGTACCTACTGTGTGAAAGTGAAAAATAAAGAGATGGCAGAATAATCTTGTATGCATAACAATGATCAATTCGTTTGTCAAGCATCGTAAATGAAGCAATATAGGTAACCTTTAAATCATTACAAGTAAATACATGTCAAAAAAGTCAAGCTGCCAAGTATGGGTACGTATCAAAATCCCGAAAGTTCATAATACCTATGATTGAAATACCGACGTCCAAAACACCGAAATTCAAAATACCGAAAGTTTTAAATGCCGATAGTCGTTATATCGAAACACAAAATACCGATGTTCAAATGCCCGATAGGACGAAATCCCGAATGGACGAAATACCGATGGATGAAATCCCAAAGAACGGCGACGTAGCTTAGTTCCCACGATTACTCATAGATGACTCTACAGCACAGTTATGACGGTGGGCATTCTGGGTACGAATTGCAATATCTAAAATTAAAAGAACTAACGTAAAATAACCTATGTTCAAAATCCCTAAAATATAAATACCTAATGATTGTTTCGCTTATATTCAAAATATCGAAAGCTTAAAATGTCCATTGGATATGTTACTGAAGTACGTTGAGCTAAAACTTGAAATTCCTAAAGTTCCTTAAATTGGTTTACCTCACCGTTAACCCTGATTTTGTTTATTATTGTGCTTTTCAACCAGAAGAAGACTGTCGACGCCAGAGGCACACCGAGGTTCGGTTTGGTTAGGTTCCTTTAAACCCTGCAGACAGAAATAGGAGCCCCGCGCAACGGGGCTCCGTCGACCTGACATCGTTAGAACTAAAACGAGCGCGCAGTATTAATAAGCAGTAGGCGAGTCGTTCATTAGATAAATAGGTATTTCATACATGGTTGAAATATCCAATATCTTAAACAATCATTAGATTAATCATCAAATGTTGGTGTATCAAACTTAAGTGTAATAAATGTTGATATTTTAAACATTAGATATTTACTGCAATCGGTATTTTATGTCATTGGTCGTAATCGGTATTTTCTGGTATATACATACCTATTATGTTAAGCTCCTTTTTTGTCATTGTCTTAGGCTTTGGGATGTAATTTCGGGATTTAGAACATCGGGATTTTAAATTTCGGGATTTTAAACTTTCGGGCATATGAACTTTCGGGATTTTAAACTTTCGACCAAACAACCATTTGGCGTTTCAATTTTCGGGAATTCGTCCATCGGTATTTTAAAATTCGGTCTTTTAAAATTCGGGATTTTGATACGTACCCATAAATCAGGATGTCCTACAGTTATCCAAACAGATTACTAAAATTAAAGATTTCCTTTTTAATATTCCTGCCTATGTATGTTCTATAAATACTAGTAAGAAATACACATCAGGATCCTTGTGATTGTGAAGATACCCAACCTTGAAAATTATTAATGTGATTTTGGAATATTCCCAATAATCTTCTCTAGCCCTGTCTTCCGCAGTGACAGCTGGGAAAGTTTTCAAAGGGAGCAGTCAGCACAAATTGTCACCCTGGTGACAACTGGGAAGACAATTCCCAGCTGTCGCCCCGGAGGACAGGACTAGAGGGGACTACTGGGAATATTCCGTGATTTTACACTTACATTTGTCTAACCAGTCTTCACGTTCTCCTCTGAGGATGGTATTCAGCCGGTAGCTGTGAGCCACAAACTCGGCCAGAGAGTGCAGCACAACCAAGCAGACACCCACACGTTGGAACCTGATAAAAAAACAACACTTTTATCACAATGAATTTCATGTTACAATAAGTACCTGGTGAAACTGGGACTTTATGAAAAATAATGTTGATGAAGTCAAGTGGATAAGTTGAACCATCCTTCTATTTAAAGGATCAAATGTCACCTTTTAAAAAATTGCCGTTTTGGTGCAACCTACAGTTAGCCCTATGGCTAACTATACCTGACTTCATCTGTTAGTGAATTATTAATAATACTCATGATGAAAGACAATGTCAGTACCGTCATGTGGTGAATAGGGATGACAAAACTTGTAAAAGGATTTTAACATTGAAATAATATAGTTTGTTGCTAAAAAGGTCTGTCATGCGTTTACTGTATTATAATTAATGACTAAGTTCCCTTGCTGGCCACAAACAATATTATTTCAATGTTAAAATCCATTAAATTTCGTCCAATTCACCCGTATCCCTGTTCATCACGTTTGAAGGTACAGTTCTGCCTCTATGGCACTACCTTAAATATCTTCAGAAATCCCAGTGATGTTTTAGAAAACATGAAGCTCAATTATAGTTATGTATAATGACAACATTCACTTGGTGATAGGTATTATACAACTGCTTATCTAAGCCATAATAAAAGTCACGACCATTAATTCCCGACAAAAATAAAACAAGTCACCTTCACAGCATTTAATTAAGTTACATAATAAAAATAAGTTCTAAATATGAATGGTTTTCTATACTGAAACAGGATAACATCAACTTACCAGATAACTAGTAGAATTACTTTGTTAAACAATGATAATTTCAGTTGTAAAAGATTGGTTTTATTAATAATGTTGGTATCAAGACAAGTAGTTGATAATAACACATATAGTGAGATAGATGTTCTTATCTCATTTTTTTACGTTTTTTTTATAATCAAACTACAACACATATATATATACAAAATAAAAATATACTTACTTGAAGCCATAAGCCAATGCAACAAATGCAAATGCAGCGGAAGCATGTCTGATACGGGAAATCCATTCGTCTTTCTTGATGCGTTGGAAGTACAACTCTGGGACAGTGTGGATCCAGTATGCTGCTTGCACAATCCACCAAAGCTTGAGCAGGAAACTCATTGGATGGTTGGGGTAACCTGCGAAAAGAGATGGAAATGTCAAACTAGAATATGGACCTTAAATACTTTGATGCTGAATCACTCATGTTGGAGAAAGTTTGGCTATAAGTATGCTAAAAAAAAAACATACAACTAAATACAACAAAAAACAAAAACAAATATTACAATAAAAAATAAATACAACTACATCATCAATGTCAACACTTTTACCAAAATGACTTGGTTAAGTCAATTTCCAGTCATGAACATTTTTTTTTCAAACTTTGTAAGCAAAATTAATATCTTAACTTGACAATTGTATAAAACAATAAAAAGAGAATTTGATGACACAGATATATAAATACATAGGTAGTTCCTGATTCTTTTTACCCGACTAGGGCGAAGCGAAAAAGGAGGGTTATGATTTTGATAGGTATGTATGTATGTTCATCTGTTCACTCATAACTTCTAAATTCCTTGTCATAATTGGACAAATGAAGTATCGTTGGAAGCGTCTTAATCGTCCGCTGGTTATAGGCTATGTGACGTCACATTAAATTGAATATGTCGCTCTCTAGTGAAAAAAATGTAATGACCTAAAAAAAATTTTTTGTTTAATCATGCCGTGTTGGGTATCAAATGAAAAGGCTTAATTAGCACATTTCAAAAATATATACAAGATATAACTCAAATAACGCACAAACTCTAAAGGGGTCATTGTACTCATCATTATGAACAACTTTTACTATGGGACCAAACCTGAAATCGCGAAAAAAAATCAGCTGTTCCCTACATTTTGGTGAGATAAGTGAACATAAATGTAGGAAATGGCTGATTTTTTTTTTCGATTTCAGGTTTGGTCCCATAGTAAATGTTGTTCATAATTATGAGTACAATGATCCCTTAAGAGGTTGTGCGTTATTTAAGTTACACCTTGTATATTGTCAGCTGTTGCTCACGGCTTTGCTTGCACACTTCTGATAATTAGGAATTATTTCTGTAACACACCTCAAATTTGAGCCAAACATATTTATTATAAGTTTGGTATATTACCTAGTTACATGCAAAACAATAAAACCTAAACAAAGAAAAAAATAAGCCGTTTTTTAAAAAAGTTTAAAAACTAAATCCCAACTACTGTAAAAGATGAAACAAGAAAGTACCTTCCCGTGGTTGCATGCCGCTGTATTAACTTACATAAAAGCCATGGTAGCATGCAACCATGGGAAGGTACTTTCTTGTTTCATCCTTTTCAGTAGTTGGGTTTTAGTTTTTAAACTTTATTTTTTCATTTAAGCATCTAATTTAATAAATTAATAATTCATGGAATAATATGAAACTGCAATAACAAGATAGGTACAGTTCCCTGGAAATAATGAAGTAGTTCATTACTGTAATAGATAACATATCTCATTCATTACATAAATATTAATAAAATTTCATAAGAGCAATGATCAAATAATGAATGTTGTTTGATAAAATTCCAATCGCTAATTTATTCAAAATTATTTTATAGTAAATTTTACACAAATTTTCTTTAATAATGTAAATTTAAATTTAAAAAAACTAGTCTTATTTGTATTAAATATTCTATGGTCTCATTGTTTTTATAACTACTCTAAAATAATAATGATGCCATTATTATTTAAATTATCTATAATATGACATTGTTTCATGAGCAATTAATATAAAATACAATAAACGCAACCAAAAAGTTATTAGGTACTATTTAATATGAGATATTTACCATCCCACAACTGCGAAATATTGAAGACAAATCCTTCACGGATGATGGCATCCCCACCCCACACAAGAGTCACGAGGTGGAACACAACCAGCTGACCAGACTCATTTAGGGCACTCAGTCTTGATTTGGACAGATGAAACTTCTTTGATATTTTCTACAATGAAAATCACTGTTAAAACTAAACCATCTTCACTCTAGTAGGTGTAGGTCACAACAGCAGGTTATTTAAATGTTTGCTGACTTAAACATATGTTTGAACCATGTCATACTTACATCCAAGAAATACTCCTGGAGGATGGCATGCATTACAATGCACACCAACGAGTAAAAGAATACTGCACATGCGTCTTTCCATCCTGCTTCGTAGAAGAATGGTTCTCCTTTTGGTAATTCTCTGGTGGGTTCAACTCCACTGACATTGTGGTGCAGGCTGATGAATAAACTCGCTATGGGAGTTGTCGACTGCAAGATTAAAACAACAGCTGTTTCAAAAATAGAGTTATACGAATACAATTCTATGGAAAAGATATTTACGGAGAAACCTAGCTTACGTGGCAGACTTGTCACTTACCTGTACCATCAGCCCGACCAAAAACACCATCACCACACACGAAACAATGTCCGCATGATTCTGAATCACAAATTCATGACTAAAAATAGGTGGGTTTTTGTTAGATTTTCTTCCAATTGCAGGCTTGACACCCATTTTTCCCGGCGATAACCTATCTGAAAATGTACTATTTGTTAAAACAAATTTGAATGTATCACGTCATTCATCAATTAAAAATTGATAACATGATTGAGTATTAATAGAAAACGTTAAATATAACGTACCTCTAGGCAGGCGGAGTGAATTATATCAGAATAATAATATTTCTGACAGGAATCCAATCGACGTGACACTTTCACTTGCTACGCGGTGAAACGTCAACGTCGTTTGTTGATTACGGAAATACGACAGTTGTTGTGTTGGCACTTGGAGGTATCAACTACAGGTCCAACAAAATTAATATTTATTAATTGCAATGAAATTTCACCCTAAAAAACTGAAAATATACATAAATGTAATACAGATTCTAATTATTCACAAAACATGTATTTTTGGTAGATTTTCTCTGTTACTATCTTGAACCGGAAATGTAAACCATAAAGTAAACTATTTCCATAGTGTTGTTAAGCTTTTTGGCTTTATATTCTCGCTAACCTTAATTAATAACGATGACGACGATTTTTTTTTTTTAATAATAAATATGTTTATTTATCTCCACAAATTACATTTTATACATATTCAGTTGACAGGTGTTTCGACAAAATTTTGTAATTTGTGGGAGATCTGGAGTCTAAACTAAGCCTAGGCCTGTATTTCAGAACTCCAGGCCCCCCATTAAATCATACAGGGTGGAATCGAAGTCATGGGCATTATTTTAACCTAAGGCACTACTCACGATACTGATTGCATTAGGGCTATTAATACGCAAATCAAAAATATTATTAATGCAAGTAAGGTAAACCTTAAAAATGTAGTAAGTCAAATTGCACAAGGCTTATTATTGCAAATAAACACTTAAAGTAATTAAAACAAAATACTTCGTTAACGCCAATAATTGTTGAAATATCAAAATCTTAAAGCGCAGTACAGCGCAAAGCGAAATGTAAACAAACATCACCTGCGCGCGCGCGGGTTTTTCCTTACAAGTAATAATAACAATGGGCTACAAGACATTCCGTCCGGCGGGATTCCCTGAACTCTCTCCGTCCCACTCCCTCACTCGCAAAAATACGAATATCACCCCCGCGCGGGGTATGCTTCCCGCCGCAACACGAAGTCACGAACCCGGAACCAGTGTCATAACGACTGCGCAGGTGCATTGACGCGTAATTGATTTATTGATCCCGTGACGTAATCGCCGTACTCGCCGCTCGCGTCATACGGTGCTTGGATTGCAGTGTATTAAGTGTTAGTGTAGTAGTTGTGTGTTGTGTGTGTGTTTGTGTACACGATGCCTCGACCGCGTAATGTGCAGGCTAGGTACACCAACCAACAATACCCACAAATGGTTGTAATTTACGATCGCACAAGAAATTTAGTATGAACTCGTGAAATGTTCCATCGGCGCTACCCGAACGACCCTATTCCTTCACGGGGTCTCATTCCACCAGAACCACTCAGAACCTGTTGGATTTTTCGTCTTTTCACGTGCCAGCACATGCACAAGCTCGTGGAAGAGCACCCGTTTACCCTCTGTCACTTTACCGACAAATAAGGTTTTTTCAAAACAATCCACAAGCTAGGTACGTAAATGTTTTTTTTTAATGTATGTTAGTTGACGTAGTTTTGACCGTCCTAAGCCGGCAAAGTACGAAGGGAAAATTGGAATTTATTATGAATCAATTCATTGGCAACTTACGAATGTCACGTGAGTCGGGCGGGGTCAAAGAATTCACGCCCAATGACGCGCGTACGGCGTAGTGTACCTACGCATTTGCTATCGAGAAGCGCAACTAATTTGATACTTTGTATGACTTACTACATTTTAAGGTTTTCCATACTTGCATTAATAATATTTTTGATTTGCGTAATAGTAGCCCTAATGCAATTAGTATCATAAGTAGTACCTTAGGTTAAAATAATGCCCATGATTTCAAATGCACCCTGTATAGTACAGGTTGCCAACGTGGTACAATTACAAGCGATTGATGGTGTGTGTGAGTGTATGTGTGTTCGAGGGTGAGAGCGTGTGTGTGTGTGTGTGTGTGTGTGTGTGTGTGCGTGGAGAGAGAGGATGCGTGTATGTAGATGCAATATTTCATAGATACGTAGATAATATAACTAATTATGTAAATGTGCATGGAAAATTAAATAAACCTAAATATTATATTACACGAAAACTACCAAATACTTGTCTCAGCATCACAGAGCAGCTTTCCGTAGGTAAAAGCCGCTTAGGCACTGCGGAACAAGCCCCAAGAGTAAGTTTAAAAATAAAATTAAAATTAAAGTAAAAATAAAATAAAAATTATATTCACAGTAAATACACCTTTCTACTTTACTATCTCAAGGACCCTTTCCGTTTCTGCGTAGTTTAGATTTAGTAGCCATTTGATTATTTTGTTTTTGCATTCAATTCTACGACAATTCGCTATATTAATTATTTTAAAAATTTTAAGAAAAATCTTTGCGCAAAAGAGGTATTGACGGCAGTTGACTTACATATTGCGTAGATTCTCCTTGTTAGGGCTATGCGTTTTTTCCTTTCTTCAGGTAAGTCGGAGTGTTGAAGAAGTACAGTTTGTAATATGTACAGTTGGCGAACCGTTAGCGCTTGAGTTTCCTCATAAAGTTTTGAGGTGGAGAAAATACGAGGTTTCGATAGACTCACTTTTAGTATCATCCTTTGGGCTCTTTCAACTGTTATCATTTTAGTTTTACATGCACCTCCCCATGTTGTGATGCAATAACTAATGATTGATTGCACCAAAGCTTCATATACCATCCTTATCATCTGCTTCTCCGCTACATCACGAAGCTCTTTAAAGATGTATGTGAGCTTACGTATTCTTTTGGATAAAGATTGAATATGGTTCTCAAAAGTTAAATTATGATCGATTTCGATTCCAAGATATTTTATACATTTGGTGGGACAGATATTAGGACAATTACAGTTTGGAGTTGGAGGAAAGTTACATTTATGTGCAGAAATATTATAATTAGTAAGTTTAGCAACTTCCACTCTATTATGAATTGAGAAAATGATGTATTTGGTGTTGTCTTCATTTAATGTGAGAGAATTTGATGCTAAAACCTCCAACTTGAATTTTGTGTCAAAACCGTCCTGCGCAAGATTAAAAAGCTCATTTCACGAATCTGCAAAAAATGTTAAGGCAGTATCATCAGCGTATGCGGAGATGCGGCAATTTTTAATCTTAAGTGTACAGAGCTCATTTATGTAGCAGAGAAAAAGAGTGGGACCCAATATACTGCCTTGTGGCACCCCAAATTCGACAGTGAGTTCGTCACTAATGTGTTCTCCAATTTTTACAGATTGTGTTCTGTTTTTCAAATAATCCGATAACAATGCAAGTGGAATGCCCCTAATACCATGGTCTTCAAGTTTTTGCACAAGGCGAAGGACGGAGACAGTGTCAAAGGCCTTGGCAAGATCAAGGAATATAGTCAAACATTTATTTTTACTATCTAATTTGCTAACTAAAAAGTTAACAAGATCAAGTACTGCATTATCTGTTGAGCGGCCTGCTCTGAAACCATATTGCGTATTAGAAAACAAATTGTATTCTTCTAGATATTTTGTTAGCCTGCTGTTGATTATACGTTCAAATATCTTCGATAAAGTTGTTAGGATTGCGATTGGCCTATAGTTGCTGACATTGTCTCTGTCACCCGCCTTATGAATCGGGTGCACCACAGCTCTTTTTAATGCGTCGGGAAATATTCCAGAAACAAAGCAGCGGTTAATTAAATTGGTAAGAACAGGTGCTACAGACTCGGATATGTGCGTGTGTTTAATACTTCAGCACTAATTTGATCCCAACCAGGAGAGCAGTCACTTTTCAGTAGTTGAATCGTTCTTTCAACTTCTTGGACGTCAGTAGGAAGGAGAACGAAAGAATTTAGTGGCGGCTTAGAGGTTTTCTTGAAGCAAGGAATATGTTGTGGAATCATGCTTGATAGACGTTTTCCTATATTTGAAAAGTATTCATTCGTTCTATTGATTGCTTCTTTAGGGGTTATAACTATAGTTAATAATTTTAATGGTAACTGCTTTATACTATTGTTGTTGGTAATTGTTTTAATGGTAGCCCAAAGCTTTTTAGAGTTATTTTTTGACATTATCAATTGATTCCTCTCATACTGTTTTTTTAGTTTTTTTAATAAGTTATTGCAGTAGTTACGGTATCTTAAGTATGATATTTTTAATATGACGTCGTTTTCATTAGTTTTTAGTTTTTTGTGCATTCTGTCCCTGGTTCGAATACAACGTAACATGCCGATAGTTATCCAAGGTTTAATTATAAATTTATATTTCTAGGGATTAATCGTTTAATTGAATTATTTGCAATTAATAGTTGTATTTCGTTAATGAAATTGTTCATAGCGGTATTTAAGTTTGGTTCCTGATTGTCTTGGAAACATGGTGAATTTGCTTAGTATGTAGTCGGTATCAAAATACAAGAAAATTTTAATACTTGCCGCTACCACTCTAATTCCGAACCATCATTACTTGCACCTATAATAAAAAATATTCTAGTTAATTTATTTTTAACCGACTTCAAAAAAGGAGGAGGTTCTCAATTCGTCTGCATGTTTTTTTTTTGTATGTTTGTTACGCGATATCTCCGGCAGTTATAAATCGATTTCAAAAATTCTTTTTTTAATGGATAGGGCATACTGCAGGGGTAGTCCCATATAGATTTTATTAACATTGCTTGGGTAGTTTTTGAGTTAGCTTCAATAATACGTTTTTTTGCCAGTAAGTTCATATTGATGATGTTACAATAACTTCCTGTCACTGATATTATCATAGTAAGTAGTGTTATATGAACGTGTGGGGTAAATAGGTACAACTTATAAGTGAAAAATAAAAACTTTTTACAAAAAACCCACTACAAAGTGAAAAATAACTATAATTTCGGAAGTCGGTGGTAACAACGAAAATGCGAACCTAACGACACCAACTTGAAAAGTTATTTTTCACTTTATACCTACTCTTGTAGTGTCCTTTTTGGAACTCGGTTATTTTTTTTTAGTAAAAAAGTGTTTTAGTCACTATAATTGTTTAATTGTATGGGAAATTTGCTACTTTTGGCTATGTTTACACTTTTGTAAACATTTTTATCATGCTCTATGCAAGTGCACCCAAGGATAACCCCCGTTGGTGTAGGACTATTCCACGATATAGATAAATAAAAATTGTATTATGGGTTTGGGAGGAAGTGGATTGGTTACCACGAACTATGGTAGAACCATGGCCCCTGCCTGATCAATGTTTTATAATTATATACTTACACGGATAAAATGGCAAGGGCCACTTGCACACTCAATAATGGGCCCCCGGAAACAGTCGCTAGCACATAGTGACATAGCGACAAGGGGGCAACACGTCCAGTCCGGAGGTGCTTGAGGAGTGGAGAGGTACTCCACGGCTTTCCGAACAATCCGAGAGCCCGGAAGATGGTCTAGATCCCTAGGAGCGCTTAGTGGAATACCTACTTCCTTCCCCCGAGCAGGTTTACTCTTGCGAATCTCCACTCAAGCCGGCCAATAAAGGCAAGAAATGGGTGGAAGCTCTGTTTCTCGTCAGTGTTTACTCCAGCCGGCTAACTATGGCAAGCCAGAGGTGAGGAACAAGACTACTCCCGGGAGATAGGGTCCGTGGGGTCGCTACTGCCCAACAGCTCGGCACATGCTGCCCTGCGGATTTCTGTATATCTCTTGGTCTGGCTCCTCACCCTAAGACCTATTCCGGCAAGGTAAACTCTACCGACACGCAGGCCTAGAGTTCGGAGCGCGCAAACTGAAAACATGAATTCAGTAGGACAAGATTCTAGACCCCTAGAGTAGATTTATTTTAAATAATTTTAAAAAAATCTGCTGTTTCACAAAAACCGGTCAAGTGCGAGTGTAACTACAAATTTACGGTTTTCGGTTTTTTTCCTTTACATGTGCTTTATGTGACCTTGCTTCTTGCCAAATTTAATTATTCTGGGTCAACGGGAAGTACCCTATACATTTTGATTCCCTTGAGAGTGTCGAAATCTACATTTTGCGGCATAAACGGCCGTATCTCTTTTTTACGTTACCTTAGAAGTTTGATTTTTTCACAGCTTCAAGGGACCGCAGACTTGAATATAATTATGGTTATAATTTCAACTCGATATCTCTACGCGTTCCCGAGATAAAGTGTCTTGACAAACAGACGGACGGACGGACGGACGGACAACAAAGTGATCCTATAAAGTTTCCGTTTTTTCCTTTTGAGGTAGGGAACCCTAAAAATATGTGATGTAACTAAAAATTTAAGGTTTTCGGAATTTTTCCTTTATATGTGCTATAAAAAATTGCTTCATGCCAAATTTCAAGATTCTAGGTCGACTGGAAGTACCCTATGGGTTTTGATTCCCTTTGTGGTTACGAGTATGAAAATATGCGGCTTAGATTGCTGTTTCTTTTGATTGCGTTGACATAGAAGTTTCATTTTGTTACAGCTTAAAGGTACTAAAGACTTGAGTATTTGATATGAATTTCAATTTAATGCGTGTGTAATGTGCTATGCGTTCATGAGGAAAGGGGTAGTAAGTTCAAAATTATTAAAAATATTTTTGTTATATGATGTAACTAAAAATTTACGGTTTTCGCAATTTTTCCTTTATTTGCGCTTTATGACGTTGCTTCGTACCAAATTTCAAAATTCTGAGTTCACGGAAAGTACCCTGTAGGTTTTGATTCCCTTGCGAGTGTCGAAAATTTGCAGCATAAACGGCTGTATCTATTGATTGCGTTGGCTTAGAAGTTTGATTTTTTCACAGCTCCAAGGGTTGAGTATTTGATATAAATTCCAGCTTGATACCTCCACGCGTTCCTGAGAAAAAGGGTCTTGACAGACAGACGGACGGACGCGCAACAAAGTGATCCTATAAGGGTTCAGTTTTTTCCTTTCGAAGTACGGAACCCTAAAAAGTGCAATACGCTGTCAAAATGTATGAAACAGCATTTATTTTTTTAAATCACTGTCCAAAAATCCCTGCCATCCTGTATATACAGGGTTGGTTATTTGTAAAACACCAGCAACCTCTTATGAGGTCATTGTACTCATCATTATGAACAACTTTTACTATGGGACCAAACCTTAAATCCCGAAAAAAAAATCAGCTGTTCCCTACATTTATCTTCGTCTATCTCGTCAAAATGCAGGGAACAGCTGATTTTTTTTTCGCGATTTCAGGTTTGGTCCAATAGTAAAAGTTGTTCATAATGATGAGTACAATGACCTCTTAAGAGGTTGCTGGTGTTTTTCAAATAACCCTGTATAGTCAGCCCAGTATTATTATATTTGACTACGAGCTTCGCAACTTCAGTAGCGACCATCAACTCATGTAGCGTGCAGACAACACGACACGCTGAACACGTGTTTGTGGAACGGCACCACATTTACGCTGCAGGGCGGAGTCATCTGCATTCTTCTGCTAAAATATAATTTACCGTCAGAAAATCATTTTAAGGCCAGACTTTTGTCGGTGAGAAATCCATCACCTACAAAAAGGTCACCTGGGTTCGCTTTTTCGTAGTCTTCGCTATTCACACCTTGTGAGTAAGCACCAAGGAAAAGCTATACGAAAACTAATGTTATTTTTAGTTTCTTTGTGTCGACTTTTTTTTTATTATAGGCTTGTTGCTTTTAACCACTTACGCAGGATTCATCCGACAAATATTTTCGTGTCTATTTCGCCAGGGTCGTATATTTACGACCAAATACTACAGCTCGTTTCATCTGCTTTACGCTGTATTCTATCAGGTATTTATTTTTCATTGTGTCGGGCGCTGAAGGCACGACAACTGATATAAAGTCGGGCGGTTAAAAGCATAACAACCTAACGCTTCCAACGATACCTCAGTTACCACAATACGTCGAGCAGTTGAAGAGTTATGAGCGCACAGAATCACAGATTAACATACATAGCCTGTTAAAATCATATCCCTCCTTTGGCTTTACTGTACCTAGTCGAGAAAATATAAGCTCAAAATGGGTCATATTTCTTTTTTTAGGGCTGTTTTTTTGTGGGACGTCAAAAAGTATTTACTTAAAACAATCCAACAAAACTACGACAAAATTTTATTCAAAAATTTCAAAATTATGTATTCAACAATATCTTCATACATTCTTATTACGACATAATTTATTTTGATATATTTGATTAATTGAACAGATAATATAAAAGTTTTCTCATTTAATATAGTCGAGAATAGTATTTTATACCAATTCCGCATATTTTCTAATATATTCTTAAAACATAATCTCGGATATAGAATTCTTGATTGTCAAACAAAAAGAATAAACAATTATGAAAATAAATATTCTTAAAATAAAATCTCATTAATATCTCTAAATAAATTATACAATTGATCCTAATAAAATAAATTAACACCATTAGGTATTTGCACAAAATTAACAGTCATTCCACAGCCACTCAAGTGTTATTTTGTATGCTGTACTTATATGTTTTTAAAATAGATTATTAGTGATACCTACTTGTGATAGCACACATTGTTGTCTGATCTACATTTACATTGGCCTGTGGAACTGATACATAAAGCAGTGAATCACACAGCGACAGCGGAAATAAGCCACAGTTAACACTCCTCTAGGTTAGATTACATCAAATTAGTGTCATGAAAATTATCCTACAAACTAAAATAGCAGACTATTAATTATATCGTCTTTTACATACTCTATAATCGTTCCTAATACATTTTTGA
This sequence comes from Globia sparganii, assembly GCA_949316385.1. NCBI lineage: Eukaryota > Metazoa > Arthropoda > Insecta > Lepidoptera > Noctuidae > Globia > Globia sparganii. The sequence continues at coordinate 13,176,229 of OX438653.1, read as the reverse complement.
AATCATCTATGATTATAATTTTAATTTAATTTCGAGCGTAAATTCTGTGCCATTCGCTATTTAAAACACTTGCGTAAGCTTTACTACCAGAGATTACAATAATAGTAATAACGACATCTATCAATATTATATGAAACTAGCTGATCTGGCGAACTTCGTACCGCCTTTGAATTTTTCTCATGTTTCAATAGTTATTCTGCTATTCGAGGAGAACAAAAATCAAAGAGCATAAAAATGGCCCCGCCATTTTGAGTTTTATAAACGGTGTAACTACCCCGACTTTGTTTTATTTATATATTATGCACCTTTGTAACATTTGATTATAAAATAAAATAGTATAAGTTTGATTAAGTATATCCAAAAGCACATAGACCAAATGGACAGGTCTTAGTAGATAAAGCACTCCCTTCAAACAATGTAAGCTAAATACCATCTAGATTTAATTCTCAAATTATATAATGTAATTATACTATAATATCCACTATTACGACGACGCATGCTACTACATAAGCTTTTTTTTTTTTTTTTTTAAATAACGTTTTCAGAATCAATTTCTCCCTGTTCCACGGTCATGTACATGCCTTCTTCCTCGTAAGTCGACTCGTGCTTAGCCAGGATACGGAGCAATGGACGCAGTTTCATCCACCATTGGTGCTTTGGTATTCTCTGACTGTAACAATGAAGGTAAAATTATTTTCCCCTTAGAAGTTATCACCATTCTTATTCAGCCAAAAGACGTTCACTGCTTAACATACGTCTTCCCCCAAGGATTGCCAACCGGATTTTTCGACCTTTACTACATCGTCGGTTCAACTTTTGGGGTTAGAAGTTAGTGTCTAAACACACTATGCCGAAGTTACGCGACTGAAGTTCGGCGGCTGATTTTACGTTCCGACGTATTCGGTTGATATGACACACCATAAGTGCCGAACTTACGCGGCAGAAATTCAGTTCCGCAACTCCCCGCTGCTCCCCGCCCCAGGATCTTCGTCGGCAATCGAACCGAACTTCGGTCGCGTATAATGTGTGCTCACAGAATAAGTTGCCGCTGAACTTACGCCCGACCGAAGTTAGGCTGTACGCTATGACGCGACGTAATTTCAGCACAGTGTGTCGTCAGTAATTCAAACAGCATTGCAGGCGTAATTGTGCTGAAGTTCGGTCGCGTAACTTCGGCATAGTGTGTTTAGACACTTATGCTAATATTTTTATGTTTGTTTATTTATTTGATCGAAAGCTTTGAAATAGATAAAAAAATAATGTTATCTTGTTGCACTGCCACTAGACCGTAGTATTAGTAACTATTTCAACTAATAGCAGAAAAGGAATTTAAGAACTATCGAAACTGGCGCGTATTCATAGGGTCCGACCTAGGGTCACAGGACGTTCGAAGAGGTCGAGATCCTTATCACGACATTATTTCATGCTACAGTCCTTTACCTAAATGGTACCAGAAGAACAGTGTAGCCAGATCCGATTTTAAAATATCTGTAATTTCCTCTATAAAAATGTGTTGGTCTAGCAACGCTGCAGAAGAAGATAGGCGGCGTATCGATTCCAGGTCGTTTCTTAATTTTACTTACGCAAAGTTAGTCTGATGCGCTTTCAAGTCTTCAAGAGGCGAGAACTTGTACTGTCTCTTGACGATGCCGAGCAGACAGGCAGAGTCGGGCAAGTTGGCGGGCCCCTTCTGAATGGTCTCCACCAGCCAGTGCAAGCACTTGGCGGCCATCTTGGTGCCCATGTTGCGGTCGAACGGGGTGGGGCAACCGCCTTGTTGCATGTGACCTTTAAGATAATAATAATAACTTTATTACCAGAAAGTTCAATCCATTTTGTTAGTAATTACATAAACATTAAACATCTCATACTCGTATTCACAAACATTACTATGAGGAATCACAGTGCGCGCGGACGCACAGGATTCTAAAAACCTATTCATAGACAATACTTTTTTTTTTTTTTTTTTTTGTGGATGGGTAATCATCCAATGACCCCTCCCGCTCTGGGTGGAGCAGAAGGGAGTGTCAGACTCTTACTGACTAAAACCCACCCGTGTTCCTTCCTTAGCCCTTTGTGTTCCGGGGTAGCGGTAACCCTTTCGGACAATCCCGCTGCCCCGGCAGGCTTCGGCCCTTTCGGGCCCCTTCCTTATGCTGACATCTCTTTGAGGCGCGCGTGGAACACGTACGCGCCGTCCGGCACGGGCCTGGTCCTGATCGGACGGAGAGTTACCCATTACTCTCCGCCCGCAGGCCCGCGCCTACGGTGGCCGGGAGTCGTCTCGCGGCTCCCGACGCCCGGGGCGTCTCCCGCGGCGGCTGGGACGTGAGGCCCTCTCCCTCAGCCGTCCCGCCACCTCCTTCGCTAGCATGACTGCTTCGCAGAAGGAGGTGACTGCCTCCCACTCCCTCTCGCCCCGGACCATGGCTTGAACCAGGGCCGGGCGCGAGAGGTCGCCGCCGCCGCCGATCGCCTCTGCGAGAACACGGCGGTGCTCCGCCCAATTGGGGCATACCGCCACCGTATGCTCCACCGTGTCCTCCGGGCGACCCTCGCAGTGGTGACACCCGGGCGTATCCTCCCGCCCGATAATGTGCAGGAACCTCCCGAAACACCCGTGTCCGGTGAGGACCTGCGTCAGGCGGTAGGTGAGGGCGCCGTGGCGCCTCTCTAGCCACTCCTCAAAGAGGGGTCTTACCGCCGCTATCGCGGCGTGCCCTTCATAGACAATACTTAAGTGGCGATCGGAACTATGCGTTCCTTAATAGTTGTGAATTTAAAGGCTTGTCATTTGGAACACATTGAGAAACGTACTTCGCATAGTATTGCTAGTTTACTTAGACAAGAACGTGAATACGGGTGTTAAACACTGGTTTTAGTACCAACATACATTTGGGGAAATAAGAATTTCAAAGTCATAATTAATTAATAATAATCTTCAAATATAAAAAACATTATTACAACCAAGCCACGGTTTGAAGGGTGCACTCGTGTCCTAGTTCAGTGTCTGAGCATCTGAATAATGACATGTTATGACTTCTGGCTTTCATTTCAATTTACAGTTCGCCCTGTTATGTTATGAGTGCTGCCACATAATATAAGAAACAATTCGTGGACCAAGCTCACTTCATATCTATATACATATAATAAAACAGTAAAAAAACTGTGTCTGTACATTGAATATATTAAAAAAAAAATACTTGAGGGAGGTTTAGAAACAGTAATAGAGCACGAATCCAAAAAAAAAAAAGTGTCTGTTTGTCTGTTTGTTTGTACACGCTAATCTTCGGAACTACTGGACGGATTTGAATGATTTTTTTTTGTTGTATAGATATTAAGTCTGGGCAACATATAGGCTATAATTTATTTTGGAAAATGGAACACCTGATGCAGAACCGCAACAGACCAGCTAAAGTATAAGAGATACAAAAATGGTACCATAGCAAAAATTGTTCCACGTGATGAGCATTTTCTGCTGAGAGAATAAATTTGAAGATCTGGAACACCTGATGTGGAACTCCAAGAGCCCAGCTACACTATAACATATATAGTAATGACGATTTAGCAAAAGTTGTTCAATCTGATGAGCACTCTCTGTTGACTTATAAAAATCGAAGATCTGGAGCACCTGTTGTGGAACTCCAAGAGCCCAGCTACACCATAACACATATAGGAATGACGTTTTAGCAAAAGTTGTTCAATCTGATGAGCACTCTCTGTTGACTTATAAAAATCGAAGATCTGGAACTCCTGATGTGGAACTCTAAGAGCCCAGCTACACCATAACACATATAGGAATGACGTTTTAGCAAAAGTTGTTCAATCTGATGAGCACTCTCTGTTGACTTATAAAAATCGAAGCTCTGGAACACCTGTTGTGGAACTCCAAGAGCCCAGTTACACCAAAACACATATAGGAATGACGTCTTAGCAAAAGTTGTTCGATCTGATGGGCATTTCCTGTTGACTTATAAAAATCGAAGATCAGAAACATCTGATGTGGAAATCAAAGCTATCACTAATTTCACTGTATAATTATAAAATAACATAAGCTGGGAGTACCTCCACGCGGTGAAGGTAGTAACAGTTTAGGACTGATGCTGTTCGAGAACATCAGGCTCGCTCCGTGGAAACCTCTACGGATCGAGAAGCACGCCTGTGTTCTCAGCGTATCTACGCATCGACTTCTAGGTCTCGAGAGACAAGTGGGGACGTTCCCCACTTGCGTGATGCGCGACTGACCGCTGATCGTGAACGTCACGCATTGTCTCGCGAGTCGGAGACGTTCACGGATAGAGAATTGTGCTTGAATTCTTAGCGTATATACGCATCTGCTTCGAGGTTTCTACAGACAAGTGCGGAAAGTGATGCGCAACTGTCCGCTGATCGTGAGCGACATGCGTTGTCTCGGGAATCGGAAACGTTTACCGATACAGAATCACGCTTGAGTTCTCAGCGTATTCGCACATATACTAACAGGTCTTTTGAAACGAGTGATGAACGTGATGCGCGACTAACTGGTGATTATCATACATTTTCCCGAACACGCACACAACAAAATATTCATAATCAGTTAGAAAGTGAGAGAGAAAGAATTGCTGGAGTACGGCATGAAGAGACAGAAGAAGAGCGCAACGAACGTTTGAACTCTGATCGACTTCGACATTCTCTGAACAGAATGTCGATATCATCTGAAGAATCGGATGTGTCTCAAGATATAGCCGTAGGGCGTGGCGACCTTCCTTGGGTTGATAAGGAACGGAGTGCATTTACGTATACTCCTATGATTGACTACGCCAGATATTCCGCCATCGGAGGTATGGTTCAAAATTGTACTTTTTGTGAAGCTGTTAAACGGCAAAAAGAAACAAACGGTATGTGTTACTCAGGTGGAAAAGTACATATTGAAATATTACAAAATCCTCCAGAAATATTAAGATCACTGCTAATTGGTGACCATCCACAGTCAAAACATTTCTTGGACAACATCCGTTCGTACAATAATGCCTTTCAAATTACATCTTTTAGTGCGAAACAGATTTCAGAAGGCCCATTTACGCCAACATTCAAAGTGCAAGGCACAAGTTTACCACCTTATTGGTTCATTATTGTCTGAAAATGACCCCAAGTTTCTCCAAATATATTTCGTATCCAATTATCAAGATCAGGCAAATATTAGAAACCAAAACTTTCCGCAATTGAACAAATAGTCTGATTTCACTGCTTCAAAATATGTTGCATGAAGTAAATCCCTACGTACACAGTTTTAAATCTGCCTTAGAATCTATAAAAATATATATAAAAATGGTGCCATAGCAAAAATTATTCCACGTGAAGAGCATTTTCTGCTGTGAGAATAAATTTGAAGATCTGGAACACATGTTGTGGAACTCCAAAGCCCAGCGACACTATAACATATATAGGAACGACGTCTTAGCAAAAGTTGTTTAGTCTGATGGGAATTTTCTGTTGACTTTCAAAAATGAAAGATCTGGAACGTCTCGAATCGTCTCGCGCATCCCGTTGTTTTCCGGTCCCCGGGCTCTTAGAATTCGACATCAGACGTTTCAGATCTTCGATTTTGACGACCCCGTTGTCGCTGGCATAAGCAACAGGATCCGCGTACGAAGTCGCGGGCAGAAGCTAGTTATCCTAATAAGGGTGGGCTTTTGCAGCCGAAAGGCGCCTGCGTATTAGTCTTGGTCAAGGATTTCGTCTTATTTTAGCGATACTAATAAAGGCAAGGTAAACAAGATGATAAGTAGGCAACGTATACGCCTTCCTACCAGGGGGGTATTCGTAGTTTCAGCTGAAGTTAGTGTTAGCGTTTCTTACGTCGTTTCACTTACAGCCATAAGATTAGTTCGAGCCTCGAACTAAGAATAAATTGACAATTGTCCATAATCCCGATGTGTTTTTGTCAGTCCAAATATTTTTTTGTCACTTGTTTTAGCGGTTCAACTATTCTCAGACGGGCCTGTATCTATTCTTATATTGACAGACTTAGGCTGGAAATACTGTTACGCCGACGTCGGTCGCTTATATCAGTCGCGTACCGATTTATATGGACTCGCGCTCGCTGACCGTCGGTACTACAGTAAACACGTCCATTTATCGTCAGCGTCTTGGTACGCGTGTCCGACGGTACACGACCGACGTACCTAAGCATAAGAGGAATTTAGGCCTTATAGAGTAAACCCCTGTTGTCTTGGTCGACTTATAATGATAAAATTACCATAAAAACACGCCTGGAAATACATACCAAGCACATTCATCCTAGCAGTGAACAGTCCTTTCCCCTCTTCTGAGTACAAGCGGTAGATGAAGTCGGTGTTATAGTTATCATTCGCCTTCTCGTTACGTAGGATGAGACCGCGCTGGATACCGCCGGTCATCTTGGACGCCATGTGGTATACGTCCTGCTGTAAGTCCTTGATAGAGAACTTCTCTTCGTAGATGTAGGCTGCGTCAGCGCCGCCGGCCAACCCTGATGAAATAAAGACATCATTATAAGAACTCTAACGAAATGGATGGCGTTTATGTCTGACCCGTACTGCATTTATTTGGTTGTGTTAATTTCGATTCCTTAATTATCATAGGTACTTTTGTGCGAGAGAAAGTCATATATATTTTAGATAGTCATACCTGCTAAAGTAGCTAAGTAGCCGCAGTAGCCTCCCATGGTCTCAATAACGAACACACGGCGTTTAGTTCCCTAAGAGAAAAAAGACAAGGAGAAAAGATTAATACTTGTATTTATTTCAAATATATAAGTTTATATTTTAGCCAGTATTGAACATTACAATGTCACACAGGGTCACAACACATACTTATATGTAATTATATCATGCACCAGGGTATAACTTGTTAAAGCTCCGGTTATACAGATCCTTCTGAATAGCCTGGCAAGTCGAACATACTCTAAGTATTTCAATAAAAATATATGTAAAATAATGTATCAACAAACCTGAGCCGACTGTCGGATACGGTCGCAGATCTCAGTGATCTCATTGAGCGCGGTATCGGACCCAAGCGAGAAGTCCGTACCGGGCACGTTGTTACTGATGGTGGCCGGAATTACCACCAACGGGATACAGAATTCCGGGAACTGTGCGCGACCCTCGTAGATCTCCAGGCCGGCTTGGTAAGCCTAAGGAAATATTAAAAGAGTTTTGATATCTATACAAATAATACGGGCTGGTAGTCTGAAGCCTTATTTTTACATTCAGGGCGCATTTCACAAACGAAACTAAACGCTAAAAACACATGTGACTTAAACGAGGAACATCATTGTTGCGAAATAATGGCGCCGATTCTGTTGTTCACAAACTAAACTAAATTTAAGTTCAGTGCATCTTTTTCTTTCTATTTCATTAAGAAAAGGACAGAAGATAAATATTAGTTTAGTCCTGTCAGTAGTATTTATACAGTTTCCAGTATAAATTTAAAGAAAAGAATATTATTGATTGTTAAGTTCACCCCAGCAGTACAATTTAATTATGTTTTGTGTTCCTACCACAATAGAGAATTGTGTTCCTACCACAATAGAGAATTAATGCTTATTAGAACAGTTTGGCCGTGTGGGTATAGTAAGTTGTTGTATTTCACGAAAGCGCGCCAATCATTGGAGCTTAAATCTTGTGCTAAAATTCATAAAGGTCACATGATGCGCGCTCGTGACTTACGGCTATAAAACAATAGGTACCTACCTCAAATCCACCAATGATGAGCAGGCCTTGAATGTTGAACTGCTTGATGCGAGCCGCTATTTCTGCCTTTTTGTCGCCGGGGAGAGTACGCTTAGTGCCCAGGAAGGCTCCCCCTTGACCCACCCATCCGGTTACATCAGACCTAGATAACGATAGATTATTTAAAAACATATCAAATATATGTCTTTGTACCCGAAATTGAAGGCAGAATATGAGATCTATGCAATTATCTATAAAAACTTTTTAACTTAGTATCAAAAAGGAGGAGGTTATATGTTCGACTTTTTGTATGTTTTTTTTTTATGTATGTTCACCGATTTCTCCGTCAGTTGTGGACTTATTTTAAAAATTCTTTTTTTGTTTGAAAGGGTATGGTTTCGAGGTGGTCCCATTGTCACCAGGTCGGAATCTGATGCGGGAATTCCATAGAAATTGAGGGAAACCCTCAAATGTTATAGGTATATCTATAGCGATTTGGGTTTTTTTTTTATAGTAACTTTTGCATTTGCTCTCGGAAAGCATCATTTGGTGAAGTGGAACTGATTATGAAGACCACAAATGGCCATCGGAACTACTCAATAATAAGTATTTCACAGGTTGCGATTCGATTAGGCACTTTAATGTTGTTGCTAAGCAATAGCTCGTCACAATGCGTATGGTGAAGTGGAGCTGATAGTGACTTTTCAATCAGCTCCAGTTCTCCTGGTTCTTACTAGGAGAACTCCTCAACAATTAACATCGGGAAAAGCAATATTTTGTAAAAGGTGCAGCAATATTTTGTAGGCTATTGTAACTTAGATACATTACAAACTGGCCCACTAAAAAGTGAAAAATAAAAACTTTTTTCCAAAAAAAAAAAACAATCGACTTCCAAAAAAAACTACAAAGTGAAAAATAACTTTAATTTCGGAAGTCGGTGTCAATAAACGAAAATGCGGAACCAACGACACCGACTTCCGAAATTAAAATTATTTTTCACTTTGTAGTTTTTTTGGAAGTCGATTGTTTTTTATTTATTTTTTTGTACTTACCTTACAAATAAATTATTTTGATTTTTTAAGAGTTATTATAATTTCAACTTTATTTCAGGTAGGTACTTACTGTAACACAAGGGTGGTAAAAATTGTTTTTTAGTGTTTTATAGATAGTTAATATTCCCTATAGCGAGTAATAAACGGTAATTGGAATAAAATTTAATCTGTATGGTTTTGATTGATCGAGTACCTCTTATGGCTCAGAAAAGAGTGTACCAAACCAAATTAATGCATTATGCGTACATTCTTATTAATACACTATGCTTATATTTAGATTAAGTATCAAAGTTTCAATATCTATGCTTTCAAAGAGTCGTTACAATTACTTGCAATTATCCTTTTTTAACGCCTTGATACTGCACTTCTGCTAGCGCATAGGTATAATAAATAGTAAAGGAACCACACTACGAACCATTCCATATTAACGATATTTCCGCTGATGAAGCCCTCTATGCCGTCGTGAATGCCGAGCACGGTGTCTCCGCGGTAGATACAGTTACGTACGAACGAACGCACGGCCGCGTTCATACCGCATGCGGGCGCACCTACGTGCATCACTGCCAGGGTTAAACCTTCCTACAGATTACAAAGGAAAACAAAAGAATATGTAGTTATTTTGTTTCAGTATACAAGAAATTTACGTCCGATTTATGAAAGGCCAATCAAGACAATAATAAGTTGACAAATTGTCAAACTTATGGTAATTAAGTACCTACATGCCGAAGATACCGCCAGACATCGAGGTCTGACACTCCCTTCTGCTCCACCCAGAGCGGGAGGGGTCATTTGATGATTTCCCACCCACAAAAAAAAAAAGACATCAAGGTAAACCCCCAAGCAGCCCGCGATGCATCGCAGTGAGATATCCTTCGACATGTGCGTACGTGTCTATTAACATGCATTTGTTTTGGTACATAGAGGTGGCATCAACCTAGCGAGCTAAACGGCGATCACGCGAGGTGTTAGGAGTGAAGTGTCTTCGGCACGTAGGTTAACCCTTGTGTTGACTGTTTACACTGGCTGGCTGAAAAAACAGCTTATTTATTTATTTATTTATTTTAGTACTGCCACATCACATACATTTAACATGCTTGGTTAGTTAGGAGCATTTTCTCTGATGTATATGACAATAACGGCGTACATAGCACTTGCAATTAGTTGGCTACGTGAAAAAAAAGAACAATTAAAATGTATACATGCTCAAAATCACGACAACATGAACAGTGTTATTATCTAAGAAAATAATAATAATCTAATAAAAGCAACGTTCAATGAAGACCTTTTATTTTATTTTTGAATTTGTGCAGTTTATCATGGAACACGTCCAAATCCAGTATTTGTGTCGCTAGGGTGTGGTATTCATCTATGATTCTGCGGAGGGGTGCTTGCAGTCCCAGATTCGTTTTTACAGCGGGAGTGTAAAAAAGATTTTTAATTTTGCCTCGGGGATAGGTGCGGGGAACTTTCAAAGACATATTCTGTTGAAAATAGGAGCACTGAATTTGACCGCCCACGATTTTGTGAAAGAATTACATATCCAGCAAACGTCTCCAGCTTTCAGTCAAATCACTGGACAATGAGTTTGACAATCTGTGAACACATTTTTGTGTTCACTAACGTTATAGGAACCGGCTGTTTTAAGACTGTGCCGACCGCACAGTGGCGCCCTCATCGTTTATTTGGTTATTTCATACAATTTTGAATGAAAATGCAGAAAATAAGCACGTTTAGTTGTGCTTCACAAGATTATACGTTAATATTATTAGAAGCGGTAGTTTTATATTGTTTAGTTTTATTATAATCCTTAAAACGGAATATAGTGGCCACTGTTATCTTGTGAAGCACAACTTAACGTGCTTATTTTCTGCATTTTCATTCTAAATTGTATGAAATAACCAAACAAACGATGAGGGCGCCACTGTACGGTCGGCACAGTCTTACATCATTTACAAGCAATCATGGGTATTACTTAGCCTATCGCAGCTCACAGTTGGATATAGGCCTCTCCTAAGTTGCGCACTTCATCGCGTTTTCCGTCTTCCGCATCCAGTGTGCTACGTTTACTTATTCGCAGTCTTAATTCGAAGACTCCATCTGATTTTTGATAGACTATGACGTTCCACACCCAATTAATTGCTAACTCTGTGACCTATGTCAATAGCGCCTGATCTTTTCCGAAATAATTTGATTCCAGATCTTATGTTTCAATGTATGCTATATAATAGCTGGCGTAATGTGGCTGTACTGTACACTTCTGACTCTTCATGGAAATAATGGTATGCTGTTATGTTATGATAATGTTAAGACAGGACGTTGAGCATTTTTTGCCGACTATTGAGAAAAACCATGTGCCCACCTTTAGTGAATTGTAATAAGTTTATCTGATAGTAATATCATCTACGAAGGTTTATACTTACAACAGGTTTGCCAGATGCATCGAAAGCCTCCTTGGGCGGCTTCAAGCGGGTCAACATCTTGTAAGTTTCCAAGTTGCGTGCAAAGCTACGCCCGCGTAGTTGCACGGCCAATTCCCAGTTTTTCTCAGCCATAGCCTAAAAAAAATTGTCAGATTGACTAGATGTTTGTTATCAGATGCCAAAAATGTTTCAATTAACAGTTTGACTGAATGCCAAAAACGTTTTAATTCTATTTCAAATATGATACATTTGCGCGGCGTCATAGGTGAGTGACCTGTGTACCGAAACAGATCTTTATTTATCCCCTATCATTCCAAACACTGCAATGCCTAGATGCATAATGTTCCGGCCATTAAATGTTCTTGTGAACGCAGTATGGTTAATCTGGTTGGTGCTGATCCACGCGTCATGTTCGTGAATGGGCGCCGTCGGTTGAGACCAGCAATCTCTTAACTGCTAGGGCACATTTTTATTAATCTTATAATTTGAATTGTTTCTCAGTCTTTTTTTTTCATTGTTCCCACAAATAGAAGCAACAAGAATAATGTACCTACTCTGGATTTTTTAATATTATCTTGATTTAAAAGAGTGTCCTAGGAGTTTCATGCCTATTCTTCTCCATAGAGATCTCCTCCTTCTGTACGTTTTGGAATGGGAAACTAGCTTTAACTTTCCAACTAATTAACCGACTATTTAATTTTGATACTTCAAAAGTGCCAGTAAATGGTTTAATTGAAATAAATGCTTTGAGTTTGAGTTTGCAGTCTCACAGCCAAAACAAAAGAACGCCAAATAAATTTACCACAATTTGAGTAGGAATGATTAGAATTGACTAGCTGTGCCCCGCGGTGTTGCCCCACGACCATTTGAGGAAAAAACGTACTAAAATATTATGTAAGTAGGTAATATAATGCCATTACTTATTTATTTATTTTATTTATTGGAGGACTTTAAGAGTATTCTCATGACCGGCTTGCGGAGTTATTTTAAAACTACGAAATCTCCTAAGCTATTCATTGAAATCAAATGATGTCATTGATAGTCCGGTCAATTTAGACATTCGAAGCTACATAAATTCCCACCAAGCTGAAAATCAGTAATATTGTTTAAAATGTGATTAAAAATAAAATTTGAAAGTTCCCCATCTTTCCCGTGTATGGAAAAAAAATATTCAAGGTTAAAGGTCAAAAAAATGAGTTTTTCGCGATTTTCAGCAACACGGTAAGTTTTATCATAAAAATACTTCAGACAAAAATTGTAGACCATAAAATTATCTACAAAAAATTATGAATTTTTTTCCTACGAGCCACCGTTTTCGAGATATAACGATTCAAAAAATTCTAATCGTCATAATATGCACACGTTTCCAAGCCACCTATGAGGTAGTGTACGATCCTGTTTAATTTGAAACTATTGCAAAAAATGGATATTAGCAGAGATTGAAAAGATAAAAGCAATTTAAGTTAAAAAAAAGTAGTGAAATTTAATCGTCCGAGTCGTAAGCTTGGTGGGAATTTATGTAGCTTTACTCTTATTTTTTGGTCTAATTTAACCGGACTATGAAATCAAATGATGTATTTATTTGGATTAGGATTAATATCATGTTTATAAAAACACCTTCGCAAAGAATGCATTGTTTTAGAAAAATTATTATCACCATAAAAAAGGTTATAGTGAGCGCGGACTTTTTTTTACAAATATTAAGGGGAACAATTCCGTCATACATGATTTTTGCGTAACTTTAACCGTTTACGCAGCGTACGCAACGGAAGCTCTCAAAAGGAATATTTTTTCCCGTTTGCAACATTTTTCATTGATGCTCGGCTCCTATTAGTTGTAGCGTGATGTTATTTAGCCTTCCTCGAAACATGGACTATCCAACACAAAAATAATTTTTCAATTCGAACCAGTAGTTCCTGTGATTAGCGCGTTCAACCAAACAAACAAACTCTTCAGCTTTATAATATTATTTTAGTATAGATATATAGAAGATAGATTACCTGGGCGACAGCCTTAGTACGTCTCACACACTCCATGAGAGGCAGACGCACAGCTTGGTTACCATCCAGGGATACCACACACGGCTCCGTTTCTGGAGACGCTTCCATCAAAGCCATAACTGCCTCCGCACCCATACGGCAACCCTAGATAAGAGTGCCATTTATGGAATAGAGGCCTTGCATATAAAATTACATTGACTATTGCTTTTCTACGCATCGTTGCATGTCATGTCCTTACTGCTTACATTATTTTATCAAGTACAAGGTAATGGTTAAGCTATGCTAGAGATAATGATGCAATTTAAATTATTGGCCTTATTTTCTGTTAGGAATTTTTTTAACTATTAATCGCGGATTCATTTCCGATTTTTTTTAAACCACTCTAATCAAATCAGTTAGAGGAGTATCTACTGTAGCACCAAGTTGTTGCAAGTTCTCACCAGGATCCTGTCGAACGCCGAGGGCGATCCTCCTCGCTGCACGTGACCCAGCACGGTGATACGCGTGTCCTGCTGCAGGTTCTCTACCACCACATTCTTCACCAGCTCAGCCGTGATGGGCTTACCTTCGCGATCAATAGCACCTTCCGCCACTATGATAATGTTCAGACGCTGGCCTGATTTCCTTTCCTACGTCATTAAAAAAAATTATTAAAAAAGTTCGTCATTGGTGCCGATTCTCTTGTCACAAATGCGTCTAAACTAGACTAAAAATCACCAAAATTTAGTTTATTCCTGTCAAACGACGATTTCCCATTCTGAAATTAACTAAAGTGACACAACTTAACTAAATTTTAGTTTGACAGCACTAAGATTGCACTGAGATATTAGTTTAGTGAAAATAGTAATTTTGCTATTCTGAATTTGACGTTTCTCATGTAAAATTTTGATTTTCTAACTAAATCTGAGTATTTTTAATCGCGACTAAAAAGGTGTGGAATAAAATTAGTTGGCATGAATAAAATTTACATCAACACCTCGACTTCAGATGCAAAAACAGTACTGTTTTTTTTATTTTCTTTTGCTTAGGTATATCTCGAAAACGGTGGGTCCTATCGCAAAAATAATGAAAATTTCGACCCCCTTTATATATAACCCGTAAACCCCTAAAACTCAACACGTTGGTAATAATTTTTCATATTTTCCATACAAAAGTGAAAAATTCCATAAAAAAGAGGTCAAGGTGTCCCCACTGCGCACCTTATACGGCTCAAAAACACGGGGAGGGGACCGTGGCTAAATAATAACAGCCGCACAGGTCGATCGATCAGGTTAAGCTACGCTTGCAGCGCTTGATCTGTGGATGGGTGACCATCTTTACATACCGAGACCCCTCCGTGTCTCGGAAAGCACATTAAGCCGTTGGTCCCGGCAGTCATTCGTGGGTCTTTGACAGTCATTACGGGTAGTCAGAAGCCCGAAAGTCTGACAACCAGTCTTACCAAGGGGTATCGTATTACCCAGTAACTGGGTTGTGGTGGTCAGATAGGCAGTCGCTCCATGTAAAACACTGGTATTCAGCTGCATCCAGTTAGACTGGAAGCCGACCCCAACATAGTTTGGAAAAGGCTTATCAGATGATGATTATGAGGGCAAATAAGTACTTACCTACTTTTTGGCTGAAGACTGTGCCGACCCTACAGTGGCGCCCTCATCGTTTGTTTGGTTATTTCATACAATTTAGAATGAAAATGCAGAAAACAAGCACGTTAAGTTGTGCTTCACAAGATTATACGTTAATATTATTAGAAGCGGTAGTTTTATATTGTTTAGTTTTATCATAATCCTTAAAACGGAATATAGTGGCCACTTTTATCCGTTTTAAGGATTATAATGAAACTAAACTATATAAAACTACCTTTTATAATAATATTAACGTATAATCTTGTGAAGCACAACTTAACGTGCTTATTTTCTGCATTTTCATTCTAAATTGTATGAAATAACCAAACAAACGATGAGGGCGCCACTGTAGGGTCGGCACAGTCTGAATGCACAAACCGTGCGAAGCCAAACAAAAAAAAAGTACCTACTTACCACGTGGAGTCGCGATTATCAAATTCGATTTGGTTGTGTCAAAATTATTTTTAAATTTAGAGATATTTTAATGCAGAATAGCTCTAAGATTCTCATAGCCAAAAGTAAGGAATTTTAGTGATAGTTTAGTTAGTTTAGTTCGGTGTACAAGAGAATCGGCACCATTATTACAAAAACATATATGTAGGTACTTACTACATACATACACACATAAAAGTAAAGCAATTAGAAAAAGGCAAGCATGCACAATTACTATGATTAGTAGGTACATACATAAAGGAATATTATGAGCGTGGATATGAAATCTGTATAATGTAAAGGCCTGCGCATACGACGGACTTTTCTTCGCGGCGGAGAAAAAAGTACGCTCCGCGAATAAAAAGTCCGCCGCGGATTTACCGAGAACTCAACGGACACGGTGTGCGATCATTTGTTGCCCGGAAATACGGGCATACATACGTCACCCTCGAGCGCACAACGTGCGTTGCTTCACCTAGTCACACGAGTTCTATTTTTTTCGGGGACTCCCCCGTACTTTTGTCCGCGGACAAAAATCCGTCGTCTGCGCAGGCCTTCATTGCCTGATTTTTGTCCGCGGACTTTTTTGTCCGCTAAAATAGATCGCTTACAACTGTATCGAGTAATGCAAACGAGGGATTAAAAGTACCGCGTATAAAAAGTCCCCCGAATAACCGAGGACATGCGGGGAGCGGACCGGACAAAAGTACGGGGGAGTCTGCGAAAAAAATAGAACTCGTGTGACTAGGCGAAGCAACGCACATGGCGGACTTTAGTCCGCGTTGTCGTTGATCGCACACCGCGTGCGTTGAATTCACGATAATTCCGCGGCGGACTTTTTATTCGCGGAGCGTACTTTTTTCTCCGCCGCGGGGAAAAGTCCGTCGTCTGCGCAGGCCATAAGGGGATTCTAAGTGAGCCTTTTATCAAACAATTTATAAGCAGATTACATTACGTATATAAATAAAATAACACAACGGAAGCATTTCCATTAAAAATTATTATTTATTTATATAGAGACAACAAACAGCAGTGTAATAAAAGTGTGTGAAAGTTAATTTTAGGTGAATGGGAAGTGGTAGACAGTGAAATTCAAATGTTCTTACGTTTTTTGCAATTTGCTGGTCAGTGTCAGGTTGTATCTTGATCAAAATTTGATTCGCGACTATAACAGGTACGTATTTACAGAATTATAATCATAAGAAACATTCATAAATCTTTATAAGTGAGATTTGTACCATAAACACTTTTCCCTAGGAGGTTTCTTCTTGTGGTAGAAATCTAACTTAGGAAGATGTATTAATGATTCTAATGACTATAATTCTGTGAATAAGTACCTGTTATAGTCGCGAATCATATTTTGATCAAGATACAACCTGACACTGACATGCAAATTGCAAAAAACGTAAGAAAATTTGAATTTCGCGGTCTACCACTTCCCATTCACCATAAGACTATGCCGACCGCACAGTGGCGCCCTCATCGTTTGTTTGGTTATTTCATACAATTTAGAATGAAAATGCAAAAAATAAGCACATTAAGTTGTGCTTCACAAGATTA
Organism: Globia sparganii; assembly: GCA_949316385.1. NCBI lineage: Eukaryota > Metazoa > Arthropoda > Insecta > Lepidoptera > Noctuidae > Globia > Globia sparganii. The sequence continues at coordinate 13,159,452 of OX438653.1, read as the reverse complement.
TACGTTAATATTATTAGAAATTTTATATTGTTTAGTTTTATTATAATCCTTAAAACGAATAAGTGGCCACTGTATTCCGTTTTAAGGATTATAATAAAACTAAACAATACAAAACTACCGTTTCTAATAATATTAACGCATAATCTTGTGAAGCACAACTTAATGTGCTTATTTTTTTGCATTTTCATTCTAAATTGTATGAAATAACCAAACAGAAACGGTAGTTTTATATTGTTTAGTTTTATTTTAATCCTTAAAACGGATAAGTGGCCACTATATTCCGTTTTAAGGATTATAATAAAACTAAACAATGTAAAACTACCGTTTCTAATAATATTAACGTTTAATCTTGTGAAGTTTTCTGCATTTTCATTCTAAATTGTATGAAATAACCAAACAAACGATGAGGGCGCCACTGTGCGGTCGGCATAGTCATAAATAAATTACTTTTCAGCCAGTACGCGCAAATGGCCGAAATCAACTTCTATTAAAGTAGTCAATTTAAATTGAGTATACCTACGAAAAATTAAAGCTACGAGAAGATTATTCTTCATAAATATTTACTGTTGCAATGAATTAAATGAAAATAACCCTTTTTTTTTAGATAATAATATTAGGTAGGTAGGTACCTTATACCTCATTAATTTGATATGGAACCTATTTACTGAAACACAATACCTATTGATGAATCTATAGAATTCAGTCAAATTAGTTTGACCTCTGACTGATCTTGTACATTCACTACCTATTGTGAACATTGTTACATCACAATTGAAGACACCGAGACACTTCTTAGAATATTTTCATCTAATACATTGAATGTCATGATTTAACATTTTAATTTGCAAAAAAATCATTTAAGAAAGCTTATTATGAGCATTGTGTGTTATCAATATACACTGCCTCTCAAGTAAGCCTGCATACCTGAGCCAATCTTTTGCAAAGCTTTTCGACCCAATTATTGGGAACAGGGTCCTCAGGAATGAATACTTGATCTGCCTCGCTCGCCAGAGCGGCCACTAATGCCAGATAACTGCAACAACCAGTGCCCGAAATGGTTCATGCAAATGTTCCCAAGTTATACTCAACAAATGATGGATATAATGAAAAATATTTTGAATTTCAAAATCATTATCTTGCCAATGGATCTGCCAATTCATATTGATGAATGAGAAAACCTTAAAGTTCAAGTGTTCCTGCTCCCATTGAAAATAAAAATTAAGTCCTTGCCTCAGCTATTTTTGCACACATTTTTTGTTCCCAATTGTGAGGCGCTGGGTCTTCGCAAATAAAACTATAAGTAGCGTCGCAACAGAGTGTCGTGTAAACTGCAAGAAAACTAAAGGGATATTTGAATTATAGGAATAAAGTTAATGTAATGTTGTCGAGGACTTTCTAATTTGATGTGCGGAAAGGACACAAAGAAGGAGCCAGAGCTTGCCTGTTCTAATTTGTCACAAAGTTTATCTCTCCAGTCAGTAGCTGGTGGAGCTTCAGGGATAAACACAAAATCCGCTTCAGATGCCAAAGAAGTGACCACAGCAAGGTATCTAAATGAATAAAGAATCATAAGAATATTACAAAGTGATACTGAATTGGCACGCATCCATTATAACTAGTATAACTGTAGAGACAATAAGCATGTACCTGTGATCCAATGATACGTAAATATAGAAAGTTTATTTGTTACATGGCACAGTAAAGAACAGTTGTAACACATGGAAGAGTCAGAAGAACATCTTACCCGCAGTGCCTGCCCATGACCTCCATAATAAATGTTCTTTGATGGGAGTATGCTGTGCTCACAATAGCATCAATAGCTTCAATGATGCGGTGCAACGCAGAGTCTGTACCTATAGTCATGTCTGTACCACAGAAATCATTGTCAATGGAGCCCACCTACAAGAGAAGCATAATTATTATGATTGTTTTGGTAGGTATTTACTGCAAAAGATTTCTGTGTGGATAAATTAATATTCCAGTTGCAAAACATGAGTTGTTGATGCAATTATCAATTATAGTAAAACATAATATTTCATAACATGAACAAATATTAAGTCACTATTTAGGAACATGAGCAAAGTAATAAAAATTAATAGTTACCATGCCAGCAATGTGCAGGTACTTATATTTCTCTCTCTGGTCTTTAGTGATCCTATTGTTTGCAAGCAATTCATCAAGCAAGCTTGACCATTCTTCACGGAATAAATTGGCACCAGTTAGAGAACCATCTCCACCAATTACTACTAAATTGCTGATACCACGATTTACCAAGTTGTAGGCTGCCTTAAGGCGACCTTCTCGCTTTCTGTACCAAACAATGACAAATTATTTAAAAACAATTAATAAAAATGAAGTTACAATATTTGAATATTGATGAATGAAACTTTTTGAATGTTTATTAGAACATTAATTTGTTTTACATATTATTTACAGAAACATTTGTTTATTTGTAGGTGGTCTTTTTTTTGTTGTATGTTTAAGCATATTAAATAGTAAATAAATAAAACCTACATGAACTCCATGCAACGAGCTGATCCAATAATAGTGCCACCTTTATGAATGATCGAGCTGACAGAAGACCAGTTTGCCTCTTCAATATTATCACCTCCGTCGACCATGCCTTGATATCCTTCACGGATGAAGTATACCTTGCAGCCAAGGTAAATACCCATTCGCACCACTGAGCGCACGGCGGCATTCATACCCTGGGAGTCACCACCACTGGTGAACACTGCCAGGCCCTTGCCCTTGTGGGAACCGCGCCCAATAAACCTTTGAGTCGTCTCCATCGTTTAAACTTTTAATTTATCCCAACACCTACAAATAATAATATTAATGCCATTTATACTGATATTACATAATACAACACATGTATTTTATCACTATTCATATCTTATCACTGCACTTGGTACATAATGTTTTTAACCGGTAGCAAAATTAATATCTACGTACCGAAAAATACTATTACAATCACCGTCCGAATTCAAAATCGTGAACTTCAACCAAGGTGACCTTTGGTGAATGACATGACCACAGAGTAAGTAATATATGGACATGACAAGACAAGAGTCACTATTACACCCACATTTTTGTCGCAACGCTCAAGACTCTACTAACAAGATTAATAAATGCCCCTTTGCGCAGCTGTTGACTCCAAAAATACGCGGCCCACCGCCCATGTATTTGCCAAAGATGTTATAAGATGAAACCTTCTGAGAGACTTCAGAGACAGCTCTCCCATAAAAAATGGAAACCCGATAATTCATCGACACTATGTGCTAACCTTTGATTATATACTTGTCGTGCTAACCTATAAAAACTTGAAGACTTATAAGGCAGAAATTCCTAGATAGGTGATGCTTCCAAGAGAACTAAGTCTGTTGTCATTAAGGCACTTGTGGTGTGATGTGTGATATTATGTAAATAGTAATGGTGTGTGTGTTTATATTATCATAATCCATTAATGCTAGAAGTAACATCTGTGAAGTTTTTCAGTCAGATAAATGATCCTTGAGTTGGTTTTCAACTCCGATCAGATTATTCCTGTCGTAAGCCTCCAGTCGTCAACAAAAAAAGAAAATGGGCAAGAAGTCACGTGTTTATAAAAAAATATGGATACTGGATAGTGACGTGACAGCTAGCTATCAAATTCTTAGACGCTGGGTAGTAGCCAAAGATTACAAGTAACTTGGTAGTAGCGATATCTGAAATGAGCAAGTGGCAGTTTTATCCCCAATAAATCCTAGGAAAAATAACTAATAAAGCTTTTGTAATCCCTTCAACAATATTGAAGGGATTACAAAAGCTTTCCACATCCTAGGAACAAACCATACATACATCTCGCAAACTACAAACGTAGGGATGCGATGCAAGCGATTGCCGCAAGCTTCCTTTGACCGACCAGTAGATCTATTCTGTAATTCTGTTAAAGTGATTGCGCAGTGGTTACCGCGAAATTCAATTTTTTTTACGTTTTTTGCAATTTGCAGGTTTGTTTTAGGTTGTATCTTGATCAAAATTTGATTCGCGACTCTAACAGAAACGTATCTAAAGAATTATAATCATTAGAATCATTAATACATCTTCCTAACTTAGATTATTACCACAAGAAGAAATCTCAGGAAAAGTGCTTGTGGTACAAATCTCACTTACACTCAACGTCTTGTAGGAAGATGTATTAACGATTCTAATGATTATAATTCTATAAATACGTACCTGTTATATTCGCGAATCAAATTTTGATCAAGATACAACCTGATACTGACCTTTAAATTGCAAAAAACGTAATAAAATTTGAATTTCGCGGTCTACCACTGCGCATTCACCTTAACAACTCACCTTTGTGCAACTCACCGTGAAAACTTAGGTGAAGTGAGTTATTAATAGTGTCAATGCAAGAAGGTAGTGTGACAGCTTACTTCAAGATCACTTCACCCAAGTTTTTTTTTATTTTTTTGGTGATTTTTCTAACGCCAGATAATTTTATCCGAAGAATAATTTGATTTTTTGACAGTTCTTGTATTCAAAATCTGTCAGACGTCAATTTTATTCTACGAATAAAAATTACTTATTGATTGAAAAATTAGCCCCTTAAAAAAATTTATTATGTTAATTTACAAAATATATTTATTTATCATTTGATTTGTGCACAAAAACCGTCATTATAATTCACTTGATCAAATCGGCATGTATGTACTGCAGATCGACAGCAAGGTGTTTGTAGAAGTTTGTTAAGTGTGAGGAGCCGTGAGGTGTCTTTTAATAATTAGCCTGTGATAAATCGCCTAAGTTGCAAATAATATCGACAGATATTCATCGAACTTTCTCATACTCTATTTTAATATCCGAGAACAGAAAGAAAAGAAAAAAGACAAGAAAACGAAACGGTGTTGTATTATAGTTAGAGTACATATTTTAAGTTGTTGTTGTTATTACCTATCTTACCTTGATTTAAAACATAACAAGTAGGAGAATATTCTTCCACGATATTTAATAAGTATAAAATTTTTGAGACATTTTTGAAATTGAAATAAATTTTACAGTGTTTTCCGTCATTCTCGTTTCATCTTGAAATCCAGCAACCAAAAACCAACAAAATGTCTGCGGAATCTGATATGGAATATTCTGACAACGATGGAGACGACTATGATTACTATGGAGAGCAGGATGACTGTGACATGGAAGCTGTGGATCGAACTAAATCGGACCCGGAATATTTTTTATATACCTGCCTAAAGGTGGAAGAAGTAGAAAAGTTGTTGAATGAATCGATAGAATTGCTCAGCAATAGCCTTCAGATAACGCCTTCATTGGCCAAGGTTTGTCTTCAATCATGTTGATTGTGAATGTTGATCAGGCCTAGATTAGTGTAATAAATTGATGTTTGCAGGTAACACTCCATGCATATGAATGGAATGCTCAAGAGATTATAAATAAGTATAAGGAGAATGCAAATGAGGTGTTAGTGTACAGTCGCGTGAAGTCGCGCGCGCCGGTGACGCAGGGAGGCTCCAGTCGGTCCAGTTGTGCGGTGTGTGCCAACACTCCACCTATACACAAATACAGTGCACTTGCTTGTGGACATTACTTCTGCAATGACTGCTGGGCGATGCATTTTGAAGTACAAATTATGCAAGGTAAATAATCACGCCAATAATATCAATAATTTTAGTTTATGACATGTCTGATGTCAGCTTACACTGATTCTGTTATTGTCTGCATTATTTATTATGTCACTTTTATGTTCTGTATTGGAGAAAGGGCTAAGGATGTTCAGCCAGTACCTTGACTCATAGGGGAGATGAAACAGCAGACATACTACTAATATTATAAACTAGCTTTTGCCCGCGACTTCGTCTGCGTGGGTTTCGTACTTTCCTCAAATAAATTTAACACCCTCTCCACCTCCCCCTGAAAGGTATTTCGAAAATTATTGATTACGATCTTTATACTTACTTTATTTAAAGAAATAAGTATTCGGGCCAATATTTTAGTTAAACTACCTAAGATGTTTCAAATAAACTATCCTCCCTTTTCATCACGACAGGGCTTGTTTTTGCATTTGGTACATTTCCATTTTTATGATATAAAGATTATTTATACCCATTTTCGTGTTAATGGAAATTGGATTTTCTACTCCTTAAACTTTATTACCTTTTTCCACCCTGGTAGGAGTCGAATAAGTAAAACCCTAAAACTCATACTTTTTTATTTTAAGTAAGTAGTAAACCCCTATAAGTGACAATCTTTATTATTTACTGAGGCAAATGTTGAAAAGTTTCAAGTTTCTTAACCAAAGGAATAAGACCACCTTTTCACCTTCACAGTTTTTATCCCAATAGGGGCGAAGTATTGAAAACATGTTTGGGAACTCAAAGATTATTTATACCAATTTCCCATTGAATCAAGCCACGCAATAAAATACTCCTCTGTGATATGGACTACCCCCGTTCACCCCGTCAGGGTTAGATTTTCGAAAAGCCCAGTCACACTTTTTTATTTATTTTGGTCTTACGTATACATACTGAGTTCCGAGTTTATATTATTGGACCGCACGATAAAATTCTTCCATACAAACTGACACCCTCAATCTCCCTTTAGAGCAGAAAAACATAAAATGACAAACTATAATTTACTTAGATAAGTATTTGTGCCAAGTTTGAAGCTTAAATTTATTCATACCATTTTTTTGGAGTAAATCAAGCTACACACTATAGTACCGGCCTTAAAAATCGAATTACCACTTTTTTACCCGTCAGGGGTCTACTTTCGAAAGACCCATTTCTTATTACTTACTTAGGCAAATATTCCTTCCAAGTTTCAAGTTTATTAACCAAATGAATAAGATTTTTCGTATAAAGTTTTTGCCCACTTTTCATCCCACACAGGAGGAATTTTGAAAAATGTTTGGGATGTGTTCATAACTTGACTCAAAGATTATGTCCAACAATTTTCGAGTTAATCAAGCCAGGCAGTAAAATGGAAAATTAACTACCTACTCCTTTTCACCCCGTCAGAGGTAGATTTTCACAAAACCCTGATACATGTTATTCTTTACTTTTGGTCTTAAGTATAAATACTGAGTTTCGACTTAATCGGAGACCGCACGTTAAAATTCTTCCATACAAATGTTGACACCCCCTAATCCCCCTTTAGAAGGTAGTTTAGAAAAACAATAAAGACCAATTTTCATAATTTACTTAGGTAAGTATTTGTGCCAAGTTTCAAGTTTATTAACTCAAGGAATAAGTTTTTCCATACAAACTTTCATCCCCCATTTAACTACCTTAGGGGTTGAATTTCGAAAATTCCTTCCTTATTCCTCGTCTACATTATAAAAGGAACCTCTGTGCAAAATTTCAGCTTTCTAGGTCCAGGGGTTTGGGCTGGGCGTTGATGAGTCAGTCAATCAGTCAGTCAGTCAGGACTTGTCTTTTTATTTATATAGATGTGAAAATTTGTGAGGATGGATGGATGTTTGTTACTTTTGCATGCAAAAACCACTGAATGGATTTGGATGAAATTTGGCACACAGATTGTTTATAATCAGGATTAAGACATGGTTTAATTTTTATCCTGATATTCCCCATAACCCACACGTAACTTCTGTGGGTGAAACCGCGGGGCGCTGCTAGTCAATTATGAAATTATACTACAAAGTACTAACTTAATCCTGAGGAAGAAACAACTGTGGTCCACCTACAGAATTAAGAATCAAACGAACTTACCTTGTGAAGTTTGATTCCAATTATGCGAGGGTCTCAACCGAAGACGATTACAAATTTACTTGCAGCAGTACATGAGAAGGTGCTGTCTTTGCCACACTTTTAGATACTCATAGCTTAAAAAAGAAAAAAAAAAAAAGAAACTAAACTATGACGTAGTGTCCTGTCTCACTCCCACCCCCGGCACGCGGCGCTGTCGCTCCCGCTCTTTACTCATTAATTTTAGAGAAACGTAGCTTTTAGCTGTTTACACATTTTTGGCTTTTCTTTTTTGTCCATAGGGGTTCTCGTAGGGGTGGGTGGGATTGTAATCGTCTTCGGTTGAGACCCTCGCATAATTGGAATCAAACTTCACAAGGTAAGTTCGTTTGATTCTTAATTATACTTCGGGTCTCAACCGAAGACGATTACAAATTTACTTGCAGATGTTTAGAGTATGTATCATGATAAAAAAGTGAAAGCAAACTCTGTAACATTATGATTCCCTTTAATAATAATCTAGGTTTTAACAATAATTAAATATCTAAATAATTTACTTATTAATCGGACTTGTATTATTGGCTACATCCAGTTACAACTATCCTATTCTTAACAATAATAGTCAATTCGATAGGTGTACATGATTATGCCTTAAACTTTAATATTCTGATTCTGTGTTATGGATTTATGTCCAGTTGAATAGTAATAGACTTGCATCCTATTACTTATATGAGACTTAAACGTAACTGATAAAATGTGAGTGCCTTTGCTAATCTCTTCGGGGAGACCCCGGTATGATGATAAGATAATAAATTGTAGGTATCTCAATATAATTAAAGATCATTAAATATAGCATTAGCGAAATCATTATTAACAGGGTTAATGATATCTCTATTATAATACTTTAAGAAGATATTAGAAGTATTACTCCAACCTGCGGCCTTCCGTACCACTTCCAGGTTCACACCCAGCCTATGGGCGGCTGACGTGGAGGCGTGGCGAGTACTGTGGGCTCCGAATATCGATATGTCAATGCCGCTATCCACTAAAACTTTTTTGACCCAATGAGCTAATGTTTGCGAACATACTTTTTTATGTGGTTTTCGAAAGCTAATAAACAGATGGTCGTCTAATTGATTGTGACGTAAGGATGATGTTTTATCAATATAAGCTAGAACAACGGTAGCTGGACATATGGATAAGTTTTCGCGAATAAAGGGTAACCTAATTAGTGGTTGGAGGGTCCCAGGTCTCGAGGTTTTAATTAAGTCAGGTATTTTAATTACAATCATATCATTTTCTATTCTGATATTTTTTAATTTGATTAAACTTAGTGTCTGCATTCTTTGCGCAGAAGCTATTGCTAATAAAGAAATTGTTTTTCTTGACAAACATTCAAGTGTTATGTCCGTATAAGGATACAGACTAGACGCATAGCTCAATACTTTATTAGTGTCCCAAGTGGTTGTGTATTTAGGATTGGGAGGTCGTAGTCTGTATACCCCCTTCAGGAACCTGTTAACGCTACTATTTAATGTGATTTCTGTACCTAAGATAATTGAAAGGGCAGATCTGTGTGTATTTAGAGTATTATAACTAGCCCCTTCATTAAATTTTACTGTTAAAAAGGAGATCACTTGAGTACTAGTCTATTTAAAAATTTCGTGATTATTATCTTGACAATAAGTTACCCAAGATTTAAGGGTACAGTTATATTGGTTCAAGGTGTTTGGTGCAAACGAAGCCATTACGATACCCAAAGAAGTCTCCGGAACGCCTCGAGATATCATCGATTGCCTGATAATCTCGCTGCCACTAGTATAAGGTCTGCGTGTAGTGGATGGTATGTTCTGAAAGGAGAATACAACAAATCTTGATCAGGTCCAAAGAATATTTTTTCTGATACTATTAATCTGGTCCATTGCGGATACCAAGGTTGTGAACGCCAATAAGGGACAATTAGTATACCCTCTGCCTTATCTCTAATTATTTTTTGCAAAACTTTGGTTATAATGCTGAACGGAGGAAAACCGTAGAAGGAAAGATCTTTCCAGTTGAAGGTGAAGGCATCTACTATTTCAGAATGGGGATCGAGCTTCCATGACGCGTATCTTGGACATTTGTAGTTTTGTGAGCTAGCACAAAGATCAAAGTTGGGTACACCCAATTTATTTGTTATTTCCGAGAATGCATATTCAGCTAGCTCCCATTCCGTGTCCACATGAATTTTACGTGATTCCCGATCAGCAATAACATTATCCGAAGATTTTACATACGAGGCAAATATATGAATGTTCCTAAGTTCACACCACTGCCAGATATTCAGGGCTATTTCATTTAAGTGGGTATGTTGTATACCCCCCATCCTATTTATGTAGCTGATCGCCGTTGTGTTATCGATTCTCAAGAGTATATTGCAAGATCGAAGCTTAGAAGCGAATATTCTTAAACCATAAAACGCGGCCTTCAGTTCTAAAATATTAATGTGCATACTAAGTTCTGATTCTGTCCAATTCCCGTGTGAACTTTCATTGTCACAAGCTATGCCCCAACCAGTGGTTGATGCATCGCTGTATATTTCGAGACAATAATCATTATTACGAATAGGACATAATTAATTTTTAATATTGTTTCTCCACCAATGGAAGTCCTGTTTCAATGAATTTGATAGTGTCATTATCCTGTTATAGTCGTAAAAGTTACCCAGAGCTAGAAATTTTTCCCTTTCGAATAATTTAGTATAAATCCATCCATAACTGACGGCAGGGCATGCAGAAGTCAGTAGGCCTATAAATTCAGCAAAGTACCTGATTGAACATTTATTTAATTGTAAAAATTCCTTAGTTTTGTCTAAGATACGATGTTTCTTCTCTTCAGGAAGATAAATAGTCATATCAACGGTATTGAAAATAAAACCTAAAAATTTACATTCTGTCCTTGGCGTTACTTGACTTTTATTGAAGTTTATTACAAAACCTAATGATTGTAAAAGATTCTGTGTCTTGTTAATATTGTAGACACATTCATCATATGATTGTCCAATACATAAAAAATCATCTAAATAATTAACTGAAATCAAGCCTCGACATCGTAGATACTGCAAAACCGGTTTTAAAAGTTTGGTAAACACAAACGGTGCAGTGCATAAACCAAAGGGGAGAACGTTAAATTGGTATAGTTGTGATTTCCATTCAAAACGTAATTTTTTCTTATCATAAGGATTTATAGAGATTAAAAAATAGGCGTCCTTTAAATCTAAGGTTGCCATAAAATTATTTTTATCTAATAACCTTAATGCTGTCCTGTAATCTTCCATTTTAAAATGTTCAAGTTGAATAAATTTATTTAGATTTTTAAGGTTCAAAATAAAGCGATGTTCGCCATTGGCTTTTGGTAATGTAAATATGGGTGATATAAATTGTCCCTCGCAGGGATCGCAGGCTGTTATAAACTTTGATTTTAATAACCCTGTGATACAATTATCAATAATCTTGCATTCCGAGATCGATTTACGAGAATTTCGGGGAGGAATAGTTTGTACAGGTTCTTGCTTAAACGGTATACTATAACCTCGTACCCAAGATAATAACATAGGGTCACTGGTTATACGACACCAGTTATCATAAAAATATGGCAATCTACCTGCGAGTGCTACCTTGGCTAATGATGTCAGCGTTTCCTGGTCCTCTGGCGCGCCGAACTGGCCCGACTCTGGCGGTACGAGTCTGGGCGGCGATCCCGCGGCGCTGCTGCTGGCCTCCGTGGGGCGGGGTTCCGACGCGGCTGGCCGGCTGCTGCTCGCGGAACCCCCCTCGCGTTTAAAGCCCCTCTTGGATATTGTGTTGTCGGAGGCTTATACGGAGCGCGCTGAGTAGTCTTCATCTCCAGACCGGATTGAGAAATTGCTTTTGCTGATTTGAGATGTTCAGAAAGTTTGAAACCGAATAAGTATTGATCGATCTTTGTGTTCTTCACGATTTCTCGAGTCTCCTTATTTAAATTGTTAATGATGGCATATCGTCTCGACAGTGACTCTCTGTAATGACAGTCACACAGGAGTCGTCCAGCATCACTTAATGGTTTTATTATTTCCTGTGCTTGCGGTAAAGTGTCTTTAGAAGCGCACAAAGCCCAATTAAGGACTGTGCCTATAGCTGTTAAGCAGCTTGATATTTGGTTCTGCTTGTATTGGCTAAAGAGATCTTTTTTAATATTAAGGGCTGACAAGGCCGCCTCAATTTCTAGGTTAAGTTTCGGTGCTTTCATACTACTACAGTTTTCTGCTGGTAAGTATTGTTTCATCAATTCCAATTTGTTTTCTTTAAGTATCCCATTCCTCAAAACATGTGCCCATCTAGCAGCAATATCTTTATGCAAATCCTCCCCGTATTCCTTCTGGTTAGACGGATCTTCCCCTAGCATCATTAAAATTTCAGGGTCAAGTACCTCTTCAGTTTTTTCTGCTTCCATGGGCACCAAAGTTATCTCTTCCTCAGCAATAGATGTCACTATCGGTTCCGACAGTGCCGGTATGTCCTGTACATTCGATTCCTTCAGATTAACTTCTTCGTTCGGGATTTCTTCACCTGTAAATGAGCATCGTTCTAGGATTTTAATGTCTATTAAACTCAACGCGATTTACGCGGAGTAAGACAATTATCTCAACATGATTCACATGGAGGTTAGATAAAATGTGTGGTACCTCTACACGATTTACGTGAAGAAAGGGATAAAAGTTATCACACTATGGTAGGTATTCACTGACCAAACTGCCAAACCAAAGCAGGTAGGTATCTACTTAAAATCTTCGACACTATTTACGTGGAGAATTGTATTGTCCTCTACACGATTTACGTGGAGGAAATATTCAAATTGATTCGCAATTTCAAATGAACGATTAACGTTTGTATGAGGTCGTATCTTCAACACGATATACGTGGAGATATGTTTATTTATATTGGTTACGATTTCATTATAACTAAACAGTAGGTAATACCGTACTTAATAGTAATGTTATAACCATGAGTTCGTTGGTCAGGTTATTGCCAGCAAACCAACGACTGATATTGGTTTCCAGTCCCAGATCGGGCATTTTCTTATTTCATCATGAGTCTTATTACCTGCTACACAGTTCTGCTTGCCCTTTCGGGTAGCACAGGCTTAATAATTATAACGTGTTAATAAATAATTTAACGTTATCATCATACTTTTTGTCAATGAGGGTACACCGAAAAAATATCTTAAAATGTGTTGAAGGAAAATTTATTGGGTCAGATTCGTGTTAATAAGTTAACTTTAACGGTACATTACCTTGTTCATTCCGACATTCAACATCATTTGCAGTTGCGTGTTCATAATCAGATAAACTTTCAAAATAAGAATGCTCCGAAGATGACGAACTACTTCGTCGGTATCTTTGCAGTTTACGCTCGAGTTTTTTAACCTTTTTCCGCATAATACGATAATAATCATCACTATCCTTCGATCGCGAACGCTTTTGTTTTCCCATTGTATAACTTTGATGTTCCTATATAAAACTAAATAGGTAGGTAAGTAACTAATAAAAACGTTAATTATAAGCAGTGTGACTCCGACAACACGAAAACACGTAATGAGTAAAGAGCGGGAGCGACAGCGCCGCGTGCCGGGGGTGGGAGTGAGACAGGACACTACGTCATAGTTTAGTTTCTTATTTTTTTTTTCTTTTTTAAGCTATGAGTATCTAAAAGTGTGGCAAAGACAGCACCTTCTCATGTACTGCTGCAAGTAAATTTGTAATCGTCTTCGGTTGAGACCCGAAGTATAATTAATCCTGGTGAGGATGCATATCTATACTTATAATAAATCTGTAGAGAGGTCAATTCTGTACATGAAATATATTTCCAAAATAACTATCAGCGGGTGATTAGTGATCGTTACTGACGCCAAAAATGCAATCAGTAAAATTTTTGTCTGTCTGTCTGTCTGTCTGTATGTTCGTTATAGAAACAAAAACCACTCGACGGATTTCAACGAAACTTGGTACAATTGTTCTTCATACTCCTGGGCAGGTTATAGAAACCTTTTATCACGCTACGATCAATAGGAGCAGAGCAGTGAAGGGAAATGTTGGGAAAACAGGATTTCTTTTTAGGTGAAGTAGTAATAGGTTAGTAGTAGTTAGTTAGTAGTAGGTAAGTTTTGGTTAATTTATGTTCAGTTTTTTTTTAATATTAAGTAGGTAAAAGCGTAGGTACTTTTATTAATTATAGGTATAGGTATTATTAATTATAGTAGTTATAGGTATTTAGTTTTAAGTGAAGTAGGTTTTATTATATATTATTTTATATATTAGACGTAGTTATATATTTTTAGTTATTCAAGCCCCAAGCGGACGCCGGCGTCCGCCCGCTATTGTCTTGAAAAACGCGTTGAATGAGAAATACGCGTTCTCAAGAATCGGCAGAAGAAAGAGCACATCGGTTAAACTCTATGAGAGTTAGTGCCTCAATTTCCGGAAGTCATTATTCCACGCGGACGAAGTCGCTGGCAAAAGCTAGTAACAAATATAGAAGAGTAAACAATGATATCATAAATATAACTCGAAATAGAAGAATGATGTTCGAGTCAACTGTTATAGATACAGGTCCTAAAGCGTTTTATGGTTAAAAGATACAACCAAGTTGAGATCAGAAAGCAAACTGTTTTTAAATTACTTTATACCCTCATTACAAAAATCTTACACTTGACAACTAATAAAAACAATCAACAAGGTTCTAACATAACATACCTTTCTCTCATAATGATTGGTAAATACAATAATTAATTCAACTGTAGATAACAAAATAAATTTAACAAAAATGTCTACTTCTAAGATAGCAAACATAAGGTCATTTATTAGGAATTCCTATAATATCTGGCCATAATTCAGGGGGCGGAATCACAATCGGCGGATCCTGTGATAATTCAGAGTCCGTATCATTGGCCGGCTGACTGTCAATGACAGGTGACCCATTAGCAGATGTGGCCGGCTCCTCCACCGTCTCCACGGTGCCACCTGTTCCCGGGCCCATACATACGTACGAGCACGGCTGCAGCAGCGTAAAAGTCTGCACAGGCGGGTGCTGCACCGCCGCCTCCAGTTGCTGCTCGGCGCGGCTCGGCGCCGAGTCGGGGTGTAAGCTCGACACTGCCGTCCTGTATCTTCGCCCATTCAGTAACTCAGCCGGTGTCTCAGTAGAGCTATTGGGCACAGTCCGTAAATATTAATGAACTTTGCAAAGTTTCTCCTGCCATTGCATGTCCAGGTTCTCTAGTTTTTTTATTTTATTTTTAAATGTTTGAATCGTGCGTTCAATCTGCCCCTTAGTCTCAGGGTGGTAGGGCGGTGAATACAAATGTTTAATTCCATTCTTTTTGAGAAAATTATTAAATTCCTCCGAGGTGAACGCACGTCCATTATCAGACACCAACACGTCAGGCAGCCCTTGTGAAGTGAAAATTTTTCTCATACTGCTATCACCGTACCACTGTTCATCGCTGGTATGATTTCAGCCTCAAACCATTTGCTGTAGCTGTATACTAGGACTACAAATGTTTTTCCCTGAAAGGTCCCCGCAAAATGCACATGCACACGGCTCCACGGCTTCTCTGGAACAATCCAAGCCTGTGAGTCCTTTGGTGGGTTATTTCTCACTAGCTGACATTGCTGACACGCGGCCACCACACTTTCAATCTGCCGATAAATGTTGGCCCACCACACGTAGCCTCTTGCATAGCTTTTGTCTGGACAATGCCCGCATGAGGGGCATGTAACAACTTTAACACTTTGTCCTGTAAGGACGAAGGTATTATGACTCTGTTGCTCCACAATAAACAACCTTTATTATGTGAAAGAGCCTCTCTCCGTGTCTAATAAGCTTGTAGGTTCGGGTCTATGTTCCTTCGAGGCCATCCGTGCAAAACGTGAAACATTACTTTTTGCAATACCATATCTTTGTTAGTCTCCGCGACTATTTTAGCAGCGTCCAGCTCCCAGCCGCTCGGCTGCTCCTTCAGCAGCAACACGTCGCGCAGCACATCCTCCTGCACACTCGACGTGTCCGGAGCGGTCCACCTGCTCAACGCGTCCGCGTTGCCGATCAATTTACCAGGCCTGTACTGTATACTGTAATTATAACTGGAAAGTTTCAATGACCAGCGCAACATTCTCGGTGATATCTGGTCTGGAATTGGTTTTGCGGGATTGAATAAACCGACCAACGGCTTATGATCTGTCACAATACAAAAATTACGAACCGCCAAGAATTCGTGAAACTGTCAATCCAAAAATAATAGCCAGGGCCTCCTTAGTAATCTGCCCATATCGTCTCTCGTGCGCCTGTAGTGTCCGTGGGGCCATCATCACCGCCCGCTCCGACCCGTCCTTCATGACGTGTGCAATAATCGCTCCAAGACCGTATTCCGATGAATCACAAATGAGAAGTAGTTATTTCTGCAAATCATAGCCCACCAACATTCGATCTGATGACAGTAATCGCTTCGCCTCCACAAACGCTTCTTGTTCCTTCTCACCCCAGCTCCAAGGTCTTTTTGATTCTAAAAGTCGATACAGTGGCTCCAACATAGTGCTCTTGTCAGGCAATAATTTTTCGTAAAAATTATATAAGCCCAGGAAGCCACGCAAGGTCTCTCTGTTGGTTGGAGCCGACTTTTCCTGAATCTCTTTGACTTTCGCAGGCACTGGGTGAAGTCCGTCTGCATTAATCATGTGCCCTAGGAATGTGATGCTGTTCGCAGCGTACACGCATTTCTTCACGTTGAGGCGGAGTTCCATCTGTTGCAGTTTGCTCAATACTTGTCTAAGTCTCTGGTTGTGTTCTTCATTCGTGGCTCCAGTGATAGCGATATCACTACATAGTATAAAACAAAGTCGCTTTCTCTGTCCCTATATCCCTATGTATGCTTAAATCTTTAAAACTACGCAACGGATATTGATGCGATTTTTTTAAATAGATAAAGTGTTTGTATTCCAAATATTGTCTAAAAAAAATCTAATCAACTCGTTATGAAGCCGGAACAAATCGCCGAATCTTTTGCTGATCAATTTGAACTAAGTTTTGTTAAAGAGCCCGATGGACCTTTACCAACCATTAATGCGCCCAGAGTAACAAACTCAGTTGAGAAGTTCAGCATTACAGAAGATATGGTACGAAAGGCATTATTAAGTTTTGACGATAATACAGCCACTGATCCAGACAGCATACCGTCAATATTACTCAAGAACTGCTCACAGGCATTGATCAGCAACTTGGCTCAGATTATGAACAGATCCTTAGAAGATGGAATTGTACCAGCTGACTGGAAAGTGGCCAACATAGTTTACAAGAAAGGAAACAAACTATTACCCCTAAACTATAGAACAATTAGTCTGACTAGCGTACTATGCAAAGCTATGGAAAAAATAATTGCAAATAAGAGAATGCCTAGCGCAGGAGCAAGTTATCCTAGAGGAGCAACATGGATTTGTCCCGAGACGATCAGTCACAACGAATCTCCTAAAATGCGTACACGAATGGACCAAGAATCATGATAAAGCACACTCCACAGATGTGATATACTTGGATTATGAAAAAGCGTTTGATCGCGTCCCCTTGCGACGTCTCATCCACAAACTTGAACACCTTGGCATACATGGCAGTGTATTAGCCTGGATAAGTGATTTTCTTACTAAAAGAACATTCCGTGTGCGTATTGGAGACGTTCTACGGCTCGTATAGTACTCAGCGGTGTTCCTCAAGGATCGGTGCTCGGTCCACTGATATTTATTTTATACCTCACAGACTTGAAAAACACGCTCGGCCTGCAATTCTCGTTATTTGCGGATGATACGAAGTTTTTTGGGAATCGTCATGACCAGTGGCAAGATATCCAAAATGATCTAAACGCTATATACGAATGGACTCAAGACTGGTTGCTGACGCTGAATTTTGACAAATGTACCGTTTTGCACATAGGTAAAAACAATCCACGAAAAACTTATCGTCTCGGACTCCACAAACTCTCAGCAGTTGAGTCACAGAAAGACCTAGGTGTTGTTATGTCCAACGACCTAAAATGGGAAGCACACATATCTGGTATTGTCAAAAGAGCTAATTCGAAACTTTACATCATCCGCAAGGCATTCAAGTGCCTGACGCCTGGGACATTTGTCAAGTTGTACAAGACCTACCTAAGACCACTTTTGGAGTGCACTAATGTCATCTGGGACCCTTATTTTAAAAAGATCACTCTATTGAATAACGTACAAAGAAGGGCAACCGAGATGATTCGCACCATGCGTAATCTACCTTACGAACAACGCCTCGAAGAGCTTGGCCACGGTAATATTATATACAGTATTCCAACTTCATACAAACGGACATTACCGTGGCTTGGCCTTATCACACTGGAACACCGCAGGCAAAGGGGTAGGCTCATTGAGACTTACAAGATACTAACAGAACACTATGAAGTGCCCAGCCTTCAAAATCTCTACACACTGATTGCGAAGGCGAACACACATTTGCGTGGGCATTCCCTAAAGCTATGGGAAAATTCATAAAAAAAAGCCCTTGAAGCAATTCTTGTCTAACCGAGTTGTAACAGCAGGGAATAGGCTCCCGGAAAATGTTGTGACGGCTCCCACACGTGAACTGCTTCAAGAATCGACTGGAAAGATTAAATATCTCCAAGCTATATGATACGCATCAGCTCATTAGTTGCTAGTGTGTCTAACCAAATAATAATAATAATAAGTCTTCCTTAGATGTTACATGTTTGTGACTTAAAGCAACCTACCTACTCTCAGAAATATGAAAATATAAATATTGAGTCCTTATTACTATTTCAATTGGAACATAACTATCTCAAATCCTAGATTATATTAATTTATCTATCAGCTATTTTATCATAGGCTGTCTTTGCCACTGACTGAAAATGAATGGCCAAGCATAATTAGTTGTTGCTACAAACTATCAAACACACACAATTATTCTTTTATGCTTGATAGTCAAAATCATCAGACAAAAAGGATTGGCTTATTCAGGAAACAGAGGCATAAGCATGTTCATCGTTTGATGTTTATCTCAGTTAGTTATTTTTGTATTATGTAATCATTATCTTTCTTTGTAGATCTGTCAATTTTTTTTTATCAAACTTGATGTGAGTCATTTGACCTATGTTTGCTATATTATGCTGTCACAATATAGTATATAGCACTGGCAGTAAACAGTTCCATGATCTTCATTGTTTTGAGGATTGTAGGGTGGAGTAAAAATATCTTTATAACATAAGTTAGTGCTTACAGAGACTTCAAACAAAGTCTGTCCCTGAAACTGGTTCTAGGTGATTAACCTGTATATAAAATGAATAAAAAATCCAAATTATCTATTGTTTTCCAGGAGTATCAAACACGATTCTATGTATGGCACAAGACTGTGAACTGAGAGCCCCTGAAGACTTTGTGCTGTCACATGTGACCAAGCCTATGCTGCGGGAAAGATACCAGCAGTTTATGTTCAAGGATCATGTGAAATCACACCCAGAGCTTAGATTCTGCCCAGGTCCCAACTGTCAGGTTAGCATGTTCCTGTTACAAGCAAATGAAATTAAAAATTCTTCAATATTTTTTAGTGCTACAATAGTTTTTGTTGCTGTAATCTTACTTCTTACTATTATTAATAGTATAAAGAGAAAAGATTTGTATGTATGTTTGTAACGAATTGGCTCAAAAAGTACTGGACCGATTTTAAAAATTCCTTCACTATTTGAATGCTACATTATCACTGATTAATATAGGCTTTTTTAATTGCAAGAAAAAAATTAAATGTTTAAAAAATAAATGTCACCCGTGCGAAGCCGGGACAGGCCGCTAGTCATTTATGAAATTATTATTATTTTAGTGGATATTTCGGGCATGGGTTCGTGAGGGCGCCCGTCGCGTGGAATGCCAGGGTTGTGAGCTGTTGACATGCTTCTCATGTGGAGCGCCACACCATGCACCAACAGACTGTCCTACTATTCGCCGCTGGCTCACAAAATGCGCTGATGATTCTGAAACTGCCAACTACATTAGTGCCCACACTAAGGTAAAGGAAAAGTTATCATGTTTGACATACAGTATTTATTTATCTTTATCAGGATAATAATAATGTGTATTTATATTTTTATGTTAAAGTGAAGGTGTAATTAAGAATTTAGTTTACATATTTAATATACAGCTTTATATATCTCTTTTTTATGTGTCACATTGTAGTTATAGACAAAAAATGGGGTTCTTGAAGATTTTTAGTAAAGATTTGAATAAAAATAATTTATATGAACTGTTATTTATGGTTACAGGACTGTCCTAAGTGCCAGATCTGCATAGAGAAAAATGGAGGCTGCAACCATATGCAGTGTGGTGCATGTAGACATGATTTTTGTTGGGTTTGCCTGGGAGACTGGAAATCACATGGATCCGAATATTATGAATGTAGTCGCTATAAAGAAGATCCTAATTTGACCTCTGATAGCCAACATGCTCAAGTAAGCACTCATGTAATTATTATACTATTTTACTTTATTTTATTTATTTTGGGTGCTAGCACAATACACTAATTTCATTTTACCTTTTTTCAGGCAAGAGAAGCTTTAAAAAAGTATTTACATTACTATGAAAGGTGGGAAAATCACGCACGATCTCTTAAATTGGAAGAACAAACTTTAGCTAGTTTGAAAAGGCGAATTAATCAAAAGGTAAAGTATTAGAAACCCGCTTTGGGCCCGTCTGGTGGTTTACGGCCCACTCGCTCTCATAGAGAGGAGGCCTGTGCCCTAGTAGTGGGTATGTTATAGCCTGACTAGCTGACCCCGGAAACGTCGTTTTGCAAACAAAAAAAATAAAAAGTAGCCGATTCTCAGCAGACCTACCCGATATGCACACAAAATTTCATACAAATCGGTCCAGCCGTTTCGGAGGAGTATGGTGACTAACACTGTGACATGAGAATTTTATATATTACATTATGCTTAAGGTCTTATGATGCTCTAATAGAACCACTAAAGTAAAAGATAATCAAATGGTATTTAATAGATTACTGATTAACAGGTATGTTACCCTAGCAGAATCCATTCGGGCTCATTATTAGTTTAGTACCTGTACTATTTACATTGTAACTAAACATGGTTCTGTTACAGTAATGGAAGTTTAAAATATCTTATACAAGTACTAGTGACCCGCCCTTGCTTTGCACAGGTGCAATGTACTAATGTGGCATCGAGATTTCAGTGCTATATCTAAGTGTCTATACACACGAGCGAGCGGCACGTGTCGACGACAGAGGCCGACACGCGTTGACGGCTGTCACCGACACGCGTCGATGGTTGTAGTTGTCCCTGTCGTCGACGCGATTCGTTCGTGTGTATGCTCACTTGAGGAAAACATTTATAAACTACAAAAAATATTTATATTAAAAAAATAAACATAGGCACTATGCTGGGTGATACCACCTTCCGGCTCGCTACCTGTCTGCGTTTGGGCGCTCCTAGCGGGGCTCCACATCGCTGTCAGTGCGGTGAAGTTGTCGACTGCCTCGGACACCATGGCCTATCCTGCAGTAGGAGCGCAGGCCGGATAGCACGGCACGCCAGCATTAATGACATCATCCGTCGTGCTCTTGTCACCGCCGGGGTGCCAGCTGTTTTAGAGCCCAACGGCCTGGCACGCGACGATGGGAAGAGACCAGATGGAATGACCATAATGCCCTGGAAGTTAGACAGACCTTTGGTGTGGGATGCAACATGTGTCGATACCCTTGCGCCATCCCATCTTCCTAGCACGGCGGGCTGTGCTGGGGCGGCTGCTGAAGGTGCAGAAAACCTCAAACGGCGAAAATATTCCAACCTGATTGGGAGTTATATTTTCGAGCCGTTTGGGGTTGAAACTCTAGGGCCATGGGGTCCGAGTGCCCACTTGGTTTTTCGAGATATCGCCAAGCGGTTAGTCGACTCTTCACGTGACCAGAGGGCTGGCCTTTTTCTTGGCCAAAGAATTAGCATTGCCATACAATGTGGTTATGCTGCCAGCCTTTTGG
Source organism: Globia sparganii (assembly GCA_949316385.1). NCBI lineage: Eukaryota > Metazoa > Arthropoda > Insecta > Lepidoptera > Noctuidae > Globia > Globia sparganii. The sequence continues at coordinate 13,137,653 of OX438653.1, read as the reverse complement.
GCACTGTTCCTGTTGACAGCGATGCGGACGAATTTTTCGATGCCCTATGATTCTTTTGCTTATTTTATACCTGTACATATTATTATTTTAATTGTTAGCTTATTTTATGTAAATAGTAGGTCATTTATTAGTTGAATAAAAGTTATGTATTAAAATAAAATAAAAAAACAAACAAAAAAATTTTATATTAAATACTGATACTTTTAAGAATTAAATTACCTTTACAAATTAAGAAGAACTAAGCGCAGACATGAAAAATGACTTTGTTTTATACTAATTATAGGTGTAATTTTATTTTTAGGTTATGGCTGGTGAAGGCACTTGGATAGATTGGCAATATCTTTGGGATTCAGCAAAGTTATTGAAGAGGTGTCGATACACTTTGCAGTATACATATCCCTATGCTTACTACATGGATAATGGCCCTCGAAAAGAGCTATTTGAGTATCAGCAGGTTAGTATAAACATAATCTAAATACTAAACAGTAAATTTCTATTTTAATTTTACCTATCAATGATGTTGGCTCCGATTCTGTATGTACGTTTGCCCCGCACGGCCCCGCTGAATTGGCGATTTAGGTGTGCACCAACGCAATGTACTCGCCTCTAGGAGTATATGTACCGGTTTCTTTTTCAATGTACCTCTGTACTTTTGAAGAAATATGCATAAAAAGGGGGCCGTGCCAGCCAAACGTTTTCAGCACGGCCCCCGTGTAACTTGAAAAATATAAAGCGTATTAAAAAGGTTCCTAAACTCAAGGAATGTACTCTATTAACACGTTATATGTACCGTAACAGATATTGTGAATTCGTAATAACAAATAATACACACATCAAAAGTGTCTAGGGATCAAGCATTTTTATGCGGATTTCTTGAGATTGAGATGTGGCTTTGTAATAAATTTATGATTTTATAAATTTATATGGATCCTTTTTGGTGCATTTCATAATTTGAATCAGGAACTGTGAATCAAATTCGAGTAAAAGATGAAAATCAGCTGTCAATATTTTCCCTATAAAAACATACAACGCATTGAAGACATTATTAGTGCTACTGTTTCCCTACTACTGATTAAAACCAACGTTATTATGGAGCGGCGACGTCATTTAAGCAGGGAAGAAATGCTCAGAGCCGTGGGAATGATAGAAGCTGGTTCCCGGCAACGTACTGTGGCTTTAGCTCTGAATACAAGTCAGAGTGTTATCAGTCGACTTTGGACACGTTACCGAAGCACTGGTACCGTGGCTGAGCGCCATGGAGGACGGTATCGCTGCACCACACGGAGACAAGACCGATACATTCAAATCTTAACTCGAAGAGCTCCAACAATAACCGCCATGATGTTAGCCGTGAGGCTTCATCACTCTTCAGGGAACTTAATTAGCGACCAAACAGTCAGAAACCGCTTGCATGAAGTGAACCTTCATTCCCGAAGACCGCTACGGGTACCACCTATAGCAATGCACAATCGTAGGATTCGATATCAATGGGCTCTTGAACACAGAAATTGGGCAGAAGAACAATGGCGTTTCGTGTGCTTTTCTGATGAGTCTCGTTTTGGTATGAGACCGGATACAAGACGTATACGACACTGGAGAACCCCTGGACGCCAACAGCGATTAAAATCCTGCCAGGAAGTCCATCCTTATAGTGGTGGAACCATCATGGTATGGGCGGGTATTTGGATCGGCGGAAGAACTGAGTTGATTTGGATCAGAGGCAACCTCAACGCTCAAATTTATGCTGAGACGATTGTATCAGACGTCATCGTTCCTCTACAAGTGCAAATCGGTCCCTTATTTCAGTTAATGCATGATAATGCACGACCGCACACCGCAAGAGTTGTAAGACAGACTCTCGCCGCAGCTAACATCAATGTCCTGCCCTGGCCTGCTCAGTCGCCAGACTTGAACCCGATTGAGCATGCATGGGATATGCTACAGAGAAGAGCTCTGCCGAATATGGAGGGTATCCAGTCGCAAGAAGACCTTTTTTTGTTGTTGCAACGAACATGGGCGGCCATTCCACAGCGTGATTTGGATGAACTCATTTTGAGTATGCCAAACCGATGTTCTTGTGTTGTTAGTGTTCGCGGTAGAAACACGGATTATTAATTGTTTAAGTTACCCAATAAAATTTTAGAGAAAACTGTTATTTCAGTCTTTTTTTCGAACTTTTGTGTTAGTGGTTCAAATGTCAAAAATCCCTTTATTAGGAAAATGGCAAATTTCTTTATTAATGCAAAGGTGACTTGGTTTATCGTTACTGTGACAAACGAAAACACTTTATTTGATGAATCCTTAAAGAAAATTTTAATTAATATCAATCAGGAGAAAAGTTATTGCAAAAATATATGTTGATCCCTAGACACTTTTGATGTGTGTATATAGATGTGGAAAGGGGGCCGTGCTGGAAAAAAAAATATAAGAAAATATCTAAAAAAGACAAAACAACCTTAGCCAAAAACTATTAAAATATAATTGATGTTTGGCAAGTAACATATGTACCGCATTGGTTTCTCATACAACTTGCAAAATTTAAAAAATAAACCAATTTTAGTTTATTCAGCATGGCCCTCTATAGTTGCCTATATCTTTTTAAATATGACATGTTTGTTTACAAAATTCGACTTCCTAAATTATGTATAGGAGTACATTCGTTCCCAATAAATTGCGATTCTGCTGTATTAGTACTTTAAAAGAGAAATTGGATCAAAAATATCATATAATACAACTGATAGGGTGACCATGGTTCCATATATTAGGTACATATATTCTAAGGCCGCCCATTGTATGTTTTGTAGTAATAAGTGTTTTTTTTGTTATGTATTTTCTGGTGTACAATAAAGTATATATAAATAATTAAATAATGTGACTACATTGAAATAAACATTCTTTTTTTACAATTTGTTTTTTCTTGAAAATTAATATTAGCGATGACATCTTTTAAGGAAATTAAATCAGTTAAAACTTGTCCTGTGCGGTCGCTATTAGTTCACTGACGCTACCGTGATTTTTGAAGTGGCGCTGGTGTCGCGGTTAATAAACAGGTAGTTAAAAGTAATCATATAATTTATTTGTACTTAAGAAACGGATTTGATATGTACTAAAATCAATTTACTTAAGTACTAGGTTTATTTAATGAAATTTAAAAATATCAAAATGTATGAAGCAACCCGCTCACGGCACAGTGAAGTGTAAGCGAGAGTGTGCTAAGTCTTACACCCGTATACAATAGAAGTAATTGCTTGTTGCGTAATCATTTCTTGATTAAGTCTAAGGTTAGAATTCTTAAATCACAAAACCTAACTTTATAGGCGTATACCTACCATAGGTATATTAGACGTTTATAAAATTAGACGTTACTTATGAGTATGACGTTGCTTATGGGTATTTGCTTCAGTGTAGCCCGCGAAATACAAATTTTCATACGATTTTTTGCAATTGCAGGTCAGCGTCAGGTTGTATGTTAATCTAAATATGATTCGCGAGTGATCTTTGATGTTTTATAATTATGTAAAAATAATAACAATATTCTAATTATTACAGTTGCTTGAAACACTACTGTGATTACGTAGGTTGAATTAGTTGCCTGTGATTATTCCAAATAATATTAACGTGATTAATATAAGTAATATTATTTTAATATAGGTACTTCAATCGATGTGAATTGTTGGAAACGTATCTGTGATTTTTCAAAGCCTTTTAAGCTCTGTAGTGTTAGTGACACATAGTTATAGTTTTCTGTGATTATTCTATAGGTAAACGTAACTAATCTGTGAAATGTAATGAATCTGTAACTTTATTGTAATGTACGGTTCAATCCGTGTGATTTATTGGAAATATATCTGTGATTTATTTATATATAGGTACTTTATTGTACACCAGAAAATACATAACAAAAAAAAACACTTATTACTACAAAACATACAATGGGCGGCCTTAGAATATATGTACCTAATATATGGAATCATGGTCACCCTATCAGTTGTATTATATGATATTTTTGATCCAATTTCTCTTTTAAAGTACTAATACAGCAGAATCGCAATTTATTGGGAACGAATGTACTCCTATACATAATTTAGGAAGTCGAATTTTGTAAACCAAAATGTCATATTTAAAAAGATATAGGCAACTATAGAGGGCCGTGCTGAATAAACTAAAATTGGTTTATTTTTTAAATTTTGCAAGTTGTATGAGAAACCAATGCGGTACATATGTTACTTGCCAACCATCAATTATATTTTAATAGTTTTTGGCTAAGGTTATTTTGTCTTTTTTAGATATTTTCTTATATTTTTTTTTCCATCACGGCCCCCTTTCCACATCTATATATTATTTGTTATTACGAATTCACAATATCTGTTACGGTACATATAACGTGTTAATAGAGTACATTCCTTGAGTTTAGGAACCTTTTTAATACGCTTTATATTTTTCAAGTTACACGGGGGCCGTGCTGAAAACGTTTGGCTGGCACGGCCCCCTTTTTATGCATATTTCTTCAAAAGTACAGAGGTACATTGAAAAAGAAACCGGTACATATACTCCTAGAGGCGAGTACGTTGCATTGGTGCACACCTAAATCGCAAAATCAGCGGGGCCGTGCGGGGCAAACGCACATGATTCTGTTGTTCACAAACTAAATTAAATTTAAGTTCAGTGCATCTTTTTCTTTCTATCTCATTGTGAAAAGGACAGAAGATAAATATTAGTTTAGTCCTGTCAAATTAGATAATCCATAGACAAGTAATAAACGTGATTAAAAAATTGGCTACTAAAAATACGTCAATTTACGTCAGGCGCCGACTAATTTGACAGGACTAAACTAATATTTATCTTCTGTCCTTTTCATAATGAAATAGAAAAAAAAAGATGCACTGAACTTAAATTTAGTTTAGTTTGTGAATAACAGAATCGGGGCCATTATAAGTAAAAAGAGGTAGATAGGTTACTTATCCAACATTCGATCTTAAAAAACGGCACAATGTAAAAGAAACTTTATATAAAACATTCTATTAGATGAAACATGGAAGTAGAATGGCTTCGGGAGCGAAAAAGAGATAAAGACGATACTGACGATACGTAACTAGGCTAATTAGCCAAGTTTTGACGTGCACTTGCAGAGCTTGTATAACTTATCTACCCCTTTTTTTAGTTATAATATAATTAGTACCTACTATTTTTATTCCAGGCGCAGTTAGAAGCTGAAATTGAAAATTTATCATGGAAGGTAGAGAGGGCAGAAACGACTGATAGAGGAGACTTAGAAAACCAAATGGATATTGCAGAAAAAAGACGAACTACATTACTCAAAGATTTTCTGGAATTCCATACTACTAGCGCCTCAAGCAGTAAAGTATAATACTGTCACGATCTTCAAGATTTATGTCATAAATAAATAAGTACTGTATGTCAACACATTTGTATAATATTTGTGAAAGCTAGAATCTTTTTGTTCTGCCAAAGTATATTTATTAACATGACTTTGCAATAAAATAGTAATAATAAACTTTGTTGTTGTTTTATTTTACTAGATACAGAATAGTTTCAGCAAACGTACACCAGCGTGCTACGCTTATCACCATATCATCAAGCCAGTACTCCCTGAAGGCGTAGACCGGGGTGATAGACATTTCGCCAGTAATGTATAAGTCCCTTGTAAACAGGGGGCAAGCCTATTCTTCCCATTACTTGGGCACAAATTATTCAGACTCCAAGCTGTCAGTGCCAACCATAGGGGCGTTTGTCCACGCCACCGTCAACGAAGACGAGATTACGGCGCTGAAGTAGCGATACATACATTTTGTTTAGCCACGTGTCAAGAACATCCGCTCGATTCAAATAATTTCGTTTGTCGTTGAAGGTGGCGGGTGGACAAAAATGGGTGTAAAGCTACGGTTTCCTAGAATAACGGTGATTGCGTCCGGTTTATGGATTGCTTTTGCTTTCGTAAGTTTCATTATTTTTTTTTTTAATTAGAAAAGGATACAGTACAGTGTTTATCCGACTATGGGAAAGCCAAAGGTTCCTTCGACTTTCTCCTATTGATGATTTGTATATGTTCGTCTGTTCCCTCATAACTCTTAAACTAGTCATATTTTAAAAGAGGTATCGTTGGAAGCGTTGAGACTATGCCGACCGCACAGTGGCGCCCTCGTCGTTTGTTTGGTTATTTCATACAATTTAGAATGAAAATGCAGAAAATAAGCACGTTAAGTTGTGCTTCACAAGATTTTACGTTAATATTATTAGAAAAGGTAGTTTTACACATTGTTTAGTTTTATTATAATCCTTAAAACGGAATATAGTGGCCACTGTTATCCGTTTTAAGGATTCTAATAACCAAACAAACGATGAGGGCGCCACTGTGCGGTCGGCATAGTCTTAAGGCACGTCCCCACTACGACGGTGCGGCTTTTTGGGGCCTCGAGGCCAGGCCCGCGAGGCTTTTACTGTTTTATGCAACGCGTCCCCATTGTCAGAATATAGCTAATTCCCCAATACAGGGTGTTCGGCAGAACGTTGAACACACGAAGATGGCAGAGATTTATTAACGAAATTCGTGAGTTAAAACTTTGAAGGAACTTTATGTAGGATAGACGAAACGGGCAACTCTTTTTTTTTGTTTTTGTCTCGACTATTACATTCATCTAAATTCTAAAATTATTGTTTGGTGCAAATAGTAACTAGACAAAAAGTTATAAGCCATCAAACATTACAAAAAGGGATAAAACGTGATTTTGAGCTTTTCTTTGCATTGTAGGGATAGAGTAGTGTATTTGACATTATTATATTTATCGATAATGCTATTTTATGGTTCTTTATTGGTTGGAAACAATCGGTGTTGAAAATTTAGAGATGTCAACAAAAACAATTCATAGTTGTTCTCTTCACTTTGAAGAATCTAGTTTCAACCGGACACTGAATAAAGTAATTGAGACAGAGTGGGAGATATCTCTCGCTTGTCTTCAATATCTATTAAAGATAACTTATATTTTATTTGTTTCAGATTTATTAAGAGAATTAAAGGACAAATGTCAAAAACGGCCCAAGAAGATAAAGAGACTTAACGAGAAATTTTTAATACAGACGAAAATATTATGGAAAGAAATCTCCTGAAAGAATATCACATCGGAATTATCTGATCAAAATTGTATAGTTCAGAAATAAATGAGTGATTTATTTGTTGTTGTTTTTTCCTGTTTGAATATAATTATACACTTAATTATAATTTATTATAATTTGACTTTTAATTAAAGCCCACTATCATCTGCATGTTATAAAAGGTAGGTGTTGGAAACTTAACATCTAAATTTCAAAAATATTAATTATGTTAGTTCGGTCATTATATCCCTTGAAATTCAAATTTTAACACATTTTTTTCCAAATTGTAGTTCTGTTACAATTTTTTTATCAATTATCATCAGCGGTCCATTGACGGTAACACTTCTTACGGCGTAGCTGTGAAAGATGGACGAACCTACAAATAACTTAAATGAAAGACCTAAGTTAGAAAACTTGGGGTATTTTCACAACACTGAGCAAAGATCTTACAGTTGCCAGCCTGGCTACCGGGCTGAAAGTTTCATTATAGTCAAAACCCTTCTTTTGCCTAAACCCTTTCACGACTAATCGGGCTTTATATTTCTCAACTGTACCGTCAGGGTTGGATTTAACTTTATAAACCCATTTACACGGCAGGGTTTTTTGGTCTCTCGGTAGATTTTCCAAGTCCCACACTTTAAACTTCTGTAAAGAATCGATTTCATTCTTCATGGCTTCTAACCATCTATCTTTACTTTTACTACTTGATACTGCTTCTTTATACGTTAAAGGTTCTGTTTTGATTATCGAATCGACCAAGTATAATTTAAAGTCATTCAATTTTTGTGGAGGTCGTAGAGTACTTCCGTCTCTGAGATTATACCTTGGAACGTCCGGTATAGAAACATCTTTTTCTGAATTCATTGGTATCTCAATATCAGGAGGAATAGCACCTAGAAACTCTTCAGTTTCACAATCTGAAAATGCGTTTTCATTTTCTATGACCTCATTTTCTTGTTCTCCCTCTAATTGGACTGACTGTCTTACAGGAGAAGCTACATGTTGCGGAAAATCATCTTCCGCAAAGATCACTCTCTCTCGTCTCCTGTCTTATCAAATCAGAATCTCCCTCTATCTTACCGCTCACTGGTAAAGTTACATCTTCCTGAGAACCTGGTCCTAAGGCCGTTGGGATTCTCAATTTCAAGGTTGGACAAAAGATGACATCTCTAGATGTTTCGGTCTGTTTTCCATTCCAGATGCGATATCCGTCGTCGTTATCATATCCAATAAGTCTGCCTTTGGTAGCTTTCTTGTTTAGCTTCTTCCTTTTTTGTTTGGGAATGTGAAAGAAACATTCACTCCCTATCACACGCAAGTGTGAGATTTTAGGCTTTTTCTTATGCCACAACTCATCGGTACTTTCCCTTTGTCTCTTGTGGGTCCCGTGCGATTGAGAACGTATGCAGCTGTATTGATAAGCTCTGCCCACAGGGCTTGTGGAAATTCGTCTCCTGCATGCATGTATGATCGAGCTGTTTCCACAAGAGTCCTGTTCTCTCTTTCTGCGCACACATTTTGCTCGGATGTGTATGGCATCGTGAGCCGCTGGATTATTCCCTGCCTACTAAGTATATCCCAAACCGCTTTATTGTCAAATTCCCCACCATTGTCGCTCAATAACGTTTTGACTGTATGTCCAGCATTTTTGGCTTCATTCAGAAATTGAACAATCTTGTCTTTTACATCACTTTTGTTTCGAATGAAATAAACATGACGAAATGAGAAGTCATCCTTTAAAAGGAGAAAGTAGCGACATTTCGAGTAACTTTCAGGGAATAGTCCGCACACATCGGCATGAACCAGCTCTCCAGGCATACTAGCTCTTTCTCTTTTGCCAAATTTAAGACGCTGTGTCTTCCCATAAATGCAGCCCTCGCACTGTATATCATTTTTATCATTTAGATTAATCCCCAGTTCCCTCTTGACAAGATCTTTGATGTATTTCTTGTTCTGATGACCAAATCTTTCATGATATAGCTGGAGTAAGCTCGATGGATTAATAGCATTAATCTCTACAGGTTTGTTTGGTAGAACTGTCTTCATTTGTAACTTATACAGACCTCCACTCTGCTTCCTGTGCTCAACTACTAAAATCTGACCGTTTAATTCCAGCCTGCACTCTTTCGTGGTGGAAATAAATGTGCTATTTTGCAGTTTATCTTGTGCAGCTAATATGGATAGCAAATTCTTTGTAAGCTTTGGTATGTACCAGACATCACTCAGAGTTATGTTCATTGTTTTGCCGTTAACTTTGGCTTGAACTACCACAGACCCTTTCCCTTTTGCAGGAACTATAACTATAGTCCCATCTGCCGTTGTAACAGTGTGGTTCGATCCAAAGTCCTCAAAATATGTGAATATGTCTCCCCTATTGGTAACGTGAGTCGTGGCACCATTATCCACATACCAATTTTCTGTATCGCTTTCTTCAGAGCAAGTGTAAATCATCAACGTTATATTCTGTACTTGCTGCTGCTTGGACGAAGACTGTGTAGGTTTCTTCGATCTGCCATCATTAATCCACTGCTTGCAATTCTTAATGCGGTGGCCTATTTTTGAGCAGTACCTGCATCTTATGTTCTCGTCCCTTAACTGCGATTTATGCTGCACCTTTGAGGTAGAGGCGAGCACTTTCTGAGTCTCCTCAATATGACCACCTAGCGCTCTCTCGTACCCGCACAGTTGTGCTGTCAGTGATTCAATTGTCCTCTCTTGTTTGTTTAACAGCATCCAACTTGATTTGAAACTGAAAAATTTTTCATTAAGGGAATCTAAAATTTTACAGATCAAGAACATTTCCGGCAACTTCATGTTAGGATCGGTCTTCAAAATTTCAGCATTCAAATGTTTTTGAGATTCGACATCATGATGAATACATCATCATTACAGTTATTTTTGAAGCTAAAGAATTGCATGCACAAAGTGTATGCTCTGTCTTCTGATTGACCGTCAAACAAGCGGTGAAGTTCCTGCCACACTTCGTTTGCTGTTTCAAATCGCATGACTTTCATTAAATTCTCTTCGGTCATGTTGCTTGTAATTATTAGTAGAGCGTTGCTGTCTGCCTTCCTATATTTTAGCAATTCTGCATTATAGACCATCAGCGCACCATCGCCTGTTCCTAAAATTGGCTTTGTTAGTTTTCCTTCTGCCGCCTCCATGGCACCTTCTGTGCCCCGCAGCATGATGGACACCTTATACTTCCATGTAGCCCACTTCTGGCTACCTACGAGCTGACCGATCTGAATCTTGGTAGTGGTAAAATTTTCCATTTTGACAGCACCAAAAAAACTTTTGTTTTTTGCTTACTTGTGGACTGGGTCTTATCCTGGGTATCCTGAATATACTGGGTATATGGGGTGTTCTGGGCCCATAACCTGTAGCAGGTACCTTATTCAGTGAAAGGCTTACAAAATGGTAAATAATATAATAGTATGAAAGTCTTAGAGAGTAGGAACAATTAGCTAAGAAAAAAACGACTTGACGGTTTCACTTGACATGACACACAGTTTTTTCTTTTATATGTCACTGCAGCTGTAGCATGCCAAAGAGGCTTTAACACGATTGTTTCCAACCATTATAGAACCATAAAATAGCATTATCGATAAATATAAAAATGTCAAATGCCTATCCCTTCCTTCTATCCCTTCAATAACAAGAAAATTATTTTATGAAATACAACTTGAAAATAAAGAGAAAAGGGAAAATATGAATGCTTTGCTGTTGAAACTCTTCAACGAATGCAGAATCTTTTGTTTATTATCTAAATCTAATGATATTTCAGCTGATATTAAGTACACATACTGGTGCTGGTTGTTTTCGAGTGATTTCTGCTTCTTTTGAAGCCACATCCGATTATATTGCAATTGGGCATCTTGCTACTGACGACTTCCACTATAGAACCGAGTTCAAACACAATAACACAGCAAATTACTCCAAAATTCACAAATTATATCCACAGCTCAAGAGCATTTGACAGTTGACTTACCCAACTTTGGTACCAAACAGTGAGAGGATAAAATGGCGACCGGCCGCAAATAGGTATTTTAGTGACGCTAGGAATTAAGGATTGCCATTATAGTCACTGTCAAAAACACTATTATCCTTTTTCACTTATGCAAAACTAAGAAAGTTAAAATGGGATGGCAATATTTTTATGATTTTGGCGTCGATAAGCCTCATATTTGTATAACTGTTTTTTCTATTGTCAAACATTTGAAGTCCTTATAATTTCTATTGTCTAAGATGTACAGAGGCCAGCACATCAAGCTACCCCAATCTGTTAAATTTTCCCAATTGAATATAAACCTTATTGCTTTGCAGTAAAGTTGAAAATCTATCAAATGATTCCGACATATTGGGGTAGCTTGATGTGCTGGCCTCTGTACATACTAATTCCATGGTTAATAAAACTGATCCAGGCTAGGAACCTAATTACTCTCAGAGGATAGCATCTTTTCTTGTTTTGTTCCTCCGAAAATTCAGTGATATATCTAATTGAAATAACAATTACTTTAACTACGTTTAAATAAAAAGGGTTTGTAAAAACAAAAATCTCTTTGTTTCTAACATAAAAATCGACTACTATCGCATGCATGAAAAATAATATCGATATATCAAGTTGCTACTCCTCCAGCTCCCTAGTGTCATAGACAACAATGATGGGAAATCCCAGGTTTGTGGTATTTATTAGTGTTTTCGAAATGTACACCTCTAGTAGTCAACAAAATGGCTACCACGAATGATTCGAAGGCGCCTGTGCGCCAAGTAAAAAGAGTACAATTTGGTATATTATCTCCAGATGAAATCGTAAGTAATGTTTTCAGACTCTTCTAAATGTATTGTTCAGAATATTACATAAATTCCATGATTTTGAGTGCGCAAGAACGTGATTCATGTCATTTGATAAAGTGGCACGCAGTTTCGGTTGTGCTTGGCAGATACAAATATTTGCCATAAGTTTCCTTTCTGAACTTACAAATATCTGTTTGCTCATGCATTTATTCTTATCACGTTACGATGGGTTTGGCATATAGGTACAGAACAATTGTTTTGACCTAACAATCAATGATTAATTTGCAGTGATTGTTGCACAACAAAATAAACTTTTATCTATATGACTCCACAACCTTCACCATCTAATTTCATGGACCCTATAATCAAAATATAGAAAACCAAAAACTGTAAACTTGAAATGCAATGTAATTGTTCAATCAGTGCTTCTTGTAAACAAAACTATGTTAATTATCATCAAGGCTGTTGTCACTTGTATGACCAGCGAAGGTTTGCATGAGGTTGAGTTAATGTCCACATGGTACTACAGGATTTATTAAAGGCTGTTGATATATTGTTGCTTGGGGTATTTACATGTAAAGCTATACTTACTATTTATGCATTTTATGAAGACAGGTTTTTAAAAACAAAAAACGCTTGTTTTTAAAGAAATGTAACAACATAATGATAACTATAACTTTTAGCGACGGATGTCAGTCACCGAAGGTGGGATTCGGTTCCCCGAAACAATGGAGGGTGGCAGACCCAAGCTCGGCGGACTTATGGATCCGCGACAAGGGGTGATCGACAGAAGTTCCAGATGTCAAACTTGTGCTGGAAATATGACTGAGTGTCCTGGACATTTTGGACACATTGATTTGGCAAAACCAGTTTTTCACATTGGTTTTATAACCAAAACAATAAAGATACTGAGATGTGTCTGTTTTTATTGCTCAAAGCTACTTGTCAGCCCAGTAAGTTTTGTTGTTTCTATAGTATTTTATTTTCATGATATTCACATTATAGTTGAGGGTTATTGTCAATCATTTGTGTTTTAGACTAACCCAAAGATAAAAGAAGTTGTGATGAAATCAAAAGGACAACCTCGTAAGAGACTGACTTATGTGTATGACTTGTGTAAAGGCAAGAATATTTGTGAGGGTGGTGAGGATATGGATATAGGGAAGGAAGGTGAAGAAGGGAAAAAAGGCTCAGGACATGGTGGTTGTGGTCATTACCAGCCCTCCATAAGAAGACAGGGTCTTGATCTGACAGCTGAGTGGAAACATGCCAATGAAGATACACAAGAAAAGAAAATCATTATCACAGCAGAGAGGGTGTGGGAAATACTTAAACATATCACAGGTATAATTTATACAGTAGATATGGATACTCCTATTACTCCCCATTTATACCTTTCTCATTTCTTAGTGTTCCATGATAAAATGTAATGACTGGTTGCAAACATAAAAACCTCATTACATACTAAGATGATCAATGTGAGAGCAACAACAAAAACATAAACATAAATAAATTTGATTCCCGCACGGAACAAATATTTGTATGACCTACAAGTAGTTGTTCCGGGTCTGGCTGTTTGTGTATGTGAGTTTAAATGTTTGTAAACGCACCCACGATACAGGAGTAATTCCTAGTGTGGGGCAACTTTTTTTTTAAAGAAAGAAAATTCTTGATATTTTTTTTTTTAACTTGTTAACTTTGTAAAAACAAACTACTCATGATTATTGTCTATTGTGAAAAAACATTTTTTGTGTGCAAACTGTCTTTAAAACCTGTGCACACAAATTAACAGATTTGGTCTGATTTGGGTCACATTTATATAGTTTTACAAAATTAAAAGTAATTTAATCAAAATAGGCTAGAATCAGCACTATTTGAATGACAAAATTACATAAGACAGGGATCCAAAATGCCCATCCTTCACCATTTCCTAGTGCTTTAGCTGGGAAGAAGTGATATAACAAACCTCCCAGCAGCCAGACAATGGTTTTATGTGATGTCTGTCTGAGATACTCTTGTTTGATGACATTCACAAATCTGATGTTTTACCTATCACTAATCTAGAGGAGTTCATAATTATTCACATATAGTTGACAAACAATGATTTTAATTGGAAAATGCATTTTCCTTGTAGATGAAGAATCCTTTATACTGGGTATGGACCCTAAATTCGCGAGACCTGACTGGATGATAGTGACAGTGCTACCGGTTCCGCCATTGTCCGTGAGACCTGCTGTAGTGATGTTTGGCTCAGCCAAAAATCAGGACGATTTGACACACAAACTTGCTGACATCATCAAAGCAAACAATGAACTCATGAGAAATGAACAGTCTGGTGCAGCGGCGCACGTGCTCGCCGAAAATATTAGACTACTACAGTTTCATGTAGCCACATTTGTAGATAATGACATGCCTGGCATGCCAAAGTAAGTATCTTTTGTTTGTAAGTTTCCTTATCATCAGCATTATTGTAGCTAGAATAATAGGGGAAAAACATTTTTCATGTATTGATATTAATACTACAACACTCAAGTTCTTCAAAATAATATCTATTGTTGACAATAAACATTATTTGCCAGTTTAAATGTGATAATTTACTATTTCAGAGCTATGCAGAAATCAGGAAAACCACTCAAAGCAATCAAGGCTCGATTAAAAGGAAAGGAAGGAAGAATTAGAGGAAACCTCATGGGAAAGCGAGTTGATTTCTCTGCGCGTACTGTCATTACGCCCGATCCTAACTTGCGTATTGACCAAGTAGGAGTTCCCAGATCTATTGCACAAAACTTGACATTCCCTGAGCTTGTAACACCATTCAATATTGATAGAATGCAGGAGCTTGTCCGCAGGGGTAATGCGCAATATCCCGGTGCCAAGTATATTGTTCGCGATAATGGAGAAAGAATAGATTTAAGATTTCACCCTAAACCATCAGATTTGCATTTACAACATGGCTACAAAGTAGAGCGTCATCTTAGGGATGATGATCTCGTCATTTTCAACCGACAACCTACACTTCACAAGATGAGTATGATGGGGCACAGGGTAAAAGTACTTCCATGGTCAACATTCCGTATGAATTTAAGTTGCACATCTCCCTATAACGCTGATTTCGATGGCGACGAAATGAACTTACATGTACCCCAGTCGATGGAAACGAGAGCCGAGGTGGAGAATATTCACATAACCCCACGACAAATTATCACTCCGCAAGCAAACAAGCCTGTCATGGGTATTGTGCAGGATACACTGACAGCTGTAAGGAAAATGACTAAGCGTGACGTTTTCCTCACGAAAGAACAAGTAATGAATCTACTTATGTTTTTGCCTACATGGGATGGTAAAATCCCACAGCCTTGCATTTTGAAACCCCAACCATTGTGGACTGGTAAACAAATATTTACTCTCATTATTCCTGGTCCTGTAAATATGATTCGAACTCATTCCACACATCCTGATGAAGAAGACGATGGTCCTTACAAGTGGATCTCTCCCGGAGATACAAAAGTAGTTGTGGAACATGGTGAACTGCTCATGGGTATCCTGTGTAAAAAGTCACTTGGTGCTTCAGCAGGTTCCTTGCTACATATTTGCATGTTAGAGTTAGGTCACGAAACTGCCGGTCGCTTCTATGGTAACATTCAGACTGTGATCAACAACTGGTTGCTGCTAGAAGGTCACTCTATCGGTATCGGCGATACTATTGCTGATCCTCAGACCTACCAAGAAATTCAGCGTGCTATCGTGAAAGCCAAAGAGGATGTCATAGAAGTCATTCAAAAAGCTCACAACATGGAGTTGGAGCCAACTCCTGGTAACACTCTCAGACAGACATTCGAAAATCAAGTGAACCGTATTCTGAACGACGCTCGTGACAAAACTGGTGGATCAGCTAAGAAATCTCTGACTGAGTACAATAACTTAAAGGCTATGGTGGTTGCTGGTTCCAAAGGTTCCAACATTAACATTTCTCAGGTTATTGCTTGTGTAGGTCAACAGAACGTTGAAGGTAAACGTATTCCATTTGGATTCCGTAAAAGAACATTGCCGCATTTCATTAAAGACGATTATGGTCCCGAGTCGAGAGGTTTCGTAGAAAATTCATATCTTGCCGGTCTGACCCCATCTGAGTTTTATTTCCATGCTATGGGAGGTCGTGAGGGTCTTATTGATACTGCCGTAAAGACTGCTGAGACTGGATATATCCAACGTCGTCTGATAAAGGCTATGGAGTCTGTAATGGTCCACTATGACGGTACCGTTCGTAATTCAGTCGGACAACTCATTCAGTTGAGATATGGTGAAGATGGTCTGGCTGGAGAAACAGTAGAGTTCCAGAATTTACCGACAGTCAAATTATCAAACAAGGCATTTGAAAAGAAATTCAAATTTGACCCTTCAAACGAGAGGTATTTGAAGAGGATATTTAGTGAAGACATTATCAAGGAATTGACAGAATCTGGATATGTTATTAGTGATCTTGAGAGTGAATGGGAACAACTCAACAAAGACAGAGATGTGTTGCGTCAAATTTTCCCAAGTGGTGAATCTAAAGTAGTACTTCCTTGCAATTTCAAGAGAATGATTTGGAATGCACAGAAGACTTTCCATATCAATAAAAGAATGCCGACAGATCTCAGTCCCATCAAAGTAATATCGGGTGTCAAAGAATTACTCAAAAAATGTGTTATTGTAGCGGGCGAGGACCGTCTGTCGAAGCAGGCTAATGAAAACGCTACTCTACTCTTCCAGTGTTTGGTGCGTTCGACTTTATGCACAAAGTTTGTGTCTGAGGAATACAGACTTTCATTAGTAGCTTTTGAGTGGTTGATTGGGGAAATCGAAACCCGTTTCCAGCAAGCGCAGGTAAACCCTGGCGAGATGGTGGGCGCCCTGGCCGCGCAGTCTCTCGGCGAGCCCGCCACACAGATGACACTGAACACTTTCCATTTCGCTGGTGTGTCGTCCAAAAACGTAACTCTCGGAGTGCCGCGTCTTAAGGAAATCATTAATATTTCTAAAAAACCTAAAGCTCCATCTCTAACAGTGTTCTTGACTGGTGGTGCTGCCAGAGATGCAGAAAAGGCTAAGAATGTACTCTGCAGACTGGAACACACTACATTGCGCAAGGTGACTGCGAACACTGCGATTTATTACGATCCTGACCCCCAAAATACAGTTATCGCTGAAGATCAAGAATTTGTCAATGTTTACTATGAGATGCCTGATTTCGACCCGACAAAGATCTCACCGTGGTTGCTACGTATTGAATTAGATCGCAAGAGGATGACAGATAAGAAACTAACCATGGAACAGATTGCTGAAAAAATAAACGCTGGATTCGGAGACGATTTGAATTGTATCTTCAACGATGACAATGCCGAAAAGCTTGTGCTACGTATTAGGATTATGAACAATGAAGAAAGTAAATTCCAAGATAATGACGAAGAAACGGTTGACAAAATGGAAGACGACATGTTCTTGAGATGTATTGAAGCTAACATGCTGTCAGACATGACTCTACAAGGCATAGAGGCTATAGCAAAGGTATACATGCATTTACCACAGACTGAAGCTAAGAAACGTATTATAATCACTGAACAGGGTGAATTCAAGGCTATTGCTGAATGGTTGTTGGAAACTGATGGTACTTCATTGATGAAAGTACTTTCTGAGAGAGATGTAGACCCCATAAGGACATTCAGTAACGACATTTGCGAGATATTCCAAGTACTGGGTATTGAGGCTGTGCGTAAGTCAGTAGAGAAAGAAATGAACGCCGTATTGCAGTTCTACGGTCTATACGTGAATTATCGTCACCTTGCCTTGCTTTGTGACGTAATGACTGCTAAGGGTCATCTCATGGCCATCACTCGTCACGGTATCAACAGGCAAGACACTGGTGCACTTATGAGATGCTCGTTCGAAGAAACAGTCGACGTTTTGCTGGACGCCGCCTGTCACGCTGAAGTGGATCCTATGAGAGGCGTGTCTGAGAATATTATCATGGGTCAATTGCCGCGCATGGGAACTGGTAAGATTTACATTTATAACCTGAACTGTAAAAAATAATACAAAAATATTTCTCTTCCACAAATGACAACACAATACTTAATAAAAACTTAAAACTCTGATCATACTGACACCTTGTTAGAATCATTGCTGACGAATAATTTAATTGTTTACTAGGCTGCTTCGACTTACTACTTGATGCCGAGAAATGTAAGCTGGGTATGGAAATGGGTGGTCTCGGTGTGGGAGGTGTGGGCGGCGGCATGTATTTCGGCGTCGGCACTCCTTCCATGACGCCGCTGATGACGCCATGGTCGACACAGAACACACCTGGATACGGCAGCAGTGCATGGTCTCCAGGCCAAGGTAATAACAGCCGATCGATTTTGTAAAAATCTCACCGTGATAACTTAGGTGAAGTGAGCTATCAAGAGGGGCAATCCCTAACATCAGGTAGAATGACAGCTCACTTCACCTTAGTTTTCATGGTGAGATTTTTACAGAATAGCACTCCTGATTACTTTTGAAATTTATTATATAATAGCGGCCCGCCCCAGAATCGCACGGGTGCACGCAGAATCAATTTTTTTTTTCGAATTTCCGGAATTTTCTTTCATAGAAACCTTGTCCTGGGAATACCGAACACAACAAAAAAAGAATTATCCAATTTGGTGCAGTGATGGCGACTTTGTTTTATACTATGTAAGGATAAGGATTGAAAAAAACATGTACAACATTACACAGATATAAATCCATGTAATGGCACAGATTTAAAAAATAACAGACTTTTTCAATAAGCAAGGATTATACACAAAAAAGCAAAGAAAACAAGTATAAAAATTAGTGTTGCAACAAATAAATCACGCCGAATACCGAATATTCGACCAGTTACGTTGCCGAATAGCCGAATATCCGAATATTCGGCTTAATTAATGCACCATCGAAAATTGGCTCGCACACCGCATTATGACAAGAAGCTCTCTGATTAGCTCGTCATCATTACGCCATTCCGCTCTCCAACAATATTTTTTAGTTGTATTTGCAATAGATCTTTTTTAAAGATTTGTGACTGGAACAGTATGACAAGTAAAAAAGGTCTTCAGTTTGAATTTAATTTGAACAATTATTTACATACTTATGTTACTTTCCATTGATCATGCATAACGAGAAAAAATATGCTTTCTCGAACTAGCAATATATGTTCAGCATTAATAGAAGTTGCATAATATGTTTTTTTACTTCTGTCTTTAGATATTCGGTATTCGGCCGAATATCAAAAATTACCGAGTAAGTAACTGAATATTCGCTGCAACTCTAATATAAATATTTAACAATTTAAAGAAACTTGTGAAGTTAGTGAGTTTTATAATTTCAATTCTATAATAAATAATTTGTGTGGTATTCTTTTGTTACAGTGGGCAGCAGCATGACACCGGGTGGTCCATCGTTTTCGCCGTCGGGAGCGTCGGACGCGTCGGGCCTGTCTCCGGCGTACAGCGCGTGGTCCCCGCAGCCGGGCTCGCCGGGCTCGCCCGGGCCCCCGCTGTCTCCCTACACGTCACCGGCCGGCGCCTCGCCCTCGTACTCCCCCACCAGCCCAGTGTACGCGCCCGCCTCCCCCAGCCTCACGCCGACATCACCACACTACTCCCCCACGAGCCCGTCGTATTCACCGACTTCACCGAACTATTCACCGACCTCACCCATATATTCGCCAACGTCACCGAGCTACTCTCCTACATCCCCTGGCTATTCTCCCACATCGCCCTCATATTCACCTACGTCACCAAGCTATTCTCCTACTTCACCGAGTTATTCTCCGACAAGTCCAGCGTATTCACCAACATCACCAAGCTATTCACCGACGTCACCTAGTTACTCACCAACGAGTCCGTCTTATTCCCCGACGAGTCCGTCGTACTCACCGACAAGCCCAGCCTATTCACCGACGTCGCCCGGCTATTCGCCGTCTTCACCGAGCTACTCTCCGACTAGTCCTGTTTACAGTCCTGCTTCACCGAGTTACTCGCCGTCATCGCCAAATTATACGCCGACGTCGCCCGCTTATTCTCCAACAAGCCCTTCATATTCGCCGACATCACCGGCGTATTCACCGACTTCTCCCAGTTACTCACCGTCCTCTCCTAAATATTCTCCATCTCCTAACTATTCCCCTACATCACCGTCTGTGGCAGGTAGGAGCCCTACTTATTCACCGACGAGTCCACAATACTCTCCTACGAGTCCACAGTACTCACCGACCAGCCCGGCATACTCGCCTTCGTCCCCACAACACCCGGGAAGCACTCGTTACTCGCCATCCTCACCAAATTATTCGCCATCTCCAAATTATTCTCCTTCCTCACCGGGATATTCTCCATCTTCGACAAAGTATTCGCCGACGTCTCCGACATACACCTCGACCTCACCCAACTATTCGCCGTCGTCCCCCGCATACTCCCCGTCGTCGGCAGGACCCTCCACATACTCTCCAACTTCACCAACATACTCTCCTACTTCACCTAACTATGACGAAGGCGACGATTAATCTTTTAATACATTTTATTTTTTTATTTCTATTTTATTACTTCTTAGTTAATAATACTATTTGTAAATATTCTCAACTTTCCTGTTCAATTGGGAGATTAAATACAAAAAATCAAAAAAATGTACTTTAAGATTAGTATGTTTAATAATTACATAAGTTTATATCAAGCAAGATTATAAAGCTCTTTATTTTGTCCTAACAACATTTGATTTATAGGCCGACCGCTAACTGAGACGTTGCTTGAGGTAGCACCGCAATGGGGGAGGGGTGTGGTGACGTGATGAGAGAGCTCAGTGATTCGTCAACTTGTGACAACTATCGCCCCTCCCGCACCGCGCAGCTACCTCGGGCAACGTCTCAGTTAAGCGGTCGGCCTATAGTCGGTTTTAACATTTACATTAAGGTGAATGCTCCAGGTAGCCCGCGAAATTCAAATATTCTTACGTTTTTTCCTATTTGCAAGTCAGTATTAGGTGTATGTTGATCAAAATTTGATTCGCGGCCGTAACAAGTATGTGTTTACAATATTATATTTAATCATTAAAGTCATCAATACAACTCTACAAGACCAGGTAATCCTCACTACGACAATTCCATGATGTTAGGATTACCCGGTCCTAAAGAGTGACTTCATTGATTATAATTCTGTAAATACGAGATTTTGTTCTTCTCGTACATTCTTGTTACACCCGCGAATAAAATTTTGACCTTCATATAATCTAATACTGACTTGCAAATTGCAAAAAACATAAGAAAATTTGGATTTCGTGGGCTACCTGGAGCATCCACCTTAAGTAGGTACTGTCGTTTTTGTTTTGTAGCGTTGTTGTAGTGTTTGTCGCTAATACATCGCCATTTCTATAAAAAGCTTGATTTGATTTTTATTGACATGAAATTAGTAAAATAATCAATGTTAGAATTAAGTAAGTACTGCCTACATGGAAATATTGAACATTTTGTTAAGCAATTTGTGGTGGAAAAATAAAATTACACTATTTATATATCGAACGTTTATTTTATTAACTGACCCAGTTTTATCAATACCCATCAATACCCATACATACTACAGTAATCTTAAAAATCTCGAATAGTAGTAAAGTAAAAAAATAACAACTAACAACACACTTGGGGCATCGAAAATGTATTTGGGGTTTATTACGAGATTCAATTATAGGTTTTAAGGATTAACAAGTATTTAGATACTTTCAAAGCCACCGATATCATGAGAACTTAATAAATAAATAATTAATCGATTACAAACCTACTATCTACATTAGTAAAGGTACCATTATATCTTAGGACAATTACAAAATACAAACCATTATCTATTGTGCTTTTATAAACCTCGAACACAGCCATTTTATATATTTTATTAATATTACTTACAAACTAAGACAGATCATTTATTTATAAGTTACTTTCGGTATATTTGTCCACAGACACCTTTAATAAATCAACTTTTATTATTACTCTATCATGTAAAATGTGCTTTATCTGTCTATCTATGAGCAACACTTATTATAAAACATAACCTTAAACTAAAATAAATACAAATAGGTAACTAATGAGTATTATGGAAGCCGTCTTGAAGCAATTCTGTTCTTATTAGTAATAAGTTGATTGAGTTGATTTATTTTCCACGATATATTTCTATGATGCGATCCTGGTCGACGTACTCGAAGATGTGTGGCGCGTCCATCAAGATGCCGACCGTGCCTGCTGTGGTCACGATGAAGAATATGTACAGCTGCAGCCTGTCGATCACCATTGCTACATACTTCCAATCTTCACGTGTCTGTACAATCAAATGATATTGCTGATTAATTGTGGAAAAACTAACACCATCTATAGTAAAAGTACTTTCGGAAATAGAAATCGTTTTAAAAATAAATTACTCCTGTAAAAGATTTGGAAGGGTTTGCTATGCATATTGGGATAGGCATATTGGGCTGGATAATGTTCGCCAAAGGGGTCGCTTGGTTGATTACCAAATTGTGATCGAGTTTTTCGTAGGTGGATCCATCGTTATGAGATGAGAATATTTTTAACCGACTGCGGCGAGGCTCAAAAGGAGGGTTATGTGTTTGACCTGTATGTATGTATGTATGTCCGTTTCTTTGTTCCTCCGTAACTCCTAAGGTGCATCCAGACAGAGCAAGGTATGCGCCGCAAATGTTTTTTTTATCGGTATGTTAAGATTGCCTCAGGCTGAGGCATCTAGCATATAAAAAAAATCACTTGCGGCGCATGCCTCGCTCTGTCTGGATGCACGTCTAAACGAATGAACGGATTTGGATAAATTAAATTATGCGTCTTTAGATTTGTCTTGGTAGCGCGAGTGTCACTGGCTACATTAAAATAAAAACAGAGTAAAATGGCGGATTGGGGTGCCATATTGTGGAGTTCGATTATTTTACGTCAAGTGTGAGAGTCTATTGTTCTTTTAAGGCGCTGCGCAAACGTAGACACTTTTGTGTCTTGTGTCGGATACAAGCTACCAATGAATATTTGATTTCTATATATCCAGTATGAAATGAGCCATTCCCTGCGCGTTTAAACTTCGGTTTCCTGTGATGGTGTGCCGTGTCGGTAACAAAAAGTGTCTACGTTTGCGCAGCCCCTTATACCATCGAGTGGGATATCAAAATGAAGGTTTTTAAAAGGTGATTACAAAAATATATACAATTTTTAAGTTTAAAAGTAATTCGAAGTGACACATCGTAAAAAACACAAACTAAATCGTCTGCGAAATTTGTCACATTTGTAAACTAAAAGCTGGAAATAAAATAAAGTACTTAGGTAATAAAAAAACTAAAAACCAGACTGCGGTAAAAAAACTGAAAGCTAAAAACAAGCCCATTTTAAATTAAATAAAAGTTAGAAGCAGGCGGACCCATTTCATTTTTATATTTTTAAACTCAAATGGGTCCTGCTTGCTTCCACCTTTTATTTATTTTAAAATGGGTTTGTTTTTGTTTTTAATTTTTTTTAAACCGGGTTTTTGGATAATTTAATTAGATTTTTTTTTATATCGATGTTATGGAACCGACCGTCAGTAAAAATAGGATGATTCAAAGGACTTGGGTTAAGTTACATACCCTATAGCGTAGAACATTGCCTGAAGTACCTAGGTAGGTAGGTAGGTAGATACCTATTGATAGGTGTACACACCTGAATATAAAGATCTTCGTTACGTAAATGCTCTGCGATGAATTCGACTGCTTCTGTGGCCTTCGCTGCTTCTGGCGACAGCAGTAGCGAGTCGGAGCTCTCCGACTCCCTCCGTTCCCCTCCGAGGCCCAGGCCGCCGAGCGCGCCAAGTCCACCTAGGGCTCCGACCTCACCGCCGCCGGCCGCTCGGTTGATCTTGCAGTTCGGATGATGCAGGTCCGACATCTCCATCGCTTCCATTTTGCTTTGTGTTACACCAATCGCACTAAGAAGTTAGTATATTCCCAAGGGTCACTGGTTAGAGATGTTCACTAGCATCTAGTGAGTGCTATGTTAGCAAACGTACCTGATGTGTTTAGGCAGGTCGTGCGGAGCGGCCGCATGCGGCGGGGCGCCCATGCCGGGCATTTCCATCATCCACCGTAGCCTCGTCTTGCGCGGACGACGCATGAGCAGGCCTGTAGGCAGGTAGTGGAGGAAGACACTTCGGATCCAGAGAGGCATTCTGTTAAACAGGGAGTGCAATTTAGGAGTGTAATTTTAATCGAATCTATCTTTAAGTATCGTACATTATTTAGATTGTCATCGTCACGCTAAGAAGAGAAGAAGTATAGGTACCTATTATTAAATCAGGGCCCTATACCACAACATCTACGCTACGAAATATTACAGAAATTACAAATATGTACTTAAGAGTTACAATTTTTTATTTTATTTATTTATTATTATTATTTTTGATTTATTTTATATATCTCGGGACCATGGGGTCCCGGTCCTTTGGAAGGCGTACGAGGGGCCGAAGCCAACTCGCAGAGGCCCCTTAGAAAATTTTAATGAAATGTGGCACCAACCGACGATTATCCCTATATGCACTATGAAAGTGCACCCAAGGACAACCCTCGGGTGGTGTAGGACTATTGCAGTATTGGAAAAATAAAAAGTTGTACTATGGGTTTTCGAGGTTAAAGTGGATTGGTTACCAAGAACTATGGAAGAACTATGGCCCCTTATTATTATTGTTATTATTATTTTTTTTATTAAAACGTAATAATAACTAATAATTAATAATTTACTATTAATAATTTATATATTTTATTATTAATAATTTATTAATAACCAACTTATATTAACAGTTTGCACCACACATATAAGTTACAATCTAGGTACAAGTCACTACGGTCTACGATTTACATAATTGTACGGTATTCCCGTTACAATATTATGTGGCTTATGAGTTTTATGGTACAGACACTGTCTTGTAAGATTTACAAATTTGTAAATTGTAACTTGTAAATATTGTAATTATTGTAGTTTTGTGGTATAGGTAGGTAGGGCACAGATTACCATACCTGTGTGTTCTTGGGCCTCTGAAGTTCCAGTTGATGATAATAACCGTGACTAGAATACTGACGGTGTTCATGATGAATGTGAAGAGCAGGTACTTAGCGATGAGCGGTAACACGAGGGAGGTCGGCGGTAGAATCTTTGACACCAGTAGCAGGAACACAACCAGTGACAGCAAAATGCTGATACCCAATGTTACCTACGAGAAATAACACCGTTATTTTTAAATGAAAAAAATAAAATAATATGTACCTACCTTTGAAGACAGATAAAATGTAAAAGAAAATTGGTAATATTGTCTCACCTTTTCACCAGCTTCGGCAGGCAAATAGAATACCAATACACAAAGGAATGAAATCAATACAGTTGGCAGGATCAAATTGACTGTATAGAACAAAGTCTTTCTCCTAATTATTATGTAGAATGTAATATCAGTTTCAGTAGGATGGTTCCCTTCATAAATATTCAGGTATGCTGGTACTTCAATGATGTCCCATGTTCCCGACTTCCAGTAATCTGACAGATCAACAAAGTTTTTGTTGTTGTATAAGGCGAGGGACACTTGGTCACCATTGAAGGTCCACGATCCGAATTTCATGATGCACGTTTGTTGATCGAAGGGGAAGTATGTTACATCTATTGTGCAGGAGCTCTGGAAAACAAAACAAAAGATTAAAGATAATCTAAGTCTGTCAAAGATAAGAGTGACATGTGTGCAACTACCATCTATAGCGAAGATGATGATAAGGTCATTCATAGTCATTCTACGAATGAACAATTTATACCTGGTAAATAGCTGGAGGTACCCACAGCACTTCTCCGTTGGGATAAATCAGGACGTTCGATTTGTATCGCACCTCATAGTTACCATCAGCGCTGAAACAGTAGACCCATTAGCATAGAAGATAAAAAAAAGAAGTGCCTAAGGAAAAATACTAACTTGTTGAAAAGTACGATGTCAGGTTTCCAGACCTTGTCGGGCGGCAGGCGCAACACGCCTATGCCGCCGTAATCAGCCTCATCCCACATCAGCTGATAGTCCATCCATACTAACCGGAGCCACACGTTGGATTTCATGATTTGATTCTTTTCGTTCTGCAAGAGGTATGTTTACGAGTTTATTTGTATTATTTTCTTGTAGTAAATAGATCACTAACTTGTAATTAGCGTGAAATATTCACTTTGTTCTGAAATCGTCAACGCATAGTAAGGAAACTAAAACTAAAAAAACTAAATTAAACTAAAAAAACTTATTTATTATTTACTAAACTTATTCAGGAAACGCAGTGAGTCAGTGACCAATTCTTTCTGTGAGGCCTTAATTTGATACCCTGCAGTGAAAAGCTGGAAGACTTGATCTAAGTACCTATATTAATAATTATATAAACACCAGTAGGTACATACAACGTTAATAAGCTGTACGAAAGCTAGTCCGAACCGCACGTCCACTTTCTGTGTCATGTTTTGTACTGGGCGGATGAGTTTGTTGTAACCACGGAACAGGTCGCGTACCAACCGCTCCTCGTCTTCGGAACACCATCCTGGAACATAATTATGAATAGTTATCAGCAACCAATTACTTCCGATAGGTATAATTACCCGAACTCAATTTGGCATTCGAATACATCAACATCATTCATTTAATTAGAATACATGAATGGCAAAAAGGTAGTGTTCATTCATTACCGTCTATGCATATTCGTTTTCAGCGTTCATTGACGCGACTAAAAGTTTACTTTTGACCAATCAACAAAACTTATCTATGACGAGTTAATAAGACAAGGATCGAGGATCGTATTTTGTCTGAAATTCGATTTCCATGTTAGAGTTGGTATCAAGTAACAATATCATGGGCGAAAAATACGAGCTTCTATTCCTTATGTATATATAATATTTAATTTAATCATGTGCACAGATCGTCTGTGCTTTACTCTTTATACAAATAAGCGTATTCTGTTCCAATATGTACAGTTCATGAAACCTGAAAAGCATTGTTATTTTTATCAAGTTTAAAAATGATCTAGATTTTATAAGCTCCCTATAAAATAAATGGCTACGTATGATGCAGGAATTCGGCAGATATGTTATATTACGACATTAAATTTAATAGATAGTACACGCATATGGACGTCGAATTTTAGAGGTTCATTAAATCTTCCATATATTGGTTTTCCCGTAAGTTTAGTAACGTATACGTTAGCAGCCATATAGCCGAGATGATGCTGCGACGCCAGATCAATAAAGAGCCAACCGGAGATAATTTTGTTTAGGAACACACTTCTTGAAGATAAAACTATTATTTGTAGTAAGAATTTACTTGAAATTGTGATTTTTATAATGAAATTAATGTTCTGCAATTGAATAAACTCGATTAATTAAATAATAATAACCAAAAGCTGAGTCAAATCGTTAAATAAACTTAATTGAATATAACACATCAATTCAGCTGCGTGTCTATATAAACATATTATGTCCTGAAATATTACTGTATAACGTGTATGTAATACATATTTTGTTTAATGCACCTCTATTTACATCGCTAGCCGGTAGCGCCGCTTTTATGAGATAGATGAGGAGACAAAATAAAAAATAATGAATGTAACAGTTTTTTTTGTGAATTATTGCGTATTATGGGGTTTGTTTGTTAATGATTTGTTTATGGTGTGTGTGGTACCTGAGTAGAGGAGCGTGAGGACCGCGGCGACGAGCAGACAGGCGCGCGACCCGCCCGACATGGCGGCGCGAACTGCCGTGCGGTCGCGGCCAGGCGCAACCCGCCGCGCTGCGCCACACCCCACCGTCTTCCCGAGTCCTCCCGTAGCGCCCGCCCGCCCAAACCGCTCTATGCACTAATGCATGCTGCATATTACTCGTATTACATTAGCTGAATTTCAGTTACTTAACGTGGAAATGAAAACTGACTTGCTTGTTTGTGATAAATAAATAAATAACAGATATACCTTACCGATACCTTAAAGTAATTTTCACCTGCAAGGAGGGAAGAAGGAGGCTAACAAATATCAGCCGCACGGTTCGATACGCTTGCCGCGGTTGGTCCGTGGATGGGTGACCATCTTTACATACCAAAACCCCTCCGGGCCTCGAGAAGCACGTTATGCCGTTGGTCCCGGCTGTCATTCGTAGATCTTTGACAGTCGTTACGGGTCGTCAGAAGCTCGAAAGTCTTACCAAGACAACCAGTCTTATAGCATTACCCAATAAGTGGGTTGTGGAGGTCAGATAGGCCATGTCGCTCCATGTAAAATACTGGTATTCACTGCATCCGATTAGACTGGAAGCCGACCCCAACATAGTTGAGAAAAGGCTACGCAGATGATGATGATCTTACAGTAATTTTCATCTTTTTGGATGCTTCTTTATGGGATACTTTTCATACAGATAATTTTATGAGAATACCAAAACAGTATATTTCACATATAAGTGTCAAGTTCTCGCAGTTGGAAACTGAACCGACTCGTTATCACGTGTACTATAGGAGCTAATTTTCAAATGGATAGTATTTTCCCAATTCTTACATTTACCTACCCATCTATGAAGGTGAAGGCTCTATTTTACGTGTGTTGGTATGCTGTTGGTGGCTTCTGTAGAAATTAGCTAGTGATGTGCGCATGTGCAGTTATCCCGTGGGATATCATCGATTGCTTCGTGACTCCGCTCTGTGCCAAACGCCTCCGCGGGAATATTATGTAGGTCAGGGATGATTTACATAATTCACGGGAATTCGATCCGAAGGAACATCTACAAGCGAGATTAATGCACAAATTGTGATTGCCCATGAATATAGTTATTTTGACAAAAAATATATGACTTGGATAATTGATGTGAGCTTATTGATAATACCTTATGTTGGGGGAATAAAAACATGGTTTTTCAGTACCTATTAGTAAATTATTGAGTTTGAGAGCTCTATGGCTAGCTATGGTAAACTTAAAAAAGTAGATACTTAATAAATAAAACAAGGGTTTGTTTCATTCGTTTATATTTAATAAACAAAGTGCAATTCAGAGTTAACCCTAACAATTGAACAAATCTTGGGGACAACGGGCTGTCCCATTGCCGACGGAAGGATGCCGCACAGAGTTCCATCCAATACAAAGATGAAGCCCGCGTGTGCGGGTCTGCGGCCTCCACCGTCCGGGTCGTCACACAACCTCTAGCGAATGATAAGAAGATATAACAGTAAATAAATGTATGACCAAAACATTGACTTATAATCACATCCGGTCCGCAACTTCCATCGGACCGTCTAAGATTACTAACAGCACTGCCTAGGAAAAGGAAAACATTACAGGAGCTTTGCGAGGGTACATTCGCTTGTCGGGTGTACCCGCACATTCTCGCTGTTTACACTACGTTTTCCTTTTGAGAGGTTTACAATGTTTCCGAAATAAATGAACGTCGATGAGTAAGAACAACAAACGTAACAATCGATCATGACGGAGCAGTAAACTGAACGAGTTGAAGTGTTTCGGAGTGTGGCAGACGAGCGGCAGGACTGGTCAGCTGTCAGGATATAGTGTACCTGTACTTTTTGTCAACTGATCGTGTGTCGCATCTGTCAATGAATAGGCACCTTTGTGTTAAACCCTCTATGTAACGAAAAACCGGTTCATGTTACAACTTCTTGTACTTATAAAATGTTGTATATCTTATAAAATGAGTTATATATTACAAGTACATGTCTGAAACGATGGTCATATCTTTTGAATTAATTTTCGAAGAAGAAAATTTTATAAGCTAATATTATTTTCAGCATACGAATTACTGTAACTGTATGGAAAGAAGTACAAACGTGATATTAATATGTAATTTAATTATTTTTTGTAAAAGTCGTTCCGAAAGACCCAGATATGACTTTATTAAAATAATATTTGTTTAACTACAACTTTTAACGAACGATTTATTAAGCTATAGCCATGGGTATTTTATTACCATTTATAACAATATCGACCCGTTCACAACGAGGCATATCACAACCTGTACCAATTGAATCAACATTGTTTGTAAAGTTCTATACTAGCTACTGACACAAATATATCCGAAAATAAAACTAGGGATTATAACCACGATTCATGGAATCGAACAAGAAGGAAACAAAGGGCCATTGTTTCACCGCCCAAACTCTAAACTGTACAATAGATTTCAAGAATCGAAGAAGTTCTAACAAAGTTTAATTTTTAAATGCGAATCAGGTCGTTCAACGGTAAGAAGGAAGACGTTTTTGTGCAAATATTTTCTGCCGCAGTCTTGTCTAGTGGGTGGCCACCTGCTGCGGTGTCTGCGCGTGAGTGTGCACCGCGGTGCGTGGCGGCTGTGCCTGTGTAGCACACACTGCCGCTGTATCACTGTGGGCGACCGTTCCGGGGACGGAACGTCTGGTACGGAACTGCTCATTGAAACTCATGCCATACGCTCATGGGAACGATCGGGTGTAGAGTACGGAATTAATTCCACTGAGCGTGACGACCGTTTATCATTGTATTCTTGGAAGAAAAGGTACACAATCGCTGAAGCTCTCAAGGGATTAGAAAAAGTTAGTCGGATGGGCAGCTTTTTGTAACGTACAGGGTTGGCAGTTCAGCGGTAACTTATGTCTACAGGGGGGCGCGGGCGGCGAGGCAGGCGGCGGCAACTCCGGCGCCGCGGCATCATCGTCCGCGCCACTTCGCTCATCACAACTTAACAAATATTCGCGGTATCACAGAACTTTTCGCATGCGTATCCGCAAGCGGGCGGGTCGCTACGACACCATGATGTGCGGCGCGGACAGCAGCACGGCTAGCGTGGCGATGATTGTGAACAGGGTAAAGATAATAAGGCACAGTCTGTCCACGACCATGGCGGCGAACTTCCAGTCGCGCGAGACGTCCGCATCCTCGTCGTCCTTGCGCATCTGGAAAGCATATTCACCATGTTAAACTACCTGCTATGTACCAATCAACTATTAACTGGACTATACTACTGTGCGGTTATATTACCTGATCTGTGATGACTCTGATCTCCTTCAGTATGAGGGAGAGCTCGTAGTCGACACCGAAGCAACTGTGTGCGGCCAGGCCCGCGCCGTTCTCCTCACCCGATCTGCAACGAGTACGCTCTGTAGATAGCAGCTACATCTGCACCCTACTCTACAGGTGGAGCCGAGGAACGGAGGGCACTACAGGAGTTATGCCGATTAGATGTTATAGACCAGACCCAGAGGTAGAAATACAATCGAAAGTGAAACTATGTGATGGCCCGTGAAAGAGTATGTTGATGTTGAATGTTTGAATACTCGTGATTTAGCTGTTAGGGTCGGGTACTGCGGAACGTTCGAGGCTGGGGTGAATTATCGTAACCGTGCTATTTACGGCGAGTAGTGTTCGTGTAGATCGTCGAGGGACCTGTAGTATCGGCAGCATTGCGGCTGCTGCGCTTGCGGGTGTCGAAAGTCGTCGTCGATGTCGAGCACGTTGGCGAGGAGCGACTTAGAGGAGCGCTCGCGCAGCTCCAAGTCGGGTGGCGGAGGCGCGCGCGCGGGCGGCGGCGTGGTCGCCGAGCCCGGCCGCGACATTCGCAACACCCACGGCAGCCAGTACAGGAACACGCAACGAATCTGGACAATACACCACGTTACATATCTTCTAAAAACTTTTTGTTTGCATAACTATTGAAGTAACACCACAAAAAAATATACGTACCCAATCACTCATTTCGTGTGTATCTGCGTGCCTATGGTGGTAGTTAAGAATAAGGATGGTGGAGACGACGGAGGAAGCCACCATGAACATGATGCAGTTGAAGTAGGTGCCGAGCAGCGGCACGGCGTCCGACGTCGCTGGCATCGTCTCCGCCACCATGTTGAGGAACACCGTCAACGACAGTAATATCGTCACACCTGAGTATTAAACAAAATGTTTGATGAGCTCTATTTAAATATACATAAACCAGATATAAGCTACGCAAGAAAAGAAAATTACGGTTCATACATAGGTAAGTCGGGGAAATGGTTTTGGGCCAGAACAACGATGCAGCCGTTGCCATTTATCATATTTTGGTAAGTAACGTTTTTAAAACATAACACTGTTAGTCAAATCAGTCTCAACAGTATAATTTCTGCCGTATTTTTTTTACTGTTTTCCGTATTGGCAGAAATGACCTGCACGATGTTTAAGTAGTGTGTAATTAGAGAAGGCGAGCTTATCTACTGCTAGTAGACTGATGATGTTAACGATTTATGTATAAAATTTTAAGTTTTTACCTAAAGACAACTTTTCTCCGGAGTCTGGAGGCAAGGTGAACCCCAACAGCGCCATAGAGGCTATAAGCACGCAGGGCACGATCAAGTTGAAGAAGTAGTAGAGCGTCTTGCGCCGGATCACCACCGCGAAAGTGATGTCGATGTAGGGCTCCGGACAACAGTTGTAGTAGATCTCGTTGCGCTTGCCCGGGACTCCTACACGACAAGAATGAGAGAATAATAATATCTTCAATCAACAAGTAACATGACTCATTTGTGTTAGTAACAATATTCCTTATTCCTATGTTAGTAGTCCTATTCTAATCACTTAGCCTAAAACCATGATTATATGTGAATTACTGCCACACTCCTAACACCGAGGTTTACAGCTTGTATCAGCGACTCACATATAAACAATCAAGTCTGCTCGCCACACAGCGCAGAATAATTTTGGGGCTGGCTGGCCCGCACGCGGCGTACCAGGGAAGCGCATCGTAAAATAATAAGAAGAATAAGTAGTGAAACGTTTTACCTCAATTAACTAAAGCGTCACGATTGGTTCACGTAAGTGACAAATCTATAGAATAAATATGTAACTAAACAAAATTTTCGTATGTAAAGCTGCTCAAATAAAGCTCTTGAACATATTTCAATGTTAGTAACCTCAGTTTCAGAATAAAAGTCCAATCCATTGAAGTCGAACTACGGAATAGTGGTAACATTATGTTGGAGTCGTAAAGATAAGATACAAGAAGGTTTTCGTAGATAAGATAGATGAAGAGATTAGATAGTGTAAATGCAAAAATAAAAGACTGAAAAATATATAACCTATTAGCTCCCATTCGCCATTCGTGACAAAACTGCTTATATCTCCCCCTCCTTCATCTTGTAGTTGTAGATCCAACTGTAAAGAGAAAAACGTGAATAAAACTATTCAGAAAATGATTCAGAAACCACCAATATAAATGTTAGTAGTTTCAAAATTCCTGACCTGATAACCGTCATAAGTCCAGCTGCCAAACTTCATTTCGCAACGTTGGTCGTCGAAGGGAAACCAGGTGATGTCGATCTTGCAGGTGCTTTTGAAGATGCCAGGCGGCACGTAAAGGCATGAGCCGTTGTTGCGCACCACTACGTTTGTCGGATATGTGCTGTCGAAACCTTCGTCCGCACTGTTCAAAAAAAGAATAACATTTTGACAATGCATGTGTATGGAAGATGTACCAAAAACGTTTTGCTTAGTAGGATGATACGTAGGATACTGCGTGCTTTGTTGCAGTATACATAGCCCGCGGCGTTTTATGATCGTCACATTCATAGCGCGTAGTGTACTACGGTTGTAGCATTCGTAGCGCGTAGCATACTACGTTCGTAGCATCCGTAGCGCATAGCAAACTAAGGCGATCCGTAGCGCGTATTCGTACGTGGCGTTCTACGATCGTAGCCTCTGTAGCACGCGGCGTTCTACAATCGTAGCATTCGAAGTATACGGAATTCTTATTCGTAGCGTTCGTAACACGCAGCGTTCTACGATTAATCTAAGAAACGCTAAATCTTAAACGAATCGTAGCACTTGTGTTTTGCAGCCTCAAAGAAAAAAATACAGACTTCTAAAAGCAGTAAATCATTTACGTTTCGTAAGTAGCGGCCTATTTTGAGACATTACATAATGAGAGGAGAAACAGAAAACAATTGCCGATGTTTCACAAGTTTCGGAAAGCGCTGTCTACAAAGTATATAAGTTCAAGTCTAAAATTACATCTGGGGTTTAAATCAACTTTAGGTCCTTAAAAGTCGTAGTATATCACGACAGAGACTGAGACAAAATACGTGTTGTGTAAAGCTTTATTTGTAGAACTAATTAAATGAGTCTTGATGCTACGGGTTTAGAAATTAAAAAAAGTCTTTAATGGACTTTTTATTCTGTTTGTTTTAGTCTGTAAGTCTAGGTTGAAAATAAATGAAGTTAATAATTTATAACAAGAGAAGTGGCATCTATGTAATAATAACGTCAAACTTCGACCATTAATTTGCCAGAGAAGCGTGGTCCCTAATTATGAGCATGCCTGCTCATGACGGCTCATTGTGGCGGACTATGTGGGAGGCTAATAGCCTGACGGATCTTTGTGCATTTATTTGGAAACTAAAATTATTAGTGACTTATGAACCAAAGAATGTGTTTACCTAATTATGTATTATATGTGGTTGCAACAAATCAATAGTTTCACCACAGATAATATAATAGTTTCACTCAGTCTTAGAACCGGGTCATTGGTATAAATGACTAAAACAGCAATTATCACGCAAAATCATTTACACTTTCGATTCGACTTTGATGGATATTCAATTTAATTAACAGTACCTTTATTTTTTAATGATTGAAAACGATAAAAATATATTAATCTTTCCTTGATAAAACTAGTGAGTTATAAACATAATATTAATCTTTATTTTTCAACGGTGGCTGGAAATGATTAAATTTATTGGCACTTTCCAATCTCTAGTACAAATTTTGGGTTATATCGGCATAAACAGCAATTACTTGAGTTTTATTCTCACGCAAAATTAATGAATTCTTGGCACGCTTGTTTGAAAGCAAGGAAACGGATGCTGATGGTTGAAGATATGTAATCATTTGTTTAAAAGAATCCTACTAAAAATAAAGGTACCGAAAGTGTAGGTTTAAAATCAGTGTTATGATAAAATATCAATATATGTCTGGTACTTATTCTTATTAGTGATAGACTTGGCTGCAGTGGATATATTCAGTCAGATTGTTATTCTAACTTTGAACGCCTTAAAGCATTTCGCTTATGCAGCACAACAGTCCATTTTCGGACTTAATTGTTCTTGATTGATATTGCTCTTAAATTCGCTTTCGTCTTTGGTTCTAGTGTTTCTTGGAAGGTTCATTAGGAGTGGGCGATTGTGTTTGTATTTAGGTACATATGTGTGTTTTATACGTACCTGTTGTACATAAGGACGTCTGGTTTCCATAGTCTGTGTGGTGGTACTCGTAAATCTTTGACCCCGCCGAAATCCGAAGTGTTCCACCTCAAGTTCATATCATTCCATTCCTGAACAAACAAATGTATAAGAACCGCACATTTACGTAACAAATAGACGTGTAATGCATACACAATAACACATTTATAAAATCTCATTACTATGCTAAAATCATTAATTACTTTCTTGTTTCTCTACACGCATGAACACATAAAAACTTATACTCACTAGTTTTAGCCAGATGTTTGTTATTAAAAGCTGGTTCTTCTCGTCCTGCGAACATTAATTTGTATTTCATTGCTACTACTCTGTCCCGTTTCTTCATAGTTTGAACTCAAATTAATCATTATTATATCTACTGCGAGAGTCGGTCAACAAGGATTATAGAAAAACGTGTATCCAAACTGGTCTCAGGACGTCGCGTCGTTTAGACAAAAACTATCAATAATGTTTGAGTGTTGACGCACACGAGTACAGTTGTGTGTTGGTGTGCACTTAAAATGTGAGGACATATTTAGAAGACTTGATTGGTTAGTTGGCTTAATCGTTTTCGAAGCGGTTCGTATCGTGATAGTTTATTTATTGAACGGTACATTTGGATAATTATGGGAACACTATCCATCTTGTACTTGATATATATAGCAGTTCGCAAGTTTGTGTATAAAAGTGGATGCTGACCACGTCGATGATCTGCATGAGCGTGAGGCCGAAGGAGAGCTGCAGCGGGTCGCTCTCGTTGACGACGGGCCTCTCGAGCACGTTGTAGTGGTCCAGTAGGTGGTGCAGTAGCCGCTTCTCGTGCAACCCGCAGCGTGCCCCTGCGCGGACAGGACACCCTCACATTACACTCCTGTACTTACTAATGATACGCAAGAAAAAATAAAACGAATAACACTGATCTTTATTCGGCTCCAAATATAAACATTTGTAATAGTAAAACCCAAATCTATCGGTATCTATCCGCAGCGGTATGCAAATGGTGCAATGTTAAGATTTAAAAAGGCACTCGGTATGTCTGAGTCCCTCACGTACGATTGGAAACCCTCACGTAGTTAAAGGATCGACCGTGATTTCACATTACCTACAGGGGTTTTTTTACTCAGTGATTTGAATAAGGGAAATTCGAGTTTTGAAGATACCTACTTCATAGTCAAAGCATTACAGTTTATTTTTGAAAGGCTCTTAAACCTTGAGTGAATCTTTTTTTTCTAGTAACTTTT
This sequence comes from Globia sparganii, assembly GCA_949316385.1. Taxonomy (NCBI): domain Eukaryota; kingdom Metazoa; phylum Arthropoda; class Insecta; order Lepidoptera; family Noctuidae; genus Globia; species Globia sparganii. The sequence goes on along the minus strand of OX438653.1, from coordinate 13,101,205 downwards.
GATTCAAATGGAAATACCTTTCCATTGGAAATTAAAGGTTTGAAAAATGTGATAATTTGATAGGAATTAAAGGTTGAAAAGGGAAAAAAAATTACGTATTTTTTTCATGACTTGTGGGTGCTTTTTCCTTTAGGATACCCACGTGTGTAGTGTATGCTAATAAAATAAACTTTCTCTAAAATAAAATATTGTTTTACATCTTACATGTAATCCTTAACACATCAATACATGCCGAGAACAACAATCCGTAAATGCATTGAAGTTCCCTGAAACTATCGAAAGTCCGGGTTGCTTCTGGCGGATTTGCATCGTGAAGAGAAATACAGAAAAACAGGGAAGATTTATGTGGTAGGTACTCATTTACATTTGTTTTACGAGAATGCAAGGGACTTGCTTGAGAATTGTATTAAAATGAGTCTTTTATGACCAAGGCCACCGCAAGGAATAGTCCGAATCTTTATAAACAATGTAGTTTGTTAAATATAAAGACACAATTTCAAAGTACCTACATAAACATAAAACATTGATACTGTTATTACAATTTTATGGAAAAGCTTCAAACAAATAACAATTCGCATCCGTCAACAAAAATTATCATATAACTAATAAGTGACTGTGTAAGCTTATCGATATTTGGATATTGGAAATGAATATACATTTAATGCATAATAATTTGTATACAGAGCCAAAGGGTTTTGTTAAAATTGAAGAAATGGTTGCAGATTTTTCTAAACAGCCCTACTGAGGATTATTCCGCATAAAAAGCTAACATCTGCAAAAGCATCATCATAAATCGAAATAAGTAACAAATTCAAAGGAAATAAAGTTGAAATAAACAATCAAAATCAAATAGCCCATTGGATTTTATTATTGATTAGCTCTCAAGGGCCGTCTCGGTTGAATGCACGTTAGTTACTAAAGTCAATAAATTAAACTCTCACGATGTATTTCGTCATAATATTAATCGCCAATAAAACTACAGCAATTTATGGAATAAACTACGCTAATATCCTTAAAAGGTTCCTCTACTGTTTGTTTAATTATTTTAAGTGAACTATGGAGGTATCCATTTGTAAATTGTCCATTATATATAACGAGGGATACTATAGATTGAAAATTGTTTCAAGAAAAGTAATTACCTACTCGCAATTTATTAGTTTGCCTCATCTTTTGTGAACATTATCGATGCTGTTGTTTCGTTCTGTTTGGTGGCGACAGAGCAAATCGGTTTCGTAAGTAGTTGTAGGTACCTAAGTATTGCCATTTTACTGGGCAATTTGTCTCGGTAACAATTTTTTGTTCAACGTGTAAGTAATGTCTGTTATTTGTTCTAGTACAGCTATGATATATCTCTGAACATTATTTTAGCCTATTATCAAGTAATTGCATATTACGCAGGATATTGGATGATCAAGTTCGGATGATCAATTTCAGATGATTATTCGCCACAGTTACGCGTTGGAATTATGTCTATTATGTTCCGGAGAAGCTAGAAATGCACAACACATGTAGTTTTATATTCTAATGGTAAAATATAAATGATTTTTTATCTAAGAAACCTTGATTAATAAAAAGTTGAGAAGTGATCTCATCTTATTTTGTAGGTAACTCATGTATTCTTAGAAGATAAAGATAATACTTTTTCAATATAAAATGATCAAACACTATGAAGTGTAGTGCCTGAAGAGAGTTTTTTATCTTACACTTGATACTCTTGAGATTATTCAAGAGCTAGCGATCATATCTCATCTCGTTGCCTTTGAAGACAATGTTGTCACTTGAATTAAGCAGAGATGACTTATCTTTTAGAACGATGAGAAGTAAACATTCTTGTGCACTTAATGTTTATTTATTGACCATGTGCTCTGTTAAAAGATTTCGATTTTGTAAAACAGATACAGACATGGCTGCCATTTTCCTTCCAATCAGTTTATTCTCACGAAAGATGAATAAAACTCTAATATTTAAAATATTGGCTACTCTTACTTCATTTGGTAATGATGAGACATGTTTTGTAATTTTATTGTGTTGTTGTAAACGTAATTTGGAAAGATTTATGATAGAAACGTCTGTTGTGAGGCAAACGGATGGTCTAGTGAGACGGATCGGGATGGTGAGGATGTAGTGGTTGCTGGTGGCTTACCCCTCGGCCAGAGCAGGCACAGCAGCAGCAGCAGGCCCGCGGGCGCCGCCAACAGCGAGCGGCGCGCCCGCCCGCCCATGTCAGCGCCGCGACGCCGCCGCGCCGCGCGCCTCCGCCGCCTCCCCGCGCCGCGCCATCCCTCCCCGAGCGCGCGACCCGACCCCCGCCTCCCAAACGCCGCACTCCCGCTTCTCTATTAAGTTCTATCGAACACGATCGGCTTAAAATTCAATCTTTTTACGGTTTTCATATGTATGCAACTTGTTCACGACCGCTCGCCGACGGCTACGCGTGCCGGCCGATCCTCAAACATCGCCTGCTGCGCCGAGGGATGTGTGTGTTCTGTCACGGCGTGTTTTTGAGCATTGTTGTTCAGCGGAGTGCGGCCGACCGTGGGGCAGCGGAGCCGCCGGTGTGCGGACTGACGGAGCGCCGGCCGCGCAGCCGCGTGCCGCCGCCCATTCACAGCCAGCCGCCGCCGCGCCGCTGCGCGCTGCCGACCTTGTCGCGCGGCCTGCACGAGGTCCTCGCTCCGCGCCACCACACGCACCACGCACACCACGCACACCGCGCGCCGCACCGCCGCACCACCGCTCCACCACACCGCTACATCACACACCCCTCATTGATGCTTATTACCACTCACAATTATTTGTCTATCCACACACATGTACGATTAGATACTTAAACTTTTTCCAACTTTTTATATTTAAAGTTATAGGAGTACCTAGTTATACGAACATACCTAACGGAATACCTACTTTGTTATGTTCGAAGTATTTTTCGTAATTGTAAATGTTCGTAATTTTGTGTGTGTGTAATTGTGTCCATTTATAGACCTAGTACGTATCACCTGAGATTCAAGCGTAGTGGTAACGAAGGTTGTATAACTTATTTACCTTATTAAGCTTTTCCCGAAGGGTAAGTATATGAATCTAGTAATTGCTTTATGTGGGCCTATGTTTGGTCATTGTCTTTGCATGATTTCCCGAATATGAGTGTTGTGTGAGTCGGCGACAGTGCGGGGATGCGGCGCGGCTCGGGTGCGGGCCGCGTGCGATCAATGAGGCCGCTCTCTTCCCTGCTCCGGCCTCCCTGCACCCCCGCGCACCCCACACGTTCCCCTTACCATGCTGAATTCATCCCGTGACTATGGCACTTCCAATTCGAACATTAATTTAAAAATATTAGCTGACACACTTTATTCACGGGGTTGAATAAAGTAATGTTGAAAAGGTAATCTTGATAACCAAGGGCCATTAAACCCCATTTTATTATTTCAGTTTGCAAAGCCGTAATATAATTTCTACTGGCGTAAGAGGATTGTTTATCAAAATGTTTATAGGGGGTAACTTTCGGAGCTCCTGCTCGCTAATTCTGATATCGCCTGAGAATCTCAGCAATGATCTCTTGAATCACAGCTATTATAATAAGGCCTTTATAAATTAATAGTTGGAGTAGAAGTAATCCTGATTGATGTAATATAAAAGAAAAAGGTTTAACAGATAAATACTGATTTGCAGATACGGAAAGAACCAATTCAAAAAAATACTTATCATAAACTTGGTTCTCCAACTTTCGATATTATAAATGACTGAAAAATAAAGTAAATGTTCATGAATGTTAGTGATAAAATATGTAGTAAGTAGACATAGACCAAAATGAGGTTCGCATGTTGGGAGAGCGCAACTGCGAGCATGCCTGCGCCTAATGTCGCACAACCTGATAATGAAGGGTGTTTGCTCATTACCGCAACCACTTTACGCTCCTACGCGGCTGCGCTCACCGCTCAGCGACACTTAACACTTTGCAGATATTCAGCAGCTCATATTACGCACGCTACACTTATTCCTACTGTACGAGTCATGGATCGTCGTATCGTGATGAAAATATGAAGCATCCACTAATCATACCACACAGCAGCCACATTACTGACCTTATTATCGATCAAGCCCACCGCCGCACGTTTCATGCGGGGGCTCGGACGACGCTCGCGAGTATCAGACAAAACTACTGGATACTAGGCGGAAACAGAGCTGTAAAGAAGCGCTTACATGCATGCATTACTTGTAAGAAGCATAAAGCTGCCATACAAAGGCAAATGATGGGGGACTTACCTGAATCTCGGAGCAACCCTTCGCGTCCTTTTCAGAACACCGGCGTTGACTTCACAGGATACGTTGATGTGAAACTCAATAAAGGGCGAGGAGTCAAGACAAGTAAGGGATACATCGCAGTGTTCGTGTGCATGGTGACAAAAGCTGTGCACCTCGAACTAGTATCAGACTTGACCTCATCTGCATTCTTAGCTGCTCTAAAACGCATGTCTTCACGCCGGGGTAAACCACATCATATCTACAGCGACAATGGTACCAATTTTGTTGGGGCCAATAAAGCACTGCAGCAAGAACTGGCAGAACTACACAAGACATTCCACGACGAGTTTTATACAGAGATCAATGACTTGGGAATACAGTGGCATTTTAATGCCCCCGCCTGGCCAAGCGCAGGAGGCCTTTGGGAAGCAGCGGTAAAAAGTCTGAAGCATCATCTTCGACGTGTTGTTGGAGAGCAAAAACTCACGTTTGAGGAATACAGTACTTTACTGGCTCAACTCGAAGCATGTCTCAACAGTCGGCCGCTGTGCGCACTTACAGAGGACCCGGATGATTTGAATTATTTGACTCCTTCACACTTCTTGAGCAGCGGCCCCATACTGACTATTATAGACACCGAACAAGATGAAAGGACAAGGTGGAAGCGAACACAGAAAATTTTCGAAGATATTTGGAAAAGGTGGCAATCCGAATATCTTACGATACTCTCAACAAGGAGTAAATGGAAGAGACCTCACATAAACGTTCGAGTAGATGACGTTGTCATCATTCACGAGCCTAACCTCCCCGCTGGAAGATGGGCTCTGGGCAGAGTCACTGAGCTACATCCCGGTACCGATGGACTGGTCAGGGTTGTCACCCTGAAAACAAAAAATGGGTACCTCAAGCGCCCAGTGATAAAACTATCAGTGTTGGTATCCAAACCAAAATCATGGACATTTATAGAAGATATCACCTTGGCTGATCCAGATTTTCACGAGAGTCGTCCTGTAGACATTTTACTCGGGGCAGAGATATACTCAAACATCATCCAAGAAGGTATCATCAGGCATAACAAATCACAACCAGTCGCACAGCAAACACGTTTGGGCTGGATCTTATGCGGAAACGTGCACACAAAATTTCAATGCAACGTTGTGATAAATAACATTGAAGACATTCAACGATTTCGGACAGTAGAAGACATAGCCGAAAACTCGGGAATGTCACAGGATGATCTGGATTGTTTGCAACACTACAAGAACACAACAACTCGCGACGAAGAAGGTCGTTACATCGTTGAGCTACCGTTCGAACCAAACTTTCAAGAAAAGCTAGGAGCTACGAAACCCATGGCTTTGGCACAATTCAGGCAACTTGAGAGAAAATTTTACAAACAGCCACAATTAGCAGAAGCATACAGACAGTTCATTCATGAATATCAAGCACTGAATCATATGGTCGAGTGTACTAGTAACGCGACACCGACTTGCTATTTACCTCACCATTGTGTTGAGCGTGCCGATTCTACAACTACGGCGTTAAGAGTAGTATTCAACGCATCGGCGAAAACATCCACGGGCTACACTTTGAACGACCTTATGAAACGTGGCCCGAACTTACAGCAAGACCTCATGTCGTTGATCTTGCGATGGAGGCAATATCAGTTCGCATATACGGCGGATATAGAAAAAATGTATCGACAGATACTTTGCAACACTGAACATCAAGCCTATCAGAAGATACTATGGAGAAATTGTCCTGACCAACGTTTACGTGAATATCAATCAGCTCACGACAGTCACTTACGGCATGAAAGCAGCACCATTCTTAGCTATGATGACGTTGAAACAGTTGGCCGCTGATGAAGGCCACAAGTATCAACACAGCAGGGCAGCACAAGCGTTGCAAGAAGAATTCTATATGGATGACCTTGTAAGTGGAAGCTTCACTTTATCGTCAGCCAAACAAATGCAAGGTGATTTGATCCGGCTACTACGGTCGGGAGGTTTCAACTTACGTAAATGGTCGGCTAACAACGAAGAATTACTTCAAAATGTCAGCAAAGTGTCCTCAAATCAAGCATCATTCGATTTCAAGCAAGCAGAATCAACAAAGACGCTCGGGCTGAAATGAAACCTCATTGCGGCACATCAAAGAACAGATCGAGCAGATGAAATGAGAAAACGCCTTGAACTCGGGAATTTCAAGCCACGACATCCATCAATATTCAGCAATCTACGTGTTGTTGTTGGGCGCTGTACTACTAGCCACAGTTTATTTGTGTCGGTGGATTTGTCGTCGTCGGCAGAGGAGCGCAAACTTACAGTCGGACTCCGAGACGCAGCCTCCGGTACCGCAGGCGCGTAGACAGCACGTGACCCCCATCGTCGATCCGACGCCATGCACTAGAGATTCGAAACAGCCACGAGAAGAGGCGGTTGAATTAAAAAACTTTTCTAGCTTACTCAGCAGCATCAAGCGCCACAAGAAGACACCTGCTGTCGTCACACCGGTGTCCGGTGACAGTGACTAATTCAAGTTACGGCTAAGAATAGATTTAATTTATGTATTGTAACTTGGGTGAAATTTATAAGTTTAGCATTTAAGCACTCTGTAAACTCATTCTCATCATCCACTCACATCTCTCTCGCCCGGGAATATGTACGAGTCATGGATCGTACATGGCACGCGCGCATTGCAGAGATCAGCACTTTTCCGTCGCATTGCACGAATTATAGTGTAACGCGACAGTACACGATCAGCGTTCATAGTCAGCTGTACTCATTCATACAAGATTCATATAGCACTAGTTACGTGGTAGTTAAATATACTCAATAAACCGTCATCTTTGGCTATCCGTGACTTATCCTTCAAGCTAAAATCCAAGGTGTGTGCGACCCATTCAGTAGCGCATACACCTACCCTTCACTCAAACTCATATCCTGAAAACATCGTGAACGAAGGTTCTTAAATTACGTAAACGCCAATGATTTATAGAACTTTCCAAACAAGATAAAATAATTGACTGGCTCATTAATTCACTCCTTGAATTAATTAGTATGTACCTTGAGATAATTAGTACTGTAGTGCAGGCAATTAATTATCAACAACAAAGTAAGGACGGGAACAATGCTATAGTTGGAGTTAGATCCAGTACCAAGTCTTTATTAGGCGTTGGATATGTTTTGTAAATGGCAAATGTGTTGAAAACTAGGAAGTTTGCGAAACTCGGAGAAAGCGACCAAGGAGTAGGTACGTACCGTTGAATGGCGCAGTAAGAACAAAAGCAGTTCATTTGCTAGAAACTAGGCGAAATAATGAACGTCATATACCTGACTCCCTGAGTGAAATGTCAAAAGTAAAGGTTAAAAGTTACGAGTGCACACAGGCGCGAGTGTATGGCGCTGGTTCGCCTGCATTAGGCACTCATCGCCACCCACATAGGCTTCCACATGTGAGCTTTGTGCCAACATCACTATACTGACTTCGATACTTTAAAAGCTTACAAAAGCTTCAATTCTTTACGGCGCCTGTACTTTATTCTACAATAAAATACATGTATAGGTCGCAGATTAACCGTTTTAGGCGCATACCAATACGAGAGTGTATGTTTGTTTTTTTTTATTTGATTCTTCTTTGCACAAAATACACGAAAAACATTCTAGTATATCTCTTTTCGAAATTGACATTGCACTGTCAATATAGATTTCGAGTCTCAAGAAAAGCCTGCGCCATTGCAACATGCATAAATCAAAGCGGATACTTCTTGATTGTTCATTAGTTACAATATTATCTCAAGCTCATAGATTATAATGATTACCAATCTATCTATGGGTAACATACCTATGGCTTTCAAGCCCTCAAGGTGCTAATAATTCTTTTGGAGAGTCCGTACTCTTCAAAAGAATTATTAGAACGCATACAAGAATATCGCAAATAAAAGGGCTTTAGTGTCACACTGACAGCTACGACATCAACATTATGCTACACACATCGAAATGCTTCTAGTGTAAGTACGGACTTACACTAGAAGTCAGTGTGACACTAAAGCCCTTTTATTTGCGGTATTCTTGTATGCGTTCTAAGTCCTGTTATAAAGTGCTCATTTGATTGTTATTTTTGGATGTTTCTCCCTCATTTCCGGAAAATGGCAATTTCAGCAGAAAACAACAGCTCCTGACCAAATAACATATATTAGTGTGAGACGTCTAGAGAAGATAGAGCTATTGTTAGTATTTTCACGCGCCTATGATCTAAGCTTATCATGTGTTTCTAAAAATAATTGGGTACCTATTTTGTTCATTTCAGAACGGGTATATAAGTATTCATTTATCGAAGTCTGAAAGTTTATAAGGTCACTTATTTCTTGCAATTTTTCCATCTTATTCTGACAACTAATTTGTAGTTTTTCCATTTATTCGGAACAAAATTTCGTTCGATGCTAAAATATTGATCGAAAAGTACCTATCTATTTATGTGACTAATAGGTACCGTTACTCATAAAAACAGTTTACACACATCAAAAGTGTCTAGGGATCAAGCATTTTTATGCGGATTTCTTGAGATTGAGATGTGGCTTTGTAATAAATTTATGATTTTATAAATTTATATGGATCCTTTTTGGTGCATTTCATAATTTGAATCAGGAACTGTGAATCAAATTCGAGTAAAAGATGAAAATCAGCTGTCAATATTTTCCCTATAAAAACATACAACGCATTGAAGACATTATTAGTGCTACTGTTTCCCTACTACTGATTAAAACCAACGTTATTATGGAGCGACGACGTCATTTAAGCAGGGAAGAAATGCTCAGAGCCGTGGGAATGATAGAAGCTGGTTCCCGGCAACGTACTGTGGCTTTAGCTCTGAATACAAGTCAGAGTGTTATCAGTCGACTTTGGACACGTTACCGAAGCACTGGTACCGTGGCTGAGCGCCATGGAGGACGGTATCGCTGCACCACACGGAGACAAGACCGATACATTCAAATCTTAACTCGAAGAGCTCCAACAATAACCGCCATGATGTTAGCCGTGAGGCTTCATCACTCTTCAGGGAACTTAATTAGCGACCAAACAGTCAGAAACCGCTTGCATGAAGTGAACCTTCATTCCCGAAGACCGCTACGGGTACCACCTATAGCAATGCACAATCGTAGGATTCGATATCAATGGGCTCTTGAACACAGAAATTGGGCAGAAGAACAATGGCGTTTCGTGTGCTTTTCTGATGAGTCTCGTTTTGGTATGAGACCGGATACAAGACGTATACGACACTGGAGAACCCCTGGACGCCAACAGCGATTAAAATCCTGCCAGGAAGTCCATCCTTATAGTGGTGGAACCATCATGGTATGGGCGGGTATTTGGATCGGCGGAAGAACTGAGTTGATTTGGATCAGAGGCAACCTCAACGCTCAAATTTATGCTGAGACGATTGTATCAGACGTCATCGTTCCTCTACAAGTGCAAATCGGTCCCTTATTTCAGTTAATGCATGATAATGCACGACCGCACACCGCAAGAGTTGTAAGACAGACTCTCGCCGCAGCTAACATCAATGTCCTGCCCTGGCCTGCTCAGTCGCCAGACTTGAACCCGATTGAGCATGCATGGGATATGCTACAGAGAAAAGCTCTGCCGAATATGGAGGGTATCCAGTCGCAAGAAGACCTTTTTTTGTTGTTGCAACGAACATGGGCGGCCATTCCACAGCGTGATTTGGATGAACTCATTTTGAGTATGCCAAACCGATGTTCTTGTGTTGTTAGTGTTCGCGGTAGAAACACGGATTATTAATTGTTTAAGTTACCCAATAAAATTTTAGAGAAAACTGTTATTTCAGTCTTTTTTTCGAACTTTTGTGTTAGTGGTTCAAATGTCAAAAATCCCTTTATTAGGAAAATGGCAAATTTCTTTATTAATGCAAAGGTGACTTGGTTTATCGTTACTGTGACAAACGAAAACACTTTATTTGATGAATCCTTAAAGAAAATTTTAATTAATATCAATCAGGAGAAAAGTTATTGCAAAAATATATGTTGATCCCTAGACACTTTTGATGTGTGTATTTTGGAAACTATCTAAGTTTAAATTTTTTTTAGTCGATATAAAATTACCTTCGTTGTTTTAAGTGTGGATCGTAAGTTGAATTTGTGTGGCGTTGGTGTGGCGTGGCGGTGCGGCGGCGGCGTTGCGGCGCAGCGGCACAGCGTCGCGTGACCGCTCGATGGCTGCCTGCAAATTGCACATTACACGCCGCGTTCGGCCTGCAACCGACCATTAGTGCATTCTCGCAGATTACTTCATAGCGAAACCGACCACGTTAAACGGTAACATTTTTTATAGACTAGCGAAATTCGTTTTGAAAGACACTGTCAGTGACTCTAAGATGACTAAATATTTGCCGAAACTTTAATTTTAGAGGAGGACGGTTATATGAGCTTATGCTGCTATTGTACATACCAACATAATATTTCGTAGATTATCTTGGTAATGTTATATCGGCATTTATACTTACCTATATTATTATAAAGCACGAAGTAAGTAGACACATCTCGTTGACATTATAACTTTTGAAGTCAGACAATGTGACTTTGAAAGGGAAATTGAAGAATTGCGTAGGTATATGTAATTAAAAATAAAAGCTTTAAAAAAGTTAGAAGTTGATTAGTGAGTATACCTGCCCTGCATGAGATGAATAAACTAAATTGCAGGATTGCTTAATTAGGAGTGTCGATTTATGGAATAATTTGATTGGGTAACACGGATTTATCTTATTTATTTACAGGTAACCAATTGCGGTTATTATAAATGTGAACAAACGAAGCGTTCACTTTAATTAATATTTAAAGTGATGTGAAGTACGATTGTAAAATAATCACAGCGGTGGCCGGTGGTTCGTGGAAATACTTTCATGTTGTGAAACATGTCGATGAAAAATTGTATTTCATTTTCATGATTGCTTCATTTGATTTATGGCTACGGAAAGGGTGTCGTTAATATTGCACGGACTATGAAATGTACCAAATTATATTTATGTGTTTGTATTGGGTGAGCGGGGGCGACGGGTTGGTCGCACTGATTACTTATTAATGACCACGGCCTGCCAACCCCCGAACGCCGATAAATATTTTCCGGAAAAAATTGTATCATTGATCGCCAGTAAACAAACAGAAAAAGAATACCAATTTTCTCTAGCAACTTGGAGCAAGAAAAGTCATTTTAAAAGAAAAACAATAAAAGTGGAAACATGTAGGAAGGTACCTACTTAAAATACCGACTTAAAAGCTTGTGCTGAGCGTGATCTGAAAGTAGCTGGTGACAGTTTTCTAATATCAAAACTATGGCCGTATCCAGCTATGTGCTATGTTAGGACTAGGAGTCTCGCAAACGTAATATACAGCGAATAGAAACAACCGTACTTGGAGGAAGGGGTGTTACCGCAGACATTTATTACGTGACGTTTCTACGTCTTTAGGTCGACCGACAGTTTTGCAAGTGCACGGTGCATTTTTACACGGAAACCACGTAGAACTATCACGAACATCAAATATTTTGAAAGACTGTCTTTAAATATTTCCTACAATATAAGATTTTAAACGTGCCAAGAGAATATCTTAAGGACAGATTTATCGAAGCGACGGTAAGTGACTGGGATGTTTGCCTTCGGAGCGCTGAGTTCCGGATATGAAACTCGTGACAAATTGTGGAATGTTATGTGTCTGACGGTGACATATGGTTTTATAGCACAAGAAGTCTTTCATTTTGAGAGCCTTCCATTATGTGTCGGGAAAACATTCGTAGCTATGATTTTTAGCTTTATGTATGTCTATGTATGTATGTTTAGGAGTATGTGCCTTACTTATTGATTTTTCTCTGAAGGGGTAAGCAGACAAAGCGGAACAAATATGAGGTATGTTTAACCACACGTCATGTTGGGTACCTTATGAGCCATGTACACCGATAATATGTTAGTTATGGGGTCGCAAGTATTGATGATTGCTGGCCTGTCGCTACGTGCAAGGAAACCAGCTTTCCTCGTTTGACTTTTACAACTTCGGCGAACGAAGATAAAACACATACTTACTACATTTTTTAAATTTCTAGGTCGTAGTACTTAAAATGTAGTGTCAGTGCCCTAAAAGTTGCAGCATTTTTCTGCATCCGTTTTAAAGTTGAACTAACATCGGCACAAAGTGCAAAAGAATTTCGTCCAATTTTGTAGAATTATATGATTCGGAAAGGCGAACTGCGGATAAAGGTCAATTACGAGTACAGTCTGGTATGTTCATTACAATTAAGTTAGTGGTTCTCAAAGTACGTAGGTAGCAGCTCACACGTGTAGAGCGTACGCCGCTGTGAGCCTTACCGGGTGTAATTGGGTGAGCGTCTCACGCCTGCTATGGAAGAAGTCGGCGCGATTTTCATTAACCTCAAATGAGAAAAATGCCGTCGCTGTGTTTGTTCCTCAGATAGGAGTGTTGTTTAACGACTGCGGAATATTTTCCATGATGAAACTTTTGACTTGAGTTTTGAGTACTTTGAATGGGTTTTCTCATTCTTCTGTTGATTAAAGATTAAATACGTGTCAAATAATCAAGACAACAAATAGTTATCAATACTCTACTAAAAATGAATTGTAATAAAAACCACGATTTTGACATCTAAATTACTCTGATTTTCATCGTTTCACATAATCTGTAGCAACATTTGAAACTATTTGATCTGAATTTCCTAACTTTTGGGATAAAACTGAGCATCCAAAGCTGTGAAATTATTATACGGATCATTTAACACGTAAGTTTGGTTCTCGCTTGACTGGTTTTTTAATTAAATATTTTAAAGGTGGGTATCTAAATTTTCGACGCACGTAATTGGTCGGGCCACCGTAATATTGGCTACAGATACAGGTATACATATAATTTATATTTTGCTTACAGTGTCTAGGTAATTAACACTCCAGTGGATATGTATGTGCGATTATATGTTAGACAGCCGCAATAATTTAGGACAGCCGTTAGGCAGCAAGATGAAATTACCTGTATCTAACGGATACGACTATAAGCATTGGACTCTGATTTGTTTTTCTGCCTGCGATTTCGTCCACGTAAAATTTCTTGTTCCCCGACCCACCCCGTCGCATCGCATCGCCTGCCCGCGCTATTTCGTTAACTACGTTTTCGCTTAGCATTCTTTCTGACTCTTTTTCTTTTTGCTCGGCTCCTACGAGTCATAGCGTGATGTTAAATAAGCCTTCCTCAAGAATTGAGCTATCAAATGCAAAAAGATTTTTTCAATTCCGACCGATAGTTCCAGATATTAGCGCGTTCAAACAAACTAAGAAACTCTTCAGCTTTATTATTAGTACAGATTACAATAGATAGTCTTGAAATGTATCTGCATAAAAGGCACTCATTTAGGAAAAGAAAATAAGTCACTTGGATGCTGGAAAACTTCTACCTATCAATTTATTTCTGTCGTTATCTGTCATTTCATGTCGGCGTTAATTAGGGGGTGTCCGTTAGCCTGTGGTGTCAGGAGGTAAGTCTGATGACCTTCTTTAGAATTCCTTGTTATTATTTTTTCCCGAAAAGGGGGGGACGGAGGGGGGCTTAGGGGATCAGACCGGAATAAATCGAAAAAACCATCCATTTTCTGACTTGACAGCTGAGTCGGCGAATTTATTTACTTAGGAATTAAACAGCGATTTGTATTATATTGAGTTGTTGTATCGCCCATAGTTTTTCCAAATAAATACTTATACTTTATTTGGAATCGCTATTCATATAATTATTGTATCACAAGCCTGCATCATCCCACAGCTGGCCAAAGGTGACTTGACTTCACACCCCCATGACTTCCAGCTCTTTAGATCCAGCGCTAAAGTAAATCATTGGTCGTTTGTTTTCTCCAAATTAAATTAAATTAATGTTCTTAATATAACAGAAAAAAAAACCGACTTCCATAAAAAACACTATAAAGTGAAAAATAACTTTGATTTCGGAAGTCGGTGTCTTTGGATCTGTATTTTAGTTTATTGCCACCGACTTCCGAAATCAAAGTTATTTTTCACTTTGTAGTGTTTTTTATGGAAGTCGGTTTTTTTTTTTGTTAAAAAGTTTTTATTTCTCGCTTTTTAGTGGGACTGTTTATAATGCATCAAGCTCATCGCCTTTTACAAAGTATTACTTTTCCCGATAGGTACAGGGACGTTAATTGTTGAGGAGTTCTCCTGGTACTCCACCATCAGCTCCATTTCACCATTCGCATTGTGACGAGCATAAATTGCTTAGCAACCACATTAAAGTAATCGAATCGCAACCTGTGAAATACTTATTATTGAGTAGTCCCGGTGGCCATCTGTGGTCTTCATCATCAGTTTTACTTCACTAAATTTTGCTTTCCGAAACAAATGCACGAGTTAGTATAAATAATACCCGAATCGCTATAGGTGTGCCTATAATATTTGAAGAGTTCCTTCGATTTCTCCAGGATCCCGCTGATAATCCTGGCAGCATCAGGCCAGACTTATGTCAACATTGCATTGAACTTAAAATTTAGTCCTGTTTAAAATGAGGCCAAACACGACTACGGTGCTGTAATTTCAAGGTTTGTACTTTTTCTGATGCTCCTGGCATCAGCATCAAGTCTCTGTGTAGGTACTTCGGTGTTTCTCATTAACAGTACGTTTATCCACACATCGAGCCCTTTTCAATGAGCCTAAACACGATATATCTGCTGTTAGTTGTCGAGGAGTTAGGTACTCTGCAGACTATCCTGACTGCAGCATCAGGTCATGACTTGATGATCATGCGACCAAATGTGGCAAATGCCCTATCAAACATCAAAACAATTTACTAAAACTGTCCTCGTCTGTTCGAGTAACTTCTTACTGTTAAGGAGTTGTACCTTCCATAATCAGCTCAGCTACCTGAGATGGTGACAACCATACGCAAATACACAAGATACTTCATAAAATATGCGAAAAACAATAAGTGAGTCTATAAAATTTGAGGGTTGCCCTCGATTTCTCTAAGATCCCATCATCAGATCCTAACTTGGTGACAATGGGACCACCTCAGAACTATCTACTTTCGAACAAAAAAAGAATTTTGAAAATCCATCGACAATTGGCGGAGTATTCGATGAACAAACATACAAAAAAAAAAAAAAACATACAAACATCCGAAAATAGTACCTCCTCCTTTTTGTGAAGTCGGTAAAAAGTTAAAATAAAATCAAATATTGGTTTAATATACAGTCACCAAAGGAGATAAGTAACCAGGGTCGTCGGATATAGATGAATTTTATTAATAAACCGATGGATGTTTTCGAATAAAATTTAATTTAATTAATAGAAAACAAACAATTCATATAACAAATTAAATTTCATTCGAAAACATCGATCGGTTTTCTTAAACTCCAACTATATCCGACGACCCCGGTTACTTATTTACTTTGGTGACCGTACGCACAATAAAAAACCTAGAGAAATGACATAAAACATTTGAGTACAAAGGTACACAATATTTTGATAGTATGGTACTTTTACCCGACTATGGCAAAGCAAAAGGAGGGTTATGATTTTGACCGGTATGTATGTATGTTGATCTGTTCCCTCATAACTTCTAAACTGCTTGTCATAATTTGACAAATGAGTTATCGTTGGAAGCGTCTTGATATATGATGTCACATTAAATTTAATATATAAAAATTTTTTTTTTAATCCTGTCGTGTTTGGGTATCAAATGAAAGGGCTTAAATAGCACATTTCAAAAAAATATATATTGTTAGCTGTTGCTCAAAAAAATATATATTGTTGGCTTTGCTTGCATACACCCGATAATTAGGAATAATTTCTATAAAATCACGCCTCAGATTTGAGCCAAACATATTTATGTATAAGTTTGGTGTGTACATGTAAAACAATAAAATCTAAATAAAAAAAAAATAAAATAAGCGGCTCTGCATCTCTGCATACTTAATACTTTAACACGAAATTATAACCCCAAAATAATTTTAATAAAAAATAAGTTCTAAAACTTTAACCCGACTACTGAGAAATCACGCTCTAAAACGTATGAAAAAAAAAATTGTTTAAGAACTAAAACCCAACTACTGAAAAGGATGAAACAAGAAAGTACCTTCCCGTGGTCGCATGCCGCTGTACTAACATTTATGTACTTATAAGCCATGGTAGCATGCGATCACGGGAAGGTACTTTCTTATTTCATCCTTTTCAGTAGTTGGGTTTTAGTTTTTAAACTTACTTTTTTGTCATATCGATGGGGCTGTATAACAGGGCTCGTGCCTTTTCGACGCTCGGAAGCTTTTAGGGTTATTTAAACTTTAAACTTCTTGGTAAAGATGAGACAACTTTGTGTTTAATTAAGAATTAATTAATATTTTGTAGAAACTGTTTAATTTAGTTTGTAAGAACTTAAGTACCCGGTAAGAAAATTGTAAACTAAGACAGAGAAGAAGAAATTTTTATTTAGCTGCGAAAGTTTTAACGCTTAACGACGGTAGGAAGGGTTTTTCTACAGCGAAATTTTAAAATTATTTATTTGGGAAACTAGTGAAATGTTCGGTAAAATCATGTAAAAGTTTAGGTCAACATTCGTGAGGGTTGAGGACTTTAACTCAAGCTCGGTGCGAGTGACAATGTTTTCTCCGACATGTGACGATGATGGGCAAAACCTTTTTAAGGCAGAGGACAGGCCTTCTCGCCTAGTTTTGTTTATAAGCTCCTGATTGGTATAATTCAAAATTTGGTAAGACAGCAAACGGTTCTAAAGAAATGCTTGATTGAACATACTAATAAAGATAATGGTGAATATAAAAATAATTATGGTTGTTATAAAATAACTGCCTCGTCACAGTGATATTGGTTTCACCAACTACTCAGTAGGCATCTAAACTTGAGAAATTTTTGATTGCGCAGGTAGGTATCAACTGTATCTACCATTCACGAAATCATCATATTGTTTTGGCTTACCTTGATGTGCATACACCATTTAGAGATAAATGATAGTTTTTGTTTCATCACGGGAATTAGCACTCAGAGCGCCGAATAATTGAATTAGCGGTTGATTGTCTGCATGACAAGAAGGAAAAGTGGTTGCAAACTTATCTCTCGTGCTATCTCGCAGAGAGAATTGGCAATTACTTTCACTGTCTTTCAGTTCGTCAAAGTCTGACTGAGTGATGTTGATCGCGCCAAAGAAAAAGTTTTTTGTTACGTCAGTTGTGTAAGATTGACCCACCCATTATGTCAATAAGTGAAGCCCGTTCAATATATCTACTGTACACTCACGATATCTGAATGTCATAGAATTACCTAATTCAATTAGAACAGTATTAAGTCGGCTTCGACGATATCTTTTCCAGTCGAGGTGATACCGCGTAGCCATGGACACGAGGGGACAGATTTGATTAGGAGAAGAGCGTAGGACTGATGTTCCTACGACTTTCCTCGCATAACGGCATAGAAATGTGAAACTTTCTTGTAGATGAACGCGGCACGGTGTCAAGTGCGATTATAGCGAACATTGTGGCAGGGCGGCCGCGGCGTGGTGAGAGCGCGGCCCGGTTGCGACCGGTCGGCCCCGCCTGTGCGCGCGCGCACACGCCGCTCTGCGCCGCCGACGTCGCGACGCTCGCTCGCGCTGCGCCCGTGTGCGCTCCACCGACCCTGTATCGCTGCAATCCGAAGGATTTTATACCGAATATCGCGAACCAACACACAACTACCCACGCACGACAGAAGTTACGATGATTTGAACGTTGTTATGTGCCGTGGGACGTTTCAATACAGTGAATGTTTCTTTGCTGAATTAAGTGTCTGAAAACTTATTAAATAAATCGGTGCCTATTGGAGGGAACATTGTTAGGGTGAGTATTATTTAATAGATTTAGTTTGTTCACGGGGGAGTC
Source organism: Globia sparganii (assembly GCA_949316385.1). Classification (NCBI taxonomy): domain Eukaryota; kingdom Metazoa; phylum Arthropoda; class Insecta; order Lepidoptera; family Noctuidae; genus Globia; species Globia sparganii. The sequence goes on along the minus strand of OX438653.1, from coordinate 13,083,023 downwards.
CTTGGGCTTGTGTTGTATGGATTGACGTGGGTAATATAAACAATGGTGCGGAGTACAATTACTATGCGGGTTCCCATGTCGGGTAGCGGGCTAAGGTCAGCGGAGCGGCCGTGTGCGCGGTAATGAGATTAGGGAGGGCGGCTCGCGCGCTCCCGCGTCCCGGCGCCGTGCCCCCGCGCCCCTCGCCCGCGCGCCACCCCGCACACACCGCGTGCGCCGCCCGCCGCAATCCTTGTTCTATTTTCCCGCCCGCCCTAATGATACGGCATTATTCCTTAATTATTCAATGCGATTTTTATGTTTTAAAAAGGAATAGTCATTTTATTTATATTGTTAGTCGTAGTCGTGGTTATGAATAGTTATTATTTTACTTAGTTGGATATATAAATTGCTGCATAACGACTTGTTTATTTTTACATGAATAAAAACAACTTCAAATCTTTTTGTTGGTAAACTAACTTGTTTTGTTTTTAAATTTACTACAGTTACCTAATTGACTCCACTTTTGAGATTGTAGAATTAGAAAGAGACTAGCTGGGAAAACTCTCAATTTAGATAATCATTAATACGAAACATAAACATATTTTTTTCGATTTTGAAACGAATAAATAATATGTTACTTTTCATATGGCGCACAAAGCCTAAGTATACCTAAGTTAAACTGGTATTTATTATTAAAAAAAAACAAGTTTAACATAAAAAGAACAGGAAAGGAAGGAAAGAAGTTACTTTAAAATAATCGACGTGTTAAGTTAATTAAATTAACTAAGTTATCATCAAGTCAGTAGATTGACTCGACAGTGATGCTGACACAAGCTAACTGTAGCCGGTGGTTAGTGAACTTTACCGTAAAGTGTGATACTGATAATACACGTCTGATCACCTCCGGAAGGGGCTTTCTCTCGTTACCAAAGTAACTGTACTGTAGGTATAATATCAGCTATTGAAAGAAACTCAGAGGTAAACAACATCAAGCGTGCAAAATTTTTATACGGTATAAGTTAATTATTTCACTCAAAAAGAGTACATGTAATTATTCACTCCTTTGAGGAAAAATATGAAAATTAAGATAGGCGACGGTTTCGCTGGGTTATGAACTAAAATTAAGTTTAAAAAAAATAAAAATATTGAAGAGTACAGACTTACAATTCAAACATTATTCCTAATGTGTTGCTACACCTATTATCGATTACTTTCGTATTAAGTATATTGGTTTACTTTACTCTGTATTATTTATTTATTTACTAGCTTTTACTCGCGGCTTTGCCCGCTTGTAGTTCGGAAATTATCCCACGGAAACGTATAGTCAGTAATATCAATTAGCTGGACCACCTTTGCATAAATTAGTTTATGTTTTATTTATTTGAGCAGAGTAAATAAAATATAAAACAAGAATTCTATCGATTCGTATTCTAAAAATCTCAACCATTTATGCAAAGGTGGCCCAGCTAATTGCTCTAACTAACTGTACTACTACGTTTAACAGAACTTTTAATGAGGAATAATTCTGTAATAAGTATATTGTTTTCATATAAGTCTATTGGTTTACGCGGCGCACGTCAGTAAAGCTCCCAGTTGGTAGGATTTTTTCAACATCTTCAACAATCATCGTCATATTTAAGCCAATTTACACAAAACCGAATTATTCCGATCTGTCATCCTACTTTGTCCCCTTAGGGGGGCTGATTGGAGAAAAAAGGTCGATCTGTCCCCCTGTTAGCAAGGAGTGGACAAGACAGTCCGAACTTTATTCACTCCTATCTGTCCCCCTATCAGTGATAGGGGGACCGGGCTATGAAACTTTTTATTTCTGTTTATCCCCCATAGAATTTATTATATTAATTCTTAAAAGTAATGCCACACATTTTAGGTAACATTAGAATAAATAAAAGTCTAGTGGTTTGGGTTTATAATAATCTGTATTTAAATAAATTACAATGATTTTTGTTTTTCTATCAATCAGCCACAGTCCCATAAATCATAGTAGGTATTACACAATTAAATACCTTAATAGAAGCTGCAATTTTATCTAAAGACGTAATTAATTCTTATTAGGAACATTTTCTTCATGGAAAAGTTATCATATTGTTAGTATTTTGTTTTGTATTTGTAACTAAATTGTACGAAGTCAAATCAGAAGACTGATTGTTATTATGATAGGGGGACACATAGGAGTGAATAAAATTCGGACTGTCATGTCCACTCATTGCTAACACTGGAACAGATCGAACTTTTTTTCCGATATAATATTTTATTATACCTATATAGGTAACAAAATAATTATATTAGAAAAAAAAACACGTAGGGACAATATTACAAGCATAAGTCTATGTTAGTCTGTATATAGGTATGTCACAGAATTTCATGATTTATAAGTTTATACCATCTTAGAGGAGCTGGTTCTTGCAGATTAAATGGTTAACAATCACTATAACAGAATGTTCTATTGGTTACCTCTGAGGTACAGATACCCCTTTAAAAAAAAATTAAGAATTGAAAAGGCAGGATATAAGTATTTTGTAAAGTTTGGCTCCCGCACAAATTACATATTTCCGCGATTTCACAGAAATACAACATTCTATACAGAGTATATTTAAGTTATTCTTGAATAATTACTATGTAGAAAATGTATGTATAGGTACCTACATAATATTATATTACATAGCCAGCGTAGGTATACAATATATATTACATAGTCTTACATTTTAAATATCTACAGGGGAAGTTATAAATAATTACACATATTAACACTATCGTATTAAAAAACGTCGGAATCGTCTGCTATAAAAAACGAGACACATTATAATATAGCATATAAAAAACCTATCGCTTTAACAGATTCATTCATATCGATTAGCGGTGTTTGTGTCTGAGGCGCTGAGATAAGTTGCAACTAGTTTTAATATAAACGGTTATAAAAATCCTTAATGTCGAGGTGGAACATGCTTTTCGTTAGTATTTGGGTGTGCAAGCTGATTGGTCCATCGGTTATGCTCGGACGCTCATAGGATGTTCACCTCTAGCCGCTGGTCCATGATGGCGGCTGCGACACCGCTAACGTCTGATGTCATGCTCGCCGGCGCGGGCGGTGACAACGCCTACGATTTTCTAACATTATTTAATATTTTATGCTGTTTTGCATTAATTGTCACTATTTTATCGGCAAAAGCAGCTTTCGATGTTGACGTCTTTTTAAAAAAAGTGGTAATATATGTCGAATTTCAATAAAACCATTTTGTGTTTTTATCATCACTATTGTTTTAAACTGGAATTAAATTGATTAAGTTTGAAACAAGAATTTGGGCTTATGGAGTATTTCATTTCTAGAAAAAGTAACAAATTAAAGAAATGCTTTAAATTTAAATTTGCTTTAAGTTTAAGTACTTACCTACATAATTTCAAATTTTGTCAAATACCAATTTCAAAGATGAACGAGGTTAAAATTACATGATGAAACGGACATTATGCTCCAATTTATCACGAACATTCTTAATTTGATATTGAATCTGACGGCCTGCTACAGTGTAATTGAATTTGTGTAGACTTGACTGTTCTTCAAAATATCTTCCAAGTAATTTTATACAGTTGTGCAAACGTTTTTTTTTTCTTAAATTTTGCGTCAAGAAATTCTAAATCGGTTTTAATAACCAAATTACTACTTAAGCAAGTGGGCGATATTGCTCAGCGGGGGAGCAACTTATTAGGTTTCTTGTTTTGTACCCGACCAAAGCGGAACGTTCACCTTTTTAGTTGTTGGACATTTGCACGCTGTGGCAAGTCAGCAGAGAGGATTTATTTACTCCAATAAATGGTATTAGGCGTTATTATGTGTTTATATACATTATTGTACTAACAATCCACCAATTACATGACATTTGTTATACTTTTTACATGGTAATTTGGTTATCGATGGTGATAAATGCCGTTGTTAGATGCATTTCAATGTAAGATAATTATGTCGGTCAGATGATGATGAGAAGAATCGGGGAAGTCAGATTATTAGTTGTAGGGAACGTCAGATTATTAAAGTGGTGGATTGATACAATCAATAAATGTTCATAGACATAAAATTCAGTTGTAAATAAGACAGCAGAAATTAAAATAATATGCTTTATCCGATGCAGTGCATGAAAGTTAATTAAAATACAAGAGACCGGGATTTCAATTTATTATTTTGCGGTATCTCTGGGATCGGTTAATTATTCGTTGAAATGTTTTTCCAATGAAGCGGTTAAGTTTAAAAAAAACTATTATTTTCCCTGAAGTCTGCTCGTGGAATGTATGTTTTTGAATTTCATTTTGGCTATCACAGTTCGTGATCCGCGGTGTTCGTTTGTTACGCCTGTCTGGCCGCTGTTTTTGGCGACACATATCTAGATAATGTCCAAACCACTCGCCTTTTGCGGCCCGCTTCTTCTTTATAAGCGGTGATTTTATCAATCTTATTTCAATTTCTTGTGAGATAAGCGAAGGAGGGCGCTGCGTGGTACTCTATTGTAGGCCTCCATACTTGTGTTGTTCGCTAGTTGTTGACTGTTATGACGCGCCGCTTGCCGCGCCGCTGACTATGTAAATGTCGCGTGCCGATGGAGTCATAGGTTCAGAAACCAATATATTTATTGCAAAATTGTTTAGAAAACGGTGTTTTACATAATAACGGATATTGGAAATTGACAATAAAGGCTTTAAAGAGTTACGTGGAAGGGAAAATACATAATATTGATATGTCGATCGTTGCGTTTAGAAAAAGCGTAGGACCTATATTTTATTTTATCGTAGCATCAATGGAATAAGTCAATAGGAAAACATCTATCCACAATGTATTAAGTACTGTACTTGTAAAGAAAGCACTTTGGTCTGGGAAACTCTTACCTCTATCTAGTTATTATCACCTTTTATTCATCAAGATCCGGTCACATTATTACAGTAAAAAGATACGTGATAAATGCGAGACAAGAATATACATGAATATGGGTAAAAGTAATTTTCCTAATGATGTAGGTGCGTAACTCCGATAGCGGAATATTGATCGTTTATGAGTGGGTAATTTTCGGCCCATTATATTTGAATAGGTTGATTGGTTTAAAAAAAATGGCATGTTAATTAGTAGTAAATTACAATGAACTTGGCCAAGTTTTGGAGCTACGTGATGTGTGTAATATAATCAAAAATATTTCGTGTTTCTGTGTGACTTTACGCATGCTGATGTCAATTTGACCTCTGGAACTCTCTAGTTTAAGCACCAAGAAGCTGTTTAAAACGTGTAGATGCCACGTGATAATGTTTCCGTAATATACGGTTACGAAAGTTATGGACAATGTCCTTGCCGTTCACATTAAGTAGGTTTTCAGCAGGTAATAATTATGTAGGAAGGTTGAGTAGCAGCCTGCTAGTTTATTGATGAACCAACTTGATAACTTTGGAAATGGCACAACAGGAATCTTCCTTCAGAGACAGTTTATAATTGAGACGTAGATAAGCTTTCAAAACAATCCGATTGCTCCTAAAACGGTATCAAGGATTTGTTTTGAGAAATCCCCAGCGATTTATTTTCTAGTCACGTATCACGCAAGAATCTTCTACTTACATTTAAATAAGCAGAATGTATGGCGTTGTAACGTACTTAACACGGAGCGGAGTAATAAATAAGGCTAGCATTGTGTCGGTATCGTGTACGTTGGTATTGCATGCCACCACACTGCGCTTGCACAACCCGGGGATCCTCTAATTAGATGAGTTGGTGCGATTGCCCGTCGCCGGGCGCTACGACCACGAATATTGCGTTGCGTTACACTTTTCCTTTTATTTTTCATGTCTTAATATGCATAGCTAGCTGTGTTGCGCACTAATCGATCACGGCTAAGACGTAGTTGTTTTTGAAAGTTGTTGCGACATACACAACAACTGCACCTTTAACTTTGGTTATGAATGCGGATTAGAATAAATACTTATCTACTGGCAATTATTTATTATTCTTACGTGCTACTCACATAAACGTAGATGTAGGTTCGTTGCATTAGTCTAAAGAGGTCGCTCGTTTCATATTCTGATAAGGATTGCAAATCCTGATGTGGTTCTCGGTACAATTTTATGCAATAAAAGGAAGCGATGGCATCCTTATGTGGAGCGATTGAGTAATGTGGTTTTTAAGGGTAAGCAATTTAGTTTGAAGGAGTGCACAGTTGCACACACAAGCAACTCGTCGTATGCTAGTAGTTACAGATATGGGCTGATAGCTGATTATTGTATCGATCGGATAAGAGTTGCAATTAAATAATATGAACAATATCTACTGCTATGTAGATATATCAATGCGATTTGGAATAAATAAGCGGATTAGTAACTGCGTCTAATTGACATGAAGACTTCATGACACGGATTCTAAGCCCTGATGTTGACTCCAACATCGGTTACAAAATAACAGGAAGAGGTAGCGTAGTCAGTTGTCGGTTATACAATGTTTTATACGCAAAAATAATGTTATTTGTGAGTTATGTAGCTCATACAATATGGTTATTAAAAATTTAACACCAGTTGTTATAGGCTGACTATTGTATCCATCGATCGAGAGTTTATGAGTGTGTCCAATGTGTAAAAAGTGATGTTTACGTCATAGTTTGTCTGCGGCCTCTACAGTTAATTAGTTTCTGCTGGCTTGATTGTGTGATAAAGAGCACAAATATGCAAATTGATAGCAATGTTTGCGCGTCTGATAACTGATAAGTGGTACATTTACCTGCAAATCGCATGGGTGCAGTGACTGCTATGTTTGTTTGTACTGTGTCACTGTCACTGACGACTTCGCTGGAGTTGCTGTGTTGCCTCGCAGTCTGTTTACATGCTGCTATCGCTGACCTGCCACTGCTGCCAGCCCTACTGTGCTATAACTAGCAGATTAGTGGATCAGTGTTGCTCAACCTGCCGGATCTCACCGTTATTTAGTGATATTGTAGATTCTATGTTAATTTTTCTGTCGGTTATTGTGTTTGAGTTTCCGTGGGCGTCCTATTGTACTTTTGGTAAGGTGGAGATGATAATTGTTCTTAGATCCTTTGTTCTCAGTTTGTGTTTGTAGAAATATGACGTTTGTGTTTACCAACTTTGAAATCACACAGTTATTATAGAAACTAAAAGTACCTACCAAAATAAATATTAGGAACGGACGATGTGTTGAAAACTATTTAAGATTGCATGTTGGTCTGAGATCGAGTTGTAAAAGTTAACTTAGGAATATGAGTTTGAGAGTTCTTTGTTGCTGGTAGGCGTGTAGCCGAGTATTTACCGACGACCCACTTCTTGTTGTTGCACTACCAATGAATTTAGTTCTCTTCGCTTCGTGGAGCAATAAATGCATGACCATTCAACATAAATACTGCAAAGTTCAATGAAATAAAAACAAATGTGTAATCTTGGCTAACATCGTGCACGGTTGTACATTTATCGACATTAGCATGTATACAAACGATGAAACAATAGCAGAACGTAACGTTTCACCCACTTGTTCATAAGCTGTGTAATTAGCGATCTTCCAAATTCCGTCTAAAACAACACGCTTACGCCAGATTACCGGCGAGTCGTGAACACAATGAATATTCATGGGTAACACCATTACTACTGCATTATGAATGAATTAGGCATGTGTTATAATATCACAAGTTCATGAGTGACTGACTAACGGTTTTTTAGATACATTCTCCAAACTCGACTCGTAAAACTATTAAACAAGATTTGCCTACTTTCCATACGTAGGTGTATTATTTTTTGTTCTGGTCGTCGAACATGTCTAAACAGAATCATCTTTTGTATTGTAGGTTACGGTGTAAAGATTCAATTATGAGATATCGCTAAACAATACCACATACGATGCAGCAACCTTTCTTTGTTTACGCGGTAACAAAATGAAACGAAGTTGATTCTGCCGATGTGTTTGTGTTTGCTCCCATTCTCCTGGAGTCTCGTAAGCCAAGGTCACGCACTAGGCTCCGCCGACAGACGATATTTTATGTTTTTATCAGATATTTTGAATTAAAAACCGGTTCCTTCGTTCATTGCCTTAAGGTTGCAAAATGTTGATACCTAGGAATGAGGAATTTAGTACCTAACTAATCGAAAACGGAAATATTCAACCAGTAAATTCCCTGGTATTATCGTCACTATTTTAATTCGTAGTAAGTACAGCGTGTTGTTGCTTACATAGGAATTTGTTAGTTAACCACTTTACATTACTCAGTTTCGTTTTCATTTATTTTCCTGATGACGTTCAGTAAAGTGAAAAGTATTGTTCAGTTCATGGTTTACTTAATCTCGTATTTACGAATAGGTACAGGTCCTACACTCCAAAATAATATATATATTATAGTATGTTGAACTAAACAAGTTAAATAAACATCAGCTTATCTCGCTATCTAAATACGTATGAAGTTAAACCGGTAAGGATCAAACCAACTGTAGTAAACATTGCGTGGCCGGTTGGGAAGCAGACAGCAATTTGGTACGAAAATTGTCGAGAGCCGTGAGAAAGAGTGGCCCTTCGGAACGGGACCCGGGAGTAACGGGCCTTCGCAGCCGCAGCCCCGGGCGATATGCTAATGCGTCGATTCTCCGCGAATGCCGCCGACGACGCCTGCACTGCCTCTGGTGCTACTAACCCACATCTCGCCCATTCCAATGATGCGACTGTTTGTGGTCAACACGTTCCCTCGCTCGCCACGAACACGCTCGTTATACTTTCATATCGATCAACGAAAGTTTCGGACGCTCGTGAGTAGGAAGTAGGTGTGCGTAGTTATTTAGCGAGAATGATCAACATCATCAGAGATATGCTCGGTGTGATGGAATTTGTTTAGTAAACGGTAGCTATAAAGCGGTTTAATGAAGATAATACTCGTATAATGAACATAATGTTTTGTCGATAATGGATGATTCAACATTTAATTTGTGATTATCCTTAATCACAAATTGAATGTTTGAATCATAACTTAAACTCCTGCTTAAGTTTTATTTTGGTACATTATTCCATATTTGGTCGAGTGGTTTGTATCAATAGCCTTAACAGAGATCGACATTTCCGATCTTGGCTCATCTCACAGCGTTCAAGTGCAGCGCAACGGTGAAAGAGAGAGGCTGCGCGCAGTTCTTGCGTGCCGTTCGTCGGGCGCGCAACTTCAAACATTATCTATTGCATTTTTATTACGTAAGCTCATTAATATTTTTTGTCTGCAGGTTCGAATCCGAAAGTGGTGATAGAAACTACGCGGGCGCGTTTCTCGCGGAATGGCGACAGACGCGGCTGCGGAGGACTTCGTCACCATCGTCCCGGTTGGCGAGGGCCGACCTTCCGCTCGAGATCCTTCTTTCGTCACCGTGCTGACGGTGGGAGCAGCGACCGGCGCAGCGGAAGTCATCGTGCGCAGACCACGCGGGGATCGTCTCGGTCTGGGACTCAAATTCGAAGGTGGATCTGCCGCCGCTGAAAACGTACGAAGACTTCTCGTGCAATCATGTGCAGAGGACAGCCCTGCAGCAAATGCTAGTGCCCCTTGGGGAAAACTTATACCTGGAGATGAAATATTAGCAATAGATGGTGAATCGGTATCAAATTTAACCAGAATAGACTGTGTTCGGCGGCTGAAAGACTCAGATGAAACATTAACTTTGCTTGTGCGACATTTTGAACAAGACAGCAATACAGAGCGTAACGGCATGGATGTGATAGAGTCTCTTATAAACTCAAAACATTCTTCTGAAATAGTGCGACCTACGTCATTACCACCGCCTGTGCCACCTAGGAAACTAGGAAAGAAAAACTCTTTTAAAGACAAACAGACTCTCCAAACAGTTGGTGAGCAAAACTTTTCTAATAACGAGAGCCAATCTGAGTGCCAAATGAACGGAAAACATAATGGCATTTCTACAATTACAAAATTATCAAGAAAGTCTTCATTTGACAGTCATATTCTTCGACAAAGTAAAGAAGGCGGTATTGCTTACTTGAAAAAAGGGTCTCCAGAAGAAGTTAGACGTCTAGTGCGACGTTTATCAGACGGAAAAGCGATGCCGCCTGAAGCTGAAGTGTACATAGACCTACTGTCATCGGAGTGGGAACGCTGCCTTGTACTAGCTGACGCTGAGTCTGATGACACAAGCAGCTCTATTTCCACAGTTGTAGATAGATTGGGGTCCATGACAAGCTCTGTAGAGAACAGCATTCCATCAACTCCAACTATGCAACCTAAAACTATCGATATACAGAAAGTTCTAAATTGTATTGAAAACATCGACACAAATATTTTAAAAGACATGACTAGTAAAAGGTTTTTAGAAAAACGATCGGAAATAAACACTGAAATAAAATTGACAGAGAAAAACTTCATTACAAACGGTTTTAATAGTCAGGAAAATACAACGCAAAAACTACTACATAACGACAAAAACAATAACAACACGATAGTTTCAAATGTAACGAATAACGTTGAAGTGAATCAACAATCTCTAACAAAAAAAGTTGATAATAAATCTGAAAATGTTGCCGAAAAACCTAAGCCTATGCCTAGAAATACGAAAATCGAGCGTTCTGTTAGTGAGAAAAAGCCGAGACCAACTTCCGTGCCAGAAGTTCCGCCACCGCCAGTGCCGGACTCTTTACTGACCGCAACTAAGAAGAACTGCATAGAAACATGGTTGCAGCGTTCAGAAGCTGAAATGAATAACAAAACTGTTGAAAAAGTGGAGGAAGCTCCGTTGCCTGAGGCGTTACCGCGTTTGATAGATTTCGTGCCCAAGCATCAGTTTAAAGAGAGCAGCAGCGAATCACCGCTGACGCGGCCGACGTCCGCGCCGCCGCCGCCGCCCACCGAGACGCGAGAAGATGGCTCCGGAGCATCTCTCGACACTATCGGCGAACTGGATGAATCAGCAGACGTCACTGATAATGTGTAAGTACTTTTGCTTAGATTTTTGACTCGTGATTTTGCTTATTTAGGTTTTCTTCTTATCAAATCATAGGAAAACCAGCAGGGTAATTGCGTAACACACTATCAGTAGCAATGGGTTTCATTTTGACAGTCCACCAACATTCTTTGCGTTATTTGCGTTGTTGAGCAGATACATTTTTCGAACATATGGAGCAATGGATTATAAAGATGCTTCAAAATGATTCAAATTGAGAGTAATAGTTTGTTACACAATTAGGGTGCAGGACATACCTATATATTAACTGTTAAGTTACAAAGATTAGGAAAAGGTCATGTGGGGATCATGTTATATAGTAGGCATGTTTTCAGTTTGCCTTTCACGAATTTCCTCTCAGTTACCTTTTAATAGCTAGGTATACCGCAAAAAGTGTGAATATATCCAAAATCTTTTTAAAACTGAACATTTTTAAAAGATTTCACGACTCAGTAGTGTAGGTCAATTTAATTTTTTAAGCGTTATTTTCATAATAAATCATAGTTTGACACGCGAACATTCATGCGAACAACCGGAAAAACTTAATTTATCAATTACAAGTTATGAATATGCATGTTTTTTAATTAAATTAACAGTGTAGAAATACACCCAGGTGGTTTTGAAGAATTAACTTTTGCAACAATAAGATCAAGGTGAAAATTCAGATTAACTAACCATTTATGAATATTATAATAAACAAAGCGCAGGTTGAAGGTTTAATTTGCGTAGATAATGTGAAGTTATTCATTAATAGGTACGTGTTGGATTAGATTTACTTAGAAGAGATGAAGTACCGCAAATGTCTTTGTCGGAGAACAATAACCTTTCGTGGCGCGACAAATGCACCATCAAAAGATTTGTTCCGCGTATCCGTCACCGGCTCCGCTTGCTTGTTAAAATAAATACGAGCCATTTGGACGTAAACCTGGGTATTCGTCGTCGAGAGTTGATGGTCTATCTCGTAAAATACACTCAACGTGTATAAGTTTTAGTGTGGGACATATAAAATGCGAATTAGAGTTTACATATCCATTTTATTTTAAAGTCTTCAACTTCATGTTTTGTTCTTTAGAAAAATACAACTTTACTTTACTTTAATTTTCATAGGGAAAGTTTCGGCTATAAATACTTAAGTTACTATTGTAACATCTGCATATAACGGCATTTAAAATGATGATAGGTAGTTATAAAAAAACAAATTTCAAAGTCACTAATTAACAAACATGTTAAAAAAAAAACAAAACAGTTGTTTTGCACTAATTAAAATCATGTAGTTTGATGCACGTGCGAACGTAGGTACAACGAACTTCACATGAGCAGGGAAAACTCTTTCCACAGAAACTCGGTCATCAATGAAAGAAAGTAAATTTTCACCTAAGGGGAAGTAATCACTGGTTGCAATTGAAAATATCCATTTACAAGTGAGCCGAGCAAATGGTTAGTAATGAAGCTAACGTTTTCCAACAGAACTGGAAGCGAGTTTTATGTTTTCTCTAGTTTCTTGTGATGGGCGGCAGGCGGGCAGGCGGGCTGGTGCGCTCGGGCACAGCTGTGTCTAGGACGGCCGGCCATGATTGCTCGGAGGCTTTGGAGATATTATAATCAAATGTATGGATAGGGTTATTCTAATTTGTGTTCATCTTATACCGTACAGATCGATCAGTATTTAGCCCTTCTTTGTTTTTGCGTTATTCAATTGAACACTCCGCACGATATCTTGTACACTCGTGTCATAAATTAGTCAACGTCTGTTTAGCTGCCTGTTATTGACATTATTCGGACAATACTGACGCTCACAACTAATTTAATGCTTTGTCTATTTCATAGGCATGCACGTGGGTTCGCCATATTTGCATTAGGTAACAATAAACAGGTACCTAGTTGAACCGCATTTGTGCTCTGAATATCTGAAAACTGGCTTGCACACAATGATTCATGTAAGTAAATAGATAGATAAACGCGAACTAGATTCCTTCTAATGTATTCCGGTCGGTTAACTCTATGTGCATGTGCAATTCACATATACTTTGATTACTGTCCATTTTTCATGGAGTTCTGAATATCTATTTTATTTTTGAACTAATTAACCTTCATAAACTGTGATAGTGGTCAATTAGCTTTTATTTATTAGTGGTGTACACAAAAGGCTTATTTGAAAATATAATTATGCTAAATAACATCATTAACTTTATAGCAGTGTAAAGAAAGCAAGAGAGTTGAAACAGGAAGACATTAACTTTATGCACTTTTAATGTATAATTTTAAGACGGACAAAAACTCCTGTGAACTTTTTTTACGTAACCAGCGAAATTGTTTCATAAAGATTCCGCTAAATGATAAAATACCTAAGTTCATTGTTTTCTCAGCTAACAATACTTTTACTAGTTGCACAGGAACAACGGCTATAAACAAAGAAAAGAATATTTTATTCGGAACGGCGACACACATGGAGAGTTTTCTCTATTTTCATGCAAACTAGCGGGTAACAATAGCGGGGTGGGTGGGGGTGCCACCGACCAGCTGCGCCCTCGCCCTCACCGCGCTCCAAGTGTACCGAGCAGCTACTTGTGCATATAGCTAGTCGCAGCCCCGACACAGCCACGCCGGTATTACATGACACATAATACTCCTGCTTGCATCAACCCTGCGTTCTCTACCCAGGGTAAATTGAAAAAAAAAAAAAAAACAAATGTATTGTTTCACAATCTTGAAAAAAATAATTAAAATACTTGACATCGTCGTTTTTTTCTAAATTTGGTTTTTATCAGAAAACAGTGAAATATATCAAATAAAATAGAATAAAACACTCCGTTTTTTGGGCAGTCGTGTAAAAACTAAATTGTTTTGTTTTTAATTCAAGTCGAATTATGTTTAAATCAATAAAATTAAATTAGAAATTATATATACAGGTACAGATTATTATGAACTTAAAAAACAACCGACTTAAAAAAAAAAACACTACAAAGTGTAAAATAACTTTAATTTTAATTTCGGAAGTCGGTGTCTTTGGTTTTGTATTTACGTTTTTGCCACCGACTTCCAAAATTAAAATTAAAGTTATTTTACACTTTGTAGTGTTTTTTTTTTGAAGTCGGTTGTTTTTTTTTTGTTAAAAAGTTTTTATTTTTTACTTTTTATAGTCAGAGTGCATCTCATGACAATTCCAATAAGCCCCAAACACGGCTAGAATACATGGTTTTATTACGAAGTTCCGGTACCTACCTTCCAGCTTCATCATCAGATCGGTTTGATGGTACCATTTTTGTCAGAACCATTTATTTAAATTTGCTTCGTCATAGTCGAGATATCTTATCGCCACCCGTGAAATACTTATTATCATTGAAGAGTTCCTGTGGATATCTGTGGTCTCCTTCATCAGTTCCACTTCACCAAATTATACTTTTTGAATGCAAATGCTTGACATGTTGATGAAAATACCAAAATTGCTATATGTATGCCTATAATATTTGAGGAGTTCCCTCAATTCCTCATGGATCCCATCATCAGAACTGGATTTTGACAAGAATGGGACCAATCTGGAAGCATATCCTTTCAAATAAAAAAAAATCCAAATCGGTTCATAAATGACGGCGTACTGAGGTAACAAACATAAAAAAAAAAAAAATACAACCGAATTGATAACCTCCTCCTTTTTGAAGTCCGTTAAAAATACTTAAAGGTTCATCAGTGCTACAATCATCTGTATCGGTATCGGTAGCTACGTTTGTGTTATCGACAACGGAATAATTGACATTATAAAATTTTGAGACAACTCAGTAATATTTAACAAAATATAAATGGTATTTCTTTATTAACCAAAATGAACTAATATCAGCTCATTTTTAACGATAACCATCTTACCAGGTAGGTATATTTTTATTTTCGTAATTTTGAGTAAAAAACCTAATCCAGAAAAAAAAATCTATTTGTTTTCATGTTTTTTTCAACGGTAAGTTTTATCTCAGAAAAAAAAAACATTTGTTTACAACTCGAACCCTGCTGTTCCACTAGGTGCCGCCGCCGTTACGAATTGCGTTCAAAATGATCGCTACTGCAGACTGTACGCTTCAACTATCTATAAGAGAGCAGAGTCAACGGTAAAATTAGTGAAATGAAGAGCTCTATCAAATATTTGTGACCCACTTCTAACAATGTTTGAGTGCTGTACATAAATCTATGTATATTTAGGTACACTTTTCAATTAAGACTATGTGTACACATAGTGTATACAGTTATTTGCCAAATTCTTGATGTTTACAGAATTTTTGCAGCTTAATCGTCAAATAAGTTTACCCAGGCCATCTTGGGAGAGTTTTGACCTAGAAACTAATAAGCTTTGCTTAGAAACTTACTTGTAATTTGAAACTGTTCTTTACAAGTTTCTGTACAATTTACTCGAAAATTAATAACGGATATTCTAAAGTATATATTTATTGAGTAAAATACTAAAATTTTTGACATTTATGAAAAAAAGGCAATGGTTCAAAGAGCATTTTCTGAAAACCCTTAGTGAATATTTAAGGTCAACTGTAAATAGTTATACGGATTTCAGTTAGAAATCTCACGGTGATAACTTAGGTGAAGTGGGCGTGAAGTGAGCTGTCATTCCACCTGATGTTAGGGATCGCCCCTATTGATAGCTCACTTCACGCTCACTTCACCTAAGTTATCACGGTGAGATTTTTACGGAATCGTTGGGCTGTAGACGTGGTCTATACTTATATTTGTAACATACATATTTGAAAAGAAAGCAAAGAGTTAATATAACAATTCTGTATTCTGGTGTTCAAGTCCAGATGTCGCATACAAATTTAAATTCGATTTAGATTTAGTACAAATCGCGCAGCTGAAACTGCTATGTAAAGTACATTGCAGTTTCACATAGATTTCGTACCGCGTTGACTTATTAAACATTTACATAAAATTATTATTTGAACTTGCACGTATAGTTTGAGTGCTATGTAGGTAATTCTCATTACTTACTTCTGTTTTAATATACACACGGAATGTTAAGCTCCACTCGGCAAAAGGTACTCAAATTATAATAGACGCGTGATCAGACACTCACAATAATGTAATGTTATAAACAAAGTGCTTGAGATAAGTGAAATATTTGAAATTCAATTTTGCATGTTGTATAACTGAATGACGTACCGTTGAAGAATATTAATCAAAGCGTCATGGCATCAGAACATGAAATAGAAAGTAGATCTCTATCATTGTTTGATCATTCATCTGATACATATGAGAATTATCTCTTAGCATCAAAAACATACGAGTATTGGTACGGATTGTTAAGCCTTTAAGAGCCTTGTCGACGACAGATTTATCTGTCACTAGCGACCCGCCCCGGCTTTGCACGGGTGCAATACTGATACTAAGTACAGGTATTTCAAGAATGCCAGCACGCGCCGCCGCTGCCGGTACCGCAGCAACCGCTATGTCCCTGCATTTTAAATCTGTAATATCTTCGAAAATATTCATTTAAATTACATGAAGGGCCATATTTATCTATATTAAATGCACAATGTATTTAAGGTACTTAATTGGATGAGGATTAATGCTGTATTGCTTAAAATCGCTTCGTAAATAAGCCATTATTTCTCGTAAAAAGTAAAGGATAAAAAATGATTATTGTGGGTTATCCCTAAGAGATAGACATATACCATTGCGGACTTTTTTGTAGACCTTTTTAAGGTGTACAATACTGTAGTATATTATTTTGACCTATCTCGTAGGGTTCAGCCAGCGTTTGAAAAGTAAGCGCAAAAAAATGTGTTTATTTACGACGTCACATGCATGCATGTATTATATATATAAACCTTCCTCTTGAATCACTCTATCTATTAAAAAAAACCGCATCAAAATCCGTTGCGTAGTTTTAAAGATCTAAGCGTTCAAAGGGACAGAGAAAGCGACTTTGTTTTATACTATGTAGTGATGTAGAGATACTCTTAGGGCAGGACTTTACCTCTTGTATATACATATAATTATGTAGGTAGTACTCCAGCTCGAGCAACATACGCAGTTTGAGTCTGTGTTTGATTAATCTTCGAGATATCTAGATCTATTGCTGTATCGTTGACGAGGCTCATTAGCAGGACTGTCACGCACTGCGAATTAAAGAGACAGTTCTGTTTGTATACAAGTCATAATAAATTAATGTTTAAAATCCATTCAGTGATAAATTATCAATTAAGAAGATTTACGTGTGATACAAAATTTATCCTTTGGTTGGGTATGTAATAATTTTTCGTAGAGAGGTTTTTCCATTTTTTAAAAGTATCACTGAAGGTAGTCAAGGGTTCGTGTTAAAGAATGAGCTGTAACAGCCTTGTGTAGATTATAAGGTAATAAAAACAAAGACCCATCGGCAATCTACATGCCAAGAATAGAGATAAGGAAAATGGATCCTTTGTCGCTGCAGTTAAGAGGTCAAAAAACCGTAGTGGACATTCACAGAATATTTATCTTGTTTTATTTATTACTTTCTTATATCGCGTTTCAATCGGATTACTACTTTTATAGCAGCTAATCATTGCATATTTTGCTCCTAGCTTATTATGAAATCCAATTCGTATAAACAGTATAAGAACGTGATTCGGATATGTGATACTGTTGCAGGAATATTGCTGACTGCAACAAATCCGCAGGCTATAAATTTTACTGCTCAAAAAACCTTTATTATGTTGTACGCGAGGGCTCTATACAAGTGTTTTACAATTAAAACCAAAGTAACACGAAATATGAAGTACGCCTGATGTGTTTTATGTTCAGAAAGGTATTTATGACATTTAAACATACATCTTAATATGTGTTCGGCGTTTTAATATACATACCAGTTCACATTGCGTAATTTCTAACTGGAATTTCACGTTTCGAGTCTACATTTTGAAGTGTTTTGTGCAACGAATGCACTGTGCAACATTCTTATTATATCTAGATGTGTGTGTAAACTCTCAACTGAATATAGATTAGGTCTATTGTAAAGAGCCTCTCCAAAGTAAACAAGGAATAAATGTCACAATCGCAAAACGTTGATTTTACACGTGAGTACAAAGATTCCTTTGTCTTCTGATGATTCTAACATATTGATCATCAATGAAGTCATACTTAAAAGTGGGCTTGGGTTCGTCAGTTTGTACTAGAGTATTATTTACGTTTTTTCCTTCGAGAATCTTGATGGTAATGATTCATGTCATTTGCTGTAATGTGATGGTCGTTTCCTATGTGCAGACTTAAGATGTGACATCATAAAATATATGATACCTCTATATCACCTGATGTCACTTAGGATAAGTCATTTAACATTTTTAACAAAGAACCGCTAATTTATTTAAATTAAAGCCATTTCCGGGCCTCGCTAATTATTGATATGTTTATTGGCATCCTATTATTATAATTTGAATGAGAAAGATTCGGTTGCCCTCCCACGCAATGTTAGGTCCACGTAATTTATTGGGCCATAAATTTACCGTAAGAAGACTTGATTTTTTTAAGCACCTATTCTAAACACTGATACTTAGGTATTGAATTGTGTGTTGGTTTTAATAAAAATTAAGTTACTTAGTGAGTAGGTGTTGTGTCTACTGTTGGTAAACATATTTTTCAACAGTAGATACCTGCTTAAGTACATAGGTACTACTGATACATCAAAGAAAGTTATGTTTATGTCATTTTTATGTAAATTAGTCAACACGTAAACGCTGACGTAGATTTAAACCATCGATCATATTCTTTCGTCTCGTTTGTCTATTTGTCTACTACAAGCGCGACCCAAAAACCTCTCGACGGAATTTAATGGCATTTTGTTACTTGAGCCATAAAAGTGTTCAATAGTGGATAGTAAACATATTATAGTACCTTCACGCTTTCTATGCGGAACTAGCTAGGGAACACTTACGTCCTTAGGTCTCTGCAGCGGCTAAGCACTAAATAAATTCTAACACCATAAACGGCCACTCTACATATTCATAGAATTTGATTGGTTGCGCTACCTCACCCTATTTATATGCATTATTCACGATTTTATCTACGGATAGGCCGCGTCCTAGGCTGTACCAATGGACGAAAGATAGGCAGAAATGTAGGAGATTATAGAGTGGCCCTTAAAAGTGAGTAGGTACCTACTTGAAATATACAGAATTACAGATCCCTGTTTAAGCTGCCGTTAAGAAATATTATTTTTCTAAATGTTTAGCCTACTTTAGTTTTCCATTAATATTAACCTAAAGCAACTCATGTAAGTCCTAGGCAGCCTAAGCTCTAACAAGGCATTAATATTGTACTGAATTTCATTATGACCTGCTGATCATTAATGTGATTTGAATTTGGAACGTCAACTGAGAAAAACATATGGAAACATTAACCAAAAAAAATTTTTTTTTCTATTAATGTACAGTAAGCTTCAAAGAAAAGGACCCCCCGTCATTACCAACGTAGGGGGTCCTTTTCTTTGAAGCTTACTGTACAAGGTCGATCAAAGAGTTTTTACTTTATACGTTTTAGTTGCCGTCGCCGGACAAAATGATCGGTTGCTTTGGCTGGGCGTTAGAAAGTTGAATTTGAGCTGACGCTCCATTGACGATATTGTTATTGTGTTTTTGATGAAAATGCATGAGATTAGATTGAAAAAAACAGGCAGTAGGTATATTATTTTAGTTCAATCTCAGATTTGATGCCATCAACTGCATCAGACTGCTGGAAAAGTGAGCTAGTTTTGAATCTTAGTTGCAGTCTGGTTTTGGTTTTGTCATTTTATTTTTATATTTAAATTCTTTTTAACCGACTTCCAAAAAGGAGGAGGTTAGGTATATGTTCGACTTTATGTATGTTTTTTTTAGTGTGTTATATTTTTGGAATCGTCTCCTCTAGCCCTTTATTTTGATACCCCACATAGTCACGGTAGATATTTTTTTTTTCAAGACCTTACGTTGCCGCCCTCTAAAATCCGCCATTTTGATTTTATAAAAACAAAACTTAGCCTATAATCTTCGCGCGACTCAACCGAGTCGATAGATTAAAATCCATTCGGCCATTAGGACGCTTCGAGGGTATAAGGACTGCCACATACAAAAAAAAAACTATAACCCTGTCCTGTCACGTAGTCGAGTAAATAGTATATGACACTGCGTATAACTAGTTATTGCCCGGTTATTTAACAGTTTCCTAAACTACTAATTCGATAATCGAATTCGTTTTTATTACCTCGCAGTAGGTGCGAAAACAGTAGTATTCTCCGCGGGGTAAAGGTGTCTTCATCTTGGGCGAGCTTGAATTCCTCACTGCCCTCAGGATTCTAGTCTTAACTCTTTCTTAACTCAGAGCGTCCTCGCTCGGGAGCCCTAGAATCCTTCGATGCGTTCAGGATTCAAAATAGCAGCCGCGACATTAAGACACTACTTTAACCCCTTAGTGAATAATCTACTATAACTTTTGACTTGTTCCTGCAAAAGAAAATTAATTATTCTGTTGTGTGCCGAATATCATAATCAAGTACAGAATTTACGTTCGACTTTGTCGGCAAATTTCAAACAGATTTTTTTTTAATTTTCCGGACTTTATTGCCTTAAAATGTCGGTCAAGTTATATGGGTCAGGTTGGGCTTATGGACCCACATTGGGCTCGCGGCGAAATTTAAAAGAATTAATTCAAATCGGGGCTAATTGCTTTCGCTCATTAACTCTGCAAACTGCGTATTAGTTGATTGAATGAGCAATCAATACGTTATCATGGGGCTATCTGTGCTTTATGTTCCGGTTTTGAACAAAAAAAACATTTTCTTCCGGTATTTTCTTTGAAAGCTAGGTCAAAACGTCTTCTTTGATGGATTGTTTAATGTTAAAGATGGTTGCTTGGAATACGGCTGCAATAATTACCGCATTGCGCCTGCCGCCTGCCCAGCGCCGTACAGACGTGCCAGCTCCATGTAACCCGGTACATACAAACGCTACGTGCGATGTAGCTTCTCCCTCAAACTTACTTCATAACAACTGAACTTTACTAGTATAAAGTTATTGGAACTTAACTGGTATTAGAGTACATTTTAAAGTTCTGAAAATTATTGAATTGTGGATATATTTGTTACTGATGTCTATTCATTCCCGATGAGTAATAAAACGATTCTAATTATGGTACTTTCTCTAAATTATTTTAAACACTTACTTGATTATGCACTATTTGGGTTTAATACTTGTAGGTACACAAATAGTTTTTTAGAGCTGCTAAACAGGTTAATTTCTGAATGTTAAGATGGTAAGTAAAATACTGTCATTTTAAATAGAAGAAGTTTGAAAACTTATTAAATAAATTGCAAGGCAATTAAGTAAGTTGACGTTAGCGATGAATAGTATAAATAATGAAAATTTCACAGTACATAAATGTACCTAATTTGAGAACCAATTCAAACCGTGTAAGATGTCATAAATGCGTAATACTAAAAGGAAGACACTGCACGAGAAAGGAGAAATTTAAATTGGTTCTACTGTAGGTACTTACCTATTATATGTGCAAGTTTGTTACGTTTCCCATATTCATTCATTACTCCTTCGGTGGTACTGTGTGAAATTGTCAAAGATTTCGCTAATAAAACATCCGCGTTGAAGAGAATGTAATTTAGTAAACTTTTATCGATGTCAATAAATAATTGGAACCGAATTTTAAACTATTAGGTAAGCAATAAACATCTCTGACAGAATTGGTCCCAGTCCTACATATTTGTAAAGGCAATGTTCTTTTATAGATAATCAAAGCAATAACGATCACGATATGACCCACATACTAGCTTGAAAGAGAAAACATGCTCAATAACGAACACCATAATAATGAGAACTTACAAAGAGCTTTCGACCGCTCTTCATAATGGATAGGTGTAATGTAAATGATCGCAGTAGGTACACAATATTGACTTGTCCCAGAATGCGACTGGGCGTGGTCACTGTATATAATCTATTATTAGAGCAACTTTATTTTACATCGATGTGCAAGTCACCGCAGCTAGGCTCGCGACGAGACGACGTTCGAGGTCATTCAGTCATGTACTCTCTAACGGACCATCTTCTCAGTTTTACAATCGTATTCTGTAAGCGTCTGTACGTGTAACACTTATTGGTCGCAAATGTTAGCCGTCGACTTCAACTAGGTTTTGTTGTCATTGAATTTCAAATAGCGCAGTTAGTGCTCTTTGAGATTTAGCGTAACGCAAAATGCGTTCTACTTACACGATTTTCTTTTTACTCGTATCGCTTCGTGTTCGGTTCATTTATAAATCTTGCCATTTGAACATTATCTCACATGACTGGTCCATTATCTGTTATTAAGAAGGCTGAATGGTCTGATGTGGGTACCATGCGGCCGACGCGCTAACGGTACCGCGTCTCCGTCGCCGCCGCACTGATTGGCCCTGCAACTCTCAGACGCCGTCTCTGCAATCCAATACATCTAATACTGTTATTAAATTTATGTTTGTATCTGTCCATACTTTCTCTCATGTGTGATGGTAATCATAGGCATCGATCACGGTGATGTTATCGACACTCAGTTTTTGTCCGCTTTGCATTTTTACGCCCACGTAAGAGTACTTACGTTAAGACAATGCTGAGTATGATTTGCAAATTATAGATATCTTTCAGTTCAGATGAGTATGATAAACCGTCTGATTATTTTATTAGTCTGGGTCTGGTTGATAATATACATAATTATATGTATAATCTCTAATCATGTGTCAACGTTTTAATTGTAAAGCTTTATCTAAACCAAACCAACGTAAAATGTAGGTTTGCTGATCGGTGCGCTTTTACAATATTGCGTATGTGATCAAATCTTACCTATTTTTGCTAAATTAGAACATGATTGGTAATTTGTTTAAAGAAAATAAATCTGAATTTTATCTATCTCCAAAGAACTGCAAGTTTAGTTATCAATTAAGTAGTATGTTGATGCCTGACATCAAGTTCAATTTCAAGGAATCTCAACACAATAAACAATGTAGGTATGTATAATAAACAAAATCGTTTTATTAGATAAAACTATTTTTTTCCAAAGTAGGTTTTAATAAATGAAATATTTGCAATAACGCGATCCGGCGCGGCGCGGCGCACAACGCCGCATTCTAACTTTGTCATTTAATTTAACCCGTATTGACGCGGCGAATGTACGGAATTCCAAACTGAAGAGGCGGAAGCGGTGAACGAGGCGCCTTGATCTTGTTCATATACACTCACCTATAATGTGTGTGCCACTGTATGTATACTATGTTCATGAGTAGGAAATGTCCCAAAGTGACGTTGCGGCGACAATAGCACGTTCGACCCTGTTCGCACGCTTCTCCCACTTTCCATTTATCGACTTGTTCGCTGCCCCGTTTATAAGGGGGCTATTTAGTAATTTACATGTACAAACAATTGTATCTTCAGCTAACAGTTGCTAAGTGTTTGGAGACAAAGGAGGGCGAAGTACCGAACCTTTTAGAATTTCCCCATCCAAGTCAAACTTTTGTCTTGTGCTTGTGCCTTCAGTGCCTTGTAAATACAAATAGAACGAGAATTAGCGTTCATTTAAACATTCGAATATTTTATAATACAAAATTCATTCAGGGTTGATAGAAAATCAAAGAAAAGGCAAGATTGGTTATGTAATGATGAATTTTTGCAATGTATAACTTGGATTTAGGTAATATTAGAAGTACTTAAGTAGAACTGATTTCTCAGAACGCCTTTCAGTGTTAAAACGAGTAGAATTCGTTGATTATATACTTGTACTGTTAAAAAATAGTGTTAGTAAAATAGCAAGACTTTTTTAAGCTATGTTTTTTGCGGTATCATTACATGCAAATCTGCGAATAGATACGGATGCCATTATAAATAAAACGCGATGCGTCCTTGAGATTGAACACGCATTTCTTCTTATTTTGGTGGGATTCAATTCGTCAAACCAAAATAGCATTCAGGTTGACGTTCGTAATTTCAAGTTCAACAAACGCTTTTTTGTGATAATGTCACTCAATCCAACACTTAGATTTTTGATTTATTGAGTATGACGGGTCATTCACCGTAGAAAATATAACCAGTTTAGAGGCTGGCAGGACTTTTAGATAACGAAGCTTCATCAATCTTTTCATTGCAAATATTGGTTTCAAAACGGGCTCGGGATGTAGGTGGCTTTATATCATCGTCGCTGATCCATCAAATACAGCTACGGTAACCCTTAGTAATGTATCTGCGGATAATGAAGTGAAGGCTGATGCAGTGATTCTGCGAAGTGTAGCTCGGGCGCCTGCTAACGGTACCCGCACCGTCGACGCCGCGGCCGTCGTCGTCGGCGGATCTCGGCCCACCCTGCCTAACGAACTGCTATATTTTATTAAACCTTTTATATAAACTGAGATGCATTTTCTTAACCGTTACATGCACTGTAATTACAAGCGTGTGTGTTTCACAAGCATCTGTAGTTCTGTAAAACTTTGATTACCCACCTATTCACTTGTCATATGTGTATGTATATGCTTTACTTACGTAGTAAACATATAAAAATATTAAACAAACATAGAGTTGTACAATTCGTTTTGAAGTGCTTGTTTGTTTTGGTATTGAACGAGTAGTCGTTTTAGTCGTTCAGGAATACCAGTTTACCAGCTTTTGGTTGTTCAGGAATTTCGTAGACTAATGGTGTTTACCGTCGAGAATTGATTTTCATTATGATACGAGTAGTTTGCAAACAGCTAAGGCAATTAGTCGTTCTGAGTTGTCATTAAGAATTGTGAATGCAACTTAAAATTCTAAATAAGTAGATTATTGAAAAATTATTGACAAATATTAAAAAAAAAATATCGGTACTAATGGCACGTATAAATAATATATGGTACAATTGATTCTCGATAAATCACAGTAGGTATAGCTGGATTGCAGAAAGTCAGAATTCTAGGAACCTACATACCGACATATTGATCGGCATGTATGTTGGTTTCTAGTATAAAAATACCAATTCTTTCTTATTACCTAGTTTCTGAAGACACGCGAAGATTTGACCCTAATAAATATTGTTTTATCAAAAATCCAAATCCGAGCACTCCGTAGACCGTTCAATTTTTAACATGGGCTCGGAATGACCGGGTGACGTTAACGTGTCATAAAAAGCTACTACAAAAGTTTAATTTTAATTGCATTTCAAATTACACTTCCGAAACTAAAGTTATTTTTCACTTTGTAGTGTATTTTGAGAAGTCGATTGTTTTTTTTTAAGTTATTTTTCACTTTTAAGTTATATTTATACCCACAAAAATTTGCATATCACTACTTGATATGTCAGTGAGATATGATATGTGAGTGTTGTTTGTATATCAGTGATAGGAAGTCATTAGAACATCAGCAATATAAACTAAGTAGCAAAATTACGTATTATTGAAGCTAACTCAAAAACTACCCATGCAAAGTTAATGAAATGTATATGGGACCACCACTGAGGCATAGGTGCCCTATAGCCTAGAAAAGGAATATTTGAAATCGATTCACAATTGCTGGAGATATCGTGTAACAAACATACAAAAAATACAGTCAAATTGAGAACCTCATTCTTTTTGGAGTCGGTTAAAAAGGATAAAAAATGTTTTAAAAATGGAAATTTTCATTCAGGTTCAGTTAAAGAAAAGACAAAATCGAAAGAAAAATTTGTTCCACGCTATCTACGTACTTGTAACAAAGTAGTTATAGCGAAGTACCTAATGTAGGTTCTAATTTTAGAATTCGTTATACCTAATTGATCATACCAATTAGTGTGCTGCCAAGATTAATCTAGAATCATTCTAGGATTTAGATAACAACCGCAATAAATATTCATATAGTTTTGTGGAACCATTTAAAATCGGTACTAAATCAATTAAAAGCAATTAATTTGATCTTGAAAAAGTTAATGCCGTATAGATGCATTCTTGACATGACCTTAACACTTAAAGCCATATAAGCCGAACATATGAGAATATATGATAAAAGCTGTTATAAACTGATACCGGTTTAACTAAAGAAGGTTTAGGTGATCCAGTATAGTTCGATGTTTGTAACTGAATAATATCGTGAAGGCTTTCCGGTGAACGAGAACGCCAGTTGCGCTTGCGCCGCCTCGCCGGGCGACAGGGGCGCGCGGGGGGAGCGCGGGGGGAGTCACGACGTGGTTAGCCTAACCTACGTAAGGTTAGGCTTGATTCCATTTTGCCTTTCGCGATCGCTCTGTATTTCTCCTGAGTAGGTTATCGTTAGATCATAAAAAATAACTTTTAATGCTCTTGCAGGAATGCGGAGCGAGGTAGGAAAACTGTGTATGTATTGGATAAAGATTCTCTACAACATTCAGTAAATTTAATTTATTTTGTCTTATAAGCGACCGCTCACCGCTGGTATATAATAAATATTTATTGAGAATGACCTCGTGTACTTGTCGTAAATAGCTTACCTAATTGGAAAATGTATATATATGCAGTGCGAAGCCTTCACATGACAATAAACATTTAAGAATTCTGCACGGCTTGTAGCTATTTAAAATTTATTTTCATTAAGAAATTCCTGTCCTATGATATCGGTCGCCTTCATGATTCAACATCGCCAATCTGTTGGCATTCTGTTCCATTCGTCGCCGCCGCGGACCCTGACATTTCGATAAAGGCAGCCGATGACCTGTTTTCGATGTTATTCGTTGTCAAATGTTGTAGAATGAATTCCAATAATGTTGAAATATTCTGAGCTATAAATTATGTGACTGCATTCGATTGAAATTGATTTAGTTCGGACAAATTAAAGTTGATTTAGGCGCGAACATTATTCATCGTTTCGCAACGCAGCATCTCGTAGCATCGAAGTAGCGATCTAGTGTCATAGTACTATTTGAGAAAAATATTGCTGCCTGCGTTGTGAGTAACTTTACCTTTTCTTAATCTATGATAATCAAACCACATCCGGTATTATGTGATGGTGTCACATCCCGAAAAAAATTTTAAAACCATCAATTGTACCTACTTTCTCAATGAAGCAACTGAACTAAAGGTGGCAGGATTGTTTATAAAGTGTTCTTTCATCACGAATAGATAGTGGTCGAAATAATCTAAAAATACTGTATTTTAAAGAAAACCTTATTTCATTTAGGTAGGTAAAAAGCTCCGAAGCTACGTAAGTCATGGCGATTTTCAGCTTTCATTAACTGTTAGTTGTAAGATTTTCCATTGGTATTATATCGTTGTAATGTTTATGCTGGAAAATTAAATTTATCTAGTAAATGTGGTGTAAAATTTCCAGTAATAAAAGGTTTAAAACTAAAAACAGTGTCGGTTGAGTGGCTGTAATGGCGGGGCGGTGTGTCGGGCAGAAGGCGGGAGCGGGCGCCACCCGCCGCCGCTAATTGTTACTATTACAGAAATTGGTCACTTACACTGAATCGCGATAAATCACTACCCGCTGTGTAGGCAGTGGGAGCAAAGCGTGCACAACCGACGTTCATTCGATTACTTGCCCATTTTGTAAATAAACTGTGCACTCACACGTATTTCGTTGCAAAACATTTTATTATTCATTATTGTGCGCATACCGGTTACTTTTCGTAGCGTGACTGTAACTTACCCTGATTTTAATGCGATTGACTATCACTATCATCTAATATTTTATGAGAAATAGTAAAATTTAGCATGTAATTCGCGGTAGAGCGTCTCACATCATTGTTGCATTCGTATTATTGTTATTATTATTTAATTTTATATATCTCGGGACCATGGGGTCCCGGTCCTTTGGAAGGCATACGAGGGGCCGAAGCCAACTCGCAGAGGCCCTTTAGGAAATTTTAATGAAATGTAGTATTATTATTTTTATTATTGTATTATTGTTTCGATGCTCACTATCATCATCTGCCTAGCCTTCTCTCAGCTATGTTGGGGTCGACTTCCAGTGTAACCAGGTGCAGTACTGATACCAGTATTTCACATGGAGCGACTGCCTCTCTGACCACAACCCAGTTACTGGGTAATATGATACCTCTTGGTAAGACTGGTTGTCAGACTTTCGGGCTTCTGACTACCCGTAACGACTGTCAAAGATCCACGAATGACAGCCAGGACCAACGGTTTGAAGTGCTTTCCGAGATGCTCAGTATGTTTTTTTTTTATTGCAGAAAAGCAGTTGAAGTCATCAAAAAGAAAGAGCGGAAATCATCGTTTGAGAGGAGTTTTTGGGAAGGTGAGTAATTTTATATTCTGACTTGTCTGTCAAGTTGATCGCAAACCGTAGCTCCCTGTAATACTCCCTGAGTCTCATAAAGTAAAAAAGCTTCTACCCACGATTATAGGGTAGGTAGGAATGAAACACCATCATGCATCAAAGTGGAATGACTACACCAGTCTGAGGAATTTTTTTCCTCAAGTTGGGCGATTATTCGCCTTTAGGTTGGTATTCCCACTTATATTGGGCAGTGACTAAATCCGGATGCATGCACAAACACCGAGGCCAGTTGTTGCAAGACTCGTGTGAGTCAATTAGGTGATGGGCTATCAGCAACCTCTCACAGCTTATGCAACTTTTCGACCAGTGGGTCTCAAAAGCCACGTTCAGTTTCACTGAGTTCTGTTGCTTTAATAAATGCTAATGGTGCTATGACGATACCGGTCGTAGTTTTGCATGCCTCTTCATCTTCAACATAAATGAAAATAGTGTGCGTTGAGACAGATCATATTCAGATTTTTCATAGCACTTTCTTCATTTTTCAATTAACCCGGACAAAGATAAGTAACACAGCAAATACTTGACAGCTTCTTCACTTGAGAATACCGTTAAAAGCGATGAAAAGCATTATTTTCTGTAAA
Source organism: Globia sparganii (assembly GCA_949316385.1). Lineage (NCBI taxonomy): Eukaryota > Metazoa > Arthropoda > Insecta > Lepidoptera > Noctuidae > Globia > Globia sparganii. The sequence continues at coordinate 13,054,246 of OX438653.1, read as the reverse complement.
ACCACCCAAATTCAAATAGCCGTTTTCTATTCATTTAAAAATTAATATTACATATTCTCGTCAATGACATTAATGAGAAATGCAAGTTATGGTTCTTAATCATGAAAAGTAATAGACCTGAATAGCTACCGTATATTTCTCAGAATCCGTGTTACATAATAAGATTAATTGACAGCACAAATGTTACAAGAATAAACTAGCACTAGGAATTCCGATAGAGTTGTGTGATAAAGAAGTAAATGCAGCACGCGTTAGCTTGAGCCACTCGGGCGCATATCAAATAGTCGCGGTTTGAGGGAGCCTGCCCGTGCGCAGAGTTGCTGCTCAATTAATCGGAAAATTATAAGCAATGAAGTTGTAATTGAAGTGATTTCAACGAACTTGTTTGTAGACATGCAATCCTCTTAAGTTGTTGATGGGTCGTCGTGGTAACAGTTAATAATAAAGTTGTAAGTTTCATTATTTTTTGCTTGTGTTTAAATAATTAATCAATATGTTAATGGACTATTCCGTTGAATAACTTTATTTTGTAAACACCTTACAATTACTGTTAATGATAATATTTAGAGATAATGTAGAGGTTAACATGGTCACATATTACCATTTTATAACTACCCACGGTGGTGCTGAAACCCGTTCTATTAAATTAAACGATATTAGAAAATATAATCGTCTAAAATATATCTATGTAAATTTCTCACAGTAGTGTTGTTGAACTCATAGAGAAACTTGTCTTGTTATTTATCGTATCAATGGGTAAAAAAATATCAAAATATTGAGTGTAGTTATATCAGAATCCTTGTCCGGGGCGTGAAAGTGCACCTTGCGCAGGCGCGGCCGCTGTCGCACCTGCTGCGGCGCAGCATATGGCGTAATGCAGTTTCGGTGCAAGGCTTTGACTGCATTGCTGGCGCGCCACAAGATAGACTATCAACAAAGTCAAACATTTCAAGTGTTCCAGTTATGCGATACTAGTTTTTGCATTCATCTTCACGGTATTACATAAACTATAGCAGGAAACATGTGCAAACATATTGTTTTGAAAGGCCAACCATGATCGAGTTATTTGAATATCAAAGTTCATCATTTCACAATGGAGATACTTATTGCTTTAGTTAAATTCTGCCATACAACACAAAACTATTACAATATAAGAAAGGTTTGAGTCATAGATCAAATAGATAGCTGTTGTTATTCTTAATATCACGTTTTTTTCGTTGAGTTCGATATAAAACACACTTCGGCGCACATAAGAATTATGATAACAAAATAATCCTTCATGTATTGGCAAAATAAAGGGGCGTGTGCATCATTTATTTTAATCCACTGAGAATTGCTAAATAAGAATCCCACTATAGATTGCTCGACCTAGGAATCGAACCTCACGACTTCATCTTCACTGGCATCACCGTCACCGGCTCTAGTGTTTCCACTAGTAAAATCTTAACTTTAATTGCGACAACTTAGCTTCTTCATTCTAGTTCTACAAATCATGATTTTGCAATACTTACGTTTAAATATTGATTACACCATGTTTTTAATTATTGGCTCAGCCATGAATACCTCTCGTCTGTATGAAGTTTCTTTGGCCTTAGGTATCGGTTGCGTGCGCATAACTTGAAAACACATACCTGTACATGAAATATGTTCGAAAACATTTTAACTGCATGACCACGACTTTCGATGAAGCAAAGAACAATTGTATTTTTTCAAGCCTGATCACTAAATAAAAGTACTTTCAAATAAATTCCCGCGAGGAAAGTAAGGTGGGCTGGAATCCCGCGCACGATCATTAAGTGACGACCACGACCTGCCCGTCGGCTTTCATTGTTTAGCCACCGCTTTGCATATCGTCTCACCAACATCATTTTATGATTGAAAGTGATTGTCAATTTGTGGTCAGATATCATCTCCTTTATGGGCGGGATAGGGGAAGCGATCCGCATTTGTTCGGGCGTACACTTACGTAGGACTTTAGACTATGTCCGACCAAATACTTTCTGAGGATGGGAAAAAATCAAAATTACAGTAATTTAGCCTCAAATATTTTGTGGCGCATTAATTTATCCGGTTGCCATTTAAATTGGAAGTCTCGGCATTTCCTCTGAGGAGCAAACAAAAAATAATTTAAAATCAAAGTGACTTACGTTTAAAAGTGAGGGGCATAAGGTCTGTCTTTGGTCTGACGGGCAGGGCCAGGGCATGCTTTGGCCTGTTTGACTTGCTATACAGAAAGATAACTAACCAGCCACATACCGACATAAAAGTATTTTATTCATTGTGCTATAGGTACGTTGTTAGCGATGTCTGAATGTATTCGCTTGCCATTCACTGTAAGAAAGTTTCGGCACAAAAACTATCGTACCTTAATCGGCAGCTTTTAAGTTTCATCTACGCTCGAAAACCTTGTTTCAGCTTGTTCTTCGTTGTAAAAAACGTCTGCAGCTCAGATATTAATTGCTTAATTAACCTTATTTATCACATGAATGTACATTATGTGCCATGTACCTAAGCGTAACTAACGTAAGTGTTGGATGACAATCCATTGTAGCTAGAAGGACTGTTTAACGCGACACATAAATCTAACTTTGATAAGTCTAGTTAATAAATGCCCGACGACCTTTACAGATATAAATGTTGCGGTTATTACTGGCTTGTTTTGTTCAGATTACGTAAGACATGTCACTAGAGAAAGTTAATTTAGTTTTGAAAGTGAAATCGATTGCACTTTCTTTCACTTATCCATTTCATAGTTTCGCTGTTGGATCCGTCGATTATATTCAAAGAACAAGAAACCCAGTTCCCTGTAAATTAGCTCCAAAACAACACCGCATACGGTGAGGTTCGTTGTGTCATCGTTCCTTATACCTACCGCAAAGTTCTTACATAAAGATCCGGTACCTCTCTAAAGTTAAAATTGGTTTACTTTGAAAGAATATCTTATAAAATATTTATAAATGAAAGATATAAAAAATCCCAACTCCAGCAACGACTACAGATATCTATTCCTATATTGAGGTAGGTATTACAGGAGGGCTTAATAAAAGGACGGGAATGTAAAAAAATGTGCAAACAACTCTGCAAACACGTCGGAGCGGTTTAAAGGCCGCGTCCGGATTGCGAGGGGCGGCGGCGGCGGAGGGCACAGGCAGCATTCCAGCCTCCCGTGGCCACGGCGACGTCACTCCTATATACCTACAAGGCGCATTCCACGATGGCACTCGTTCTTTCACCGCAAATATGAAAAAGAAAGCAAAAGAAAGCGGGTATTATGGACCAGTTAAACATTAAAAGGGCTATATTTATATAAATTGGAAAATAAATTTAGAATTAGGGGCGATATTAGAAAGACTTATCTACAGGTGGACGGAAATAAAAGATCAAGTTAGAGTTGGGGCGCCTCGACCCTGACATCTGTGGTGCGCGGGCGCCGTCTGCTGTACGCGAGAGCTCACGGTCGCCGCCCTCCAGCGCCTACTGGCTAATAATAGCACACGATACCGATCGATGCTTATTGCTTATCGAGATCAACGTTAGATCACTTGAATTAGCCATCCTTCAGGGAGTTCTTGAGGTTTCAGTCAGCCAATGCTGTGGGATGTGATCGTGTTAATAATCGCGTGTCTTTAGGTCACAGTGTCAGTCAGGCCTGCGGCCGGGGCGGCTGATAATAAATGGTAGTTTCGGTCTGTGGTGATGGGCCCGTGTGTCGGCCTGTCGGGTGACGGGTGTGCGGTGGGCCGCGGGGGAGCGTCGCGTGCGCAGCTCGGTGTCCGTCCCTGGCTCGGAGCAACGCCCCCGTCAAGGGCGGCGACGCTGCAAATTTCTGCAAGTCCACCGCGAGTCAGTGCATCGCGCCATGTCGCGGCGGCTCCGCGCTCGCCGCTCGCGCTCGCACACCGCCGTGGGCGCACGCCACTGCACGCACCGCCCTATGTAAAATAACTGTTATTTCGGTCGTTAATGGACACGTTCCGCATTCTTAACTCGATCCTCTTTCTTCGGACTTTTGAGATCCGTAACATTATTCCGTTGCCAAATAAGTGGATAGGGGTTTTCGGTATCGGAAGTTTTGAAGTTTTTTTTTTCTGATTAATTTTCCGAAGTACACAATGAAAGTAAGTTTTCAGTACGAACAGGATTCAAAAACTGGTTTGACGAATGAAAGTGTAGTGTTATGAATTGGTTCAAATGACGATCACCTTGGAAGTGATATTTTGTTTTGTTCACAATGTTGGACACGAGGAAACTGCCGAGGCGATCGGTGTCGCTTCATGGTTCGTATGAAGGATTTATTTGTTCACAAAGCTTGTTAATTGTATAGATTTAACGGACTTAACATCAATTAATTAAAGCATTTATAAATTATCGTCACTTATACAGCATCAGGTTATGTGATACAACTGGCGCGCCGAGCTAAGCCGCAGCCTGTGTATGTGTATATGTAGAGTTGACCTAGCGGTCACCTTCTTCAGGCCGCTTCCTAGGACACATACATAGCCTTTATTCGACAACAAGTTTTAATTCAGAGGCAAGTGTTCTGGTACAATTACAAATAGTTTCGGTATTATAATATGGACGGGGCTTTATATGCTTAAGGAAATTCGGGTTACGTATCTGTAATTATTTTTGAGAGATTGGCTGAGGAAAAAGAAAGAGAAAGATCATGATAGAATAAATTGAGGAATTCTATGGTTTCTTGGTTAGAAATAAATGGTAATAAATCAATCATAGTATTATATAATTCAGAAACGAAAATGTTCATGTTTCTATCCGTAGGAGATGGATGAATTCATTATTGTTAAAATAAAAATAAAAAACATTTTTTTTTTGTTTTTTCTCAGTATCGATTTTTTTATTCTTCTGCATAGGTAGGCAGTACACTGGCCGACTGAAGAAAAAACACAGCTGGAGAGATATTTCGCTGACTACCCTACAAAAGTTCCTTCAAGTTGCACTTATATATTCAAACTTGCACGGGAAACTTTTAGATATGATATGAAACTATAATACGGGAAAATAGATAAGTAATACAAATGTGTATTCATAATAATATAATCGTTATGAATTAGTAGGTATTACGTTAGTACCGGTATTCCTAGCAGTTATGTGTTTCTTGATAACAACGTTGATAAGATTGTATGTTGGAATGTGTGTTTTTAAATATATCCATACAAAAGGACATCGTAAACAACTGAACAAACTGAAAAATATTGCCGCCAGGTTGTTCTGTTTAGTGTTAAAACTACTTAGGTAGGACATATGTACCTATATATGTTTAACCATACTTATGAGTACAGAATACTGATGTAACTCTATTATAAGTCCAACATTCCAAATACTTCATGAGCACAATTTTTACACCAAGAATAAAGCAGCAAGACTTCAAGTATGTACCTAATTTCTGTTTTCAGTCGTGACCATCGACGTAATTCATAAGTTTACGCAACTGTATAAATGAATTCGAATGTCTTTGTTTCAATTTAATGACGATATGAAATTAATAATTTTGTTAGTATCTACCCTTGAGGTTGTCCATTCTAAGACTGAATTTCAGTAACAGTTGTGTAAATATGTGGAAGCATGGCATAATTCGTGTACATTATTATTTTTTACTACGAATATTGAGGTGATAAACGTCAGTTGTATCACATATCTCTTTAAGTTAACCCATTTTGAATATTATCTGTTTCAATATTCAATAATAATTAAATTCGTATATAAATGTCATGGTGATCTACTAGATAAGTTCAAGAATATTCGAAAATAAATGCATGAATTAGAATCAGTATCAAATTGCTAGTCTTAATGCGATGTATACGCAAAAGGTGATAGTGTTAGACTCAACAACATATAGCGTTGTTCAAATCAGACATTCTCGTTATTTACACCGGATCGAAGAGGAGAAAGAAGGTACTTTTACTGTAAACACCTTAATGTGATGTGACAATGTCGTCGTGCATGTTTTATAAATGTAGGTAGGTACAGTAGACGCCTGTAAGAAAGATTTCAGGGGGAATACAACTCAGTACAATTAATACATTTTCTTTGTTTACCATATCTTGAAATCATTTGCATATTACCACAAGTATCTGACTAAGTATCACTTGTGATGAAGTACGTACAGTGACGCATCATCTTAGCTAATACAGTGTTGGTCAACTGTAATAGGACACTACCAGTGATTCATAGTGCTAACTTATTTGAATATAAATTCTTCCTTCAACGATAGCTGACAGTTTATCACATCACTTGAAATATTTCCCTTGCTGGTGAAATCAAATAAATGCATTTAAATTTTAGTGTTATAACCATGCGGTTGCTATAAGTTGAGGTATTTACGATAACACCAGCGGCGAGAGTTGACCTGGATACAAATATTTTGTTTGTTCACTTATGTATAAGATGCTGACTACACAATTAGGTATATTTCATTTAATGTTGCACGCGCATACCGATGTCGTTAACAAATATATTAATTGATAATGTTGTAATAACGTGTATCGGCCTTAGTTTGTTTCAAAAGGTTGGTGTTATCTTAACACGATCCGATCAGCTGTTCTTATAGACACCGTTCAGACGAGTTCGCGTGCTGATAATGGCGCAGGGAAAATTAAGTTGCTACAGGGAGCTATGTTATTTAAAACGGTTTACCTGATTTAAGTATTTTTAGAGCTGGATTTGCCGGTAAGATTAAAATTTGTTATTGATAAATAGGTATGTGATATGATTATCCTTAATTTTTCAGATCGTGTCAACAAAAGCGACGCTGAAGACAAGAGTTTGTCTAATGACGAGACACCTCTACCATCATGCCCACGACAACCTCCAGATGGAGTAGAAACTCCTTGCGAGGCTGTGGAGAAAACCCCGGAGCCGACGTCTCGCCTCCCCTTGCGCATGCCGGCGGGCTGGCCCGGCGCGCGGCCACGCTTCTCTTATACATCTAGGACACAAGATGCCCGTAGTGAGGCTAGTGTTAAAGACAAAATTGCCATGTTTTCAAATGATCGGGCGACATCTTCAGATCGCTTGGATAAATGTGGCACATTGCCAGCTAGAAACCCTTCAACCGTGAGAAAAAGTACGGTCCCATATGCTAGCAGCTATACCGACGTATCTTCTTTGGATAGACGTTTGACGAAATCCCAAGACAATCTTGATGAACTACCTCGTGCGTACAAGAGGCACACGGAGAGACCGGAAGTTTTGGGAGGCATGGAACGTGCTTCAACTGCTTCGACATACGTCTCAGCAAAGAACACGTCTCTATATGCAGAAGCTAAACCCTTATTTTATGGAAGTACTACCACGTTACCTTCGAGTACAGACCCTTCATTTGCTAAGACGGTGTATCACGTACGCAGTGTTAGTGATGATAACAGCAATAAAAATATATCGAAACACAAATCGAATTTAGACTATTTAATCGAACAAAGGAAGAAATCAATGTCCAAATTAAGATGTTTAGTTATACCTGAAGTACAAACTCCAATTGTGGATCTTCCCGAAATTAAAGTTCAAGATGCGCTTTCTAAATCATACCTTTTGAAGAGCAATCAAAGTAATGCAAATACGAAAGTTAATAAACCAAATAATTCAAAACCCCTCAACTTAAATGAAACAAAATGGAAAGCTGACATACTGCCCAATAATTTGCCAAAATATTCTCCAGCATTCAAACGTAAATCGCTACAAGTGTACACGCCTTCAAATCTTTCTAAAGAATCTACTCCAGAACCTAATTACAATGAGAGATTAGACCCAATGAACAAAACATCTTACAAAATAACTAAGTCACTCAAGTCTACCGTAGATACTAATGGGTTAACAGGCAGAGTGCCCACAGCAACATTAACAACAAGCAAGAATTTATCATCGGATCTTATAAACTCAGCGAGAAGAGACCACAAAGACAATATATTAAATTACATCCGAGACTATAAGAACGTGGATATAAAAATATGCACTGCTACTGATGTAGTAGATAGCGACAACGATTCTGCAATGAGTTCCACGCAGTCTAGTTATCGGTCTTCAGCTTCTTCTCCAATGCATAATATAGAAAATATGGAATCTGACAGCTCACGTCTGTCACCACGAGTTTCACACTATGCAACTTATTCAGTATTTAAGACTGAGTTACCGAATAAAGCAAATACAGCGGAAAAGAATCCAGAAGATTACATGAAGCGTAATGTGTGCCGTTCCGTGTCTTCAGATACTAACGTGTCACTCAGTTCGTCGGCAGGTTCGGCAGCTACGTCTGGATCGCAAGCGAGTTGCAGTTCACTTGAAAGCTCTGTCGCTGACTCCGATAAGAGAAAAGTTTCGAAATCGTATAATATCGATACGATCAACAGACGAAACATTTTGGCATCAGCAAAATGCAGAAGTGGCAGAGATGCTAAACTTAAATCACCTGTTGTGGAAGCTAAGTTCTCACACGAGTCTTGCGACAGGTCCCCGAGTCCAGTACACAAAACGTCTGAGCGCCTTTCTACACTCACGCCATCAGTGAGTGTTATGTCGAATAAAGGCGAAAACAGACGACGCAACAAAATTATTGCCGAAACTGACTCTGATAGTGATAGCGACGCTAACGTCTGGCAGAGGAAGAATGATTTCAAAAATACACGACTGAAACGAAACTCTAGTTCAGCCAATAAAAACAAACAAAGTGATATTAATTTAGAAACTCCTAAAGTTGAAGATGGCCCTAAAGTTATATCTGAAAAGATAATAAAGGAAATTAAAAAAGCTGGACTTGATAACTATAACAAAACACCAAGTCTGACAGACAAACATGAGTTTGCTGTAAAAAAACTTGATAGTGGCCTGTCCAACAAACAAGAGAAGACTAGCAAACCTGAAGTAATCGATCAACACAAAGCTATTGATAGCATTGATGGGAACTGCAACAACGTGAAAGCAAAAGAAAAATCATTAGAAGTTAGTAAAAAAATCGAAATCGACACAACGAGCGATAAAACTGATATTAGTTCTGCAGAGGAAGTTAAAGTACCGACTCAAACCATTCGACTAAGACGAGGAGCTGGTACAGGCGTAGGAGTTATTTTGGCCGGTGGGATCGACTGTGAAGCGAAAGAGGTTACGGTGCGTATATTTTATAAATTTATTGATTTACTAAAACAATTAAGAAAGTCCTTGTTTGTTTCATGTGTGCCTTCAATTTAAAGTTATACTCAAGTGTATTAGTTGAATCTAAGCTTTAGATGTAATAACAAAAAAAAAACATGTTTTGATTTACCAAGTAATATGGCAATATTAATATCCCTCTAATTTTATAATTTCCCTTTGTCTGACCCATAATCACATAATTATAATTCACGGCAATTGTTTAACATTATGTTTGCTTCGTGAACAGTGAACCTGTTAATCAGATTATTATTCTATACTTTTTACTAAGTCTTGTGATAATTTTCATTTCAGGTTCATCGAGTTTTAGCAGAAAGTGTGGCGGCCAAAGCAGGACTGAAGAGGGGAGCCAAAGTTAGAAGCATAAACGGCTGCGCTATGGCAGGGTTAACACATGCACAATCTGTTACTATCCTTAAGGTAAGCAACGTTATAAGATTGTTATTTTCTACATTAGACTTAGTGTTTAGCGTGATGGTATACATGTACATATTCCTTCGGTGTTTACAAGCCAGCCAAAATTTACATGTTTGTTAGTCCGAAAGGAAAAATATTGAAAAATCTTTCTCCTAAGAGAAACTCAATTTTTGTTTGCACTGCTGAAGGGCAGGCACTGAGATCCTAAGTATAGGTAATGCTTAACGAAATATATATTTAATTAAACATGAAACTAATTTTGTTTTTCAGGAGCAACGTTCAGAAGTTATAATCGAAATAGAGATCGAAAATCGACAAAATGCAAACGGTGTAGGATGCGGCTCTGACAAAGGTTAGTAACGAGCTTAAAAATAGTTAATGACTTATAGTTAATTTAGTTTATGGTTTATAAAAACATATACTGACTTGTCATTTTGTTCTACAGCGGAGTCGAAGGTCCGAAATGAGGTTGAAAATAAAGATTTGGGAGACGAAAGTAAAACTACCGGTGCTGTTGTATCGGTGCTGCTGGAGAAGGCAGGCGGTGGAGCTGGGCTTGGCTTCGGCTTGGATGGCGGCCGCGACTCGCCACGAGGCGATCGTCCGCTCACTATTAAGAAACTTTTTGCAGGTCAGCTTGTAAATCTTCTTAGTTAAGCTATTTATATAATTAATAAAATCTCATTGAATTACTGAAATCAGTACCTAAAGTGAGTTTTTAAGTTTTGAAATTGAATTACAGGAGGAGCAGCAGCACAAAGCGGTCGTGTTCTAGTCGGTGCAGAACTTCTATCTGCTGGCGGACAGTCGATGGAAGGATTCACACGCACACAAGCCTGGGCGGCTCTCAAGGCTTTGCCTGCTGGCCCGGTTACCCTTGTGCTTAGGAACCCTAAAGGCAATATGGATATTTGAATACAAATATTATAAGTTTGAATACAGTAAAGCCTATGCCTACAACAGTGATACCAAATTGGTTATAACGATCTCCTTGAATAATTGAGTTTGGTGACGTGTCTTAGAGCCCGGTTAGCATTCCGATTTACAGATTCATTTATTTGCGAGCTTCCGTCTAAGGGAGGAGGGAGAGTAAAACGATGCTAACTGACACCATTCAATTTAGGAAAGAGCGATGAAAGTGTAGGATTTCGGGACTGGTTATTCCTTCTTCTTTTATTTACAATTTGCCTCATTCATTAGTCACTGTTTCTATAAGATTGTAAATAGGTAATTTATGTTATCTGTCTATAACGAATTCTCGTAAAGATAGGTTTATTAAGACTGTGTCTCATTTTTGTTAAAATCGTTTATTTATTGATTCGGTTTAATTAACTAGTCTGGACTGTAGAAATGTTGAAGACAACATTACATTTTAGGCATTGTACTTAAAGTACATGTGCGAAAAAACGAAGATCAAAATTGATGTCATTAGTGCCATTTTTAGTTTCATGAATCATTATGCGCACACGGTGATGTACATAATTGACATAATAATTATAATCTAAGCTTGTGAAGCTTCGTTAATAAAGCTGAGCTTTCAGAGTAAATACGTAAACATAATAATAAGGACGCGTGCGTTTTCGATGGAGATCTAACTTTTTCATATGCAATAACCCCTACAGATGGTAACTTAAGAGTAGATAATGTCGAATAAACGACTATTATCATCTATTTTGCTTCACTATATGGTGTCTAATCATAATCAGCAATGTATTTCTAAATGTAATAATGTAAACTTTTAATTTTACTCAAGCAAATGCCCGAAACAAAAACATAATTTTCATAAACATTTTTTAAAACTGATTGTTTTATGTATTCTTATGGAACCCTTTACTTGCCATGATGCTTATTGCCAATACCGGTACCTATCATACCATTGCTTAGTTATAATGCATCGAACTATTTAGTTAGGGACTTGTAAATATTTTGTTATTTATTAATAACTGTTTTACTTAGCGGGTTATGTTAAGACCGTCGCCGCTTGTCACTCATCGTTTACTACTTTCAAATAAGTTTTGGAATTTTGCATTAATGTTGAGACAAACTGAAAGTACATGAATATAATTTTACGAAATTTGACGTACCTAACTTAATTAAACTGACATATCTTACTGACCTCTAATTAGTTGTACCAGCAATAGAGTTTAGTGATGTCCCTACAAACATCTGTATTTAAAAATCTCTTTTGTATTCTTTGTAATAAGAGCCAGCATGTCATTTAATTAGCTAGATACACATAGAATATTATTTTTGTACTTACGAGTAACATTGAGGAAAACTGATTTGTTAGTATATCTTAGAAGGACTGAATTCTAGGAAAGTGGTGCAACATGAATCTCGATTGAATACTATATTAGATTTTCTTAGACATTAGCAGAATATTTGAGAGATTAGAATCGAGATTCATGCTAGAGTATCGTTCTAGAATACGAATCTTAGAACTCAAAGAGGTGGCAAAAGCTGCAATAGGTATTATGGACTTACGAGCGGATTCGACACGTAACTATTCTCGTCATTATCATCTGATTATATACCCTTTGATGAATATACACAATATTCTTTATTTACTTATTAGATGATATATGTTATCTTAGTTACTATTAATCTTTTATGTTACTATATTATATTATATAATCACCGTAATAAATATTGTTGTTTTCTTTACTGACTCGAACAGCTCGGTCCAAGAAGAGGACCCGCACAGAACAGCTTGGTCGAGGATTTGGCTTTGCAACGTGGGATGATGTCGGAGTAAAGCCTTTATTCAGTGGAAAATAAGTACATACTTTTAGATATCGGACTTTGTGAAAAATTTGTGAAAAATTTGTCCATACCTGGAGCACTTGAAAGTGCTTTAAGTATAGAAAAAACGACTTAACGTTGTCTTCTCCGAACACTTGATATTCTAAAGGTCGGTTCTGGAATTTCTAAGGACTGTAAGCTACTCGAGACTGCATAGTATCTAAGACGACCTCTCGATGCATAATTCGTCACCCATCTATCATAGCTTTGCAGCTGCGTCATTTTAAGTGACAGCAAAAACTTTATCATCCCTCGTAATTACCTCATCATCTGTCTAGCTTTTTCCCAACTATGTTGGAGTCGGCTTCGAGTCTAATCAGATGCAGGTGAATACCAGTATTTTACAAGGAACGGCTGCCTATCTGACCTCCACAATCCAATAACTGGGTAACATGATACCCCTTAATAAGACTGGTTTTCAGCCTTTAGACTTCTGACTACCCGTAACGACTATCAAAGATCTACGAATGACAGCCGGGACCAACACCTTTACGTTGTTTCCGACTCCGAGACACGGAGGGGTCTCGACATATCTATATAATGTATGGTCAGCAATATACGAAACGACCGCGGCAAGCGTAGATCCGTGGGGCTGTTATCATTTAACCACGAGCTCCTCTAATTACCTACCTACTTAAATTCTTCATTATCCTCTACCCATTAACTGTGAAATAGGGCCCGAGTCACGAGCATAGCTAGTTGTCATTGGCCATTGGCACCCTCTACATATATGAACGGTTGCAATTGTTAATTAAGCCGAATTAAATTTCGTCGTGTAATCACGTCGTTCGCGTTCACAGGCGATTAATGTCATGGCGTTGACGACATTCAAGAGGTAATGAGGTTTGCTAGTACCTACCGAGCACTTCATTCCAAAGCGTAAATGCATGTAACTATCTCCCTATTATGTGTATATACATTTTGTTTAACGAATTCACGCTTTTACGGAATGTCGTCCTTACATATCTGTCTGCGATGCAAATGAATTCCCTTTATTTGGACCGACGACGATGCATTCGGCTACATTTTAAGATGTACCTTCCAAAGTACGTAAGTAGAATATTTGTGTATAATTGGATCCCGCTACTTTCTACAAAATAATTTACTTTCAGCACCGTCCTATTATATTTTTGATTAAATTCACTTGCTTTTCATTAGTTGAGCTCGTTCAACGAAGATACTTATTCTGTAGAGTTTTAATTTGTTTTTTGCCTTTGTCATTGTTATACATACCAGTTGAATTTTATAATAATTTTTATTTAACTATGTACTTATACACCACCAAATATAGAAGTTACTTTTATTATAATTTTATTGTAATAATATTATTTTTATCAGTTTTGATGAGTTCTCCCTTTTAATGGAATTTAGTCTTTTATTAAGGTAATGTGAGTTAAAAATCAACTACGTTTCTTTGAAATATTAAGACTAATGACACCTCTTGAAACATCGATGGCCGAACAACAGGATAACAGATCCAGACGACATCTACTAACCCAATCGTGAACGAATCGAATATCGTCAACAAGGGTTTGGAAATTATTTGAGAAAGGACGACAGCGACCTCTAGTATTTTAAAAACTAACAGTGTAAACAAACACTCTGTATGATGAATAAATATGGAAATATTCTTCATGAGTCAGTGGGTTGCTTATTATTACTATTATTATTATTATGTTATTTACGTCAGACACAGTGATCTATATTTATGTTAGTAAGTATACTTAAAAATTATGTTAGTAACCAAAGAATAAAATACATATCACAATATTATTTTAGCTGAATTGAAAACTGAAGTATCTACCTACATAAAATCAAACTGTAAATTATATAAAGTCATAAGTTAAAAAACATATCTAAATATTTAGCAGTGGAGACTTTGCGGTGGTTGTAGTCATGTGTGTTCATCGTTGTTTCATAGGACTATGGGCCATGGAGTTAAATATTTAAGTACAAACATACATTGCAAAGCTCACGGATCAAACATCAAAGCAGAAGATAGTTTTAAACATAATTTCTTAGAACAGCGTCGGAACTTACTTCATTCAGGGGTTACATATAAAAAAATTATAAAATACCGTAACAGTCTCAAGTGATTTCATTAAGTTCTCAAGACAGGCTTGAACCATTTTAGAAGGAAAAGGTTCCAGAGTAAATGTTACGACACCTCAAATATTGCAGATCCCTATATTTTTTTAAGCAGTAGGCCAATTCTGCTAATTTAAAACGTTAAAAATCTAGTCGCAGTCTCATGTCGGCGACAAACAAATGTCAAAAACTTGTTAAAATGTAGGGAAATTTGAAGTATTTTTGACAGATTGAGACTGAGATCAGACTGTGAACGTTCTTAAAAATTACGAGAATTGCCCCTCAGGTCTACGACGGTCTACGAAAGGTCTGCGAGGGTCTACGCCGTAGCCATCCATTAAGTAGCTAATAAAAATAAAACAATGTATCCGTTTTAAATATTTATATTGATGCGTAAGTATCTACAATAAAATGCTATATTAAAATGCAAAAATACTCAGTTAGCCACCATATCTATCATTGTTATGTTTTCTAGTTCATTGGTCGAATATACTTATCTTAGTGTAAAGCTACAATCATTATTTACCGAAATATACACAATTCTATTATTATTAAATATTCAAATGCTTGGGAAATGTGACATGCGACATCCATTCCCCTTGTTGCATCTGTTGACGGAGTCTTTGCCCCACAAATGTCTACCTTCTTAAATAATCTTGGAGCTGTAATCCCTGACCGCTGGAATAGATCTTTTGGCGTAGTGTTTGGTTGGTTAAGATCAAAAATCATCATTTCAATACGTGTCACTAGCATGACCATTCGCAACAAGGCATATATTTAAACCAATAGCCAAGTTATTCGGCTTCGATGATGGAGCAGCCCTACCTAGACAAGGCTGATGTGGATGCGCCAAAGAACTGAGAAGGCGTCGATTACAATAAATCGCGATAGATAAATAAACTTGCTTTATTCGTTAATTAATCAATAATTTGACAGTACTATTGTTACATACAGATTATTTTGTATTGTAATAAATTATTTTAATCTATTTTGGTATAAAAAATCTATTTGTATTATAGGTAGACACATACCTAATTATTATAAAAATATTAAAATACTGTCATACAATATGTTACAGTCTTGTAAAAAATAGCGCTAGGACTATAGTTGTCAATTTGTGTTTTATAAATATTTTAATTTTACTTTCATTGTTGTATCCTTAGTTTATATTGATCACATAATTTTATATCATACTGTATAGTAAACTAGCGACCCGCTCCTACTTGCACGGGTACAATGTACATGTGGTTACATGACAAACGCGAAATTTCTGTGTTATATTTATGTTAAATAGTAACGTAATAAACACACAATTTTTTTGGAATAAAATCCCTAAATAATAGCGAAAATCACATCAAAATCCGTTGAGTAGATTAGAAGAACAACTCTAGACAGACACGAAAAGCGACATGTTTTATAATATGTATTGATAATGAAGAATAGTCGTAGATTAACAAAGGCAGATACATCGTAGATACATAAATAAAGTCCTCCAGACCGAATTTCGGCTATGGCATTCAATCTCAGCGGAGAACAGCCTTCGGCGCGGGAGATATTATACTGTCCAAGTGTGGATATCCAGATGAATTAAAAGTGATTCATGTAAATATTTATTTTAGGTGAAGGTAAACCTTAACGTACATTTGTGCGGATTTCAAGCTCTCTAAATACATCTGAATTAATGCAATGATTTTAAGTCCATAAAAGCACATAAGTAGACTTACTAGTTATCTCTATACTTATAAAATATTTAAGTTCTTAGTAAAATAAATGTATTATTATTACATGTACTATATATATCTTTACAATAAATACTAAGTAGATGTCAAATACGTTTTAGGATATAAAAATAAGTTAGTTGCCTTATAATTACGATAATTACAAAACACTACATGTTGCACTCAACTTTGAATATCAATATCACAGACAATTTTTATCAAATTGTATCAAACTGTGTGTATCTAATACTTTTCGTTTGCCTTCGTTAGTTTGGTTAGTCTTAATCTACTTATTTACCAATCTATATGCAAATTATAACCAAATATTTGACCGGTTACACCAATTGCATATAAATTGTTCGATAAAGCCATTCACAGAGTTACCTACTTTCTTATCATTTAAAATATATATTTAGTAGGCTATTCTAATTATACTTGGATATACACTTTTAGCAATTATTAAATGCAATGTTCAATACTTTTTGTCAAAATTTATTAGTGTAATACAAAATTTTAAATACACCTTTCGTCATATAACGTGAAATACAAGTTGCCAAAATAGCTAGGTTCCTACATATTTTTAATATACATACAATCCAAAAATATTTTTACAAAATACATTTTATGATTTTTGTTTAAGCAATATAAATGTTAATCACAAATTTTTAAATATCTAACCTTATCCATACTTTTATTATTCCTTCCGTTCATATTTTTATGAAAACTAAGTATAACTGGAGAAGATACGACAACAATATAACAGGATGCCTGTTTTGGCCGAAGGGTTCGGTAGAGGTCGAGTACGAACAAGTGTTAGTTTCAATAAAAGTCAGTGAGGCTTTAATCGGAATACTTAGTGTAACTTTCAAGTAGTTTTTTTTTTAATCTTACGACCTTTTCTTTTTCCAGAAACTGGACCCGCTTTGCAAAGTACTATGACAATTTTGGGGTCTAAGAGTATTGGCAGATTGGTTTATGACGGCAGTTTATAGTAACTGTCATATTGTTTCATAAATAGGTTATTTATAAACAATATCTCGTGGATTTCGTGGTAGTTATATGATGATTTGTTTTAATGGAGCAATATGTACTTCCTACGTGCTCTTTATTTTGGAATACTTCTTTGTTTGTCTGATTTTCAATTGTTTCTACCGAGAGACACGCTCTAAAGTCATGTTTGACTAACACTATCCATCGCATTAAAATTCTGAGCTCAGTAAAGGAGAAAGTAGGTAGATAATGAATACGGCGTCCGAACCACGTAATGAGAGAGGTGCTAACTACAGCAAGGAAATCGGGTACCGTCTAGACATTTGTGCGTCACCTCACACTAAGTTATTTTTGGCGTCCCCTTTGTTAGTCTCCTGGCTACATACAAAACAGTAGATTTATATCACGCGCGCGGTGCTTTTATCAGCGATTCGATATTTGTTACTCTAGCGTTAATATTCTTCTACCTGCTATGTCAAATGCGCGGTTAAACTTTGTATGATATTCCATAAAATGAACTAAGTACCTACAATATGCATCATAGTATTTTACTAGGTAGCTTAGAAAATAGGAAAACTTGGGAGCGCGTAGTACATATAAAACTCCCTTAAGATTCTTACATGCCTCCTTACTATTAGTGGTAGTAGCTAGATGGTGTAGTACCATGTGATCTATATATATAAAAGGAGAAATCGACTGACTGACTGACTGACATATCAACGCACAGCCGAAACTGCAAGGCTAGGAACGTGAAATTTTGCATACGGCTTCCTTTTGTTATGTAGGGGAGCACTAAGAAGGGATTTTTGGAAATTCGACCTTTAAGGGGGTGAAAAGGGCGAATTTTGTTTGTATGAAAAATCTTATTGCTTGAGTTGATAAACTTGAAATTTGGCACGAATACACGCAGACGAAGTCGCGGGCGAAGTGCTAGTAGTAGATATGTGCCCTTAGCAGCGCCTTTAAAACACGAGCGGGCAATATTGTAAGTGTTCCTTAACTGAGCTCTATTACAGTCATCGTGTCACAAGTACTTACCTAATAAAGGAGACCTTTAGAGTACATAATACATTTGCAACTCCTTACAACTTTACAATCAAGGCTCCATACAATTATTGGTAGGAGATATATGGTGGAATAGATGTGGCGACGCAAAACGGTCCTATCTGATCCGAATTACAATCATAGTAAAAAGTAGCAACTACTAGAGGAGATCTTACGAACACGTTATGTATTCGTTTATACAATCCTTGCGGTCAAACTAATGTAGGTATATGATTAGTGGTAGCAGATGTAGGTGGAGTAGATGTTTGCCCTTGGCAGCGCCTTTAGATACGAGGTGGCAATGTTAGTGTATTACGTCCCTTTACACTTTACGAGACAAGTTAGAAAAGTTTCATTGTCATTCCGTCTACCTATTGGCGTTTGGTGTCCTTGAACATTTTAACCAAACGCTATGGTTATCTGCGTGCACCAAGTAGCTACAAAGAGAGGAGACCTTCGGAGCATTTACAACTCCTTACAAACAGTCCGACCTCTATACGATTAGTGGTAGCAGCCACATGGTGGAGTAGACTTGCCATCACCCCTCACGAGCTGGCCATTGTTAATATAAAACAAACATCGTGTACCAAGTAGGTATAAACTTCTAATAGAGGAGACTTTCTGAATACATTCCCGAATACAATCCTCACGGTCAAACCACCATAAGATTAGCGGTAGCAGCTACATGGTGGAGTAGATGTCAGGTGTGTAAGCAAGCGCCTGCTGGTCGTGCGCGAGGTCGCAGCAGGCGCAGCGCAGTCAGCGCGGCGGGCGGCGCGCCACCCTCAGCAGCACGGGCCCGGCGCGCACGTCCTTGAACAGGCGGATGGCCTCCCCGTGAGTCAGACCCGCCGTGCAGCGACCGTTCACTGACAGGATCTCGTCACCTGGAGATGGTTATTAAAAATACAATTTTGAAAAAAGTCCTGAATAATATATAGGGTGACTGGTAATTAGTGACCGATACCTAAACACGTGATTGTACTCATGATAACAAACAACTTTTACTATGGGACCAAACCTGAATTCTCGAAAAAAATCTGCTGTTCAGTATCTACATTTTGACCAGTTAGGCGAACATAAATGACTGAACAGCAGATTTTTTTCCCGAATTCAGGTTTGGTCCCATAGTAAAAGTTGTTTGTTATCATGAGTACAATCACGTGTTTAGGTATCGGTCACTAATTACCAGTCACCCTATATGTCATCTACAACGTTTAACGTTAAATGCGCAAAACCAGAGGGGCAATTCTCGTAATTTTAAGAACGTTCTCAGTCTGATCTCAGTCTCAATCTGTCAAAAATACCTCTAGTTTCCCTACATTTTGACAAGTTTTTGACATTTGTCTGTCGCTGAGATGAGACTGCGACTAAATTTTGAATGTTTTAAATTACGAGAATAGGCAGCTGATAATAGTTTGTTCATAATTGACTACTGAATCGATTTCAAAATTATGTATTTTGCCATACTATCCGTCGATTGAGCAGCGTCGTCAAAGAAAAATTAACTCTTATTTTAAAGCAATAAGACTCAATTTTGAATGCATAAAGTAATACTAGGATCAACACGATTTTCTTAATAATAATAGTTAGCTTTAAAAAAAATAGTTTTATCAATCGTATTATGCTTTTAACTCAATACTCTAATTGGGGTGTATGAGGTTTTGCGTTAATTGTGTTACACATTGTAAATACAGACGTGTACCTAATAGTATACCAACATTTCGTCAGTTATGTAATAGGGAAATATTGCCATCAACAGGTTCACGAATCCAGGCTGCTACTGAGAAATTTCCGACGAAAAATCCCAATAACACTTTGCCTGATTTGGGAATCGAACCCAGGATGTCATGCTCAGCAATAGCGCTTGCGACCATTAGACCGACGTGAAATCCTACTTCCTACTAATATTATAAATGCGAAAGTTTGTGAGGATGGATGGATGGATGTTGGTTACTCTTTCACGCAAAAACTACTGAACGGATTTTGATGAAACTTTACAGTAATATAGTTTATACATCAGAATAACACATAGGATACTTTTTATCCCGATATTCCCACGGGATCAAAACTTACGCGGGTGAAACCGCGGGGCGCAGCTAGTGATAAATAAATAAGTGCTATAAAAATGCCAAATAATTTGATGCGTAGCCCCAAAAGCGAACTTTAATGCTTCTGCCTTAGTGATTAAGTTGGAAAAAATCACCATCCAGCAGCTACGGTTTCATCTTAAAAGTTACAGCTCGTTACTCAGTAAATCGCAGTCTGCAGTAACTTTCCTGATAAGGATGATAATGGCCATTCCTACACCTTTTTTATGAGCAGAAAACGCTTTAATTATGTCTAAGCCATTACCCCAATTTCACAGTCCTTATCTGAGCGCGGACTCCATAAATGAAAATGAACCAAGATAATTATGCCAGACATTCGTCAATTTAAAATCTTTTTAATTAGGAGCTTTTAATATTTGACCAAATACTTTTAATAGCGTATCAAAAGTATGGAAAATGTTGGGGTTCTACTAGGAATTACATTTGGCACATTTTTGTTTTATATAAAATGTCTGTAGATATTCATACTACTAATTCTCCGTCGTTGGATTTTGGCTTTGAAAAAATCCCAGTAAAAACAATATTAAAAATTATTAGATGGGTTTCCACTGGGTGTGTGGGGTGTAGGATTACACCTAAATCTTAGCTCAACCTATGTACTTAACTGCTAATATTTAAACGAAAAGATGAAAGCATCCAAAGCCAAATATCCTTTCAAGAAACGGGAAATAAAATAAACACTTTATCTGTATTTTCTGTTTGAAGACAAACTTGTTTTTGATGTTTTTAGGTGTAAATGGAGACACATTAAAAACACGTTTGTCCTCTTTCTTTACGACATGAGTATTAAAATTGTACTTAATGTCAATGACTGTTTTAGCTAGTGCCTATCTAAGTTTCTGGCATATACCTACCTGTTATAGTACCTATATTCGTCAAATTATTTAGAAATATAGCATATTAAATGAGAAAAAATACAGCCTCTTAGAATGATCATAATAACAAAGAAATCGAACGTTTAACACTTGCATCGTAATTTGTGTTTTTTATTTTTGAAGGTACCTAGTACCTTCGCATTCTACAAGGGCGATCTAATTGCCACGTGCCAGTGCTAATTAGCAGGGCCGTTTGCTCAACTGAACATAACCTTAAATTGTTATTTATAGCGAACAAACAGCAGGTGTAAGTAACAGTTAGGTAATACCTACAACATGCAGCTGTCGTGCAACAGTCGCCGAGGAATTTTCTGGTGGTTGGCATTAATAAAAGTTACGGCTTGTTTTGACGAACAAATGTTTGTTATTAAATGGGAAGTTGATGGATTTACTAATGAACGTAACATTTAAGTGATGATTCCATCTTCAGAAGTTTTTATTATAAAACATAGTTAGACGGAAACAAACTATCAACGTAACTCAGGCTAACGCACCTTTTCGGTTTATTGATTGCAATCGACTGCCCATAAATCATAAATCGGATCATGAGGCGTCTGATAACCAAAGGTAAACAATAGCAAACGTTAAAATCTGAGTCAAGTAAATAATAATATAGTTTTGATTATAAAACGTACCTTCTCTGAGTGCAGATTCAGCTGCCTGGCCATTATTGAAAATGGTTTTGACAAAAATGCCCATGTCTCCGCGCGGTGAGTCCCGCCCACCCACGATGCTGAATCCGAGACCTTTTCCGCCGG
The DNA here is from genome assembly GCA_949316385.1 of Globia sparganii. Taxonomy (NCBI): domain Eukaryota; kingdom Metazoa; phylum Arthropoda; class Insecta; order Lepidoptera; family Noctuidae; genus Globia; species Globia sparganii. The sequence continues at coordinate 13,032,284 of OX438653.1, read as the reverse complement.
CTGACTTTGTAAACCGCACCTGCAATATTATTAAAGGTCAGCTTGATAACATGACACTTACAAATTACAAGGATATTAAGAATTTAGTTCATACTAATGAATGTCAACCTATAATGTAGTTCATACCTCAAAAGTGTGTGTATCTCGAGGTTCAGGAGCTGGCGGCCGCTTTCCCGTCTGTGTAGATACAGGCGGCGCGGGAGGCGGCCGCGCTGATCTGGGAGTCGCACTCACACGTAACTCTGCCACACCTTTCCTCAACTGCTGCATCGGCTCCTGCCGTGATTGAACCCGTGGCAATCTATACGGCTCCTCCCATAATCTCTGGGAAGCTTCACATGGAAGCCGATTGTATCCATTTCTATACGGGACATCTAATTCTACATTTTCACTGTAGGGTCGACGACTTCTTCCCTCTGAACTATTCTTCCTTCTTTCAGGCACATAAGTATAGTCAATCACATCTCGGCTTTCGTCTTCTTGACTTATGAGAGGTGTACGGTCTCTTTGTGCTGCAGCTTCTTTAGCTGCTCTGTAAACGTTTGGTGAACTACACCGCCTGCGTACTGACTGCGCCGAATGGCGCGGTGGTGACGGTGACGGTGGATGCCGTGTTGCTGTAGGACTAGGAACGTAGAAAGTGGACGGCTGTTGTGGTGGTGGTGCCAGGACGTCGTGTGCGGATAGTGCTCGCCGCCGCAGCCCACCGCCAAGCTTTCCTAAAGCACGAAGCAAATCTGGAGCACCACTTGTCACACGAAGTGACGCTGTAGTGTAAACTTTCCCTCGATGTCGGAATGATAACTTGGAAGGCGGTGCAGGGGAGCAGTGCGGTGGGGGCCTTGGTGGAGAAGGTGAGCAGCGCACAGGACTTGGCTCTCGGTTCCCGGAGCCAGGCCGTAATCGTGAACACCGACGACGAAGTTTTCGCCATCTTTGAGACAAGTTAGCGTTCCATCCTTCTTCTGAAAAGACAATATTACATTCGATATAAGAACTGGACTGAATTTAAATTTTTTGTCAGTTAAATTACAAAGGTTTTTAAAAGTAATAAAGAATACGACAGCTCTATTCTTGCGAATGTAAGTACTCGTAGTTGGAAGTCAAATCTAACATCTTCCAGTTAATGTTCTAAATAAACCGAGCGAATGACTTATGTAAATGACAGTAACGACGTATATGGTGTTATGACACATAAGGAAGTTAGTTACCTTTCTTGTTGGTGTCGGCGTCGGAGGCGTAGTCGTGCGCGCGTGGGGGCGGCGCGGGTGGAGACGCGGGCGCAGCGAAGCTGTGGCGCAGCGGCGTCATGCGCAGCAGCCGGGGACGGTCGCCGCCACCGCCGCGGGAACCCCACGCAGGGGCGCCCATTGTTATCTAACCCCTGAAAAAACGATGCAGGGAATTGTTTAATAAATCTGCCTAAAAACAATAAATATCTGTCATACATGACATACTTTAAACTAGGTTTAAAATAATATATTTTTATGCTTTTCAGCTACATCTTTTCATTCACGTTAAATGGTACATGTTAATTTTTGAAATGCCTTTAAATGTTGTTTTAATTTCAATCGATTTCTTTTCTCAATGCTCATTAAAGTTTGATTACCAAAAGGTAAGTGTAAGTATTTTATTAGGACAAATTTTAAAAGGCGAAGCCCAGTAAGATTCCATTGCGGAATTGTGGACAAAGTAGGTTGATCGGTACTCATAGTCGTGATTACTGTAGTTGGGCTTAATAAACGTGAGCCATCACGCACCGCTAAATATAGTAAGTAACCACTTGTGCTTATTAGAAGCTCGATATAATTAGATGTGGCTTATGCCCACTAACTCTTAAGAGGGACTTCCAGCTTAACAGGCATGTATGAATTAAAAGTTTATAAGTATTTTAAAACTGGTAGCGGTTGAGGATTATAGAGGCATAAACATTGACCACGGGGCCTCCCACACGGCGTGGGTTTAGGTCGGCAAACAACGACGTCCGGTCACCGGAGCCCTGTCGCATAACTTCAACAATTATGTCTAGTCGTGACCTACATAGTTAGGTAGTAAAATATGCGTTACTCGCGACTAGGCTACGCCGAAACCAAGGGCCATGTCACGAGTCATAATATATGTGTTATCCTTCAGAATAATATATTTCGTTCATTCATCTAGGCGTTAAACAATGTACGTACTTAGTAAATCATGCTACGACGTTTTTGTCTTATAAAATTGTCGTGAGAAACACGTGAATTGCTTATTAAGTTTCAGTTCTAATAATACATGCATTACTCATACCTTCCACATGTTAATTATAGACTCACATTAAGCCGTTTACTATCTTAGACAGATGTTATTGTAATTAGAATCAAACCCAAACAACGTTTCGTCTGACTTAAGTAGGAGCTGTGGAGCGGTACCTCTTGCGGATATCCGCTCCGCCAGACTCACCCACCACTCATACTAAATAGTTGAGGCGTACTTGATGCACTTTATGCCATCTATCGTTTTATTTTTTAATGGCCATGAGGTAATTATAATTTATAACCGATTATTTGATGGTTGGCTGAACAGAGCTCGCATGCGCTGCGATGTTTAACGACTAGTTATGATTTGTGTTCAGTGTGGACTGTGCACTAAAACAGTAGGTGTACCGAATATTCCTATTACACCGACTGTGGTATTGAATGCACGTAGTAAAGGAATTCCTTATCGATATATCAGAACAAGGAGTTCCTCTAATGTAATAATGTCAATAAACCCTTTAGACGGGTCTCTATTTCTGAACATGCAAGCTCAACTTGGCCGATATTGTCAGCCATGTCACAGGAATATTTACTTTTGAGGAAACGTGCAAACTTTACAAAGCCAATTTATCCTCAGTCCAAGAATGGTAGAGCTTAGTTACTTTCAAGTTAAAGTACATAATAATATAAGGATATACTTAAGTGCACGTTTGTGGAGAGCAGGATGATATTAGGTCTCGGGGGATATGTAGACTTGTAGACACCGTGAGGACACTGGTAAGTAATTAAATTCCCGGATACTGATCCCAAGGGTGAACTTTACGACCGATAAAGGGCTCTGCGGTCTAATAAAAAACAAGGGGACGGTATTTATATTGGATTTGACCAGCTCTTTGAAATGGAGTCTATTCAGAATATCAAATGAACAATGGCGTACGCACGCAACTGTCGTTTCATTCCATTCATGAGTTTTGAAATATCTAGAATAAAAAAATATTTTTATTATTACAAAACATATAATCATATTATATTCCAATGACTAATACAAGCTCTTTAGAGTAATTAAACTGCGCTAATCTCAAATTCGAGAGCGACGTAAATATATATTTAATTAAGAGAATGATTCATTATATTCTCCGTAATACAAAGCTAATTCATTTTAAATACAATTTGTTAATATACATGTGTCACACGAAACTATGAAATTGTGTTTCTAACTTGTTGGTGACCAATTGGTGCGTCCTATCAATACCGGACTAAAAGCGTTGTACAGTTCATCAAAGTACAGTTTTGTTGTACAAAACCATAACATTTAGTCGACTAGTTTATCTAGTTAGCTACAGTAGAGGAAATTGGCGTTAATTTTGCCAGCGCAGTACCGTTGCGAGCCGAATTTGGCGTCGCTTGCGCCGCCGCCGATTCGCTGGTCACTGATCTTCCGGTCACTCGCTCTACTGTCATTGCCAGTTACGGAAGTGGCAGCATTTATAACCCTTAAAAATGTTCTTGTTAATCAGCGTGTTTGAAGCGATAATAATGGCGTTGCGTTGGCGCCTCAATATGTCTGACATGGTTAAAGAGACATCAATGGAGACGCGTTGAAATCGTAACAGGTTTCTCCCACGCTTTTGTTACGAGCAGTTTGGGATACTTTTTACTATAAAACCAGCCATGATCTCGTTTGACGACAATAGATCTATTAAATCTAAGCTTTCCTGTATTGTTTGTGCGCTATTAGTAGACGGCGTGATGCAATTTTTAATAAGCAGTTCTATTAAAGTTCTTACACAAACATAACTTAGTCAGATTCTAATAGTATAAGTACAAATATAATTTGCAACACACCAAATAACGTGGTGAATGTGGTCATATCCTTAATATGTACAATTGTTCTACTCGGCACACTTCTTGACTCAAGGAAATCAGAATTTGTGGTAATTCTATGAATTGCAGCTTTAAAACACATTGCACACACACAAACAAGCAATTAATTTGAAAAGCCATTCAGTCTCTGCAGTAAAACACATAGGTAAACAAAATGAGCAGTTGTCCCCAAATGAGTACGTGACAAAATCAAAAGCAGATTTCGTAGCATCAGCAGATGGGTGAGGACGGGGACACGGACGACTCAATTGTTCCCTTGCGGCTCTTTTGAACTCAAGTGGACCGCCATTAAAGCCTGAATCCATTAGTTGTTCATTCCACGGGAGTTTAAGTGTTCTCGACCGCCTCAATGCGATGTGTGAACCGGCAAAATAACAGTGTCTATCCGTTATCAGGACATCGATTCAACCTAGACAGCTCTCTAATCAATTAAAAGTTAAGATTGCGAAGAAACTACAGTTTCAAAATTAGTTACATTCAATATTCTTCGTTTGCCCAGAATGCCTGAAAATTGTAGCCACCATATTATTCTCGTTATGCTATTATTATTTAAAATGTAGGTAATAGATTAATATCTCGGTTGATCATTAAGGTCAAGAATATAAAGCAAACCATATCGTTATACTTTTATTATGAGTTACAGTTCTTTAGTTTGTTCTAGACCTAGATTATCAACTTATTGGCACTGAGACAAGTCACTCGGTCGTACAATATTGTTGTTGGAATTTATGGCTAATATAACGTAACTGTTTGGTGGGCATGTTGCACCCACACTTATTAACCAAACTAAGATTTATGCGTAAGTTCTACGAGAGCGATAGTGGCACAATAGGCCCTAAGGAATGTGACCCGCGTTTTGTTCGTTACCTACATCAGCGTCGCCCCTTTCATATTATCAATTCATAGTGTGAAGGACCATGATGTAATAATAATATCTACTTATCAAACCCACTACTTAAAAGGCGTGAATCAACGATTCTTTTATATGTGTATTATATTGGCTTCGTCCAAACAAAGAGACGGTTAACTATACATAGATGGTTAGTAAGCATAATATCTTGTTTAAAACTTGTAATAAGTTCAATTCAGGATCGACGAATACTAGAATGAATATAAACATAAGTCGTTGAGCCGTTGCTTTAATTATTTCACGCTTTTCCGATAAGCTATGATTAAAACTACACATAAAATTACTAGATATTTTTCTATCAAATATAAAATGGCAAAGTCTGTATTTTCCTCAATAATAAGCTAATGAAAACAATATCTTTACTGGAAAAATATGGTTTACCACAAAATAACCGCGAGAAGCTCTGAAAATAAAATTAGGTATCAAACTCATGCCATAAATGCAATTATCAGAAAAACAATAAGACAAAACGACGCTGGTGATCACTGCGCAGTTTGGAAATACATAGTAACCTTTTCGAGCAGTTTATAGCGTTATTTATAATTTATATGAACAAGTAGGCCGGCTACGGTATTGCAATACGGTAGATCTGCAGTAACATTGTTTGCAGTGGAATTAAGAATCTACCCGCGCTCTACATCTCAGCTCATCGAACGAATCTGGGAAATTGCTTCTCGCTCTTTCTATTATGATGTTCATCGTTATTTACTATCATATTTTTTTCTCAGGAGAAATCAGTTGCTCTGATTTCATTGTTGTACAAGTAAGCCTTCAAATCATGTTCCGCACAATAGAAGCAGAACAAATGAACACAAATTAAACACTTACCGTAACCGGTTCTAATTATAATATCGTGAATATTCATTGTTTGTGGAATAGGTATGCAAAGTATTCATTAAGATTTATATTTATAATTATTCTAAAGTCATTTGTGGAGTGCATGAAGTAAAAAGAACAACAAAAGAGCGTTGAAAAATCCTTTTGACGATGACATCAAGTTATATGCGCTAATGTTTTGAAGTATATAACAATTTTACTTAGAAATAAGGAAAATTGTACAACAACGTTTTCAATTGATGTGGTCATTGACTCTTTTACTTCAAAGGTGATTGATCAGGCATCAAACGAAAATATCGATGAGACTTTTGTACCAGTTTACTCTCATAAACTTACACAAGGAGGTATGTGTAAGGCATGTCCAGTATAGGTAATTTTCTCCATTCATAGAAATATTAGCATAGAAAAAATTACATTTCTGTAAGTGAAAAAGTATGCCTATGCATCTTTTATGTGTATTTATCACACATTTAATGTATTCACAGTGTATGTGTATGTACACACATATTCTACATGACAATGGGTATGAGCTGAAACGTATGAACTTCCTAATATGACACACTCGTTGAATGGAAACCGCGTCATTAAAATAACAAATAAGTATGCTGAATCTAAAATGGAGAGTCGAAAACTAACCATGGTATGGAAAAATTGGGCAATGCATCGATATAAAATAAAACGTTGTTTAGTCATAGAATTAACAGAATACTTAGTGCATCGGTCAATACATACAAAACAATAACATGAGTGCGATGTCTACAGGATTTCCCTGAAATACACCACCATTTTCCTAAAAGTTGCCTAAAGATCCAGTGCACTACCTAAACGGTGTTGCTAAAGTTTTGCTGTGGTGAGTAAAAATAAAAAATTAACATTAATTTCTATTTTCCAGCAGTTTTACTTTCTGCTTTTCCAGATAAACATGAATGAAAAAGCACACTACGATATATGTTATTCGACATGTGAAACTGTTTTATAAATACGTGGGTTATACTGTGCTCATATAGTATGTCAGTCCGTTTCAAGTTTCAATTGATGGATCACTGACGGCCGCAATTTTCGCCGCCAGTAACGATGTCGTATGTAGGACATCGTACAGGGTTTCGCAAGAGTAAAAGCACAGTAAAAGTAAATTTATATAAACAGGTGAAATCATGTAGGTACATGTTATGTTATGTTTTTACAAAACACTGCTGTTTTAAGTCAGAAATATTTTTTATGAGAACATAATTTGTCACGCCTAATTTCGAATTTGTAAACTGTAGATTTTTAAGTATAAAATGGAGTCTTATCGCGGATTCTTTTAATGGAATCATGAATTGTTATATTATGAGTTAATAGGTAGCCAGAGTTAGACCTTGATAATATTTGCGTAAGTTTGCATATATTTAGAAAGCCAGTGAAAAATATTGTTATTAAAATGAATCAATTGTGTTACACTGTGACGAGCAATGTTCATTCGAGATACCTATTATTACGATATTCTATGTTCTATGCTTATAATTAAAATTTTTCGAAGACTGTATAAATAATGAAAGAGTAACATGAGTAGAAAATGTTATGGTGTATAGTTACCATTTGCTACATGACATTCCCACAAACAACCTATGACGGTATATTTAATCTCCAAATGGATTTTACTATTCATTAACATAGACGTATACTGTGTCATCTGCTTATTCATTAGGTTTTATGTATCTAACACAATGTATAAATAAGTACCTATGTATCTAGGTAACTTTCTTTCGTCATCAGTTGCCAGTAAAGTCTTAATGAAGACATAATTACTATTTCCATATCTACAATTGTTATCTCTTCAAGCTGTATTTGGTCCATGAGAGCCCTACTTTTTTTTTTTTTGTGGATGGGAAATCATCCAATGACCCCTCCCGCTCTGGGTGGAGCAGAAGGGAGTGTCAGACTCTTACTGACTAAAACCCACCCGTGTTCCTTCCTTAGCCCTTTGTGTTCCGGGGTAGCGGTAACCCTTTCGGACAATCCCGCTGCCCCGGCAGGCTTCGGCCCTTTCGGGCCCCTTCCTTATGCTGACATCTCTTTGAGACGCGCGTGGAACACGTACGCGCCGTCCGGCACGGGCCTGGTCCTGATCGGACGGAGAGTTACCCATTACTCTCCGCCCGCAGGCCCGCGCCTACGGTGGCCGGGAGTCGTCTCGCGGCTCCCGACGCCCGGGGCGTCTCCCGCGGCGGCTGGGACGTGAGGCCCTCTCCCTCAGCCGTCCCGCCACCTCCTTCGCTAGCATGACTGCTTCGCAGAAGGAGGTGACTGCCTCCCACTCCCTCTCGCCCCGGACCATGGCTTGAACCAGGGCCGGGCGCGAGAGGTCGCCGCCGCCGCCGATCGCCTCTGCGAGAACACGGCGGTGCTCCGCCCAATTGGGGCATACCGCCACCGTATGCTCCACCGTGTCCTCCGGGCGACCCTCGCAGTGGTGACACCCGGGCGTATCCTCCCGCCCGATAATGTGCAGGTACCTCCCGAAACACCCGTGTCCGGTGAGGACCTGCGTCAGGCGGTAGGTGAGGGCGCCGTGGCGCCTCTCTAGCCACTCCTCAAAGAGGGGTCTTACCGCCGCTATCGCGGCGTGCCCTGCGCTGGGTTGCGACAGTCGCTCTTTCCATGCCGCCATGAGATCGCGCCGGAGGTCGGTCCGCTCCGCTGCGATTTGCCGCGGAAGCGGAGTTTCCCCCCGGCGTAGTGCCTCCGCGCGCCACTCGTACAGGCGCGCGAGGACTATCGCCTCCAGATCCCACGGCGGCAGTCCGGCAAGGAGGCTTGCCGCCTCGCCCGAGATCGTGCGGTACCCCCGGATTAGCCTTACGGCTACCACCTTCTATGAGAGCCCTACTTACATGTAGTTTCGTTAAATAAAGACGTCATTGTCTAGATTATCGGCGTGGGAGACCCGGAATATACGGCGATGTGTTTATCATACTGGACTATACCTACCATACAGTAGGTTCATTAAAATTATATCAGCCGCGAATCATCTCGTGTGAGTTTTAGGTGCGAAGACACAATCTACTTGATAAAAATCCACTGACAACGTACAGCCTAAACCGCTAGGTCCTGGAAGCATCAAAATTTTGCAAAAGAGTTAACGAAAGTGAGCACTAAGGAAGGATTTTTTTAAATTCATCCCGCAAAGAGGTTAAATAGGGGATGAAAGTTTGTACGATAGTTCGTCTTTTTTGCCGATGGGAAATCCTATCGGGCACAAGGCTTTTTAGTTAATAATGCTCAAGACATTAATGGATTACTTTTTTATCCTCTACAAAACCTTTATTATAAAAGTATGTCAACTATGAACTTCTTCAAAATCAACCGATGTTGAGTAGAGGATTATGATTTCACATTGCGATTAAATTGTGATGCCAATAGAATACACAGTCACGTGATCGAATTTCAGAAATTATTTTGCTCTACACTCCTCAAATTTTTTGGGTATGATATGAATTTACGACATTGTTTCAATCTATTATTGCTGAAATTCTGTTAATTAATATTTTTAGTTAGCAATTTTGATATACAAATATCAGAAATATATGGCTCCCATTCCGTTTTTGTTTAAATAAAAACAGCTATGTAAAGTTTTAATAATTAATTAAAAGCTAAGCATGCTATTAAGCTGTTACTCTATTATTTTAGATGGATGACTGTACAATTCATGTAGATAATTTAATACCTATTAAGATAAGGAAGTACCTACAGGATATTATGTGGTCATATTGTTTTTGTTTTCGTAAAGTGTGTTTACAATATTCTTTTGCTTGGAAAACAGGAAAGTATATAACAATAATGCCGTTTTTGACGACATAACAGACAACAGTAGTGGGTACCTAAAAGTTGGCAAAATAGATAGACGAATACCTTAGGGATTACAATACTCAATTTCACTGCATTGGTGGAACTCATGTTTTCATTTGCCCATATCATAGATGTTTATAATTTTGACTTCAATGATTTTCTTCTTGCATATTATTGGCTTTTTAATGGCATTGTTATTGGAAAATTCGATGTGATTCAACATTATTTATGGAACGAATGCATTATTGCATGTGTTTCCTATGAACAATGACGAAAAATTATTCTCGCATCAAACACATTGTTTTTGAATAAATTGAAAATGACGTAGGTATATTTGTGTTTAATTTTATTGTGTAGTCACCTATTTATCACAAATGCATGTTATATAGGGAACTGCCTGGTTAGATATTATTATTGTTTACATTTTCCTGGACCACGTAATTGTATGCGTAGGAGTATTGACGCCAGTCCTCACTGAAGGTTATTTTGTGCCGGAACTGGCCATAGCCGTTTAGGGTCAGCCTGCAAAAGGCAGTTAGGCAGTTTTCCTTTATTGTTAACTTGTTGTTTGTTTAATAAAAATAATTTTGACTAATAATATTTTTACCACAGATGAACCGAGTCAGCTATATTATCAGTCATTGTGTACATAAAGCTGACTAAACAATAATAGTCATGATGCTATTGCGGTTAGAGACTGATCACTAGTTTATTGAATGAACGTCTCATAACAAGTACCTACGTACAAGTACTTACATATGCGCGTGACTACAGATGCTTCGAAAGGTTAGAAACGTTAAAATTCATGTCAGAATAATAAAGCCCGTCAAATGTTATATTGCACACTGCACTCTCGGCGGTTGGTATAGATCAAGGACTTTCGAAATATGGAAGTAACTATCCAATGATTTGATTGTTGGGATTCCAATTAATGCAAAATTAAAAAAGATCTCTATTATCTGTTATTAAGTATTTTTTTTGCTATTATAATGATCTCCCTGATATTTAAAAATAATAAAAACAAATTTAGAGTTTCAGCTGCTTAACAATCGATTTCAATAGACTGCACTTTCTTTTTTGTTGCTGTCTTGATACAGATTTTGCGCCCACGGTATGCTCAGATTTTGCTATATATGCTCTACAGTAATAGATTTAGCGGATGTCAATGGAAATAAGCCTTAAAAGAACAATTAATTGAGTAGCCACCTTTTGAATTTGTTACTAATCTTTTAGCCCACACTTACTGGCTATAATCGGTAAAATTTGTTTGTGTCTGTGGTAATAAAAAAGAACCCCGTTTCCATTTTAGGTAGCTGCCGTTTTAAAGATGCAACGTTTTGATTTTTAAATAATTTTTGTGTGACATCCGGTTGTAACGGTTTTCAATACATATTCCCAATTTCCCATCCTATATTGTATAGATTTCGTCTGTAGATTCTATCAGTCTGATCGTCGTAGTGTTTCATGATATTCAAAGCAATAAATTATCACAACAATTGTTCAAAACTTTATCAGACCAGGTCAGGATAGCAGAACAGCCCAGCTGTTGTCAAATTCAGGCTGCCAAACTAATGGCTATAATCTCCTATATCATTTGCACAACAATATCACCTAAATGCCTCCTAGAGATTAATCGCTCTAATGGATTGATGCAAGTCACAATAAGAACCGCAACATGCATACGGTATACGTAATAAAAGAGGGTGCGGGATGAATGCACGGCGCTGACGGTGCACAATTAACATTACCATTTAATCAAGAGAGAATAAATCTTATTTCGAAGCAATAAGGGCTTTGAAAACTGTATACAATTTTTGGTACGTTTGTCTGCTGGAGTGTGGCGGGCGAGGGTTCAAACTATGAGGGAGCGTAGAAAAGCAACGAACGATACGTTATTTTTTGTGCAAATATTTTTCAAGCATTTATTTATCTTTTTCCAGGTGTCTGAACTAGAGATATTCAATATTGAATCAGAAATAACAAAATTAGAAACTGAATTTGTTTACATTTGATTGAAAATAATTAAAATACGTTTTAATAAAGTAGGTAGTCTTCTATAAAAGTATATCATCCACAATAACTTAATACTTTAGAGCCAAAAGAAGATTAAATTCAAATATAGCAGTAAGAAAAGCGATTTCTTTTATTAGACACATTTAAATAAAATAACCACATGACCCACAAATCAAATTGCAGTATTGGTCTTGCTCAGGAACACAGGTTCAATTTGGCTAACAAGAAATTGAATAGAATAATAAGTTTACTCAATTAAATATGTAACCTCAAGTTAAATAATAAACTATTTTGCAACTAACGAATAAAAATAACGCTTACCTTAAAAAATATAGCAGAATTTATCCAAATTGTCTACGTCCGGTGGGCACGTTAATTTTAAAAATGATACCATGGCGGTTACTAAACTTGAAAATTAATTTACATACACTGTCTGCACAGACACTGCAATAATGCACTCAATTGTACCAAGATATCGATCGTGACGTAACGAAAATGCACACGATCACAAGCCGGTACGCGCGCTGCACTGTCGCACGTTCGTCTATAGCGAATGTCGAATTAATACTAACATAACCTCAAATTTACGCGCGCCGCTCGAGAAATTGTTTAAGCTGTCCAACTATAAATGGGGTTCAGTTGTGAAGAAGAAGGAAATACGACGAATCTCATGAGAGACAAAGAGAGAATGTCGACAAAGGTGTATTGTGATGGGGGAGCCGACTGTACTACGATAGCGTTTCTCGTTAACGGCGGCGTCCTATAATATTTAAAATAAAAACAAATGTACACTTAATTTTTAGTAAAAATGGCAGGTGTCTCTGAATGGATATAAATTGAATTAAAACAAACGGCATACCTACTTGGAATATAGAATGTCGATCAAGTTATTTACGTTATAATTTTAATTACTATAAACACGAATCTGACCTCGTGTATTAATTCACAATACATTGTGATCTACATTCACAATATCTCGACAACAACACACCTATATTGATAACACACGATATCGTGCTGAATGAATACCACCATACAGGAATTATATTTCCATAGAACTCTTGCGTAACGGCTTTAAAGTTTAAATAAAACATGTGCAGTCAACATATTTAGCAAGTGGCACTTGAGCGTCACGACAAGTTGATGACAAAAATCTTTTATTGCGTAGCGATGGTGTAGTACCTGCGCAGTACGCACCGTCTGGGGCCACGGGGACCCATTCCCAACCCATAGAAACCATTGAAGCGTGAGGAATGAATGATTTTAAACAGCCAACTAACAAATACCTGCTTTAAATTCTTCCCACTTCGTGTAATCTGCTTCGGCTTTTTTGTACGTTCTATTGTTTTTGTTATTACCTTGTTTAAAATTAAGCCGATTAAGCGCTGATGAAATTCACCCTAAATGAATATTTTTCTAAGAAGTTATTAAAGCTCGGATTAAAGTAAATGCTGGCCGTGTTACTGTTTAACTCCAATTCTGAAAATGTTTACTTTAGATATTATTAAATTCACTGCACGATGTGCATCGCAATTTATACAGTACTAGCGACCCGTCCCGACTCCGCACGGCTGAAAAAAAAAAGAAAATAAATAGCCTATATTAATCAGTGATAATGTAGCATTCAAATGGTGAATGAATTTTTAAAAACGATCCAGTACTTTTTGAGCCTTTTCGTTACAAATATACTTACATACAAATCTTTCCTCTTTATAATATTAGTATCAATTATTATACAGTATGTAATTTCTAGCAATAAAATGCCGTCATTGACTCTGGAAACTGCGGAGTACCTTTCTTTGAATAATTAGTTTTAATTATTGAAGAGTGAAAGATAAGGGCAAGGTCTGTAATAAGTCCGTGGGAGGAGAGCCCACACGGCACACCGTCTCGCGCCTCACATCGGCGCCCGCAAGGCTGACTTATTATTTTATCTAAGTGCAAACAAACGCGCGTTTCGAAGAATGGGATAGGAATTCACATAAGTACTTATGTCACATATTATATAGTAGAGTTATTTTTTACCTACTATGTCATCGATGTGGTCATGTTTATTTAACTTAGAAAGAATGGGAACATATTAAATTCTTAAACGTTGACAACGGATGTACGATTACTGATTATTTGAATCAGTAATCATACATCCGTTTACAATTTTTAAAACGAAATGAACTCAAATCCTTTAAACCGTTTCATTTACCCATCGATATAACTTTACAGCTCTATTCTCTACACATAAATATTTATTGAATGCTTAACATAAAATTAACAGCGTTTAATATTTAGCAGGCCTCCTTGACCTGAATGACCTTTATAAGGTATTTGTCAAGTCCATAAAAGTAAGGGGCTTAACGAGCGTGTGTTGACTGGGGAACGTAGCCACAGTAGATAAATACGTAGCGGTCGCGGTGGCGCGTGTATCCTGCGTGCGCGCCGCGTCGGGCGGAGGGGGCACGCGCACGACTGACAGAATGCGTGTTTTGCTGGCCATGTTACCTCACAAATGTAGCATGTTCCCTACACACACATATCAACTTTATGTAAACAAAAGGTCCTGTTATGCCAAACAACACGTCCGATACATTACTTCTTAAGGATTAAAGTTGAAGACAAAAGCCAATTTTCAATCCAAAATAATTTGACAATTATCGATCCCTAAGCCCAGTACGGAAAATTTATAGAAACCGATCATGTATTACGTAGACCCACATGTGAGATCGACAGATAGACTGTATGGTGTTGTGGTTTTGAACCCGCCTGTAGGTGTGGGCGGGTGGTTTATTTTATTAAGACCCTTCTAAACACAACGAACAGTGACGAAGGCGTTTAAATGGCGCCGAAGAATTTCTGTTTATATTAAGATACAAAGCATTAATAGCTATACACGCATCAGCTAATTAGCTGCTAGTGTGTTTAACCAAATAAAGATGCAAAATTAATTCGGAAAACCCTCTGATACCTGTCCAATAACATTAAACTTACTGATAACTACTGAACTCTACAAAAACGAATGGCAAAAAGTCGACACAAACAAAGGTACGAGTAACGAATTGATAAGGATATTCTCAAGACTTTAGATATCTACTGAGCACACAGTACACCGACTGATAAATAATTTTCTACGTCGCATGTGTAAGTAATCAGCTTTGTTTTAATTCAGACTTGCCGGTCGTGTTATTGTTCCGGGCGGGTGCGTTGCACGGAAGCCGTTTGGTCGTAATCACGATTACAGGCGGGGAGCATATTATGCGTTCTAAACTTCAAACATTCGTATGTTAACATTGCTCTAAGCTTATTATTATTGGATTGAACGTGTACTGTAATACCTGTTTGATTATGCGACGGAATAACTATCGTTTATAGTTCCAATTGTGTTGAACATGAAAACATTGTTCAAATGTAGATCTCCTGCGGTTTTGATATTCTTTCAACATCGTTCTGCGTCTATTTCATACTGTAAATAATTTTTGATTTTAGAAATCGACCTAAGTTTAGATGTTTGTATTCTCAAAACCCTCTTCAGCAGAGGAGCACGCCAAACTAAAAATGTCAAGAAACTTCAAAAGATACTTTCCGCATTGATTTATATAAGTTTCTTTATGTCGGACAGGAAAAGCTCGGTGGTCGGTCTTTGATACACACAGACAGACACCCACACTCATCATTTCTGTTTAAGTTGAACAGCAAAGATACATCAACAAACACCACTCAGTTTAAGAACTTCTCGGAATTTCTTTAGGTACCACTCCCGTGGAATGTCTATAGGTTAGCTATAACAACTTGAAATAATAGAATTCCACCAAAAACGTTGTCATGTAAAATTTTGCCAAGCCTATGGCTCGCACTGTCAATAAGTTAAGATCTCATGTAGAGCCAAGCTTCTAACGCTACACGCCCTAAATCTGCAATACAAGCCCTAACTTCACAAACTCTACACCAGTCAAAATATGAGGCTTGGCCGTTTCGTTACTACAAGAACTATTGTGTAACACTATACCAGAAAAGTAATGAACAGTCATTTTTTTTACCTTACGCCCATGTGATAATAGGGGATATATGATAAGAATAAAATACATATTTATATTTTATTTTTATCATATCCCCCTATATAAATTTTCAGACTTCAAAATTTGCGGAAGTCTCATACAAACTTCCATCCCCTAGTTTAAGGGGTTAGGTGGTAAAAGTTCCAAGTCTTAGAATTTTTTGTGGTTTGTGTACTAATACTAGCTTACATACCAAATTTCAGCTTTCTAGAACCTCAGGAAGTACCCTAAGAATTTTGATGACCATCAGTGAGTCAGTGACGAAATCGGCGTTTTTAGATATCAATAAATTCTAAAGTTTATGAGCTTTGTAATTTAAATGTTTAACTAGCTGACCCCGCAAACGTCGTTTTGCAAAAAAAAAATAGATAGTAGCCGATTCTCAGTCCTACTGAATATGCACACAAAATTTCATACAAATCGGTCCAGCCGTTTCGGAGGAGTACGGTAACTAACACTGTGACACGAGAATTTTATATACGAGTATTAGAAAATAAATCTACTATTGACATCATCTCGCGAGAATTTTGTTTATCTGGTATAGTCCAAACCTAAGTTATGAGGGTTCAAAAAAACGACGAAGCGCTTCTAAAAAAGGTAGGTAGAGTGCCCTTGTGATTCGCTTGGTTCGTCTTGGCGATACGTATTCAAATAATAGTACAAATGTTTCCAGTGTTAGTACTTTGGTAGATACCTAATAAATGCACAATGTGCCGTCCAGACTAGGAGCGGCGGCGTTGCGAAGGTTAGACACATTGTCCAATAATGCTATTTGTGTCACTTGAACTTTGTACTGATCAAGGTTTTCGACAGGACAATATGAATATCTATGGCAAACATACAACGAATTCCTAATAGAATAATGAACTAAACAAACGAATCGGAAGATGGCATCGATTACCATCTTTCATGATGGTTTGACATGTTACGTTCATCGATCACTTCTACACAGCCTGCGACTCTTTAATTTTCTTTCACATAATTATGTAGGTGGAAGAGAAAGAGCAAAATTACCAAACGTATTTCGACATTGGCACTACTTTCACAAACTTTTCCTTTGGTTTTCTTTACAAGAAGAGTGTGACATAATAATAGGCCATTCTCCCAGTGATCAAATCATACCTACCCGAGAAAAGCATTTCATGACCAGACTTGAGTTCTCTAATAAGGTTACAAAGGAAAGGGCAGTAGCTGCAAGTAACACCCGATAGCAAAATTATAGACAACTCGCAGTGCAAAACAAAGAAGTTTCTTATACAGCTTTGTCTTAAATAGTTGACGAAATCGATTTTGTAATAAAAATTGTCGGTTGAGAATAGATGTGATGTAAAGTAAGTATAGCGATAACCATTTATTATATCACCAGGTACAACGCATATTTGGCAAGCCTAATTAATGCGAACATTAATAATAACGGTAATTACTCGAAATTTGAAGAAACAATGTGAAATATCAGAACTATTTATGCCCGAGAAAAACGAAATCCCACGGCTACAAGTGAGCTATGTAATCACTACACTAGATCTGAATGATATCATTGCTCTTTGATCCGGGTCGCCTTGGCTGTTTAAACGTCTTACTATAATTAGATATTGTTTTTGCCATTTAAATATCAACAAGCTAAATATAAAGTTGACATGTCAAAAGCTTCTCAAGTGCAAAAAGGACGCTTGTGTTTACTTTTGAATATATTTTGCGCAATCTAATTCTCGTGTGTGCTAAGCAGTTAGTAGGTCGCAACATCGTTTAAAATGACATCGCTTTGTGTTGCTAGCTGTAAACTAGAGTTTTCCATTACCGCTGGATGGCTCAACGTTACGCTGAATGATTCGTGTGAAGAAGCCAACAACTCATTTACTGAGAAGTCTGCACTTCCGTGAGAAACATGTAGAAAATTATTAAAACAAACGGTACATATTCCGGTAGTTATCCGCAGACATTCGACGGATTTTGTTGGCAATTGATATGTTACACATACAAGTTAAATAAATGAAAAAGTATGAACATAAATGACAAAATAATGAGTTTTTGTACACATATTTTATTACAACTTTTTTGTTTCGTGCAATGATATTTTAAATACGTTAATCGATTCGTTCGTTCAACTGTTAACTTTGAAGTAGCAGTTGTATTTTTACCTGACTACGGCGAAGCAAAAAGGAGGGTTATGATTTTGACCGGTATGTATGTATGTATGTTTATCTGTTCCCTCATAACTTCTAAACTACTTGTCATAATTTGACAAATAACGTATCGTTGGAAGCGTCTTGATCGTCCACTAGTTATAGGCTATGTGACATCACATTAAATTGAATATGGCGCCCTCTAGCGGACATAAAATCATGACATAAAAAAAAATTATCATGCCGCGTTGGGTATCAAATGAAAGGGCTTAATTAGCACATTTAAAAAATATATACATATATTGTAAGCTGTTGGTCACGGCTTTGCTTGCATACACCCAATAATTAGGAATAGTTTCTATAAAATCACGCCTCAGATTTGAGCCAAACATATTTATGTATAAGTTAGGTATAATTGTTATCTAGGTACGTCTAAAAGAATTAAATTTAAAGAAAAAAAAATAAACCGCTCTGCATATATTTTATCACGCAATTATAAAAAATTCTACCCCAAAATAATTTAAATAAAAAATAAGTTTAAAAACTAAAACCTGCTGACTACTGAAAACGATGAAACAAGAAAGTACCTTCCCGTGGTCGCATGCCGCTGTACCTACTTATAAGCCATGGAAGCATGCGACCACGGGAAGGCACTTTCTTGTTTCATCGTTTTCAGTAGTCGGGTTTTAGTTTGTAAACGTATTTTTTATTTAAATTATTTTTTTACAATTTCTTACAATTTTCTTAAATCTTTCATTGTGAACCTGCGACAGCAAGTGACCCTGGGAGGTCATTCTTCTTTTACAGTTTGGCAGCTATTGAAGTGAAGAATAAACACATTATGTTAGTTTTTTGTACATTGGTGGATATTGTGGCCACGGGAAATGACGACCTGGTTAAAGGAAACGAAACTCATCTGGCTGGTTCTAAACAGCACGAACCAAATTAATTAATTGTTATTACAATTTATTACATTAATTTTACATACTTAGAAATTATTTTAGATTGAAACACGTTTAGCTCATTTAAATATTGTAGCTCTGCGTAATCTAACCTACCTCATCAATAAAGAAAAACAACTTTATGTGCGCCGCTCAAGACCAAAAAAGTAAATAGTATCTTATTGTTATTATTAACAAAACTAAACACAAAAACTGCCACAAGCCAGTGTTTGCACTAAGAGCATCTTCGCACTGTGGACGTTTGTCTTGTTTGGATATTAGACTGTGCGCAGGCCTAGTCAAAGACTATCTGAAATCATACAATTGTCCTATGTAAACAATGATGTTGCGCTCACTGCAAGAAAACAATCTCTTCAACAAAACAGTGTTTTGTTAACAATATACAAAACAGTTGACGTTTAAGGGCGGCGTAGAAGCGGCGTAGAAGCGGCGTAGAAGCGGCGTAGAGGCAGCGTACAGGCACGTAGAGGTGGCGCTGAGGCGCGTAGAAGCTGCATAGAATCGGCGCAGAGGCGCGAAGATTCTCCGCGCATACGTTCTAAAAACGTCTACGCCACACAAAAGCTGAATACGAAGGGCAGGGCCGTCTTTACCCGGGGGTGCAAGGGGTGCGTGGCACCCCGGCGCAGGGTCTTAGGAGGCGCAAGCCGCTCGCCTTATAGGTAAAAAAAAAAAACAAAAAAAAAACCAAACCATGCGTGATGCGTAATCAAAATAAATTTTAACAACTACTTAAAAAATATTCATTATTTATTTGCTGACATGCAATGTGCAAGCCAATTTTGATCTTATTACTACAAGAATTAAATTTATATTCCAACAAACACACGCGGCAAATTCAAAGAGAGCTTGCGCCTACAAGTGAGTGCGCGCGCGCCCTTTGACACGCGACGCCCGCCTTTTGACTATCGCCGCCCGCTTGAAGGTAGGTATCTAGTTACCAATACAAATTGTGTCAACAAAAGTTTCAGTCTACAACTACCATTAAATAAAATTTTTGCGACAGCCATGAGCCAATATAGTACCTAAGTGACCATAGGACATAGCTATCGTTTGGCATTCTACTTATTTTTTAGTGAAAAAAGTTATTTACTTAATTCGTGTACTTAATGAAATGCTAATTATGTGCAAGGAGTGTAAAATTGTTGTTTTGTGGAAATTAATTTTACGTTATCAAGGTAGGTAAGACAAGTTTTTTTTTTTCAATATAAAAATTAAGGAGGAAGCGCCAGGGAAGCCCGCGAAACAATTACTATTTCATGAAATATCAATCAATAGGAGTATTAATTCTTTAAGTACATACAAGTACTTGTTACGCTCGCGAATCATATTTTGTTCAACATTATCCTGACACTGACCTGAAAATTGAATAAAACGTACCAAAAAAATTGAATTTCGCGTGCTACCTAACGCACGGGGGATGTGCCAGGTTTATTTTTTTTAAGTGATGCGGTAAAAATGCAGTGCAGAAATATAGTAAGTACTTAATAAGTTTTAAACAAAAATCATGACCGTTTTATCGCAAAAAATCTTTACCAGAATAAAAAAAAAATACCTATGATCTGTAGGTATGAGATAATTATTTTATTATGCTTTGTTTGTTATTGGTAGATGGCAGAATCAGCGGGTAGTAAAGAGAAACTATCGGGCAGGCACGGTCCCAGGGGAGAGGGGGTTGTGGGGTCATGGCCCCCCCCCAAATCATTCAAGCTGCCGTGAGTAGAATGGTTTACTTGCATTACTAACTTAAAACTGTACTTGAGCCACGAAAACCCCGATGGGCATACTTATACAAAAACATTAAGAACACAGGCAGACATGGGGACTGCTGACAGAAGTAAAAACTCAAAACTATGAAGGTATACGGTGGGTTGTTAACGCGCCTAAAAATTATTTACTTTAAAAAGCCTGTTAAAAAATATAGAATCTAGGGTGCAAGAGCGATCGAAGCAAACTCGGGATATTGGGCACTCCGCTCGTAGGTACAGACGCCAGCAGGTCAACCTACCCCAATCTGTCATATTTCTTTGATAGATTTTCAACTTTAGAACAAAGGAATAAGGTTCATATTCAATTGGGAAAATCTGACAGATTGGGGTAGCTTGATGTGCTGGCCTCTGTACGTAAGGTTTGAAAGGCTTAGATTATGGCCAGATTCCAAAACTTAAAACGAGTTTAAGTTTACCGAACTTCTTTTTCTATATGATGGCTAAGAGCAAACAGAGACTATTCAAGGTAGGGTGCTAAAATTTTTAGGCTCGCTTCACTCGCTCGCTTTTGCGATTTACATTCTGTAGATTCTTGAGATTTTGGAATGATCGAAAGAAAATCGTACCTATCCGAGTGTGCAAAATTTTCGAGCTCGCTTCGCTCGCTCTTACTCTACATTCTGTTAGTTGCTTCTTGGGCTTGCCTGCATAAGTCGACAATGTAACTCCTATTTTTGCTTGAAAATATAAAACAAAACCTGACCAAACCGAGACGGGTTGTTAAAATTGGGGAGAGCGAGCGGAGCGAGCTCGAAAATTTACCCTACATACTTTACCGCTCTGTTACATACAACCAATTTGGCAGCATTATTAAATAACGACCCCAGACATGTAAAGGCTACATCCCTTGAATAACATAATTAATGTGCAGCTGGAGATGTACAGACGCCAGCACATCAAGCTACCCGAAACTGTCAAATTTTTCCAATCAACCTGACCTTATGCTGTAGCGATAAAGTTGAAAATCTTTTAAAGTTTGACAGATTCTAGCAGCTTGATGTGCTGGCGTCTGTCATCGGATGCACGATTTTCTGAAGATATTGTGAATGACCCTGCTCTCTGGCCACAAATAATACTCGTACCCAATAAATTAAATAGACCATTTCAGGTTAAAATATCTGCGTATCTGGTAATAGCCCTAGTGGTCAAAATAGACATTCAAGGTTTACATTAATTCGCAAAATGCTGAAAATTGGTACGAAGGTTGGGAACAGCATTAAAAATAAATTTTCATAAGTCCTCATAGATTCAGATCTATGAGGACATTTGAAAATTTATTTTTCGTTCGCGTTCAAAAATTTTTATTCAAGCTCAAATATTGCAAAAATCGGTTTTTTGCATTTTTCAGCTAAACGGTAAGTTTAATCACAAAAACAGGTACGACAAAATTGTTCATCGTGCAATTACCTACAAAAATTGTTCTTACTCTTTGTTTCCTAAGAATCACTATTTCGGAGATATAGCGATGCAATAAGTTGTGTTTTTCTCCCTAATTTTTTTTTTTTCAGCTAATTTTACGCGGGATTACGCAACACTTCTAACGATACCACATACATTGTTATTTTGCCGTTTAGAAGTTATGGTGGAATAAAGAAACCCACAAACATACATAAACCCTGAAAACAACACTAATTTTTTCGGACAGACGTGTAAAAACAAAAATGTTGTTTTTTTTTGTTGGCAAGGGGGCGCAGGCTGATTTTCGCACCCCGGCGCCCAATCTGGTTAAGACGACCCTGACGAAGGGTGCTGCCTTAAAGATATGGTATAAAAATATAAGCTATTATAATGCATTAAAAAATTATCGCAATTATCACACACTTCTTTTTAAATCCCAAATTATTTTTTGCGTATTTATTATCACGTTCCTCGTCAATAAAATTCTAATAAGCACCTCTTAAGTTCTCATGTGAAGAACAAGTCGCGTCTCGACAACCGTATACGGTTTCATCATGGGAACCGACTGCTGTTCCACTCGAACGACCCCGCTATCATCCGCCGACAATTGTAATACTACCGTTACTTGTTGAAATGATACTTACGTCGATAAATGTGCAATTACTTGACACACGAATCGTGAAAGGTGAAAATGATAAAATCCTAAGTAATGTTGGGATAAAAATTAGAGACGTAGATTGGGAAATAAAATACATGTGATACCAGACTAGCGTCCCGTCCCGGCTTCGCACGGGTGGACATTTATTTTTTAAACATTTTATTGTTTTATTGCAATTAAAAAGCCTATATTAATCAGTGATAATGTAGCATTCAAATAGTGAAAGAATTTTTAAAATCGGTCCAGTACTTATTGAGCCAATTCGTTACAAACATACTTACATACAAATCTTTCCTCTTTAAAATATTAGTATAGATGTAGAATAGCAATATTTTTCTAAGGTTGAATAATAATAATAAGTTGGGGAAGCCTACACATTAAACGCTTAATGTATTCTAATATGGATAGAACCTCACTTGTTCGTCACATCTTATACCAAGGTGTCGTGGGCACGCGAAGTGCCAAACATGTACCATTACTGGCATTCGTGTTTGTTTGCTTGTTAAATAACCTTGGTAATGATTTGCTATACATACACACATCAAAAGTGTCTAGGGATCAAGCATTTTTATGCGGATTTCTTGAGATTGAGATGTGGCTTTGTAATAAATTTATGATTTTATAAATTTATATGGATCCTTTTTGGTGCATTTCATAATTTGAATCAGGAACTGTGAATCAAATTCGAGTAAAAGATGAAAATCAGCTGTCAATATTTTCCCTATAAAAACATACAACGCATTGAAGACATTATTAGTGCTACTGTTTCCCTACTACTGATTAAAACCAACGTTATTATGGAGCGGCGACGTCATTTAAGCAGGGAAGAAATGCTCAGAGCCGTGGGAATGATAGAAGCTGGTTCCCGGCAACGTACTGTGGCTTTAGCTCTGAATACAAGTCGACTTTGGACACGTTACCGAAGCACTGGTACCGTGGCTGAGCGCCATGGAGGACGGTATCGCTGCACCACACGGAGACAATACCGATACATTCAAATCTTAACTCGAAGAGCTCCAACAATAACCGCCATGATGTTAGCCGTGAGGCTTCATCACTCTTCAGGGAACTTAATTAGCGACCAAACAGTCAGAAACCGCTTGCATGAAGTGAACCTTCATTCCCGAAGACCGCTACGGGTACCACCTATAGCAATGCACAATCGTAGGATTCGATATCAATGGGCTCTTGAACACAGAAATTGGGCAGAAGAACAATGGCGTTTCGTGTGCTTTTCTGATGAGTCTCGTTTTGGTATGAGACCGGATACAAGACGTATACGACACTGGAGAACCCCTGGACGCCAACAGCGATTAAAATCCTGCCAGGAAGTCCATCCTTATAGTGGTGGAACCATCATGGTATGGGCGGGTATTTGGATCGGCGGAAGAACTGAGTTGATTTGGATCAGAGGCAACCTCAACGCTCAAATTTATGCTGAGACGATTGTATCAGACGTCATCGTTCCTCTACAAGTGCAAATCGGTCCCTTATTTCAGTTAATGCATGATAATGCACGACCGCACACCGCAAGAGTTGTAAGACAGACTCTCGCCGCAGCTAACATCAATGTCCTGCCCTGGCCTGCTCAGTCGCCAGACTTGAACCCGATTGAGCATGCATGGGATATGCTACAGAGAAGAGCTCTGCCGAATATGGAGGGTATCCAGTCGCAAGAAGACCTTTTTTTGTTGTTGCAACGAACATGGGTGGCCATTCCACAGCGTGATTTGGATGAACTCATTTTGAGTATGCCAAACCGATGTTCTTGTGTTGTTAGTGTTCGCGGTAGAAACACGGATTATTAACTTTTTTTCGAACTTTTGTGTTAGTGGTTCAAATGTCAAAAATCCCTTTATTAGGAAAATGGCAAATTTCTTTATTAATGCAAAGGTGACTTGGTTTATCGTTACTGTGACAAACGAAAACACTTTATTTGATGAATCCTTAAAGAAAATTTTAATTAATATCAATCAGGAGAAAAGTTATTGCAAAAATATATGTTGATCCCTAGACACTTTCGATGTGTGTATTTTGTATGAATCTACGAATAGGTATACATTTTGACTAAGACATTTGACTCAGATTAATATTGTAGTCACAAAGATTTATTTCGCTTTGCCGGGATAAATAACCATGTTTAGATAAAAAAAAATCAGTTCTTAATACAGATCCACAAATCCGTTTAGCCGTTACGGTGTGAAAAAAAATCAAAATATTACCTTTGGCTGTGTGCTAAAATAACAACTACGTGGAGACAGCCAGAAGGCTTCGTGGCAGACCCCGTAGAAGATGGCGGGACGAACTGGAGAAAATAAACGACCCATGGTTCACGTAGGCCCTGAATCGAAAGAGCTGGAAGTCATGGGGAGAGGCGTTTAACCAGCAGTAGGTTGACATTATCAGTTACCTCTATGATAACGTACTCTATCTTACAACAACCCTTCCTAAAATCCTAAGACTTTCGTTAGAGTACAATCTAGTAGTTAGCATTTAAGCTTCGGTCGTAGGTTGGTTATATCGTACATACAGCTGACGACCAAACCACCAAGTAAAACATTAGCAGTCACTTAGGATTGCAACGCGGCCATTACAGCGTATTGCACTTACAAGGTACGAGTACGTATGTCACCACAACAATGGCGGACTTTCACTACGTCTTGGACCAAGTACCACGACCACGCACATCTAGGCCGGACGCAGTTTCTGGACCATAAAGGATATGGCCTATTCATTGTTCTCATGTATACTTTCGCCCTCGTGTTGCATGTTGTTAAACGTTACGCAAAACGTTTCGTTGTGACATGAACAAGATATGTGGATATCAACACATGTGATAAGTTTCTACGGCGAAAGGATGAAATCGTATAGCGGCCATTGTTCTATAGATTGGTTATTAAATATATGAATAAAATAATAATAAATAAAATAGCCTTTTATTTCTCGCTGTTTGGATTAAAAATATAAAAACTGCATGCAATGCATCAATTCATAACAAAAAATCGTTTTCACATTTATTTACAAATTTACAATGCTTATCTTATATTATCACAATACAAAGCTTTAATGATTATTATATTATTAATAAAGATTATGATTATTTAATTGATTGAAACACTTATCTATACTATAATATTATACAGACGAAAGATTTGTATGTAAGTACACACATCAAAAGTGTCTAGGGATCAAGCATTTTTATGCGGATTTCTTGAGATTGAGATGTGGCTTTGTAATAAATTTATGATTTTATAAATTTATATGGATCCTTTTTGGTGCATTTCATAATTTGAATCAGGAACTGTGAATCAAATTCGAGTAAAAGATGAAAATCAGCTGTCAATATTTTCCCTATAAAAACATACAACGCATTGAAGACATTATTAGTGCTACTGTTTCCCTACTACTGATTAAAACCAACGTTATTATGGAGCGGCGACGTCATTTAAGCAGGGAAGAAATGCTCAGAGCCGTGGGAATGATAGAAGCTGGTTCCCGGCAACGTACTGTGGCTTTAGCTCTGAATACAAGTCAGAGTGTTATCAGTCGACTTTGGACACGTTACCGAAGCACTGGTACCGTGGCTGAGCGCCATGGAGGACGGTATCGCTGCACCACACGGAGACAAGACCGATACATTCAAATCTTAACTCGAAGAGCTCCAACAATAACCGCCATGATGTTAGCCGTGAGGCTTCATCACTCTTCAGGGAACTTAATTAGCGACCAAACAGTCAGAAACCGCTTGCATGAAGTGAACCTTCATTCCCGAAGACCGCTACGGGTACCACCTATAGCAATGCACAATCGTAGGATTCGATATCAATGGGCTCTTGAACACAGAAAT
This sequence comes from Globia sparganii, assembly GCA_949316385.1. Lineage (NCBI taxonomy): Eukaryota > Metazoa > Arthropoda > Insecta > Lepidoptera > Noctuidae > Globia > Globia sparganii. The sequence continues at coordinate 13,005,778 of OX438653.1, read as the reverse complement.
TGGGCAGAAGAACAATGGCGTTTCGTGTGCTTTTCTGATGAGTCTCGTTTTGGTATGAGACCGGATACAAGACGTATACGACACCGGAGAACCCCTGGACGCCAACAGCGATTAAAATCCTGCCAGGAAGTCCATCCTTATAGTGGTGGAACCATCATGGTATGGGCGGGTATTTGGATCGGCGGAAGAACTGAGTTGATTTGGATCAGAGGCAACCTCAACGCTCAAATTTATGCTGAGACGATTGTATCAGACGTCATCGTTCCTCTACAAGTGCAAATCGGTCCCTTATTTCAGTTAATGCATGATAATGCACGACCGCACACCGCAAGAGTTGTAAGACAGACTCTCGCCGCAGCTAACATCAATGTCCTGCCCTGGCCTGCTCAGTCGCCAGACTTGAACCCGATTGAGCATGCATGGGATATGCTACAGAGAAGAGCTCTGCCGAATATGGAAGGTATCCAGTCGCAAGAAGACCTTTTTTTGTTGTTGCAACGAACATGGGCGGCCATTCCACAGCGTGATTTGGATGAACTCATTTTGAGTATGCCAAACCGATGTTCTTGTGTTGTTAGTGTTCGCGGTAGAAACACGGATTATTAATTGTTTAAGTTACCCAATAAAATTTTAGAGAAAACTGTTATTTCAGTCTTTTTTTCGAACTTTTGTGTTAGTGGTTCAAATGTCAAAAATCCCTTTATTAGGAAAATGGCAAATTTCTTTATTAATGCAAAGGTGACTTGGTTTATCGTTACTGTGACAAACGAAAACACTTTATTTGATGAATCCTTAAAGAAAATTTTAATTAATATCAATCAGGAGAAAAGTTATTGCAAAAATATATGTTGATCCCTAGACACTTTTGATGTGTGTATGTTTGTAACGAATTGGCACAAAAAGTACTGGACCGATTTTTAAAATTCTTTCACCATTTGAATGCTACATTATCACTGATTAATATAGGCTTTTTTAATAATTGCAATAAAAGAATAAAATGTTTAAAAAATAAATGCCGCTAGTTTTTTTTATAAATGTTTAAACGATTACATCAAAGTTTGGATAGCAAGAACCCCTCTTATTCGAAGGTGAAGGCCTCCTCCAGAGATGACCAGCGGTCTCTATCTTCTGCTGTTCACATCCAGCCAGTGCCAGCGACTTTAACGATGTCATCACCCCAACGAGCTATAGACCTTCCACTCTATCTTTGGCCTGGTGGGCCTGGCCATGACGTTACTCTTGAAGTCCAGTGTTCGTCTTTAAGTCTTGCAATATGTCCGGCCCATCGCCATTTTAACTTTTGCGAGTATTTGAGGGCTTCTATGACTTTTATTTTGAGTCTTATACGAAGGTGGGGTATCTTTTGAATTTTTCGTATTTTCATGACACTCCTTTCCATGCTCCTTTGACATGATGTTATTTTTGTTTTTGTTCTACGGGTAAATTTCCATGTCTGGCAAGCATATGTTAGTGAGGGCAGAAGGCAGGTACCCATGACTCTTTTCTTAGTTTTCATAGGCATACCACTCTTGACTATTTCTTTAAGACTCCAAAACTTTTTCCACGTATTTTTTACTCTTCTTTCAACTTCCATCTCATTGTTTTGTTGGACAAATGACATCTGTTTTCCAAGGTAAATGTAGCTGTTGACATAACATAAAGGTGTATTTTCGACATATATGGGTACTTCGGTGTGATTAGTCATGATGTTTGTCTTACTTAGGATTATTTCCAGACCCGCCTTTTTACTTTCTTCATACAGTGAGTTTACCATCGACTGCAGCTGTTTTGTATCCTCAGAGAACAAGACTATGACGTCCGCAAATCTCAAATGGTTTAGGTACTTGCCATTTATATTATTTATACCAAGTTTTTTCCAATCTAGTTTGCAAAAGATTGACTCTAGCACTGCTATGATGATCGTTGGAGAAAGAGGATCCCCTTGTCTAACTCCTCTCTATATGTGTATAGGCGTGTCCTGTGGTTTCCAGTTTTATTCGGCTCGTGGTATTGCCATAAAGGTGTTTCAGAACTGTAATGTATTCAATCTCTACCCGCTGAGAGTGAAGAGCTTCCCATATCGATGATTGGAGAATAATATAACTAGCTGACCCCGCAAACTTCGTTTTGCAAAAAAAAAAAAAAAATAGATAGTAGCCGATTCTCAGACCTACCCGATATGCACACAAAATTTCATACAAATCGGTGCAGCTGTTTCGGAGGAGTATGGTAACTAACACCGTGACACGAGAATTTTATATATTAGATAACGTAATTCCATGCGGGTGTATTATAAAATGTACATACCGGTGTTAATGAACTTTATTATTGTTACGTTTATAACTAAGAATTGACTCGCTATTTCCTGAAACCATTGTAAATGCGACGGCGGCGATGTGTTACACCCAGCAGACACATTACTATGGTTCATATTTTTTTCTTACTACAGTTAAAACTAATCATTTCTTTGTTACCCTTACATTGATCATTGTAATTAGACATGAAATTTACCTACCAGATGCACAGACAGACGAAACGTCATACAGTTGTAGATCAACACTTTTCAGTCTTCCTTTAATTTTCTTGCAATTGGATCTAAAAACATGAAAACGTATTTAGAACTCAATTATTGAAGACCTACAACTACGCAGATAAAATATTTTTTTAATAAGTGTTGAACACTGAAAGATCTTGTTACCTACATCTCATCAAAATTGTTTTCTGTTTTTGTAAATCAAATAGTATTCCTATATTTCGACACCTCCATGCAATAACATCGTAACTCACTTTTTGTGATTTTACAGGAGAGCGATTTTAAAGTTTGAAAAATTACAGCAAACTCAAAACAACCCGTACAATTTTTGAAGCTGGCTCTATTTAATATACACACATCAAAAGTGTCTAGGGATCAACATATATTTTTGCAATAACTTTTCTCCTGATTGATATTAATTAAAATTTTCTTTAAGGATTCATCAAATAAAGTGTTTTCGTTTGTCACAGTAACGATAAACCAAGTCACCTTTGCATTAATAAAGAAATTTGCCATTTTCCTAATAAAGGGATTTTTGACATTTGAACCACTAACACAAAAGTTCGAAAAAAAGACTGAAATAACAGTTTTCTCTAAAATTTTATTGGGTAACTTAAACAATTAATAATCCGTGTTTTTACCGCGAACACTAACAACACAAGAACATCGGTTTGGCATACTCAAAATGAGTTCATCCAAATCACGCTGTGGAATGGCCGCCCATGTTCGTTGCAACAACAAAAAAAGGTCTTCTTGCGACTGGATACCCTCCATATTCGGCAGAGCTCTTCTCTGTAGCATATCCCATGCATGCTCAATCGGGTTCAAGTCTGGCGACTGAGCAGGCCAGGGCAGGACATTGATGTTAGCTGCGGCGAGAGTCTGTCTTACAACTCTTGCGGTGTGCGGTCGTGCATTATCATGCATTAACTGAAATAAGGGACCGATTTGCACTTGTAGAGGAACGATGACGTCTGATACAATCGTCTCAGCATAAATTTGAGCGTTGAGGTTGCCTCTGATCCAAATCAACTCAGTTCTTCCGCCGATCCAAATACCCGCCCATACCATGATGGTTCCACCACTATAAGGATGGATTTCCTGGCAGGATTTTAATCGCTGTTGGCGTCCAGGGGTTCTCCAGTGTCGTATACGTCTTGTATCCGGTCTCATACCAAAACGAGACTCATCAGAAAAGCACACGAAACGCCATTGTTCTTCTGCCCAATTTCTGTGTTCAAGAGCCCATTGATATCGAATCCTACGATTGTGCATTGCTATAGGTGGTACCCGTAGCGGTCTTCGGGAATGAAGGTTCACTTCATGCAAGCGGTTTCTGACTGTTTGGTCGCTAATTAAGTTCCCTGAAGAGTGATGAAGCCTCACGGCTAACATCATGGCGGTTATTGTTGGAGCTCTTCGAGTTAAGATTTGAATGTATCGGTCTTGTCTCCGTGTGGTGCAGCGATACCGTCCTCCATGGCGCTCAGCCACGGTACCAGTGCTTCGGTAACGTGTCCAAAGTCGACTGATAACACTCTGACTTGTATTCAGAGCTAAAGCCACAGTACGTTGCCGGGAACCAGCTTCTATCATTCCCACGGCTCTGAGCATTTCTTCCCTGCTTAAATGACGTCGCCGCTCCATAATAACGTTGGTTTTAATCAGTAGTAGGGAAACAGTAGCACTAATAATGTCTTCAATGCGTTGTATGTTTTTATAGGGAAAATATTGACAGCTGATTTTCATCTTTTACTCGAATTTGATTTACAGTTCCTGATTCAAATTATGAAATGCACCAAAAAGGATCCATATAAATTTATAAAATCATAAATTTATTACAAAGCCACATCTCAATCTCAAGAAATCCGCATAAAAATGCTTGATCCCTAGACACTTTTGATGTGTGTAGTTTAGGGGGACTACAAATAGGTATGGTTAAGTTGTAAAAGAAAAATTGTTTTCATGGGTTTTCACGACTTACGTGAAAAACACAGATGTGAGTTCTATGTACTATTGAGCTACCATTTACCGGGTAATATGTTTTTCATTGACTAGAATGTGCCCTGGCGGCTGATAGTATGTCATGCTCGCTCAAGTGTCTCGCTGACGGTGGCGTGTGTGTTGGATCATTCGGTTCCCTACAAAATGGTTGAGCTGGATGGTGCTGAATTGCTGATCCATGCGTCATGTTCGTGAACGGGCGCCGTCAGTTGGGGCTGGTCATCTTTTAGCTGCCACGGCTTATTTTTAATTATTTTATTTTTGGATTGTTATTTTGTTACTATTTGCTGTACTCTGGACACTTTTAACGCGTACTTGATTTTTATTTATTTTTTACATCGTTCTCACATATTATAAATTCAACATATTATGATGTAACTAATAATTTTGTAAAAATATTATTTAAAAAGAGTGTCCATGGAGTTTCTTGCCCGTTCTTCTCCATAGGTACCTACTACGCTTTGGAATGGGCAACTAGCTTCATTTTTTCCTGACTGACCGACTTCTTGACAATTCAAAAGTGCCTGTAAATGGTTTAATTGAAATAAATGCTTTGAGTTTGAGTTTGAAACAAAACAGTGAAATGACATATAAGTTACGAGGACAAACATTGTATGTCTGAGTTACAATTTAGTTTTTTTGTAGTTTAATTTATTTTTGTGGTCAGATAATTGTAACTCCAAGGTGCTAAGTTACATAAAATGTTTATATTTTAGAAACGAAAGGGAATAAAATTACAATGATAGTACAGAAAAAATGCATTTTTTTTACATAACAATGCCGTTGTAACTAAATTTTTGGAAAAAAGTGAGTTACGATGTTATTGCATGGAGGTGTCGATTTCAAAATCCACACTCAGCACTCCCGTTAACGTTGCCCTTTGGGGGAGTCAAGAAGCAAATAATTTAACCCGTATTTTTATCGCGTAAATGTTACACAGTGAAGCGTGAACGAAATGCGCATCGGGGGAAACGTTTATGTTACCTTAGCAAACCGCTACGAGCCCCGGTACAAGTGTTCAACAGTTTTACCGAGCTGTAGACACCGGGAGAGATTTTTAAGTAATGTTATGTACCTATGTGTTAGGTTGAAAAAGGATCGGCTAACATTGAGAGGTAAAGAACACTTTACAAACGTATTCTAAGTTTTTTTTTTACCTTCTACTCTAGGAAAACATTGCAACATTATGTTTTAACAGTGACATTGGTATAATATAAATATTAGATCGGGGCAAAAGTATTTTCGTATCTTTCATACAAAAAAAAAAAATTGTTTTAGGATTAATTTTTTATTTATTTATAATATGTATGTGCCGTTTTGATCGATGACTTGTTGCCATCTTGTGGGCAATGCCATGATCCCATTGCTGTAGAAGTTTTGAGAATTTTTATCAAAAAAATCTGTCAGGTAGTTTTCACAGTGTTCTTTTGAGGTTAACTTTATGCTTCCTAAAGAGTTCTGAAGTGACCGAAACAGGTGAAAATCTGATGGGGCAAGATCAGGGCTATACGGAGGATGCATCAACATATCCCAGCCAAGCTCTCTCAATTTTTGCTGAGTGGCTATAGATGAGTGCGGTCTGGCGTTGTCGTGATGAAACACCACGCCCTTCCTATTCACCAGCTCCGGCTGGTTTTTCTCAATAGCTTCTTTTAACCTCATCAGTTGTTGACAGTAGAGGTCAGAATCGATAGTTTTACCCGGCGGCAAAAGCTCATAGTGGACGATTCCTTTCCGATCCCACCAAACACACAGCATCACTTTGTTCCGAGTCAGGCCGGGCTTTGCCACGGTCTGTGGGGCTTGCCCATGCTTCGACCACGATCTTTTTCGGACATTCTTATCGTAAGTGATCCATTTTTCATCACCCGTAATCAACCGTTTAAGAAATGGGTCGGAATTATTACGTTTCAACAAAGAATCGCAAATGGAAACATGTTGCATTAAGTTTCTCTCAGTGAGATCATGTGGTACCCAAATATCAAGTTCTTTCTTGTACCCAGACTTTTATAAATGCCGTAAAACTGTTTTGTGATCAACATCCAGTTCTTCAGCAATATCATAACTACTAATATGTCGATCTTGCTCCACTTTTTCAAAAATGGCACTGATTTTATCCGTGACAGGGCGTCCAGAGCGAGCTTCATCCTTCACACAAAAATTTCCTGACTTGAAACGCTTGAACCACATTTGTGCTACTCGTATTGATACCGCATTAGGTCCGTAAACCGCACAAATTGTTATTCGCGGCGTTCGTCGCATTTTTACCTTTTTTGCAATAAAATTTTAAAATGTACCGAATTTCTTCGTCACATACGTTCATGTTGCTTGCTTGAAAAACAATTGAGAAATGGCGGGAACTAGTTTTTTTAAAAATTTATTGCATCTTTAGAATGTCAACATTTAATAGTATTAACACCAGCCAGTTACATTCAGTACTGCCAAAGAGGTTTGATTACTAACAATAGATTCAAAATACGAAAATATTTTTGCCCCGACCTATTATAAACACCAAATCCCGCAAAAAATGTGAAGTAAGCTTGAATCATCCAGCTGATGTTAGCTTAGGGATTGACACTAATGACAGGTCACTTCAAGCTCACTTTGCTTTCTTATTGATTTTTTTAAAGAAAAGGTATATAATATAATCTATTATATATTTTTAGTTCCCTATTTATTTATTGTATATGTAATTTTAATGATCTCCAAGAAAATCGTAGTTGACTTCTTATTATAAACTTACACAATTGCATTTCCAGCATTCTTATTTTATGCAAGTGACTACACTCATTTTCTGGAGGGAAAGCAACAAAGTATGGCTCAGCTTACACTTAGAAAATACATAGGCCCTTAGAATACTATCACGTTCACTAATAACAACCAGTGAGTCAGAAGTATTTACCGTTGATAGAATATTAAATGATCGAATCGTTGAAATGACTCATTCGTTTACATATGATATGAGACCGTTGAGCATTATGACTGGCTGTTGTGGTCTGAGGTAACCAATGCTGTGGTTCAAGATGTGCGCTTGTTATTATTTGCTTTTATTTTATAATTATTGTGGTATTTTTCACGTTTGACATTTTTAAACTTCTTCGTTTTATTAGAATTTGTATTGTCATTGTTCAAAACAATGACAATACAAATTGCAATATTTACTAATGGAATATGAAATGCCTAAAATATTAAAGGATTTCAAATGTACCAACTTATTGAAATACTTACTTTTTCAATGATTTTTCAGGAAGGTTTTGATTACCAAATTTTTTCATTGGGAATACTTAGTACTGTTAGTGCGAAATGATAGTACATAAGCAAATTAAATAACGGACACAAAACTAATAAAATAATTATACATTCATTTAAAAATAAGTCGGTTCTTCTTTAATTTTCATAACTTTTTATTCTATGCAGCCAGCTGCTATAAATTGCAGTGAAAAGTTATTTATTAAAAGAGGTTTTATTCGATTCTGGGGATAATATTATGTTCCTTGAACCTTGAAAGCAAAAGTTTTGTAAGTTACAAGTTGCTGAAAGTTATTTGTTCAAAATAAATTCTGATTACCAACTTAACACTAAGGTTATTTTAATAGTTGATTGTTAAACTTTAACACGACAAACCAACAGCGCTTATTAACTAAACACATAGTCATAGTAAACTATTTAAAAGTTATCGCTGCGTCATCAGATCTCTAATTCGAACATTCGTTGTGGTCATGTTTTTAAACACGTTATTGTAACGATCTTTTGTAGGAGCTGTTGAGTATTGGTGTCACAAGTAATAATTTTATTTATTTAATACTTCAAGCACATAAATGTACAGAGGCGGACTTAATGCCATAGGCATTTTCTACCAGTCAACCTTTGGGTGATGCAGAGACAAACAGTGGTAGGTGCAATCATGAAAATTGAGGAATAAATCCTATCCTACTATCCTACATCCTATCCTACTAATATTATAAATGCGAAAGTTTGCGAGGATGGATGGATGGATGTTTGTTACTCTTTCACGCAAAAACTACTGAACGGATTTGGATGAAACTTTACAGTAATATAGCTTATACATCAGAATAACACATAGGATACTTTTTATCCCGATATTCCTACGGGATCAAAACTTATGCGGGTGAAACCGCGGGGCGCTGCTAGTATTTTAAATATAAAGATACGCATAAACCTATTAAAACTATGAATATAATATATACCTAATTACATATATATATATATAGAAGCACAAATAAATATACATACATAATTGTGATTTACTAGGTATTGTTATTTATTGTCTTAAAATAAAGCAGGTAAACTAATGATTGGTAAAGTGTAGGTTTCTTATAAAATCAAGGAAAACCTTTTAAGTTTAAGTTTAGCTAAAAATGAGTTAAGTTGAGAATAGCTTACATTTTTTACATTATAATTTTTATGATTTTTTATTTTTTTAAATTATTACATATTTAGTAGGTATGATAAATTACTTATAGCATGCAGGCCAGAAAGAAAAAAAAAACGACATTTGAAATAGGTAAAATAATTAAAAAGAAATACATGTTTTTTCTTCTAAATGGCTTTCATAATCTTTTTTCTACAAAATATCAGCCAGTTTTTAAGTGAAAAATTTATTATTTTTTTAATGAGTAGTTATTACGAGTAGGTATTCAAACTTTTTCTGTAGATCTATGTAGGAATAATGTTATTGATGCAGTATTTCTGTTTGAAAATATTCTATTTGTATTTGTAGAAAAACAAACGTTTGTGTTTGTTTCAAAAACTATATTGTTTTGAAATTATTTCCTTCTAATTATTATCTTAATTCTATGTAACTATTTTTTAGTTTAGTTGTCTTACTCGAAACATCATACATCACATTTTTAGTAGCCAATTTTTTAATCACGTCTAAACTTGTCTATGGATTATCTAATTTGACAGGACTAAACTAATATTTATCTTCTGTCCTTTTCATAATGAAATAGAAAGAATGAAAAGAATGCACTGAACTTAAATTTAATATAGTTTGTGAACAACAGAATCGGGGCCAGTGGCAAAAAACCGGTGTCTAAATTAGGTAGGTACCTACTACAGTACTACTACGTGAAATGACGTTATTTGAAGTAGGTAATTACGAGTAATAGCCCTTTGTAGCATTGTTCGTAGCCCGTTTGTAGCAAAGTTTTTTTCTATATTTCAAGGCTATAAAAATGTAAACTATCTCGACATAATTATATTACCTATCTGTGATATAGGTACTATTAAATGTGGTACACAACTCAATGGCAGCGTCTCATGAGAGTCCCGGTCTATCCCCTGTGGTGACTTGACGTTCCCTTTGAGTTGTTGTGTACTTAGGTACTGATAATTCGGTGGTTTTACTCTAAACCTCAAGCCCCTAATAAGTGATTTTAGTGAACACTTCCCAATTCACTAAATCTATTCCCTATTTCAAGTAACCTTCAACAGTGCCACCTTTCGAAAACAATCGCTACTTGGCGCAGACTGGTTTTGCTTTGTAGTTGGTTTACGGGTTCGAACAAGCAGCAACGTGCAATCACACTAAGTTAATAACATTCTGTATATCCAGTAGATGGCGCTGGTAAAGGTGGCGTCATTCACTGTAGCTGTCACAGAGGGCGCTGCTTTTATCCTCGACAACGTATGAAGCGATCCGAGCGAGCTTTTCCCCCCACGCAAAGCTCAAGCCACTACGAACAAAACTGGGAACAACAATTTCGGTTTGTGCTATCCATTGCTCGCTGCATTTCTTTTGTTATTTGAAGAGTTTTACTATAAGAAGCAATGGATATGGATCAATCAAGATTATAGTGCGTGAGTATTAACCGGTAGTGTCATGGTGAGCTGGAGTTGTGAACGCGGGACCGGCAGGCAGCGGCCGGCGGCAGTAGTTTCGTGTTCGCTAACAGTGGCAGGTGGCACGCTGCCACACACTACCACCAACTTGCGCTCGCGATATCATCCCTTTTGTACATAACACTTGTGACCCCCGTTTGGTGCAAACTTCATTAACTGATAAGTTTATGACAAGTTTATGTTATAACATTGTAAAATGTGAACTTTGTAGAAGTGTCGTGAAGTGTTCGGAGAAATACCGGCTCCGTCAGTCATGTCGTCAAGTACGATTTAAGTGCAAAAATTATCTTGCTTTTTAACTTACAATGTTCACCAATACTGTATGTTACTGTTCAGCTTGAACCGTCTACTGGACAACTTTGGACTTAGTTACTCGTAAGTAGGTAAGCATATTTATTATCAACTTTGTTTGATGTTTATTTAATCAAGTAGATGTGTAAAAACTATGCAGGTGGTATTCGTGGTATATCATCGCAAATAGTTACGGCTAGTGTGAATGGTAGCACGACAACCTGAGTCTTGGAATTTCATTTGTTTAATTCATTTATGATGCGTGACCATTCTCTTTCGTTTAAGTTAATTATCGAATTTAACGCACATAGCATTGAGGTCAGTACATCCATTCTTTGGGTGAATGATGTTATAGTTAGGAGGAGTGGTGTTGGACAATAGTCCAGCGGCAGTATTTTCCATGAAGGCCGGCAGAGCGCGAGGCCACGGTTGAGTTGAATGGCCGCCGCCGTGGCTGCGGTCGTCGTCGGCGCATCCATCGCTGGCCGCACTTACCTCACCTTGGCAATAATCTCATTTTGTTTCGTAGCGGAACTGATTCTGCAGTAGCCTCATGTACTTGTGGGGCCTATTACGACAAAGTTTTTAAATTACAAACCAGAGATCACACCACTTTTGGAGTTGTTACGTCCCATTTCCGCGGTGTTTGATGCCCTCGTTAGGTACATTTAAAGTTGTAAGAAGGAACACCTACTAATTCTAGAAATATATGTTAATAAATATCAAGCTTGCCTTCTTTTTTATATTCGAGCTTGACATTTTCTGGTAAGACACCCTAATCTGGTAAAGTTACTATTAGGCGTAAGTAATGTTACATTTGTGTCCCTACATGTAACATATTGGTATTTTCGGATGAAGGCGGTCTCCAGAGACACTGCCATCTTTCTTCGTTTCTATCTTGGCCTGTCAGTGATAACAAGGTCGATCTCATTTATAGCTTTCGCTTGGAACTATGTCTTTGTGTTCAAACCGATTATTCTAACATGTGCGAGTAACTAAACCAACTAACTAGTTTCTTATTTGAAATATCTCTTATTGAAATATTGCGATAATGAACATTATTAGAACTAAAATTTAACGACATCCTCTTTCAATTATTACTTAATAACTATTAAAATAGATTGACGACTTAATAATACTGTCATTAGCAGATAAACATTAAAATCTGAATTTGCAAAAATAATAATTATGTACTTACCTACATCGATAAAATGTTATGTATAGCTGTCTTAATATTTAATAATTTGCTCGTATAAATTATAGATAGAGAGTCTGTAATAGATTCGGGAGCAATTCGGGCACCTCACGAGAGGGTCAAGAGGGTTCTTGTCCTCGGCAGATTTGTAAATCGCGGTCCACTCAACGGACCACCCACTTCAAAACCATCGAAAATCGACCCCTTGACTTATACTACTCTTTTGTCCTCGAGTTGTTAAGCTATTTCGAGACTACCTACCTACAAATTGTTCTTGTTACGTGTGCTTATCCCGCAACGTAATTTGAGTCAAGATAATTAACGTAAAAGTGACCTTTAATACTTACATAAATATCGACGTGACATTTCATACACGCAAAATGTATTATGATTTAGAAAGAAAGAGAAAGAAATATATTTTATTTGGGACACGCACTGGAAATACAAACAGAAAGAAGCGTACCAAAAGAAAACAATAAAGAAAAAATAAGACCTGAGCCTAGCCAAAAAACTCAAACTCAAAGCATTTATTTAAATTAAACCATATACAGGCACTTTTGAATTGTCAAGAAGTCGGTCAGTCAGAAAGGATACTGCATATTAAAAAAACCGGTCAAGTGCGAGTTGGACTCGCGCACCGAGGGTTCCGTACAAATTTGTATGTATTTAATTACAAATTTACGGTTTTCGGATTTTTTCCTTTACTTGTGCTACATGATATTGCTTCTTGCTAAATTTCATGATTTTAGGTCAACGGGAAGTACTCTATAGGTTTTGATTCCCTTGCGACTGTCAAAATATGCGGCATAAACGGAACATAAACGTCCGTATCTTTTGATTGCGTTGACTTAGAATTTTTTTTTACTGCTTCGAGGGATTGCCGCTCTGACTACTCGTATTTGGCATTAGTTTCAACTTGATAACTCCACGCGTTCCTGAAAAAAGGGTCTGGACAGACGGACAGACAGGCGGACAACGAAGTGATGTTATAAGGGTTCCATTTTTCCTTTTGATATACGGAACCCTAAAAATAAGAACCGCAGCGCTGGTATTCTGATAGAGCTCGCAGTGATGCCACAGTCACACATACGTACATCAATAAATCCCATTAGGGGATTGAAAAATATAAGAAAATAAAACAATAAATGTAGTATAAAAAAAAAAACAAAAACAAATAAAAGCAGTGATTATGTATATTTACGATCCTCCATTACATAGAGTTGCTCTTCTTATCGTTTTCTAAGAAAAATATTGTAGAATGGAAGCTATAGGAAGGTGTAGCAACTAAGAAATCCTTTATAATCGAGAGTTTCCAAGGTATCATACTTGGTCATCTTCAGAGCTTGTTATTATTTCTTGGTATTTGGGAGCAATTAAAGTAGAGTCTACTTTAGGAATATCAGGCATGGAACTGATAATTATGATTTAAGTATGAAGTAAGTAGACAAATAGCAAGTAGGCATACGTGTAACAGATAGGGCATTGAGCCCCATCACCAGCCCAGCTAGGCTGGTTGACTAAACGGCACGAGTTGTTATCGTAAAGCCTAAACCGAAGAAAATATAGTATCCATTATGTAATGCAATAATTGATTTTAGGCCCTAATCAAGGCTGAAAGAATTTGATTGGATTTTTTTATAGAGCTTGTCATAGTCAAAGTCAAATCATTGATTCCCAATAGGCACATAAAAGGCTATTTTTAAAGTCAAAATTTACAAAGAAAAAAAATAGAATTGATTCTAGTTGCCTCTTCCAAATAGTAATTTTGTACTTTCTGTAGACCCCCTGGTTACTTATTAACTGGTCATAAGTATAGTCCAATAATTGTTCATTCATTTGTTCTTGTAACTCAATTTCCTATACATATGTCCACGTGTAGCAGATTCGAATAGGTTCTATTTATTGTGACGGACATGTCGGAATCTGTATGCGCGGTGCCGTATTATTGGGCACGGCATGAATATTCGCGGGCATGCGGCGAGCGCACGGTCATGGCGATGATGGAGGCGGCGCGGGCGCGGGAGGACGATTCTGGCGGAGGACAATGGGACCATTGTTGCAACAATGTCCATTTCCGATTACCAGATTGAATCGTGTCTGTCAAATCGCCCCCGTTCCAATAGCGGTGATGGCGGCAGAATTAACGTAATTTTTGTAGCGATAAGCTGTGTTCATGTTTCATTGTACTGACTATTCGCTACCTATATGTATATGTATATTGAACTGCAGTTCATATTTTTCGTGGAGAACCTCTGGCCCACAAAAATATCGTGTTTATTAAAAAAAGGATAAACTTTTAGTTCGGCATTAAAACTGGTAAATGGGAATACTTGCAATAACAACAACAACAACGGCCGGAACAGGTCGAAACAAACGTAAAGTGAAAAAGTTGGGTTTTGTTGATGGTTTAGGGGAGGCAAAATCATTCCGTTGACTAACAAATAAAAACTTACAAAAAAGTGAGAGTAATAGTTTTTCGATACATAAAAAAGTTGACAAAGCAAACAAACACGTTGAATTAAGATATTCTTTCCTGTTAGCAGCCGTCTAGAAGAACATCGTAGATATTGATCAGGTACAAGATATGGGACACTGACTGCGGAAGTTTCACTCACACTTGGCTCTTTTCTCGGGTAAATGCAGTTCATTGACACAAATAAAAACCAGAATTAAATGTTAAGTCCGCGCCAGAGTTCACAACTGCTTAGTAGTTTTAATGTTTAGCAAACTGGTGCGCAGTAGGTACGTTGGTTCGTACAGTGGAACTGTGGAACCCGTCACGAGCTGTTTGCGGTCAGGAATTTCCAATAGGAATCGAACTAATAATACAGCTCCATCGTTACAGCACTCGACTCCAGGGATTCTCAAAGTTTCGTTGTTATTTAATTTAACCTCTCGTTATGCGGGCGGATGAGTAACGCGCAGTCTGCGAAACGACGCCTGGCGTACTCATTGTTGCGGAAATTTAGACGAGTTTGCGACGATCGCGTTTCATTAAGGGGCGTTTTAGTGCGAAAGGAGCACCGCTTTTAATTCACAAAGCGAGTGCGGTGCGAACGTAAAACAAAGTTTTAGAGGGGTTCTTCGTTAGTTGCTCACTCATACAAGGTGGAGAAGCGCCGTGCAACGTCGAAACGCACTGAGTATGTTAATCGCGAGCATGTTTCAACTTCCTTCTTATGTACCGCCTATGTGTGTTCTGAGTTTAAACTTTGCCTAGTACCCGAACAGCAACTAGCTTCAAGTCTTGCTCAAGGTATACCTTACTAAAGATTAGCAATAAATCTTTTAATAAACTACACTGTTTTTGATTGCCTAAACAATTTAGATCGATTCAAAGTATACCTACCTAAAGACAAGGGCATTCAAATAAATGTCTGTGGGTGTAAATATTTATCACTTGCCGTCAATAAGGAATTGCTTTAACAGGCTCAAGGAGGGTTTTAAATGTTTATTGCACGATAAAGTTAGAAAGAAGTGATGGGGAGATACGTAACGTAACGTTATGAGGCAGGTGAGGCCACGAAAGCCGTTTATGTTCTACTTGGTGGTGTCATCTCCCATATATTTAGGACTCTTTCTGCAACCAAAAGCTGCTTTAAGGTGCTAAAGCAGAGTTAAATGTGATATTATAAATATTTACCGGTGTAGTTGGAAAAAAGTAGCGGTATGGGCCGTGGGAGAAAGTATAAGTTATGATTTTATCAATTTGCAGGAAACATCTTAACCTACATGCAATTTAATACTTCACTTGTAGATGTGAAGTATTAAATTGCATGTAGGTTAAGATTTTTCCTGCAAATTGATAAAATCATAACTTATACATATACAGGGTTTTGCAAATACACACACAGTGTTGCCGCAACCGAGTTCCCAAAAGGTACATATCCAGCGCTGGAAAGGTACATTTTGGGTTAAAAAGGTACATGCTTTACTAAAATCCTACTACTGCTTTTCTCACTGACTCGCAATTAATGCGAGACAGGGAGAGACTGCCTGCTCGCCAGCAGAAGTTCTATTTTTTGGATTCTATTATAAAATCTCGTGTCACGGTGTTTGTGGTCGCACTCCTCCGAAACGGCTCGACCGATTTTCATGGAATTTTTAATGTATATTTGGTAGGTATGAGAATAGGTCGAAAAATATATTAATTTCATACCGTTAAAAAGAAAAAAAAAATAGGAAAAAATGAAATTGTAATTTTAACAGGACAACGTCTGACGGGACAGCTAGTATTATATAAAAAAAATCCCCGCAGTTTTATGATAGGTACTCATTGAATTGTTTCTCGGCGCCCCCCCGCCGGCACAGAGTACATTTTTAGATAGCCCGCCGGCCGCGGCCGGTCGGGTATACGATAGGTACAGAGGCCAGCACATCAAGCTACCCCAATCTGTCAAATTTTCCCAATTGAATACCTTGAACCTTATTCCTTTGAGCTAAAGTTGAAAATCTATCAAAGAAATTTGACAGATTGGGGTAGGTTGAATATTGTACAGACGCCAGCAGGCGTCTGTACAATATTCATTGCCGTTACATGCTCTGTGTCATTGCCTGCTCTCAGCGGAAGCGAAACAGAGCTACTTCCTATTCGTACACTTCATAGGTCTGTGACTTCACAGGCCACCGGTACTTAGGACCGAAGACCTACCTACCTATCTAGTTTTCTCGTTTTGGCGGCGGTTTCAAATTTTGGATGTTAAATTGAAAAGGTACGTAAAATGGACCCCATTACACATTACACATAGGAGGGTTAAAAGGTACGTCAAATGTGTAAAATGTACGCTAACGGCAACGCTGTACACACATCAAAAGTGTCTAGGGATCAACATATATTTTTGCAATAACTTTTCTCCTGATTGATATTAATTAAAATTTTCTTTAAGGATTCATCAAATAAAGTGTTTTCGTTTGTCACAGTAACGATAAACCAAGTCACCTTTGCATTAATAAAGAAATTTGCCATTTTCCTAATAAAGGGATTTTTGACATTTGAACCACTAACACAAAAGTTCGAAAAAAAGACTGAAATAACAGTTTTCTCTAAAATTTTATTGGGTAACTTAAACAATTAATAATCCGTGTTTCTACCGCGAACACTAACAACACAAGAACATCGGTTTGGCATACTCAAAATCAGTTCATCCAAATCACGCTGTGGAATGGCCGCCCATGTTCGTTGCAACAACAAAAAAAGGTCTTCTTGCGACTGGATACCCTCCATATTCGGCAGAGCTCTTCTCTGTAGCATATCCCATGCATGCTCAATCGGGTTCAAGTCTGGCGACTGAGCAGGCCAGGGCAGGACATTGATGTTAGCTGCGGCGAGAGTCTGTCTTACAACTCTTGCGGTGTGCGGTCGTGCATTATCATGCATTAACTGAAATAAGGGACCGATTTACACTTGTAGAGGAACGATGACGTCTGATACAATCGTCTCAGCATAAATTTGAGCGTTGAGGTTGCCTCTGATCCAAATCAACTCAGTTCTTCCGCCGATCCAAATACCCGCCCATACCATGATGGTTCCACCACTATAAGGATGGACTTCCTGGCAGGATTTTAATCGCTGTTGGCGTCCAGGGGTTCTCCAGTGTCGTATACGTCTTGTATCCGGTCTCATACCAAAACGAGACTCATCAGAAAAGCACACGAAACGCCATTGTTCTTCTGCCCAATTTCTGTGTTCAAGAGCCCATTGATATCGAATCCTACGATTGTGCATTGCTATAGGTGGTACCCGTAGCGGTCTTCGGGAATGAAGGTTCACTTCATGCAAGCGGTTTCTGACTGTTTGGTCGCTAATTAAGTTCCCTGAAGAGTGATGAAGCCTCACGGCTAACATCATGGCGGTTATTGTTGGAGCTCTTCGAGTTAAGATTTGAATGTATCGGTCTTGTCTCCGTGTGGTGCAGCGATACCGTCCTCCATGGCGCTCAGCCACGGTACCAGTGCTTCGGTAACGTGTCCAAAGTCGACTGATAACACTCTGACTTGTATTCAGAGCTAAAGCCACAGTACGTTGCCGGGAACCAGCTTCTATCATTCCCACGGCTCTGAGCATTTCTTCCCTGCTTAAATGACGTCGCCGCTCCATAATAACGTTGGTTTTAATCAGTAGTAGGGAAACAGTAGCACTAATAATGTCTTCAATGCGTTGTATGTTTTTATAGGGAAAATATTGACAGCTGATTTTCATCTTTTACTCGAATTTGATTCACAGTTCCTGATTCAAATTATGAAATGCACCAAAAAGGATCCATATAAATTTATAAAATCATAAATTTATTACAAAGCCACATCTCAATCTCAAGAAATCCGCATAAAAATGCTTGATCCCTAGACACTTTTGATGTGTGTATAAACTTTTACAAAGTTAAAATAAATAATGTTGTAAGATATTGTGGATGCGTGCTCATAATTCTTCAGAGGTTTTATTTATTAAAATTGCGAAGTCAGCGCTTTGCTCGGGGCATAGAGCGCAATGTGCAAAGAATCCTTATGTGATAACTGCAGCTTTTTAATTAACGCTTCTATTATGACGTCAAAAAAAATAACGATCTCACAATTTCCTCGTTCATACGGTTTCTGAGCTTGCGGATTGAGCGGCGCAGTTATGAGCGTGCGAATTTTATGTGTTTAATGCTAATGTACTCGCTCAACGTCACAAGCGAATAATAACATAAACAGGCCAAGTCTTTTATTTTCAATACATTTTTTCTGTTTTTTATTGTGAGCGAATTGGATGGAATCATTTGTCTGCTACGTGATAGCCGGTTATTTAAATTTTATTTACTGGAAAATAATAAATTGTAGAGAACATATCCAACCGTAAAACTAACAAATGGAAAAGTATTTCAAGCTGCTGCTTCATGAAAAAACCTATGTAGCATACATAGGTTTTTTGATGAAGCAGCAGCTTCAAAAATATAACCCGTCCAATATTTCAAACAAAATTGAATACTAGTTGGGAGCTTTTCCAAACTGCTTCACTAACAATAACAGCGTTTCACTCACATGCTAGCTTTATTAGTTTTTGTATTGACGAGCTCTGTTAGAATAGAAGTGACCCGATAATTTTGTACAAAACAATTTAAAGACGTTGACCCTTTCATAGTAATCACTGGCGGAAAAAAATTAAACCCCAGGCATCGCGCTTCGGCTTAACTCGAAAATAATAATGACAGTATAATTAGAGTGCTCTATAATAAACAATGCAACGAACTAGTATTAATTCCCAGGCGAGTTGAAAAATGTTAAACTGTGGGCGGAGCAGGCAAACCGAGGTTAGCCTTCGTATGGGATGCGTTACCGAGCGCCGCCGCCGCTCACTGATTGTTGCCGAGAGCGGCCCGCGCCGCCGGGGGCTACCTGCCTTAATTTGAGACTCCAGAAATTACTCATAATAATAAATGTACCTACTAATTTTCGAGAGAAAGAAAAAACCTTTCGTTGAAGAGGCCGGGAGTACTTGGAACGTATTACACTATGAGTCAGGCTTGAATAACTTTTAGCGCCAATCCGACCGTTTGGAGGTCTACATGATTATTTCGTATTGCAAGAATGTTGTTAACATTTTATTGAATAGCTTTACATAAGCAAAGTGTATTCACACATGTCCTAGGTTTATTTGTGTAAGTTTCTACTTATACGCTCTTCGCGACCCTGTTTTTGGCTTGTTTCCAGCTAACTACTCGGATCCAAGTCATCTGTTAAGTTTTTTTTAAGGATATAAGTAGTGCTTAATGCATTACATTTTATATTCAGAACTGGCTATTAAATAATACTGTGTGGGTGTATAATGGGCTTTTGTAATTTTAACCGCCAACCACACTTTGGACGAAGTAAAAGAAGGAGCACAAACAAAATCTTTGATAATGATGACTTCCGTAATCTCCGGGAATGGGGAGAGCAAAATATATACCGCACATAAAGCGTGCACTATCGGTGTAATTCTGCGTGCGTTGTAGGTTTATCGTATCGAAGCGCGAAAAGTGCGGCCGGTGTTGTGCAAAGTTTACGACGTCCGTCCGCCGAGATACGGCCTCTCAATTTATTCCCTAACGCTCCAACATCAGCCGCGTACGGTACATGCAACTCGCGAGTAATGCGTGCGAGTTATTTCCAAATAAAATCCATCTGGGTCATAGGAATACGTATTAGCCCACCGAATATCGTAATCCGTTGGAAATAATGACGTAGAAGTAATTTGTTTTCCACCTTTGCCTACCTTGCAATGCGTTCGAGACCAGGTAATATATCCTAATATAAACAAATATAAAAAACGTGGAATGAATTCAGTACTGCATTGAAAAATCTGTAGCCAAAACAACCATTTAAATCAAATTAAACCTTATCGGTGAACAGCAATGTAATTTTGAGAGGTCCTCATTCAATACCTGGGCACTCTACAAACGCATTCCATTGAAATTCATAAAACGTAGGTAGTTTCGGCGTCATTTAGTAGCAGTTGGTACAAAGCCACTCATTCATGCAGTGAATCCGGACGAAATATTCACGTTCCGTTAGTCAAACGAACTACTACATACGAGTAGGTGCCTGTTTATTACTTATTGATACGAGTGTATTACTCCTGTTTCTATCATTTTACATACCTATTTGTCTATGGTCAATTCAATATCACTTGTTTTAGGCAGGTTGTATTAGGTTTGATATTATATCACAATGTAAGTTGTGTTGGATTACTTTTAGTAACTTAAACGTAATACTCGTACATGAACATACCATAGAAATGAAAATAATGCCAACAATATATGCTCATTGGTGAAAAAATTAACACATTTGTTTAGAACGTAAATATGTTAATAAATCTTTAAAGCTTTTTTACGCCTAGAAACTCCTAACTAAACTGTTTATCCTAAAATATATTTCCAGCTAGTAGTCACGAGAGCTTTCTCACTAAAATGTCATTCGCGGCCGGGAAATAATGGAATGTCATCGGTGAAGGCGTTATTTGAAGTAGTTCTTGAGTACGTGGGTATTAGAGAAAGACTTGGTACCTTGCGTAACCCATAAGCTTATTACTCTTTGTAATGTTTCCAATTAGATTTTTATCCTTAATATTTTTCGACACACAAGAGGAGAACCCATTATTTCAACCAAGACAGTGAGTCCGAGTATTCAAGGAAAATAAATTGTAAGGCCGTATTGAAAGCCCGGGCAAAGCTTATTTATTTATTTATTTCAGGCATCAAGGCCCATATAAACACATACAATACAATATTAATATAACTTAAAATACTTACCTCCTGAAGAACTAAAAGGCTTCAAGCAAGCCTTTAGCTCTTATTCTGTACATTGGTGCCGATTCTGTTGTTCACAAACTACCTATACAAAATTTAAGTTCAATGCATTTTTTCTATATCATTAAGAAAAGGACAGAATATAAATTTTAGTTTAGTCCTGTCAAATTAATCAGCGCCTGACGTAAATTGACGTAATTTTAATAGGCAAGTTTTAATCACATTATACTTGTGTGGCGCCTGACATTATACTAGTGTCAGGCGCTGATTAATTTGACAGGACTAAACTAAAATTTATCTTCTGTCCTTTTCTTAATGAAATAGAAAGAAACAGATGCACTGAACTTAAATTTAGTTTAGTTAGCGAACAAGGGAATCGGCACCATTGTTGCATTTAACAACGTTTTGTCCACGTAACTGTCTTTGTTCCCTCTTAAAGTGTACAAAGCAATTAGATCGATTTGTGCGTACACATTAGAGGCCCGGCTCGACAAACTTTTCAAGTGTGGAATTGATAAGCTGTATTTACTATTATAAAGCAGTTTAGATAGTGTCGGCGGGCAGCAGGCGTCACAAGCCTCACGCGTCGCCATCAGTATGCGCGCGGCGAGTGCGTGTCGGCATGCGACGCCGTCCGCTTGCACACTCTGTTTATATCACCAATAACTAAGAAACATTTTGATACTAACATATTTCAAATCATACACTCACTAGCTATGTCCTGTCTCACATTTGTCGTTAACTGCAAATCAGGGATTAATTGTATCTACTTAAGCTGTTCAGCACATACGCGACCCTTTGGATACTATAACAGAATTCCTTTACAGCTCAAAAGGATTTAAATACTAACATTACATAATCCCGCAGTGCCACTAACGACTTCATAATTGCCTCGTCTGTCGTTTGTCCTCTCCGTGGAATGAAAAGCTACATGATACTTATAAAAAAGCGTCCTTTGAAGTCCTTTAGATTATATTTATTTCCGTAATCACAGGAATTACAGAAATAAAATGTTCTATAAAATAGAAAACCTAACACCGGGAGGAATTTCATAGAATAAATAAATTCTCTCTTCCTTTGTCTCATAAATCCTTTGTCTCTGCCTTATAAATTCTGTTTTTTTATAAATCGTTTGTTATGCGTAACAACAAGGCATATTTCTAAACAGACTTCGTGTTCTACTGTAAATGTTGGAAAAATTGTTCTCGAACATTTTTTGTTGAGAACTGTTAAATCTCGTTACCTCGATGCACATGGGAAATATTATACGTGAGAACGTGATTATTGTGAAGAGACATTACCACGGAGCGCGAGAATATTGCCGGAGACTCATGTTATTTAGATATCTAGTGTTCGTCGCCGATGCTATCAGTCTATCTCGTTTGTTTCTTCTCAAGAAAACAAAGGAAAATCGCAAATATCGAGTGCAACCGCGGCAGAGCGGGGTGCACAGTGCACGCTGTGTGCCCGGCGCCGGGTGCCGGGTGCCGGGTGCCGGGTCGCCGCGCGCAGCCACGATGTCAATCGCAACTCCTCTTTTTACTTCCTGCTCAGTCAGACAATGGCGGGAAAATGTTTTCTACGTGTGGGGATGAGGTGCGGGGTGTGGGGTCAATAGCGGGAGCACTAATCTCTGTCGGGATCGTTGGGATTAATGGCTCGTATTGCCGTGTCTGTTGTTTGTTTCCACAATTCTTGGTTCCTCTTCCTTCTAGTTGTTACAACTTTCTTCGTAACTTTCAGGCGTTAGAGTGAATTTACTTTTACAATATAAATCACTATGTTTTCTTTTATTGTGTCGTATTATCTTGAGTGCACTGAAGTACTTAGCTTTATTGATTAAAATTAAAGTTTCAATCAAATATACAGTTGAAAATGTACTGTAACATAGTTCGCTATGTTATGACATAAAATTTTACCAAAGGATTGATTACATTATTTAAGACGGAGAGGGCAGGTTGGCGACCTTCAGAAAGAATCTTAATTCAATTCAAAATGTAATTTCAATAAATGTTCTCACTAATTAAAAATGTTATTAACCCATTAACAACATTAATATTCCAACATAAGAAAGTTCTAAAATAGCTTCCCGCACTGCTTGGCCTAAATAATAATGATTTGTGTACAATCACTGCCACAAAGAGGATGGGACACTTAATTTACGATGTTCCCGGAACACATACTACGACATTGAAAAACAATGAAAATGAAAAGCCATCGAGCGGGTCCAAGCGCACTTGACCGACTTGGAAAGAGCGCAACGCGGGAACCGAGAATTTATTCTACTGCAAAATGAATTTTATTTAACACAAGTGGAAGCAGAAATTAAAACCTCTTGTTTATTTGTGTGGAAACAGTTTTGTTAAGTCAATTGTGTTAAGCATATTTTGTTTTTGTGATAGAACTTACGTATAGCTCTTAATATGCACGATTACACTTTATACTAAATTCGAATTAAACTTTGAAGTAACACACTGATGCTTGAATAATATGAGGATGTAATAAAGTAACACAGTAATACTGGCAGAGCTGTCGAAACTTTCAAGTTTACTCCCTCACAGTTGGCAGTTAATGAACATAGGTAAAATCTCCTATATACAGTGAATAACCGAAAACTGTATTTTCTTTTTGTGTACGTAAAAAATCCAGCCGAATCAAATCCGCCTATTAGGGAGGGCGCTGCTACTAATTAAAATAAAATTGTTAAAACAGAAGCGGGTGCGCGCTCTCTCCCCACACCAGACTAACTTTTAACGAGGATATATTTGGTTTCGACCAACCCTTTGGTGATTTTACTATTGAGTCTGACTGCAAATAACTCCTTAATTGACTTCAAACAACTTCTGGCTTTGTGGATAGAATACCGAGGTTACTCTACCTCTTGTATTAGAATTTACGGTCTACCTGAATATCGTTAGAAACCGTAACCAAATACAATTGCTATAATGTAACAAATTACATGTGTGGAATGGGTAATCATTTATAACGTTTACACATTTTAGGAAATATCAATCAATATTTTAAAATGTCACACGTATCAAAAGGATTGTGCCACTTCGACGTATCAATTTGTTTTCGCTCTACCGTCACTCAGATTTGTTCAGCTCGGCTCGCGTTCAAATAGAAATCAGTGTCAAACTTGCTTACAGATGAATTATGTCTTTTAATTTACTTACAAGTTTACTATCTTACGTGTTATGTTAACGTTGGTTTGCTGCTATATTATGAACACCCACTTGTGTAATGCTATGTGTATGTTTCTTAAGTGACGTCATTTGTTGCAGAAGTCGCGTAGCGGCTGGGCAGCCGGGTGCGGCGGCTGCGGCGGCGGGATGATGGACTGCCTGTGCCCCGCGCCGCGCACGCTGGCCTGTCGCGTGGTGCTGCTCGACGAACGGGAACTGCTGCACGAAATACAGGTACAACACTATTTACTGCAGTGCATTATAATATACCTACACCACTCTAATATATACAGGAAGAACCCTCGTTCTTTTTATTCGACCCATTACAACTGTGGTGAGTAACCACACACTTTTTGTTTCGATTCAATAGTGATGGTGCTAATACGGTTCTTATAACGGATGTCGACGAAGGAGTTGTTATAAACCCAACTATAACCGCGATAGACTCTCCGACACTCTACAACCCGCGTCCCGGCGGACGCCGCTAGTATTTTTCAATTTTCCCTGGTACATGAAACAACGCGTGGATTTTTCTCCATTTCTCAACCCGCACTCGTGAAATGCAGCTATTCCGAGACGAATTATTTGAAGTACACCCAGGGGCTCAAGGAAGGTCTTTTATATGCGAAGCTCGGGTCCAAGGTGCGGGCGATGAATTCACTGAATCGTACGTCGGCTCTATGAATATTAAATTCTATTTGACTCGCATTGTCGCCGCGTGGTGAATGTGAGAGTGGCTCGCGAGCGACGAGCGGACCGCGCGCGTCTCGGGCACGGACCCTATCAACGTGTCCCTCCTGATTACCTTCACCACTATTACAGTACGAATCAGACTCAAATCAACTTCAATAATCAATTTTATCTAATCAAAATATCTCCCATGTAAATGATTAACTTGAACAGCATATATGTTAAACTTGGAAGCACATAAGATCGTGGCAGTCACTAAAGCCTCGCATTCTGAGATAATACTCATATAAATCTTCATCGTTACTGTAAACAACCGAGGAATTTATGCCAGAAATGCTTTTGTTCGGTCTGTATGAAGACCCGCAACTTGTTCGTCAAACAAATTCTCAAGGTATATTGGGCTAAAATCATCCAATTTGGGTAAAGTGGGACCGACACGAATTCGACGTTTCTTGCTAAATTGTATGGATATTTTAGATAAATCACCGTCCTTTCGTAAGTTTTCCCTATCTACAAAGGAACATTTGTCTTTAACGGATCTAGTGAGGATTTTTCCTTGCCAGAGATGAAAATAATATTCAGATTTATGGCCGCAGTGGCTGAGAATTGGATTTCTGTCACCAATGAGATTTTATTCAACTAAATTGTATTGATCTCATAAATTCAACCATTCCAAAAATTCTGAACTGACTAGTGATGGAATCTTTTAAAGTTTGAGGAATGTCGAAGCGTTCGCGTCCGTCCGTAGCCTGTAATTGGTTAGACTCATACTTTAGTTTATTATAGAAAATTACAGGTAAACCACTCCATGGGATGATCTCATCGCAACGCTACTCTTGTGGAAACCTGAAAACTTCCGCAATCCCATAAATATGTATTGATTAGATTTTCATAAAATAAAAAATAGCTATGCTATTTTTAGAAATGTAGAACTGAGGCACTGAAGAAAAGAGTAGATATGATTAAAGTCGAAATACAAGAGCTTACTTAAAGAATATTGAGTGTTGAATTGTTAAAAGCAACAAGCTTTTCTTTTGTCAAGACAATTGAGTGTCGAGCGACGCGGGCGCGCCGTTTTATTTGGCTCAGATAGTAAAGGGGAAGACAAGGAATTGCACAGCAATTTATGAAGCGGGCCTAGTGTCGGCGGCAAGTGGTGCGGGCTTCGACGTGTATTGTTGCGCCGGCAAATTGACTCGACGGCATTTCACGGTCTACTGCGCTGATGCACCTCGTTCCTAGTTCTGTTTTATTGATGACGTCTTCATTGCCTGTCCCTTGACAATCAGCCAGCACAATGGAGCAAGCAATTACCTGTCCATTCGTGGCTGTCGTGTTGATTAACGTATTTTGCTGGCTGTGCTTTCGACTTTGAATGAATGATCAACGCGCGACGGTAAGGAATAAATTCGATTCGCATATCATAGCATGTTCAATGTTAATAACCAATTTTTCTCACAGTGAGGTGCTCATCGCCAAGAAGAAAGTATTTTACCTGTTTTTATAGAAACATATTTAAAATCACCGTTCTATTGGAAGCTGTCGTGAATACTAATTAATCGAGATAAACATGATGGAGAGAAACGACTTTCTTTTATTTGACGATAAATATTAGCATAACCCTATTAAAATTTCGCTGATTCCGAACTGAAAGCCAAATATGCTTTCAAGGCCCTCCGTGGCAATGGAAATCTAGTAACTCAAACCGTATTTTGAAATCTGCTTTAGAGCAGAAATAGTGGCTCTATGTTTATTAAAACGAAGTGAAAAGTAAATTGATGTGTGCGGCGGCAGGCCGTGGACACACGACGACACGACACAGCAACGAGGCTCGGCGGCGGGCCGGCGGCGGATCGCGTGCTCGTCGCCGCTACATCTACACCGTGCTGCCAGATTTTCAAATCGTTTGTTATTTTTCGAGCTTCACGTACGCTGGGAGCAAACGCGCTCTGTTATTAAATCATTTATTATTCAGACCAACGAACTGTTTCGCAATTTTCCCACAAGCTTGCGGAGGATCCTATAGCCATACACTTATAGTGATATGTTGTTTCAAACGCACGTAGCTCTCTTAATTGCGACTTATTTTGCCAGTTGGATTTTGAGTCATTATTTGATGGTAGGTGGGATTTTGCAGTCTTTGTACATTTGCCCTGAATGCCCTGTTTGACCACTCTTGACAGATTCAAGATCTTTTGTTAGTTTATTAGATTTTGCTATACCACCGATACTACTATTTACGTAGGTAAATAGTAAAAAAAAAACATGTGATTTTATTTACTATTTACCTTCGTAAATAGTAAATAAAATCACATGTTTTTCAACTTGTTTGTTAGAACAACGGATATTATTTAATTTGTACATAATACACAATCTGAACACATTCATCATGCTAATTATAAAATAAAACCAAAGATATGTTTTCCCATCCAATTGTATAGAAAACCTTACAACAAAAAGCACATTACAAATAAAAGAACCTTTAAATTTTGAGTTGTTTGGGAAAAATGTAAACTAGCACCTTGGGGAGTAGTTACGACGTCACAGGCGCACACGCAAGGTCTGTGAGAAGCGCGTGAGAGCTGCGCAGTGCGCTTGTTGCTCTCCAACCCGCTCATTATGTTGCCGAGCTGACTACTGGTGTTACTGGTCCAGGCCCATCGCGTGCGCATTAGCCTAATTGTGGAAACCTGAGCATCAAGAAATGCTAATCAGAGATAGTCTGAGCCCATTATTGCTCGCGATAGCATTTGATTTCTAATAGCACTGTTTTATATTACCGGTCCGGATCTGTATCTAGTTTCTTCTCAGAAGCCAGGCGCTTCCGCAGCATCGATTGGTTCATTTAAATTGCAAATCTTCTATTTGTAGAACAATTTTTGCAATCTAATTGTGTATACATAAAATTGGACGGACTAATAAATTGACAAAGGAAATACTCATCTCATTTCTAGATTGTATTTAAAACTTATTTAAGCCTCACATAAAAACAAAGTACCCCATAACATTCAGGCGAGGCTAAGCAAAATTAAATTGCAAGCAGACAAGAATTTCTAAGAAGGCATTCCTCTGTCGATAAACGAATAATGAGAGCTTATTTTCGCCAAATTAAATTAGGACGGGCAATAAATTCAGGTAACTACGCCGTTATGCCAAATTCAAATGGTTCTTCTACATGGAAACATGGACTTGACCTTAAATAAATGTTTCTATATTAATTAGATTAGCGCTTTGTAGGTACTAGATACCCAGACAGGTTAATGATGATTAAGATACCCCAAATACAATATAATATTGAATTTTTCGACGCGAATGATATTTATTTTGTCCGATAGACATTTATGGGAAAGCTTGATTTAAAATGTGTCACGAATTTACTACAGATAAAAAAATACTTTATGTTAGTAAATGAATAAAATAAACACTCGTCATAAGTGGTCATATTTCATAGGAATATCGACAGACAACTTATTTATTTGTCATTCAAAATATTATGAATGTTTTTTATTCAATACTTTCGGTAGTTTATTTAGTAGGTACGTAGTACGAGAGTACCTACGCAAGAAGAGAACATAGTTTTGTCATTGTGGTTAACGTTACCCCCTGCGCTTTGCGGTTTGTAGTAATCGAGCTCAAACGATTTTGTAATAGGTTTAGTTCCACGTTGGTCAGTGATTTGTTTTTGAGGATACTATTACAATATCATTTCAATCATAAAAAAAGGTTATAAGCCTTACGCGGAGCAAGGGACATCAACGCGCAATGTGTTAACATGAATTCAGCACATGAGAATCATATCATCAGACAACCTAGCACCTAGCTTCTTACGTTTCATAAGTGCCCTTGTAGGCTTATGTGAAATAAAATATTTTGATTTGATTTGACCCAGCGAAGAAATTTTTCGGCGGTTATTAAATGTGTTGGTGTCCTTAGTCACTGAAGTTGTCTGGAATTAGCTAAAATACAGGGTGTAATACAGGGTTACTTTTCAATGATCAGCCAAATTTAAGGATGTGGTACAGACCATCAAACTAAACAATTTCTTTCTCCATGGCACCAACATCGTAATCGCGAATAAAAATTCAGCCGTCCCATACGTTTAGGTCGAGTAGGTATTGAAGTTTTCTATGGGACAGTTGATAAATTTTTCGCGATTACGATGTTGGTTCCATGGAGAAAGTTGTTTAGTTTGATGGTCTGTGCCACATCCTTAAATTTGGCTGGTCATTGAAAAGTAACCCTGTATTACACCCTGTATTTTAGCTAATTCCAGACAACTTCATTGACTAAGTTTAGCTATGCATGAGATATCAAAATATGCAAAATCGATTAGATTCCAATGTTTCGCAAATTTTGCCGAGCCCACTTATCCCTCTGTTAAGCAAACAATGCTCGGTTTGAGGAAATTAATAAAGTTCATTTGTTTCAGGATAATAATACTGGTCAAGCATTATTGGACGTGGTGTTCCGTCATTTAGATCTCCTGGAAACGGCTTACTTCGGACTTCGCTACGTAGACCAAGATAGCCAAACGGTGAGTGAATATTCAACTTTATCCAGCAACCTAAATTAGGTACCGCACTTTCAAACACAATCTGAATAATTTTCAAGGATATTGCTTATCCATTGCTTCATAACTTCGAAAAATTTGTCTGCTCAACAACGTAAATAACGTAATGAAAGTTGTTAAACTGTCAAAATGAAACCCATCGCTACTATTAGTGTCTTACAAAATTACCCCGCTGGTTAAGGTATTCACAAAAAAAAAACCTATTTCCTTTATAATACAAAACCATAGAAAGTGTAGTCTCATGGATGAAACTTCGTAAGTACTTACCTATTGTTTGTAGTTTCCGTTTGCATAGAAATACAATTTGGGAGACAAATGAGCTTGATAAAGTTTTCTGAAGAAAGAAAAATGTATCTTACAATATTAGGACTGTACAAACTGGATTACTATATCTAAAAAGCAAAATATAAACAACAACAAACAAAGACAGGTATTTTTAAAACTTTCAGTTCTTCAAAGTAGAGCCATTTTGTAAAGATAACGTTGTGGAATTGGATTAGGAGATTATATCCCATCTGCGAGATCTTTTTACTTGTCTGCGTCCGGATTGGAAACGTAAAGAAGGACTTTAAACTGAGAAAATATTTTTAAGAATGAATAACTAATTTTAGAAATAATAATATATGGAATACTTTCAAAATAAAGTTATATTTTTGGATGCAACTCTTATAGTATGTGCAACAAAGTGATATAAGTTGAAACTCATTAAAATTAAATCAAAATTGTACAAATTGACACACTCATATTAACGCAAATCATTTATTCATAGTTTTAAAAGCATGTTTCAAATCAACAGTTTCTATTTCAATTAATGATTCGAAAGTAATTAATTTTAGTTGCTCTGGTTTAGCGTTTGTATATTTATGTATAGACGTAGGTACCATGCGTTTGTTTATTATTTACTGCTACGAATGATTTCACTGACAGCCTAATGCAGTATGATCTATTATATTATATCCTCAGTATCTACCTTTTTACCTCTTTTTTCAAATAATTCATCTTAGCATCTTACCTATTGAAACTTTGAAAATTGTACTTATGTTTCTCTATAGAAAATCATTATAAGGACTTTTCTTCTGGTTTAAATGAAGAGTTTTGTTACTAATAAAAATCATTGTTATATTCAGAAACGGTCATCATTTATAACACGAGCCGAGCAGAGGTGGCCCAGTGGTAACGGTCAACACTTACGAATTGAAGGTCGTTCAAACTAAGACAGGCGCTTTATTTTGTGTTAATTATTTCATCACCACTGCTCTCAAAACGGTGAAGGAAAACATCGTGAGGAAACCGACATGTCCTAGAACCAAAAATTCGAATACATGTGACATCTACCAAGACGCACTGGGCCCGCGCGGTGGATTACGGCCCACTCCCTCTCACAGAAGGGAAGCCAGTGTCCCAGTAGTGGGAACATTATAGGCTGATTATGCATCATTTAACACAGTGTTAATTTACTGCCGACGTTTATAAATCTACCTAACAATTCAATATATTACTTATATTATTTTTATTAGACTATCAAAATTAATATCAATATAGTAAATCATTTCCTATAATCGATTTATGACCGCTACAAAAGATAAGAAATTAATACATTCCATATATAGATTTCTTTCCCGGCATTGAGGAAATCCATTACGTTTATGAATCGTTCACATTTATATTTATATGTTTTTTTGTGCAGCATTGGCTGGACGCGGGAAAACGGCTGCGTCGTCAACTTCGCGGCTCAGACCCCCACACTTTCTACTTTGGAGTGAAATTCTACGCGGCAGACCCATGCAAGCTCCTGGAAGAGATTACTCGGTAAGTACGGAATGTATGCGTCATCAATTGTTGTACAGCTGTGCTGTGTTCAAACATTTCAAACGCCTTTAGCGCAAAACAATCGCGGTCAGGTCATTATTAGTTAATTTGTAAGTAACGTAAAGGGCATTGATGAATTTTAGTAAAAAATAATACTAATTGCAATTAAAAAATGCAAGTAGGTAAGTATATTTGATAAAAACAGATATCACTTAAGTTCACACATATAAATCTACCTTATATAATTACGTAGGAAGGTTTCCTGTATTGAAGGTTCTTTTTTACGCTAATGGCTCGTTAGTGTCTAAGAAATAATAAGTGAGCTGTTCAATAAAATATTATTATCAGTACACTGATGACAGTATCTGGATAGAATATCAATACAACATTGTTTTCACTGACAAACATAATTATACGCGTTTTGAAATACATCATTACAACTCCGATGCTACCTCATTTAAAAGTTTATAAAGCTCGTTAATACTTCGTCAATGACGTGGATTTTATTATCAACCTTCCGCTGTTTATGGAACTCGTATATTCAAGTTTTAATAAGAACATTTATGTATACTGTTGACCTGCATCCAAATCAGACGAACTGTCATGTCATACACATATGTACGTAGACAGCTTTACATACGTCGGCTTTACAAACAAAATCTGTTATTATAATGAGTTCCAGCAAAACCGCTAACTACATGTGAAAATCAAATTAATGGTTGAACATTAACAAATTATACAGAGCGATATTTATTAATGTGGTTTTCCATCATAGCGTTGAGTGCGGTGTGTGTATAACTCGCACGTGTCCCGACACTGCCCGACACGTAGGCACTAATGTAAGTAACGCTTTCACAACATCATTCATATTATAGCACATTAATTCAGGAGCGCGAGGGATGAAAGTAGGAAGTGATAATAAAACACATCTGTGTTCTTAACGTGTGCCGTGTCAGCGTTCTCCTGTTCTCCACCGCGGCACGCCGCCGCGCCGGCACATTTCTGTCACCGACACAAGCTATAAAATGACACAAATATATCCTTTTTAATATTCAATGAAGCATAAGACGTAAATGACGACACGGACTTATTTATAGACAAATGCTTTACAGAGATTTACTAATACCATTATGTTACCTATCCTTGTTACTTTGCGCTTCAATCTATAGCTAATTTTGATAGTGGTGTTGTATCACTTTAAACTATGACCCCATATAAAAAGTTTGTATGTTATTAAGAACATACAGTTCTGAGAGTGCCCATTATTCCTACATATAACAAGATAAAGCTGAGAGATAGAGGGACACAATTAGTATAACGTTGCAAGGACAGTAGTCAGACTTTTATGGAGGTAGTAAGTACATTTGTGCCATATATGGGGCGCAACTAAATAACGACATTAACCGTAATAATAACAACATGACTCGGTTATGTACTTTACAAGTAGGAGCTCTATTGTGGCAAGCGAGAGTGACATAACTGGACACATTACCGTTGAAACACAATAGTCTTAATCTATGCGGAGTTCATGTATGAGCGCTTGGAAGCAAATTACTTAGTGCTGTATTTTTTTACTTCAAACTATTAAAATTTCATAATCATAAAAGAGAGTGAAGTCTAGTAAGGATACAAAAGAAGGTGTAGTGCTCTCGCAATAAACGCGGTGAGCTCGTAAACTGACGTCGCACTGATGAAATGAATGGGGCCAGGCGTGCAGTGGCGCTTCGTGCTGCGCTCCACTGTCAATGGTGAAACATAAACACAGGAATTTCATTTCATGGACAATTTTAATTGGACACCTTTTATAAAATAGGCCCCTCGGTGTAATATCTGCTATTCACTGAAACAAGAGTCTGCTAATTTTTTTTCTATAGAGCTACAATTATATTCCTACCTAAAACATCTTTTGGAAACCGCGGAGAAACTTTTGTCTACTCGTATTTTCTTTAAACTTTACAACAATGGCTACAATTGAAGTCAGTTAAGTGGAATTTTGAAGAGTTTCCATTTTATTCTTTATTTTATTCGTTGTGAATTTTGGGCGGGTACGGGGATGTTTTATTAAAATTTCGTTATTACGGTGTTGACGGTGCACCCGGCGGCGGCGGCGCGATCCGCGTCTACATCAGTAGGTACCTACTTACTACGTACAACACGAAGAAACGTCTTCCTTTAGGTAAGGGCCGCAGTTTAATACTCGTAAATTCTTTGAAAACCTTTGCCTTGGTGGTCTTTTAATATTTAATTTCCCTCTAAGGGCAATCTTTTCGCAACGCGTTTGATGAGTTTCTCCCAGTTAGGGAAAAATGAAATGGGTGAATAGAGATTTTGTTTCAGGAAAAAAAAACAAATTGGGGGTTAGAAGGTTCAGTTTGTTTCAATGTCAATCGTTTATGAAAGGTCGTGTCAAGCTAATATTACACACTTATTATATTTTTGATCTTTATTGGAATCTGTCATTCTTGCAGCAGCAATTATTTAATATTGTAGGCTTTATAGTGTAAGTTAATATTGTGTGTTTGCTTGTATCAGGTACCAGTTGTTCTTGCAACTGAAGCAAGACGTGCTGCGCGGGCGCCTGCCCGTCAACTTCGACCTCGCGGCCGAGCTCGCCGCATATGTGCTGCAATGTGAGTCACACTTTATAACTTATCTTATACTTATGTTTCAATGTTATTACACTTATGACATAATTATGTAAGTTTAGTTTATTTTTAACCCGACTGCGCGACAGTAAAAGTAGGGTTATGTTTTTCAAGCGTAGGTAGGTATCTATGTATCATTGTATGTGAGATTATTAAGTATATCTACGTACGAGTAACAACCTAACAGCTGGATGGATTTTAATACATGAGGTACCTATAACGACTCGTCTAGGTCGTGTGATGGTAGGCTAGGGATAGGCTAAGTTATCTATACAATTAAAGTGTATGTTTGTAATTTCAAAATCTCGCTGCATATGAAAGTATACTTATATGGTACCTACTTATAACAAAAAACTTTTTTTGTCTGTCTGTTTGTTCCGACTAATCTCCAAAACGGCTGGACCGATTTTGACAGGACTTTCACTGGCAGATAGCTAATGTTATATAGAAAATGAATAAGAGAGTCCGCGCAAAAAAAAAAATAAAACCAAAAAAAGAGAAATGGTTCTTTCTTTTCAATGGAAGAGTGGTATCTACACCTTTTCTAAGTGACACATCATTGATACCCGACATCCACGTAGACGAAGTCACGGGCACAGCTAGTATTTTATAAAATCAAAATGTCGGATTTCAGATTTCAATATTAATGTCTTCAAACAAAAAAGTTTAGCAGCATGACCGTGGGGTACAAATAATATAATCATATACAAATAAAGAGATGATTCCAATAACATAACGAAAAGGTTAAAAAAACAACAGGTTATAACAAAAAATTCTAGTTTTTTATTATTTCATTTTATTTTATTAAACGTCAGATATTGTGTCTTATACATATGGTTATGAAGAGCTACGTGCGTATGACTGTGTCACACATTTTAATTATGTGTTTTAACCACCTGTAACTGATCTAACATTAATATTCGTTAATATTTTCCTTGGGTGTAGAAATACACAAGTAGGGAAGGATTTCTCGAGACATCGACTGACAAATCCCTTCATTTATTATTAATCCTACTGTCATTATTGATTATGTCAAAAGTTTTATAAATTAGTATACCTAGCTACCTATGTTTCAGATTGGTAATTAAACCATTTATAATCCAAAACAAAAAAAAACAAGTTAAAAAACGAATAAAATAGGTATTATCCACGGATTCCAAATAAACTTAACTTAAAACTCACCGTGAAATCCATTCAACTACTCTGGATAGCAAATAAACAAGTCAGCAGATTAAAGAAAACGACTCCAATCTCTGACTGAGACCAATAACGAAATGCGGTATGGACTTAATTCGATGGCACTTAGGGAGTATATTTGTGTAAACATCGGCGACAAATTAGTTTCTCGGTGCGGTACGAGTAGTGTCGGTAAAATCCGCAAGTGCGACCCCGTGCTCCGGTTACAAAGTGGCTGCGGGGCCACTAACCCGCCCGGCTTATTGTGTAACTAGCCTAGGATTCGCTAGCTTAGCTGTAGCGGCGACTGACGTGTTGCTGACGTCACACAACATGCTAGGATTGTCTTAAGGTCTACACCTTTCTGTTAAATTAGCCCGTAGTCATTCAGTGTATCTACTTTGTAATCACAGCCTTCACAACAGACTCCGCTAACTGAGAGCCAAAGCAATACCTATTATATGGCCTTATCAAAATACGCTCCCAAAACAACGTAGATGGTAGATTACTTTGCTTATCCATATCCCTGGTACAGTTCTCATCAATACTTTCGTGACCAAATCCTATAGTAATCACAATTTCCACTGTGACCGGGATCTGATTGTATCTATCTGTATCGGGTCATATTATTATCGACTGCAGATGAAACCATTTGCGAAACTCGGCTCAATTCAGATTTTCAGTTTAAATGGCGATTTTATGAAACAGTCATAATGATCATGTTGAACCTTTCGGTTGATTGCGCTGTAATCCGATATTCTTTTAGTACCTATTCGGTTATATATGTGTTTTGTAATGTGCAAAATGAAATTATTTGATAAAGTTGCATGCGTGGATTTATATTTCGTAATTCGAATATGGATCAATTCAACTGAATAAAAAATCCTGGCTGAAAATTGTAAATCATATATCTACCGATGGGTTTCGGAAAAGAAGGAGTCACTTTTGCGAAAAAAACAATGGACAAAACACCTAATTGTTTACTGTCATCTTGTGAGCACCAGACCGTTCCCAAGCATGGTTCTTTGACTTCGGCAATAATTCTCCTGACAAACGCTCAGAGTTGGACGTTGTCAGTGTTCAGAGTTGGACGTTTATGAGCAGTTATGTATGTACTATAATATGTATGTAGGTACAAACATATTATAGTACCCACATTTATTTCAGGTACATAGTGTATTGACCACTTGCGGTCGCCACGCCATGCGTACCCAGTTACCCACGTCACACACGCTTACTATTTCATACAATAACACACCTATTTTATTAACTTGATTGCGAACCGAGATTCCAGGAAAACGACTCTTTTATTTACGGTTGACTTTGAGAAATATGATTCTGTGAAATAGCTACAATTTAGAAATTACTTACATAAGCAGTATCTTCCTTTCATTTTGTACTTATAATTTTGTTGTAAGTTGACGCCTACAAAGAGACATCAACAATCGTTTCAAACAATGGTAATCAGTAGTAAATTTCCCAAGACAGGACACAAAAAGTTCCCAAAAGATAACTTGGTACCTAATCTACACATCTAATTTAAGTAGTAATCGCCGTTCTATAAAATTGTTTAGTACACGCAAGGGAATAATAACGTGTGCGATTAAGTGGGGACGTTGACTCATCGCCAGAGGAGCACATGATAGCCGCAGTACGCATGAACACTTACATACAAATTGCCGCGAATGAATCGAAATGTATAGCGCAATAAAAATAATATCCTGCTAAAAGGACGAAACAGAAAAAATAGGAATGATTGTGTTTTCCGTAAAAAAACACACCAAACTAGGCGCGCCTCCGCGATATTGTCTCGTGTTAAGTTATCAGTTTTACAAACACTATTAATTTTAACAACGGACACGGTTATCCAAACCACTGCCCGATCCCAACATAGTTCGGAAAACGCACTGAAAAGTGTTCTGTCGTCCAGATTGACCATCTAGCTTTTAAGTTAAGAAGCTAAGATTTCATCATTATTCAATCCGTATTTACTTAAAAATGGAAAATGTAGCGCATGGTCCAGAATGCACAATTATTTTGAATGAGTCGTGGTGACCGGGTACAATAACGCATAGTCATTTTTGCACTGGTTTCTGAGTTGACCTCACTGATTCTAATTAGAATTCGAAATGAGAAGTGATGACGCAAAAGACAATTTACAGTGTAGGTATTAGAGCGTCAAAAGATAAACTTTAGAAATTGTAACTAAGTCCAAGGAGTTTGTTTAATCTATCTTCATCGTATCAGCAGTACATAGAATGCTATTGAGTCGGTCTAAATTTCACTTCCAGTAATAGCTAGTGCCATTCTTCTGAGATTCTGCAGCGGCGGGACGAGAAGCTATCTTACCGCAAACGCAGTAAAATTTATCAGGCATTCCGCTTCGCTACTTCAGGCTCAGACTAATAGACTGCACCCGCCCGATAACTATGCGGATTATAGAAACGTTTTAAGTGACAAGTTTAAATGTAAAGTTCTATTCAACTCCATAAAAGCGATTCGTATAATAACAACTACTTACTTATAAAAGTCAGAGGCATAGAGACTTCCCATAATGGCCTAATTTACGCAATCAAATTCATTTTTATAAATATTAAGAGATAATTACATCTCGTCTCGACCGTACCTTTGAAGATTCACGTAATTAATTACTCTGCCAGTTTGATATTCGCTTCAATATTTATAATTGACTTTGTAATGTAATTAATTTTATTGCTATTTTCTTATGATCTCGTTATTCCTGAATAATATTTTATTAAAACATGAGATGTGTGACGTTTACACAAATATTTTGTATTGAGGAACTTCAAAGTTGAAGATTCCATACCAACGAATTGTTTTACTAAAATATTTATGAACGATTTTAATTAGGAATTTAGTTAGTAAGTCATAAGCTATAAGCGTATCGCGTAAGGATTTAGATTTATAGCACTGATATTATACGCATATTCTTTATGCTACTTAGGAGGTATTATACCCTTAGATCAAAGAAAAAAGAAACATCAAAGTGCCATTTATGTTAGTAGGCCAATCTAGCGCAGTAAGTAGGGGCGGCAAAGCTCTAATATCGATGCGTTATTCAAGAGGTAAATGACCCATCAGCGGCGCAGTATCGTTTGCATCTAATCTGTCGGCATCAGCGACCCTCGTGCGACCTCAGGGGACACATACCGGCGTTATTACCGTTCTCAGCCGCTGGTACAACATTTTTGCGTGTTACCGAACTTGGTAATCGTCAGTTGCGTCTCTTTGAACTGGTAATTATTTTCAATAGGCCCTACAGACTACTGCAAAAAATTCAGATAGGTATATTTATAAATTCTTAATTATTATCAACTTGAGTGAGGCGTTTGTTCAGTATTGACTGAACAAAGAACACACTACAAATATAATTGTTACTGTTAATAAACGAAATGTTACATCATAAACATTGCTTTCCTGTGATACCAAAAATTTTATATGTATAGCGTTCTAAACGCTCGTTCATATATTTATGGAACAAGAATGTAAAATATTTGCGTTTTTCCGCCCCTTTACACCCAAATGATCCACTCCCATTACCATCGTTATGTTAAAGGTATGCCTATTACATGCCTCGTAATAAATTGCACGTGAAATCATCCCTTTTATATTATACACTTGATTCCTCATACATACGAAAGAATAAAGTATTGTTACGTGCTCTCAAAGCGTTCTTCAAATAATTTTTTATTATTATTCGGAATGAGAGTCTCCGTCATGGCGGCAACATTGTGGAGTACTTTTATAAACAGTACGGTGCACATAGTATCAAAATCACATCATATTTATTCTGATGTTAATGCAGAAAGTCTATTACAGCACTAAACATGATGAAAATATTTCGCACGTTGAGCTGAGAACTACAAGTCAGTATGCAAAATAATAACTTTCAGTTTAGTGACTGGGTGTGAATCTTCCATGTTTTATCAACTTTTCAATTTGTTATAATAACATTCTCGATCGAATGGAAAATAAACTAAGAAAATCAGACACGTCATGAAAGAAAAAAAAGAGGGTGTGTGCTTATGACACGATAGTAGTGAAAACTTACGGCTGGAGCCGAGTATACGCGATTCAGCGTCACCGACCGACTAGAGCCGAGTATACCCGATTCAGCGTCACCGACCCGAGCGTGACGGTTTAGTTTCGTTCACAGAAAGAGCGCAAAGTCTAACTCACAACGCTGCACGCTGTAACAAAATTTTCTTCGCAACAGAATATCTTCAGAAACATTTGAGTAACAAGACTAAAATGCTATTAATCAAGCAACATTGTATTCTTATTTCGTCTAGTCCATAGTCTCGGTTTGGGAAAGACGAATGAAGCGAAACAATCTGTCCCTCGCAACAAGTTAACGGACTCGTGTAACGCGTTCACATTAATCAAATGGATGGACAATCGTACTGGCGCCCGCGCCGACTGGTATGTAACCACAGTACCACACTGCGGGATTATAATGTTGAATTATCATTCCAGAACGTACACTCAATGTGTAGTGTACATTAATTTCAGGCTTCAGGAGCTGTGGCATGTTGCTCTACTCAAGTGAAGTTACGTAGCACTAATAAGTAATAACAACTACATCTTCTATTAATTCTTGACTAGTACATATCATTGAATTGATATGTAGGTAGACACATTAAAACTTCAACTGTATATATTTTATCCATTTTCAACTTTCCTATACCAGTATTTTTTTTCAGATGTTTTAACTGTATGACGCACTCGTCAGGAGTCATCTGGAACATAGTGCTGTCATATGGGCTCCGCATGAGGCCAAGTATTCAGTAATGCTGGAACGCGTACAGAACAAGTTCACACGCCACTTGTACAAGAAACTGTATGGGGTATATCCGTTTTACCCGTTGATGTACCCCACTCTGTTTGTGCTCGGTATGGTCGGGTACAACCAACTGAGGGTGCGACGGGAATTCACGCTTGTCGCGTATCTGGTTAGGTTGCTTCGTGGCATTGAGCATAACCCAGGAGTACTGCAGAGCCTGAGTATATGTGTACCAGACCGCTATGTGTGGAGGCGGCGCCGCCCGCCACTGCTGGCTGTGCCGGTTGCCAGGACCAACCTTCTCGCCAAAACACCATTGACCCGTGCAATTCGGGTTATTAACGATCTTCACGTGAGGATAGATGTATTTACATGCCATTTGAGTGAACTCGCAAAAATACTGATGTTCTTTTTATGTTATCATGTAGATTAGAGTAGGCTATCTTGTTGTTTTTATTTTATTTTGTTTTATTTTACTTAGGGAACCTAGTACATAATATTATTTTTAGATGTAATTATAAGAACAGTTTTAAATTGTAAGTACTTAAGTTAATTTTAAGACCTCACTATCGCATTAGGTATACACCTGTAATGATAGTGGTAAGGGAGATTTTGATAAATAAATAAATAAATAAATTATTCAACTATTAGCACATGTGTACTGATTAAAAAATATAAAATTAGTGTTTGCTAGCTTAAATTTGTGAAATGGCAAGCATCTGTTTTGTTATGTGTTTTAATTACATGACTGCGTGAGAACATAAAAAAGTTTACAAAAAAAAAAAATTATTACAGTGCCTTTTCTCATTGTCATTATGCCTAGAAACTTAACGACTTTGTAATTCTCTAAAGCTCATTTAAATTGGCCAGTACAATAGTTAGTTTACTAGCGTGTCTAAACGCGGCTGTGGCAAGTTTTGCTAGTATCATTCATTTACCGTGCGTGACGTGTGGGCGGCTCGCCTCTTTGCCAAATGAAATAATTATGGTCTCTTACACATCACTCACACTTCCTAACATAAAACAGATTCCGACTCTGAGTTAAACCGATCGGGTCTGATCGAAACCATAGCCAATAAGATTCTTTGAACTTGTACAAATAACAAAACGTTACGTACAAGTGTTGGATATACGCGAATGTTTGTTGCAATAACTCAGTCATTTACATTGGAGAACATACCTTGTAGCATACAAATGCCTTATGAAAACCCATTTCATAAATATCGCTAAATTTAGAAAGAAATATTACCGTCTAACTAATGTTCCAATAATATCTATAATAGACTAATATATCAAAAAGCAAACGAATCTTTTACAAACTTATTTTAAAAGAGATATATGTAATACTCTTTGTATCATGACTTTTCAAAGCATCCATATAAAATAAACCGAAGCGAGTGAGTTTAAAAATAATCAGATTTATGACCGCCCCTAGCTACTTGCTCGGAAATTAAACGACAAGCAAAGATATGTACTTAAATAAAAAGAAAAGGAGCGCTGTCTTTCAACAGATGGATGCTTCAACGTAATGTCTGATATTCAGGCTAATAGGAAACCATTACATATTTCGCTAGATTATATTTTACTTAGAAGCTTTCATAGATGAACAGTCATCAAGTTGTAATCAGCATCTTGACTGACGGCCGACGAGAGACGTTCACAGTTAGATACAGGGTGTAGCCCTTTAATTGGGGAGTTCCTGCCATGTTCTCGACAGGCGAAACGTCAGCACGATATTATTCATTCACAGGTGGTTATGATACTCGGCCCTTGATATATAATCCAGTAGATATGTAGGTAGTAACAATTAAAAATAACACTGGGACCTACATAAAGAAAACACTCTCAACGTTAATTTGTTGATACATATTTAGGAGATTTTCAATATAGACTGTAAAATGCGAACAACGTAGATACGAGTATGTTATTTTTCTTGTCTTCAGTTTTATTTTCACCGTAGTACAATATAAAAACCAACGTTCTTCAAACATTACTAAGCGTGTGATATTAGTAATGACAACGTTTTATTCATCAGACAAGCGTGAAACTAATGTATTATGAAAGGTCTGAACATCTATGTGTGTACTCCGCTAGCGTACCAGATGTTGCGATTTCCGAGTACAAAAAAAAAGATATACGACGGGAAATGACTGTCAGCCTCGTTCACTAGTCATAGTTTTTTCTAAGCCCACTCCGTATGTGGATATTTCTTTCTCACCCTGCATAACGTGTCTGTAAACTACGTGGAATGGACAACTATTTTCTTTTATGTGCCTCTTGGAAATATTGTCTCGATCCTCTCCGGAAAAGAAAGTTTAGATCTGTCGGTGAGGGTAATCGCTATGGTATAAGTACCTATACATACTTCCTCCCCAATGCGACGTTACCCCCAAGCTAACCTCAATTTTGTAATCAACGCGTAGAGATACATTTATTGTGTTTACCTTGCGTCGTATATTTGGTTAGGACACGAACCCCGCCTTTACAGAGTTAATTGAGATTGTAAAAGAGCTAGAGACTATCATAATAGCAATACAACCGCGCATAGAGGATTTGTTCAGGATATTTTTGGTCAACTGCACGCGCTTAAACGAGATGTTTGTTCCAAAAATGGAAAAGCTCCGCTCTCCCGTCTTATTTCCACCTACTGTTTGAAGTATCCTGTAAGCTAAATGAGTTCACCGTGACAATGTTTGTCGTACGCTATTTTATGCACTTTATAGCTGTGTATGTTGCCGTAGGCTTTGTAATAAAGTTATCTGAGTAATGTACATTATGTGTATAGTAGTTATTGGTTGGTTTTGTGCAGCGGAGCTGGGCGACTACGACCCGAGGCGACACGGGTTTGGCTACGTATCTGAGTTCCGCTTGCTGGCGCACCAGACGCCCGAGCTGGAGGCGCGCGCCGCTGAAATACATCGTACACTCACGTAAGTACCAGCATTGTTTATTAGTACCAATCTTATTACACTATTAGACACTTTTTTATTACCAATCAAAGTTTAAAATTAGATCAAGACTTCTAAATCTAATTATAACTCATATTCTGTATAATATGGATGTCTACGTAGAGCCATTTATTTATATTTCCATCAACTCCGAGAATAGACATCATATTAATTAAGAACTTATGCACCCAACGCGAGGAAGTTGAATCCTTCCTGTTATACGTACTATTGTCTTAATTAACCAGCAAGAAGGCAAGTTGCTAAAAATTAAGATTTCAGAGGCGCAGTTTCACGCCGAAAGCGTCGCCGCCCGCCCGGAAATTAAACTTCGTCGCCTTTCTCGCCTAATTGAATGAATTTTTAACTGCGCAAAGATGCAGTCTGCGGCCGTTGGCACGTCACAAAGCCGCAATTACATGCAAATTATGTGTACCTACCTACTTAACACCAAGTGAGCCGTGGCTTAGGGCGGCGACACCAGCTCGCCACGCCACCCGCGCCGC
The DNA here is from genome assembly GCA_949316385.1 of Globia sparganii. Lineage (NCBI taxonomy): Eukaryota > Metazoa > Arthropoda > Insecta > Lepidoptera > Noctuidae > Globia > Globia sparganii. The sequence continues at coordinate 12,962,297 of OX438653.1, read as the reverse complement.
CCGGATTATTCATTGTTGCTTAGCCTTTTGTGGCCTTTTGTCCTTAATACCTCCTATTAATTAAGGATAACAGTTTAACTGACTTTTAAATCTCTTTTCTTAAAAAAAAAATTAATAACAGCCCTTTTTCACAGGGGAATTTCGCCGGCACAAGCTGAATTGAGCTACTTGGATAAAGTGAAATGGCTCGACATGTATGGCGTAGATTTGCATCCAGTTTTGGTAGATATTTGTCTTTTATAAACACATCTCAATAGAAGAAAGATCGAAAGGCTTTTTTACGAGTTAACAAAATGTTTCTTTTTGTATGACAGGGTGAAGACAGCGTCGAATATTTCCTCGGGCTGGCGCCAAGCGGTCTTTTACTGTTACGCGGAAAACACACAGTTGCGAACTATTATTGGCCGCGCGTCTCCAAACTTTATTACAAGGGACGCTACTTCATGCTTCGTGTAGCGGATAAAAATGTAAGAACTCCTTGTAACAAAAAATACAAAGAATGTGAGTTAGACGAATAAGTAAACATTAAAATCGGGTGCTCCACTTGACCCATTTCTCGTTTCGGATCGCGGAGAGTGATAACGGGCGCACTTTGAATAGTGGTGCAAGATAGAGTCCACCTTGCGTCGCTTCCTTGAAAGACATTCGTAGGCAGGCAATTACAGATAAGTCGCGTAGAACTGAGCGCAGTATTTACAGCGCTGTGGGCAAGGCGATAACGCGGCGCGGCGCGGCACTCGCGCTCAGCCTGCCGCATGCCGATGATATACCGCCGGCAAGCTGGCCAACGCCGACCTCTCTTTTACTAAGTCCTTAAGACGATGGTGTATGCTGTGTAATTAAGGATTTCTCCAAACATAAGGCATTTATCAAAAGACGTTAGAAAAACCAATTGCTTGTTATATTGTCAATGGTTCGGTTGGGAGCTAGTTATTGTGGTATGAACTAGTGTCAAATAAAACTATACATTGTACAGATAACCAGTAAACACATTAGCCCGTAAATATCTATTGCTGAAATGTGCCTTAACCAGAAAGTTCCGAACATCCGGGTCGTAGTAAAATATGGTTAATACGGCTATAATAACTGACGACGCTGCGCCATTATTAATATTTTACTTGTTTAAAAGCTCTTGTCAGTTATGCCTACGCATTGTGAGCTTAGGCGGACCTACCTAATGTAACTCCTTATTTGTCTGTAACAATATAGGTGCTCCAGCCTTAACCGGGTACACACGCTAATAATAACCGGTATGAAACTCTACAGTGCTTACTTCGTGACGATTCCTGGCATCAGCCAAAATGAAACAAGTTTCATAATAAAAGCTACCTCCGTCGAAGTTTGCAGATGTTTATATTACCCTCGCTTGAACGGTTAGTTAAAGGTATTACACGATCGATACTTAAACATCCAATATCGCAGGAGATAACGTATTTAAGCACATTCTTTTCATAGCCTTCGAGATAGAGCACTTCGAGATTCACAGAATCGTAAAAGAAATCTCGAACATGAAAGAAGGTGATAAGCTCTGGAGTTTACTGCTGCTTGTTCAACAAAATCTAGACATAATCTGGCTTATCTTGAACAAGGGTACGGCTAGAAGGAAAATATTGCCTGCCTAACGTTATAAAAATACAAAATTTGACCTTCGTTTACTGAAATCGCTTAATAGGACCCTGAAAACTATTTGAAAAAAAAAATTAGATAGGTACGTAATATTTTGAAGAAATTATGAGAAATAGTAATCCAGGAGATAGCTAGGGAGGTTGTTTTGTTTTAAAAGTCTATTCTGTTTTCGCCTTCGTGAACAAAATTGGAAAATGAATTGTTTTTAATTTAGGGTAGAACTTAATTTATTGCTGGCTTCCTCTGAATTATTTAGGTACTTTAACATTTTATTCTGATGCAGAATGACACGTCAACCTACGGGTTCGAGTCCCCGACGAGGTCAGCCTGCCGTCACTTGTGGCGATGCTGCTCCGACCACCACACGTTCTTCAGGATGCAGCAGACGTCACCAGCTTCTGCTGATATCTTTGCGTTAGGAACCAGGTTGAGGACAAGGTTAGTTCACAACAAATTAAATTAGAAGTGATGTTGCTAAAAATATTGAAGTAAGTAGGATGATTCTCACGCGAAGAAAAAAATTTTAATTACTATACAGGGTCAAATTAAATTAGCTAGCGAAACTTCGCAGATGTGATGGGTATCGATATCTCGAAAAAAATTACTTTATGTTTTTTTTGGGCCAACAACTGCAGTTATCGTAGTTTCTGGAAGTATGAGTTTAGAAATTCAATGTTTTTTTATGTAAACTTCACATACTTGATGGTTATCAATAACTAAATACGATAAAAAAAATAAACCTTTTTTTTTGTAATGTTAGATATCGATAGAGGCCACGTCTGCGGAGTTTCGCTCTCTAATTTAATTTGACACCGTATAATACTCATTATGATGAGATATCGGTTCGGGAGAATCCAAAATTGTGGCACAAGAATATCGAACTTGGATAGCTTTGGTCTCTCCCTGTAAAATATTGATATTTAGCTGCATCTGGAACTGGACTGGAAGTCGACCCTAATATAGTTTGGAACGAACTATTTTAAATGTACAAAAGTGATGAAGGGGAGTTTTTGCAATGCGTTGCGATGCAGCCCGCCCCAATCTGCCATAGCCTTTAAATTCTTATTTATTGTGTTTAATTCTTATTTATTCTCATAGAGAGGAGGCCTGTGTCCCAGCAGTGGGAACATTATAGGCTGATTATATATGTGTTTGTCCAGTGGTAGAGGATCAAGACCCCGGCCCCCGCCCGCGTTTACGCGGACGCCGTCCCGACGCAACGCGCGACCGCCACACGCTTCACACGCATCGCTAAATGACGGTATTGATATGATAATTCTTCTGACAAACACATAAATATCTACTTTCACAATATTGATTTACGCTGTCTTTACGAAATATATTCTTTCTATTTATGGAATGTTTTGAAGATGTTATTATTTTTCTGATGATTTCACGAAAATTTTGTTTCAGTGCCGAAACTAGAAGACTTGAGAATAAAAGACTGTCCCCCAGAAATTAAACAACCTACCTCAGTACATCGACCAAACTCGTAAGTATATTAACTAACTTCATTAAATTCTTTTTTCCGTAGAGCAGTAGGTATTGTGAAGATGTGTCCACAATAATGATAACAATTTGGCGACCTTTTACTTACTTTACTCGAGAAGTATGTGCTATAATTGTATGTCAATGTTTAGGCTTAGGATCAGTGGCGAAGTGATGGGTGGCGAAGTCCCCACGGTGGGTGGCTCGCCGCGGTCGACTCGGTCAGCACCGATACGGCGAGGCCTGTACTCAGCATCGCCCACGGCCACCAGGCCCCCGCCAGCTCCGCGACATCGCTCCGCATCAGTTGATTCCCAAAGCTCTAATGACTCACGTTCCAATCGCAAGTAAGTTCCGCGAGATGATTGTTATGCTCATCTGTTTATAATACTAGTACTATAATTATAGCCTCATACCTTATGCACCTTTTCGAGCAGCTATATTCACTTAAGTTACAGATTTCTTGGACCAAATGTTTGCTCCACGCAGTAGCTTTCCACGAAGCACGTAGGAGTCGTTGCTTTCTTAAGACTTTGTTACCGCTTCAAAAGTTCTTATGCAGTGAATAATGGTGGCCTCTCTTTAACTTTCCAACTAAAATTCAAAATCCATTATTATCATGCCGGAACTTTTTCAGTGTCCATTTTTTTACGTCAGTGTTCGCTGTCTAAACTTTTTTGATACATGTTACGTAAAAGTGTGTTTTCGAGATTAGTAGGAACGCATTAGGTTAGGTAAAAAATACTATTTAAATATGTTTTTGTATAGACACAAGCATCGCTCACGAAGACAGCAGTCTGATGCGGAGAGTGAACTGTCCCGGGGTTCAGGTCGGTCAGGTCGGCGTCATCGAAGGCACCGGTCCCGGCACAAGCATGAGTCCGGCTCGGAGAGGGATGACTCACAACCAGATACCAAGTTAGTAGTTCTCAAAGATATTATAAAGAACTAAATGTACCCGCAACATATGTAAAATTAGATGTTAACCGTAACATTGAATTTACAGAGAATATGAACTGGTTGATTCCGAGTCACAATGGAAGGAAGTATTACGACAAACTACAGTTGGAAGCGGAGTCCAAGTAAGTGTTCTAAATACAACGTATTATGAGTAATTAGCGTGAATGATATAAAACCACATTGTTTTGTAGGTAGCCAATGTTCGTCGTTCACAAATGGAACCCGAGACTGGGACACATCGATCATCTCACAGGCACCGAAGGCACCGGAAACATCGGTATAATATTACTTTCATCTTATTATTTTATTAATTACCTAATTATTCTCCAAAAGGAATTATTTTCATATCTTCTATCGCTTTTAGATCTCGGTCGGGATCCCCCAACGACAAGAAGTGGTTGCCAAGTGAGTTGAAACAACACCTGGAGTTCTCATTAGTGGATACTACTGGTATGACGGAGGAGCAGCTGAAGGAAATACCGTACACTGTTGTTCAGACCAGTCATGCGCGGCAGACTAAGCTTCGAACTTCGTCAAAGCATAGGCAGTAAGAATATTCTTTTCTTATACGATAAAAATGGAGTAGCTATATTTGCTATTTTGTTTGTATAATTTATTTACAATGATTAATTACTTGTAGAGCCGAAAATGGATCATTAGCAAGACGAGATAAAAGTTCCTCATCTCACGGCAAGAACACTCACGATACTCACAACCAAGGATCGCTCCGATCCAGTTCTAGCACCCTCAGCACACACCGCACCGGTCACGAGAAACATGGAAGGTACGCGCCGCAACCCATAAACTATGATTTATTGCACAAATATGGATGATTTACGTTGTGGGTTTTTGCAGACGTGTTTATCCGAGCTACGATGAGCCGGTCGGGAGGACGGGCGATGATTTCTTGACAAATAACGGGTACAAAGGCAACGTAACGCCAGTGTCGAACAACAACAACCCCTACAGTCCAGTCACCAACAGCAACAGTAACAGTTCGAGTGGCGAGCTGATCGGCAGCGCGCGCGTCTCTCACGAGCACACGGATTCGGGTCTCGGCGCTGACCAGGACTACGCGTACTCTTCGGAGAGGTGATTATATTGCGACTCCTGTGAGCTCTAAGCCATATGGGAGTAGCCTTATAGCCTTTATTTTTTTAGCCTTTAAAATGTAAGTCACCGGATGCTAGATTGATGGTTTACAATCGCTTCTTATCTTGGAAACAGTTGGAGAGCATTAGATTACCTAACTAGTCTTACTGGAAAACCAAACAGCTGTCATGTAGCAACCCCAGTTAGCCTCAAACTTTTGCTATAACATGTCCATGGAATGAATCATCAGCGGTTGAAGGTGAAACGGACACCAGAAACAACGTCACCAGTGACCCTATTATTACTTTATCGGCAGCAGGCGAGTGGAATCTGATGTAAGGCAATCTGTCGGGTGCAGGTCCAGCGACAGTGCCAAGTGCGGCGCCGGGGGCTCGTCGCGCACGGCGCCTGTGAGTAGGCAGTGGGCGGCGGGCGAGGTGCCGGGGGCGCGCGGCGCGGGCGGCGGGGGCGCGCTGGCGCGGCGGCCGCCGGCGGCGCCGGGGCGCGCGTCGGGCTCGCAGCGCTCGCTGCTGTCGGTGGCCAGCGACTCCGCCACCGCGCGCCGCCCCCGCGACCCCGCGCCGCGCTACCCTCACCCCGCCGACGGCTTTTCTCTCTTCGTGAGTGGGCGCTTTGCTTTCTAACATGTCTTCCGCTCCCCGATGGCCCTTGTTACGAGAGAGAATTAAAAAAGAACCCTGAATTTTGTATGACATGATAACCCTGATGTAATTTCGCAACCGAGTTTTATTTATAATCATATGCACAGATTTTATTTTCCGTCCCCACTTGTTCTTCACATAAAAAATAGAAAAAGAAAACTACTGAAAGTAAAAAATATAACCGGAGTTAAAATAAGCTCACAAGGGCCGTCGGAATAATCCGCAGCTCCTGTTTCTGGGTCGCTGAAAAAGCTAACAGTGTACAGGCTGCTGTAATTCGAGAATATTTTTATGTGCAGAGTTATGTACATCTTATTACGAATAAATAAATAATTTTATTACCAAATATTCAACATAAGCGTAGCATAGAACAGACATGCGTAGGTTAACCTAATTTCACTGACGAACTTTGAAAATATGTAGTTCTACTTACTTATATATTTTCTTATATTTCAAAGATATTCTCAAGACTTCTACTTGCTTAAGGGGCTTATAATTTCACAGAGTGCTATTGTTCGTCATTTATGGCCAATCAGAAACTTTTGTACCTACTTAGTCTTTTAATGATATGTGTGCCATCAAATGGCACTACTTTAGCACTTTGTACGCGCCTATAATTCGGGAACTTGACGAAAGTCTTCTTTTATAAATACGCATATATATCCACTGTTTAATCCATGTATAAAGCTATAGGGTGTGCACAGGTAGTTTGTCTAGCGTGTATGATTATTGGGATGCAGAGACATGCTAGCAACAACAACATAATGGTGGGCTCGAGCGGGTCGCTGGCGCGGCGGTACGCGCGGCCGACGCGCGAGGCGCGCGACCACAACGCGAACATCGCGCGCACGCACGCGCGCCTCGCGCACCACCGTCACGACAACACCCTCGACATTATCCTTAAACCTCTCATAGAAAGCACGCAGTAAGTAAGGCACGCACCGACGATCCACCATGTTTGTGTCGCAACACTAGCGGAATGAGTAGCTGCACGCACCCCTTGGTTTGTTCATTGTTTCGTTTGTCTTTGCATGCTGGTGACGGATAGTGGTGTGCTAGTGTTAAGTAGACTAACTCTTAACTAACACACATGTCTAACTGCTAATGTTTTATGTTTATTCCAACCAATTATGTTTTTAATTTATTACTTTTGTGTTGCACCTTGTTGTGATTAAAATGTTGATAACCGTTTTTATCGTAACTGAATATACCTACAGGTTGTTTGTTAATACGAAACTCAAAAAAACAGCAATTCCATTTGTTAATAAAGTTGTATGATTAAATCAAGTGTTAATATTGATTTGTAAATAACTTAAAAGTCAATTGTATATGAACCCAGGCTGCAGAGCAACTGAATACGCCAAATGAAGCAACATCTGGTCTCGCGGGCGGTGCTTGTACCACATCTGGCAACGACAACAAGTCCGCTGGAGCCGCCGAGATGAGCACTGAACTCTAAACTCTAATCCGTTACAAACATTATAGTTTAATTATTAAACGGTTATACTCATCTTCATCTTATTATGTTTGATAAATACTCACAGTAATATTGACTTATTATTTGACTGAGTTTTGTTGATGTTAAATAGTATAATAAGGTTTTTGAAAAACCCATGACTTAGGCTTATAATTCTACAGTATTTTTATAAAACGTTTTATAATAATGTAATAAGGTAACCAATATTTTGGCCTCAAAGATTCTTACTTCACAGAATCTCATTTTTAGTGAAATATTTTTCTGATATATGAAATGCGTAGTTACAGTTAGTATTAAAGATAAAAGCTGTATTCAGTAGGAAGTATGGATTTATTATTGTTTTCAGTTATGTTATTTCATATTTTATTTTAATGTAAATATTATATTTTTGTAAATAAGTCTCTGAAAAGTTTGTGTCGTCATAATATTTCAATGTAAAAGAAACATACATTTAAATAACAAAAGAATCTCGTGCCAAAGATTTTGTGAAGAAAAATCAGTTACAAAAAGTTATTTTTCTGTGTGTAAAAAAACAATTTACGGAAGTTTACCATTTCACATAGAGGCCTACTTTGAAATATGTATGCAGTGTGTGTGTGTTTATAAAATTCTTTATTACCTCAACTCTGAAAAAAAAAAAAACAAAATAAGAAATCCAATCTTAAAAATTACCAACATTTGAAATTAATATATATATTGGATATTTATTTACTCAATCATTTACGACGGGTATTAATTAAAGTATTTTACCATTCTCATTAATGTAAGTAAATCTACGTACTACACAAAATCTTGTACAGTTGTTATGTAGCTTAGTGTTAATTAATTCAATTAATTTAGCTCTAGTTGGTAAAGTATCTGCCTATTAATACCACAACATGAAACAACAAACATAAATTTCTGGGCCAAACTGTAATAAATAACCACTTTGATATTGAATTCAAACTGACTGTGTATTACTCTATTTCCTATTTTATGGCAGAGGCAAAGCATAGTTTTACAACCTGGATTTTTCAGAATAGTTTCACGTGAAAATAAAACATTTTCCGCCCAGAACAGGATACTTTTCCCCTTTGCAAAATGTCGCATGTAGAGCAGACATTACGGGACTGCTATCGGGTGTCACTTCAGGGCGTGTATGGGAATGTGGGGGAAGGGTTCGAAGGACCATAGTCCTAGAAACCACAGCCTACTTTACATGCTCTATAAAAAGATTCATCCAACGAAACAAACAGTAGGTAACTAAAACGTAATAGTTGAATGTTTCACTGAAAAGCCTTTCCTGTTACCTGCCACTGCCGCGCGCTTCGCCACACCGGCAAGGCTCCGTTGTACATAACATTACATAGACAATTAAGGTGTAAATAAATTGCAATTTACGCATATATATGCTCAGATTTTGGCATGACGTCGTAGTTATCTGCAGCTAATTCTACACTCATTCAGTAACTGCAGTCAATTTGAAAACCACTTTGTAAATGATATTCCGAAGCGATGCGATGAGTCAGTCAAATTGTGTAATGTCAAGACTGATAAGATTGCGACTTTAATGCTACTCACACAATTTTTGTAACCGATTATAACAGTTTCTATGTATTTTTTCAAAATCGGTTCGATTGTTCACATTAAACGATCTATATCAATTGGTGTGTTTTCTTGTTCACGCAACCTCATAACGATAACTACATCGTTCCTTTGTTACAGAAAACCTATAAAGTGACGTCATAAAGGCCGTTTATTAATCTACTTATTATTAATGAGCGCCATACAGCATCAAAAATGATTTATCGATTATCTGACAAAGAGTCTGGCTCTGGCATTAATTAAGCCGTTCTGTCTCAGATATCGGCTGCGTCGGACCACCATTAACACTAATGAGGATGACTTGGTACCGCTACCCGAGGAGTGTTTTGGAAATAAATATATGTCAGCCACTCCGTAACAATAACCTGCATATTTTTGTAACGTTAACGGAAATATTATGTGGGTGAATGTGTTTTGTGTCAAGTCAGTTTAAAAAGGTAAAATTCCGCCGATTTACATGCACACATTGGAGTCATTGGGCTACTTAATTTTTAATTTCCATGCCGCGCTTTATATACCTGACTTACCTATGTAGTTAAGTATTTGTAAACAGTTACGTAGGTAAGTATTTAAAAGCTTCATAATTGGCCATTGTGCCAAACTCTATAGAATTTTGCCCCATTCAATATAATTATTCATTTATAACCATGCAATATGCAGCACCTTATTGCTTTTGTATTACTGATAACTAAACATTTTTCCTAATGCCTGTAGAACATACGGTTTCTGAAATGTTAGTTTCGGAAATAGCAAAAAGGAATTTCAGGGGTTGAATTCCTTTTAACATTGATTTGTAATCCGCAGGTCCTAAAGATAAACGATTTATTATGATAAGGTCCTATATATTCATTACAATTATTTTCATTAATTTACATTTTCTGTAAATTTCTGGGACAGTATCTGACATTATCCTTTGAAACCTTAACACTTTTACAGTAAAAAGTCGTCCTTTTTTATTTCCCTGCACCCCGTAGCACTAAAACTAAACTACTCCAAATTTTTTCAACGTCGCTTCTGTTCCGTCGACGAGTAAAATTAAATATCGTCCTACACATTGACTGCGATCCCCGCATCTAAAATCCGGCTAATTGAGCGCACGCGTCACTCGGGCCCAATTTGCCTGCATGAAAGCAAAAGACAAAATAAGGTGGCGCAGCCTATCAAAGCTCCGATGTCCACTATTCGGCGAAGGGTGAAAACTCATTACCAGTAATGAAAGGGTTCCCGGGGCGTGTATGATTACTAGTTAATTGGAAGGCGGAAAATCAGAGGGCGACCAGATAAAGTTACGTTATTCATACAAAGTGTCTGCTTGTGGATAATGTGGCGTAAGTTGAAGATGTCTTCATTAAACGCTTTATCGTAAACGTGTCGGCGCAATTACAACGGATTAATATTATTATTCAAAGTCAAAGTCAAAGCATTTATTTCAAATAGGCACATAAAAGGCACTTTTGAACGTACTATCTACCACAAAATATTCAATCCGTATATAAAAATATTTAAATTTAAAATATAAAACAATGAGTATTATTTTTTATTACTTAAATGTTTCTTTTTTATTAAAATAATGAACATGTATGAAGTTGAATAATTAAATAACAAGCTTTATAGAGTGGTAACACAACGGCAGTTTAATTAAATTAGCTGGCAATATTTAAAATCTTAATTACTTATATGTGTTAATGGCATCGTCAAGACTTCAATGTTACTATAAAATTAGCAAAATCATAGTAATGTAAAGAGTATAAATAAAGAATAAAATTTATTTGGACACAGTTCATGAAACATAAAATACTTACTTACGAGTACAAATAAAAACTGAAAATTATGTTTTACCACCGATAGTGAGCACCAAAAAAGTCCAATGCTGTCTGACGCAGGATTTCTATTAATTCAAAATGATAATGTATTAATTCAAAACTACACAAGAGAGTCCCCTAAAACGCCCGCCCTTCACCACTACCTAGTGCTTTCGCTGGGAAGAATAAGTGGCGCAACAAACTCCCCAGCAGCATGGATGTCATGTTTTCAATTGTATATGGCATAATGTTATTGTAACCTAAAATTTCGTGACACCTCAGCGGCTGTTCAGTAACACAACGGTAGCTTTCTAGCTCCTTTCATTTCAAAGACTTAGACTACAGCCTTATTCAAAGTCAGTCTTGAAATAAAATACAGAACGAAGTAGTTTCCATGTTTTTATACCAATTCTGGATCACGGTGAAAATAGAGATGTGATTGTTTTCGTATAATGTACTTACATACCTATGTAATAGTAGTGCTACTGCCTCTAATCACGCTGAGTGCTTGTCGCCATATATTAAGTTCAGAGCGAGGGTTTACCGGTCGCATTCAAAGCATTCCAGACAGGATTTCGAAGTAAGCTCTCACACAGAAATTTGTTTTATTACGAAAAACATCACATACGGGTAGTTATTACTACAGCCTGAAGTTTTCACAACAGTATTAATACGAGTTAAATTTAGTTGAATATTCCGTTTGTCGAGCTCATAATGCCTAGAGGCTTTTAAGGTATGTACTTAATAGCGTTGATGGATTTATCGATAGTGAGGATTAGTACCTACGATATAAGCCAAAATATGGAATTGCATGTTATGGCTTTTTTAGTACCTACCTACAGAACAGTACAATTAAATTAACCATAGTTATTGAAATGTATATCTAGGTACCATAAAATAGCAATCATTTACGTAAGTGATTCTATAAATGATAATAACGCAAGAGATTGTATAGACTAGAATGAATCAGTGTTAAAATACAATTAAAATTATTACGTAAAGCAGTAGATATACCCATAGTTTTCATTATTACCAACGTGAAAGGATTAGTAATAGGTACCGTGTCAATACACCCACACACAATAGTGAAACTAATTAAATCACGTTTATAATAGTTCATGTGTGTAGTACAAGTTATACCGACGTACGTATTCGTATTGTTTAAAACGCGACACATTGTAGCATTGAACAATTAGCCTTTGATACAGCTCGTCGCTAAATCATATTTGCAATGGCGTTTCCTCTGCTGGAGGCAATATAGTCAGGCAATATCGAAACGTGAATGAAATTTACTTTGCACGTATTTCGATCGGTGCGTCGAACTTAAACGAACTTAAACGTTACGTTTTTGGATAAAACTGGATGACACATAGTTATCTAAAAAATGCACAGTGAATTTAAGTTGTCAGACATAAAAGTAATGTAATTTAGTAACTCCAACAGATGCTAGACGTTCACGAAATTTATTTAAGTAAGTACATACATCTGAAACATAACTGTAATTTGTTGGACAAATGGTCAGATAGACACGGGAAAACTTATTACTGATCCAGCAGACGTTAGTGAGTCTGTGTTGGCGTAAAACCTTGATATTAAAAACTTTTTAACGAAAGAAAAACACTTGCCTTTACAGTATTCTATTCTGCAGTAAAACGGGGAAACTTCCTCGTTTTACTTTCCTGTGTAACATGAAATAGATATACTACGAATGATACTATGTAAAGTATTGCAAGCAAAGCTAAGAGGTAAAAGAATTTAAAGTAATGTAAACACGAAAAGTTTGCATTCGAGTTAAGGCAACTCAAGCCGGAAACGCATTCGAACTCAACTGCCTGGAAAAATTAATTCGAAGCTGCTGCGGCGACGAGGGGCCCTCTCCCCGAACCGACTGCGTGCGGCCTTCGCTTTTCACGATCATTTTCGCTCTTCATAAACGAAATAAACAGACTTTAAAATATCAAACTCGTATCCACTTGCCTGCGGGGCACCTCCTCCCGCGTAGTAATATTACTGCAATAATCTCGCCGAGATACGAATAAATATTACCTTACACCTCATTAAAGTTTTAATGAGAACAGCTGGTGGTGTAGCATGAAAAGCCGAAATTGCATATTCGCAGGGGAAAATAGAGAGGTATTGTAAATGTATGTAGATGTGGGAGGTGTGGGCGAAGCCGCGAGCTCGTGCAGTCGCCGGCAATTAGCACCGTGACAATGACATTCAAAACGTGTGCAAATAGAGCAGACGGCGGATACGAGAGCATTCTTCCCACAACACCGGCCCTACATTGTATACGTTCTGACAACTTGATTTGTCGTTATAATAATACATCTGAGACTGAGAGAACGTTCATGTGACAATAAACTGTTATGACGACTTCCATATTTCAGGCACGTTCTTGTTGTGGCATTTACGGCTTTGTAATAGTGCTCGGGTATCGCAGAAAGCTTTCTATGTGATACTTCATTCTGAAATACTTTTCAGGTATTTTGTCGACTTTGTAAGTTAACAGTCATATTGTTTCATTGTAGTGAATTGTAAAGTATATGGAACAATGAAGAACGATATCTAGAAAAAGGGCATTTAATTGCTAAGCTTTGATTGAATTCAGTTGTGGATGATAACAACAATATCAATTAATTTGTAGCAGACAATAGAAATTGGTGCGATTCAGAATGCTCGCTGACCCGGTACCTACAAATGCTTTGTAGCAATCCTCACATCCGGACATTATTGCTATACGGGGCTTTCACGGCAGCTGCACCAACGCCGACGGACGAAATTACAACTAACATTTGATTAAATTTATTTGTTAGCGAATTATTAGTTTTTATATTGTAATGCAACATCCGGCTGGCTGTCTGGTTATCATTTTAACTGTGCTGCTCGTTTTTTTTTTTTTTTTTTTAACATGATTTAGTTTTTTGTCTAGATCTACCTACATAATTGTGAACTACTAGGTACCTACATCTGGTTGATTTATAATATTAAGAAACGGGCGTCTGCTTATAGATTTAATTAATGTTGTATCATTGACAGCCTCTCGCAATTTTCGGCTATTAGGTACTAAGGTTAATAGGAAATGGTTTTTACTATCACTACCACATACACTAATTGAAGACAAAAGCCAACTATTTCTGACTATGAATTTAAGTACGTAATACGCCAATGTCAATTTAATTTCTCGTAAAACATTGTAGTACCTAGGTTCTGTAAAGGTTGTCCACCAAAGTCAACCTTAAGTAGTGCGGGCTGGCTATAATTTAGCGCGGGTTCCATTCGAACATTCAAGCAAGTTTAGAACGTGGTGTCAAATATTATCTAAGTTTTTTTTTTTGTTTAGGAAAAGACAGTGCTAATTTAGTCGACAATATGTAAAGACGTTCAGATAATATAAACGTAAAGAAATCGTGTCGTTGTTTGATTCCTTTGAAGGGCTCGTCCATCAGTCCTTCATAGTATAGACGCCAGCACATCAAGCTACTACAATCTGTCAAATTTCTTTAATAGATTTTCATTTTTATCGCTAAAGGATAAGGTTCAAATTTGATTGAGAAAAATTTACAGTTTCGGGTAGCTTGGTGTGCTGGCGTCTGTACCTACTTGGTCTACTAATCCGTTGCACGTAACATACGGATGCTACAAGGGTGGTTTTCAAAATTTTTGTACAGTTACAAAAATGAAACAAAAATGAATATCGTTACAAAAGTGAACAATGTTACAAAAAAATAACAAAAAGGAAACATTAGGGCTATTTCACAACACTATTAAAACAATGAAATTAGATTTTTTAATTACAAAATCAGTCTCAGAATAAATTGTGCATTTCGTTTGGTCATTAAGTATTTTTTAAAAAGTTTAGCCTACAGAAAACAAACCATTGGTGATGGAACTTATGGTTAAAAATTGTTAATTACTTTTACAAATTCAAAAAATAATTCCATTTTAAAATCGGCTTTGTTTCATATTTGTTACATCCTTTTTGTTACGCAACAAAAATCGTTACGAAAATGAAAATCAACGGTTTGTTGAATAACGACCTTCAACATTTGAAGGTTGAAAATAATGTTGTTGGACTTGTCTATCACCATAATCAAATTGAATTAATATTATTCTTTGAATTTACGCAAAAAATAGTAAGACAGAGACTTATCGTTGTTTTTATAGCTGATCAACTAAAATGAAAACTTTATTGTGGAAAAAACACTACACCGCAAGAAACACACGTTTCACAACAATGACACCTGCAGACAAAATGACGGAGTAATATTTTGTTGTCATCTGATTGGATATCTTTGACAAGAATGTGTTTCCAATAAATAATCTCAAATATCTACTAATATTTGTGTTACAATAATGATCAACAAAATTGAATGAAATAGAAGACACATTTTGAAAGGCTTATATTATAATTACACAAAGTTTTTTATTACAATTTTGTATAATTTACATAATAATTTCGCATTAAGATATTGCGCAAAGAGAATTTACAATAAAATGAGTAGTTTAATTTTTATGATGGTTTTTGTAACGCGCTCTCGCTTATTATTATTATTATTATTGTCTATTTATTTCAGGCGACGAGGTAGATGTATGGAAATATTATCACACTAAGAGCATAAATGTCATATATTTCAGACTACTTATTTTTTTTTAAACTGAAATGTTGAAATCCTTCTCAATAAACTTTTATTCAATGATAATAACAATAATTTGATCGTTTAATATGTTATGCCTGGACAATATTCCGGGGGACGTTTTCACGTCCCACAATGTACATAAATTTTGAAAATCACCCACAAACAGCTTACCATAAGTTACTATATCCATAACAGTAATAGCGAAAGTAGCCCGCCGGTCTATTCTGTAAAAATCTCTACCGTGATAACTTAGGTAAAGTGAGCTGTCAGTTCACCTAATGCTTGAGATTGACACTATTGACAGCTCACTTCACCTTAGTTTTCACGTTTCTACAGAACATATCGGCTGTCATTCCACCTGATGCAAGGAATTGACACTATTGACAGCTCTGTTCACCTTAGTTTTCACGTTTTTACAGAACAGATCGGCTGTCATTCCACCTGATGCAAGGAATTGGCACTATTGACAGCTTCACCTTAGTTTTCACGGTGAGGCTTTCACATAATAAATCAGCTGTTTTGTGTCACAAGAAGTAGCCTCAAAAAGTTACATTGTTTATTTAGTTCAGTCAGTGATAAGCAATAATCCATGAAACATACAAACTGCGGTCAAACATCGCGAACGAACTTGTCCAATCACGGCTGTTAACAATAGCCTTTGAAAATACCCAATGAAACGTAACGCAGTCCTCAACTTTGTACCCATTGAGTTCGTGACAAACGTTACGTATGTTATGTTTTAACTATGTTCTGCCTCTGCAGGTTGAACATTGTTAAAACATATGACCTATATTTTTTTAATAAATTTATTTTTGAAATAATTCGTTGACTGTACCCAATTTATGTTGTTTATTGTCCTTTGTATGTAGGTGTGTGTATGAATGGGGTTTATGTGCCTTATATTTATTTACCCGAACATAAATATATTTTGTAAAATTATTTGATTAAATTTATTTGTAGTGAATTTCAGATAATGTACACGTGATCGTGTCATTTCTCGTATTTAAAAATGAACAAGTTTTGAGTTTGATTTAGAATATTAAACAAAGCCCGAGTGTTCTCGTTGAGTTTATTTGCGAAGAAGTTCATCAAAAATCAATAACGCGAGCCGCAAGAAGTGCTAAAATTTCAATCCAATTAGCCGCGCTCTGCTTCCCCTAAGAAAATATATTTCACCGTCAAAATTAATTTAACAATAAATTAATCCCCTTTGACTTCATGTAGGTTTGGCTGTCTAAATAATTTCCGGAATGAAAATAAACAGAATAAAATATTGGGGCAATCATAACATTCACGTTCACGTGATACAAACTGAAACCTTTGCACCTACATATAACGAAATATACAGCTTCTCTGTCCAGTTCAATAAAATCGAATCACGCATTCTGTATTTTTTTTGTTGATATTTCATTTCGTACATTCAAAAGTTCATGTATTTGCGTACCATCAGAATTTAAATAGTCTACTGAAAACTTATGACTGAAAAATTACACAAAAAATATCAAATATTAAAAAAATATTAAGCTTCAGGTAATAATCTGTTTAAAACCACTGCCCACTGGTTGTCTAAAATAACAAGAAGATACTCGGCCATCACAGTCTGTATGACCGAGTACGTAATAGGCCTGCAGCTACTTATGAAAGTAGATGAAGACAAAGTTGGCAGGCAGAACAGCTCTTGTTCCAATCGTCGGCATCAGAGGCTGCTAGACGACGCCAGCAAATTATGTCGAGTACTACCTCCACGCAAATAAGCTACACAATTGAAACTTTATAATCGAGGATCAACTTTGAAACAGTCGTTATGTGTACATTTATGAGCATCTACGAAACTTAACTGCTTTTGAACAATTAAATGAGCAACATTATATTCATGTACTTAGAGTTTTATGTCTTCATTTGAATTTAACTAGTCTGTATCGTGATACATTCTCGTTTATTTGTACAACAATGAACGTCAACAAACTCTGCTAAACGAATTTCTTATCATTCAATCGGCCACTCGATCGATTGCTGAAATTAAATGCAATTAATATTTTCTTTTCACAAACGTTAAAACTGGCCGCTCCGTTGAGTTAATTAAATTCTAGTGGAGCTGCGAGCCGAAGCTGATACTAAAATTTTATTATTTCAAAAGCCACGTAACGACCATTACATGTTTCAGTTTATTTACTCTATAACAATTAGTCTCGATTACTCATTACCTATGTAAATAAAACAAATTCAACACTGAACAGCGGGCCCTTTGAGTGAATTCGTTTGATGTAAAGTTTACTCATAAATATGTTTTTGTTAATGTTGTTTGTTTACTAGGAGGATTTAAAATACAAGGATACATAAATAATTCAAGCTCTGTATCTCTAGTTATCTTGAAGTATAAGATCTGAGTGTTCTAAGAAATCAAAGAGTATGGTCAGCTGCATAACTTCGCGTGCTAGCCAAGTTGCTACAACAAACGATGTTCGTAGCACTCCCGTAGCAGAGCGCTACGAAATAATATCAACATCTACACTTCCACTAACTCCTTAGTAACTTCAAAACATAGTTACAGTTCAAATCAATCTGAATTTGTCTATACTATAATAATATTAATATAATATTATAAAGAGGTAAAGTATGTTTGTTTGTATGTAGGGGGTAATCTCTGTAACTCTCAGTCGTATTTGAAAAATTGTGTTCGCATTTGATAGCCCAATTCTGGGGGAAGGCTATAGGCTATTTAACATCAGTCTATGATCCTTAGGAGCCGAGCAAAAAGAAAAAATCAGAAAGAACGCTAAGCGAAAACGAAGTAATAGCGCGGACAGGTGATGCTATTCGAGGGAAAGAGCGGGGAACAAGAAATTTCACGCGGGCGAAATCGCGGGCCGGAGCTAGTTTATTATATGATTCTTAGTACCAAAGTAAATAAACTGGTAAGGTTCTAAATACAAGGTTTTATAGAAGTTTCCGATTTAATTGAATAATATTAATACTTTCGTATAGCGGAGTCCTTTACGCGTTCACTTCAGCAACAAGCTCGGTTTATCAAAGGCTTATTGGGTGATTAAGGGCTTCAGTGGCAATGACGTTTGATTTAGCTTTGTGGCAACGTACACGCAACGTAACGCGAAACTAGTCGCCCTGTAACTGCAATACGAACGGTTAAGGATTACTCTTGGATTAATGTGTTTCGTTTAATCGTAGTAGATAGGTAGCGGTACATTCATTCGTAACTGATGGAGCTTCTTACTTATGGTACTGTTTACTGAAAAGATACTAAGTAAGCAATTAGTGTATTTAAAATTGTTGTCTTGCAAAGATATTTTATTTCTTTATAAACTTTTTATAACATAATACGTACAAACTTCTAATATTAAATTTTATTTCTTTATAAACTTTTTATAACTTATTACGTACAAACTTCTAATATTAAATAAACTACAAGTGATTAAAATACAAATATAATAACCTAATCTAACTAAAATTATTAAAAAATTAAAATATTGCGTTGAGATATTCCTCCGCCTCGCTGTCGACTGGTAATATACCCAAGAGACTGGCGGCATTACCACGTTGTATGGTAATGCTTAGCCTCTGGCCAAGATAAAAGCCAGCCCTTGGGTCATAGGAAGTGTCAACCAGCCGTTTAAAGATTTATTATTTTATTTATTAGTTATATTTTAGTTGTTCCTTTTGGTTTTTTTTAGTTTTTTAATCCAATTACCGTAACTATAATAAATGATATCATCATTTTAAAAGAAACATGTTTCGTGGGTTTATTTCGTTTCCGACACCGACTTCCGAAATTAAAGTTATTTTTCACTTTGTAGTGTTTTTTTGGAAGTCGGTTGTTTTTTACAGAAACAAAAAAAATGGCTAAATATTCATAGTCCATACTAAGATAGTAATTGAAACTAGATTGTAGTTTCGCGCGTTTAGACTCGATAGTGCAGAAACAGATAATGGCCCCGATTCTGTTGTTCACAAACTTCATTAAATTTAAGTTCAGTGCATCTTTTTCTTTCTATTTCATTATGAAACGGACCGAAGATAAATATTAGTTTAGTCCTGTCAAATTAGATAATCCATAGACAAGTTTAGACGTGATTAAAAAATTGGCTACTAAAAGTACGTCAATTTACGTCAGGCGCTGACTAATTTGACAGGACTAAACTAATATTTATCTTCTGTCCTTTTCTTAGTGAAATAGAAAGAAAAAGATGCACTGAACTTAAATTTAATTTAGTTTGTGAACAACAGGATCGGGGCCAATATCAAATATCCCAAAAAAAGACTACAAAGCGTGCTAACTAACCCACAGCCCGTACATCAGACACCGGGGTCAAAAAAGTGCCGACACAGCAAAAAGTCTGATATTACATGTCAAAAAATAAAAGTCCCGAGAGTCCGATTGAGCTCTGCGACAAACAATACTTGGCCCTTTGTTCGTGCCAACTACGCAGTTATAAACGATCAACAAAATAATAACCGTATATGGATTGCTATAAAACCTATAACATGGCAATAATTCAAGACGTAAGTGCCAAAACATAGATAAGATTGTCTTTTATATTCCAAAAATTAACACAAGGGATGCCGAAGAATCCATCTACACTTAATCACCAACGTATTTGTGAGCGCGTTTGTTAGCGCGTGTGTGTGTGGATCACAGATAACGTAAGCTCTCCACGTTTAATCTATTAGAAACTACAATGTAGCCTTATACGTTTACGAGATGAGCTGTATTAATTAGCTCCCACGTCTTTAATTTTATCAATGCCTTTCGGTTCAGGCCGTAGCACTGACCTACAATAACTACAAAATTTTATTCGCCCCGTCTCTAACAACAACTATTTGTAGGAGCAACAGAATCAGATTGGTTTGTGACATGGCCGACTTGTCACACGCTCCGCTATGGGTCTCAATCACAACCTGTAACGATTTTCCTTAACAATATTACCGGGCAACGGGCGTATCCTGTAACTTTATTACAATTTCCTTGTTTCCAACATAACGAGTGGCAGGGGTCCGGAACCCCCGCCTCTAATAGTTATCTGTTTTGTTATTAATGCCCTTATACGGATTTCCAATTATATCGTCAGCGGGCACCCTCGGCTCAATAGCGACACGGCCTTCTATTTGCTATTCTATTACACTAACTTAATTGATACGAATTAATATCACAGCGAATCTAAATATTCACTGATCAGGTATGTATGTGGGAATCTCGAGTAGAATGCCTACACATGAGTGTATATGTGATAACAATTAATTCATAGCCGTGCTCCGCGTGTCTAGTTTAAGGCTGGGATTGGATTACATTCTCAGGTAAATTAATCATGATGTGACGGATAGACACCCGTTTGCCGTGATAACCAGCTAATATATTCCGCTCGTCGTTCACGTTGTGTGAATAGTTCCCAAAAGTGTTATAAACTCTGTAGTTACGTACCATCGCCCGTGATCAATGTCCATTGTAATCCGATACGTTATGTAGGGATGGTACCTTGAACGTCAACGGATACATTAAAATTGATTTGTTTCCTTAGGGAAAAGCACGCAGCGATATCTTTAAAACTTATAATGAAGGTTCCTCTCCAAAATTCGGTGTAAAGTTTTTAAGAGGTTGTAAATTACAGTAATAAACAGCCTCAACTTGAAGTTACACGTATTTCTGTAGCATCAAATGTAAGTACTTTGAATTTCATGTAGAACAGAATTTCTACGTCAGTAGAGAAAATATGTTTTATAACAGATGGAATTACTCTTATGTTTTGAAATGAAAACGTACTGAGGTTAACCGTAAGGTGTTTCCACATCTAGTCTACGTCACCAATGCGCTAGAAAGGGATTATACAATTTCATTGAAAGTCGACAGAACATACAGTAAGTAGCAAAAGTCTTACGTATCGAGTTCCGCAAATATTAAAAGATTCTATAGGTAATATTCTCCCGATATTGCCGTTGTGTAGTCTCATACATACCTTTCCATTCTGGTAAAATAAAAAGTCAGAGAACTTCGAACGTTACGATATTATGCGCTTTCAAAGATACTGAAACTTTTCCTTTCTGTTTATTAACTTGCTTCTGTTATTGAGGTGTACTATTAGGTAAATATTGGAAGTTCGATTTTGATCCCGCATAATCAATATGAAGTCAGTCAGTCCTAAAATTGGATCAGATTTTACAACAGCGTACATTTCAGTTAAAAGTTAGTACACGACATGGGTTTACCGACAAACGTGAAAAAACACCTTTCTCAGAATAAACAATCGCTTTTTATTTGTAAGGGAAAACAAACAGTAGTACATAAAATAACAATAAATGGAAATAATTTATCAATAAACTTAACAAATACTCTGCCCACTACATTTTCCACAGATTACAACTTATTGAAGTCGGAGCTAAATTAATAATATGAACAGAAGAAACTAAAAGTAACAAAACTTTTGTTTGTGTGTTGTACAGTCCAGTTCATTTAATATATTGGCAGTGACAAAGTTTCAAAATATTATAAACGTTAAAAATATTTTGAAACTCATTTTAACGCTGAAAATATTTTGAAACTTTAAATGTATGTTAACATTTTATTTATGTCTAAGTTTGTATATGATCATTTTAACGCTTAATAATGTTTTGAAACTTTGTCACTGCCAATATATTAATGAACTCGACTGTACGAGTATCCTACAATAACAATAATGATTTGCTATTAGTTAATATCACAAATAAATATGCCTTTCATTCAAAGATTACAAAGGAAGTGATTTCGTAAGTCCTAAGGTCGGTGCTGTCGCTGCAACTTAGACAGTGTTAAGTTTAGCACGCCCGGTGTGGCTCGGCACGCGGTACGTATGTAACAAAGTCATCTGCAATTTGTCTCGAGGAACCTCTGGCGTTATGATTAGAATTCTTATCGTTCTTTCAAACAAAACCTGTCATATGACTGGGAGACGAATGACTCGCGTTGTTTAACAGATTAAAACATATATTTTCTGAAATGGTAAATTTTAAAATTTTGGAGATTTTACATTATATTCAGTCACATCAAGTAGGTACTTCGAAATTCTACGATGTAAATTGGCAAACGTGAAACGACGTGGACTTCGACCTACCCAAAGAAATGCAAATTTGATTTTACAATTTAATTAAAATTAAAGTAAAAACCCGGAACCAACCCATATGCCACAGTAACATACTTAAAAAGCTTTTTAACTGGAACTCCGGAGATTTGCATTAACCGCTCGGACTCTAAGAAATGGAAGTGTTGTAATTAGCAAATTTAAATTAGCATATTCTCTTACAAACGGAATACTATATTTGTATGTAGGTATCTAATCTAATTTATATTATAATAAGCATTCTTTGACTAAGATTATTAAGACCAGTAACAAATGTTGTTGGTTGTGGAACTGGAATACGATTCCTTGGAGTGGTACCAGCATCAACTTTACTAAGATCTATGGTTAAATAGATCAAAAATCTAAGTCCCAGTTCGTTGAAGTTCTGAGTTAAGCTACACGATTACTGACAAATGGTTTCACTGACTGGACTGGTTCACTCAAATCTCTGTGTTTCTTTCCTCAAAAGACCATTCCAGGCAATAATCTGTATTATTCTCACATGATCTGACCAAAATTATGTATGTCTGGTATATAGAAGAGTCTTTGATACTTGAATTGTTTTCACCATTTCTTCTCAGAGGATAGAAAGAGATAGGAAATGTCGACTCCAACTAGCTTATTTTTAAAAATATAACATGACATGTAAAAGTGATTCCGATATTATACAATAAACAATTTCATTTCTTTCCTTTAGTGCCACTCAAATTAAGAACGGCATAAAACATATTATCAGGTCCTACACAAAGGAACACACCATGCATATTTTGTTAAAGATCGGTTCCTTTATTTAAAATAGAACCCGCCAACAGACCGGGCAAGCGCCAGGCAAAAGCAGTTCTATAATATAAACTCTCGCAAATAGAACAACGGTATACTGCGGAACTGAGCCAAATATTAAGAGAGTTATTTCCATTTACGAAGTTCGTATTAGTCCATGAAACAAAGCGGTTTTTGGAACTGGCCAAACAGTAATAAATAATTTACAAAAGCGGTCATGTGAAAGAGAATCCCCTCCTCTGCCGGGGTAGCCATGCGGTGGTTAGGTATTTGAATTGCTAATGACTTTCCCGGTCGAATAACTTGGCGAGTCACGTTAACTGGTTTCGGAGACACTAGATACATTACCGCGAGTTGTTCTGGTGTCACCAACTCGAGGACCCCTATTTGCTGTAAGCCGCCATCTATTCGATCGACAGTGCTATTGTGTAGCGACACTACACAGGCAACTTAAACTGTAACTGAGCACCATTCCATCACTCCGTCTAAACTAGAGATACGATCAAAGCCTTTATAAACGTTCACTTGAGCATCTTAATTGGGTTTAAACGTAGCAATAATTCCTGAGCAACATTGTTTCAGATGCTGTCAACAGTCTTTCAGACTACAAAATATACGAGTAATAGGTTTCAAAAACTCAAATATTTAATTATAGTCAACCTAATATATAGCCTCTTACGTTTAGAGAAGGTTGACTTATTGAAATGGGAATACTATATGAGATATTTGCTATAGCACATTCGTAGAAACTGACGAGTCTGAGCCTAAAGCAAATACTTCGAGATTGAGCCGCAGTAACAAGATCGACTCTTATATAAACCTAGGCGTACTGCCAGATGAAATAAAGGTCAGGCAAATATTGGTTGGAGACGAAGGTAACTAAGGAACATAAGGCTTTCTTGTTACGATAAACAACTTCAGCTTTACCTAACGAAAGGGATATTTTTGAATAGAATCCGAATTTCAGGAGCCTAGGGCTGTCGGGATTACAAAATATTTTTTTGGCCAGATTAAGAGGTAAATGATAATATAATTTCCTATTTGTTGTACAAAACACAAGCTGAGCTACATAATATTATGCCAAGTTGCCAAGCACCTTCATCGAGCAGTACACAGTAACTTACAAATTAACAGCCAGCAGTTTGCTTGTTATGTTATGTAGAATAACGACGTTGTTATTATGTAGTTTATTTGAGCATAGTAAGTGGAGTACACAAAGCTATACAAACAAGATAAAGACTACAGCGACCAATACACTTTACGCTACATGTACTTAGAAAAACGTCATAGCACACCTTTAAAGTTTTTCCGCTGACAAAGAGCAATGCTTGATCAAATTTAATAACATTTAGCTATTATGTAGGTACGGTGAAGGGATAAACAAGGTAGGCGAGCGACGGGGGCCGGTGGTGGTCACTGCCGCGCTGTAATTAATTGCAAATTGTGGTAATTGCCCCGTCTCCGTCTGCCATCCGTCCCGACACAAAGAGAAAAAGTACAGAAGGCAAGTACCATCAACGTGCGAAAACAGGAGCAGGCACACATCTGTAAAAGCATGCCTACAGCGACGGATCACACACTAGAACGCGCCGTAGCGCGCACCGTCCCGTTTGACGGGGCGCAGAAAAAGCGCCACGCGTGGTTTTTTACATACAAATTCAATAAAAATTATTTTGGGGCGCTTGCACCACACGTTATACGCGGACCCGTTGTTGTGTGCTTGCGTTTCCGGTCACTGTTAGGACCGGACCTTCTGTACCAATATATTTAGTGGCCCCGAGCCCCGTGCCCACTACAGCTGTACACCCCGCGTATTGTGGCCATACCCGCTTTCACTTTACACAGCACACAGCTACGATAAATCCACGTCTGCAATGTAAAACATAATACACCCACTAGCAACGCCACGTGTTTTATTTATGAAAACAATAAATTACTCCCAATATTAGTATTCTGACCAAACATTTCTCATTTTTCAATTATAAAATAATTCGGTTGGCGAAAATTAAATTCCGAGTTTTCACAAGATAAATTCCATAACAGATTTTGTACAGGAAAAAAATACTGGACCTATAATAGGTAGTATTTAAACTCATTAATAAAAAAATGGAAATTAACGTCACGATATCAGTACCTATCCATTAAATGAAGTTATTCATTGACTAGCTTCTGCCCGCGATTTCCTTCGCGTGGAAGTAGTAAAACGTCACAATGTATTAAAATAACAGCCAGATTTTTATAAAACTTCCTTGTATACTACGTTTGTAATTTTTATCTCACCAGCTAAAATATAAAGGGAGTCAGGACTGGTGACGCGGAAGGAAGCGATGTACGGCTGTCTGTGTGAGAAGCAGCTCGTCCTGAGGTCGACAACCGCAACCCTCAGTGGCCCATTGCTTGTGAAATTTTTCGTTTTTAGCTTATTAATGAACGGCTGCATTCCTGCATATAGAATCTAAAGGCGCAACACTGACTGTAGAATTCTTGCAGATTATTCCTGACGAATCACTAAAATAATATAAACACACGGGATTCCTCATTAGCAGTCACCTTACGATCGATATTTGTTTTTACTATACATGATTAACTGCTGATCTCCATAAAAGTACCTATAGTGTGATGACAATCACTTAAAAGGTTCAATTTGTAAATAACTGCAGTATTCTAATCTTTGGCTCACCTTTTTACAATTTGTGGTAAACTATGGAAGAATGCGAACACAAAGCAATATTGCTGCTTCCCAATAGCAAATAGCGTGATAATTTATAAATATCTATGCAGAATTTTAACAAAATCTATCTAATAGTAGGTATTTGCGTAGTGCTGGAACATAGATTCAGAGAAACAGAAAAACAGACAAAAGTTCTTTAAAAATTTCGGCGTTAGAATCGTTTCCGTAGTTTTGACTTAGCTACGATTTAATTATAGAAGATGATTTAGATCTATAGATGCAGCAGAGTGATTCATGGCAAAGAAATAGAAAGGGGTCGCTGAAAATAGGTCAGTATTTTTGCTACTCTTATAAATATTCCTCCAGATCGTATTTTGGCCATCGCGGCCAATCTCAACGGAGACTTCCTTCGGTGCGGGAGATATCATAGTGCACAAGTGTGCGCGCAGACACAGGGGCACTCTCTCTTCCCTCACTTTCATAGTCTGATGGGACGGCACGCAATCCGACACGACCGGAGAGAGATCAGGTGCAGGACCAACGACTTAACGTCAATGCCGGATTAAGACTACTTGATGCCCTAAGCAATCCGCGCGGGGGCCCCCTTAACCATTAGTACTTAAAAAAATAACGTATTTATTACGAGATAGATCACTATGTACAAAAGCATATTAAAAAATATATATATTATTCATTAAATTCGCGGACAATAGTTTTAAAGTTCAACGTTTTTAGCATATCTGTCTCTACGTATACAGGAAGTAAAAACACACTTAACGAAGCCGTAAGTCACTTGTACATCATCATTGTAATTTTTTTTGTACTGGACCACACCTGGGAACCTTCTGGTTACGGAAATATTGAAGGTCAAAATTCCAACTTTTACTGACTTTTTTTTATAAAAAAAACCTAAAATACCCCCACGACCTTGTACCGTTGCATGCACCCATAAGCACAATGTTTTGCGTGCGTTATATTGCGCACTACTTACCGCAAACAGCAAATTTTCACACAAAATTTAAATTGTTTCCCAGCAATTATTTTTATGCAATGTTACTTAGTTTGATGTACAGAATACGTAGTTGACGGTTATAACGTGTCTTTTTAAATCCTCTATATAATATTGATAAAGCATCGAGTCTTGCCAACGTCAACGCAAGGACATCTCCCGCCGATAAAACGCGCGGATTTTCAAACAGCCTCGCCTTTCATGTACTAGTAAATATGTTTTCAGTTTTGTTTGTGGTGCCCCCCGAGACCTGATGCCCTAAGCAATTGCTTAAATTGCTTATGGGATATCCGGAACTGCTTAACGCGCTTTCCGAGCTAACGGGTATTACGCCGCCCACTTTCAGACTCTGTTACTGAGAAATTCCCAACGGAAAATCCCAATAACACTTTGCCCGACCTGGTAATCGAACCCAGAATCACCGCCCAGCGGTCGCGCTCACGACCACGAGACCAACGGGGCAGTCGATCTCCTCTAATACCTTACTTATAATAACGAAAAAACCGATTAATGATGAGTACATTGTCGGTATTATATCTACTGATGTGAACATTTACATAATTTGAAGTGAATAAGTACCTCTAACTTCATTCATAAGTGTATTTCACATATTATTATACTGGTCTTGATGTAAAGTGGAATGTGCAGCATGAGTCAGATTATTAAATAAAGCTCTGCGATATAAACGCAAATCTCTGAACTGCGGTTGGTTTGTATCTTAAATGTCGTGTGGAAATTTTATACCTCCGAAAAGGATAAAAGCGCATCAAATTCTTGCGTGCTATTTTATATACCTATTTGATGTTTTATGTGTAAATTGTATGCAGGTTGATTTACATATATATATATATTTACGTATACGTCATATCCTTGCTGAAAATTATATGATTCATAAAATTAAAATGTCAGCTCTGCAATTTACTCTTATTTTTGATCTCGCATTGCCGTTTTAGTTCTATAAACACAAGAGAGAGTTTATATTCAAAGTTCGTCAATTTGTCTGATAGTAGCCCGAATTTATAGGCCCAGTGTGACGGTGATGATATCGTATATTAATTTAATGTTACAATATCTATTAACTTTAGTAGTTATCGGCAATTTGCGCTCAGACAGACCCATAAAACTGATAATAAAGAACTTATAAACCGGCCGCTAACAACAGCGATGTTTATCGCAACGTCGAAAACAATGTAATTACATGTTAGGAAGTGTACCTATAATACGAACACAATACGTTTAATTACATAGGTAAAGTACACACTCACAGGGATATGTAAATTAAATTCAGTTTCAATTCATTAGTCCATTGCAGTTTGATTTCAATTAGAGAAAGTCAACAGCGGTTGCGGAATGGACCTCATTGATTTCCTGCCGGTCTCACCGACAGTTAGGACAGAATAATTGCCATTAGAGAAAGAAAAAAATAAATTTAATGAAAATAACTTTAAAGTTTATTAGTTGTAAAAAGTGTGTAGATCGCGGCTTACAAGATGTCATACCAACTTACCTATAAGAAGGTGAACCCGAGTGACGCGCCCTCTCGTCGGCATGTCTAGACTAGACTGACTTGTTTGCCTTATTTCGTCTCAGCCCAATTAAAATTTATAACATTTTCAAATTATCCAGCAATCCTTATAAACGCACAAAATGGGGAGAAAAGGCTTCGAATTACATAAGGCCTTCGTTAATGAAACACGAAATTGGAAATTGAAGCGAATGTACAACATTGTGCGCAGCTAGCATTGTTTCATTAATTATAATTACTGAACACAACTTTAATTGAATTTTCGATATTAGTTGTAATAGCTGAACTAATATGTCAATAACAGATTATAGGGATATTTATAAAATTGGGAGTTTATGTAAGGTCATTTAATTTTAGTGGAGTTCGCGATCTAATCATATTTACTGACAAAAAGGACCTACGAATTAATTATTGTAACTAGTTTCTGTGTTTTTTTTTAAACAGGAAAAGAAGTATTCCGTTTCGTGTTTAGTTACTAAGAATCTAAAGCACCGAATACAAAATGTATGTCAATTTATATCACAACTTGTAAAGACAGTCATATCCATACAAGTTGTACTAAACACAATCATATTTGAAGGGCAAGTAAGCATGCATTTGCAATATTCTGAACGGTACTTATGCCCGATAAGGCAGACAAAACCATATTGTGGTCTAGCTAAATCGTCTGCATTAGAACCGTTCCGCGGATTAAAGACTCCACATTACACTATTGTGGAATTAAAGAGATTCTGTTTTCGTACAGATTCAGACGGTTTTATCGTAATCGTATTTCGCAGGTTGCTGAGCAAAACAATTCCAAATATCTACATAATCTTGTAAGCAAAAGTATGTGTTTACTAAGAGCTGTGTTTACATGGCCTTTATGTCTGCTTTCATTAAATTTTAATGCTTAGGTAAGATCACGTTACTGCCGTAGGGTAGCCTTATTTATCGCAATTGTTACAATAGACTTACTTTTTCCTGCATCATTATGTTTTTTTTTTGTTCTTAAAATACTGCAAAATCTTTGAGTTTTTGAATTGTATAAAGTTAACTCTATATCAGAATAAGTCTATTCAATGTGCAGATATGTACTTACGTAGCCTGAATGGTGTCAATAGGTATCTACTTACATACGCTAAACTACAGAGCCAGAATAAAGTAAGGGTGTAGGTACAATCAATGGGTGCAACTCCTTATCGTAGCGTAACGAGAGTGAGACCCCTTTCGCGGCGGCCGCGGCTCCACCGGAAAATTGAATTGTAGCCTCCGCCGGCCGGCCTTATCTCCGCGCGTCGACTTGCCGCCCTCGCCCCGCACGCCCCCGGCCCTAACACCTATGGAATTTTCCGTCACGTACCTTAAATGTTTCCTTTATTTGTATCAAACACAAAAGGTCCAGTCCATGTCGAGCACAGTTAATGTTGAAGTAAATAAAGTGCCGTATCGTGGAATACTAAAAAGGTTTTCTCGCTTCAAGCGATTTCGTTTGTGTTATGGACACCATTTAAATCAAAGTGAAAATGAGGTGGAATGTTAAATACCTAATTATGGTATCGTAAATTGTTATTATATGCAGTAAATTATTATAGGCAGGTACAGCTTCAAAGTTTATAACTATCGTACACGAGACTATAATATCATATTTCTGAATAGAGTTTTATGAACAGAGCTTAAGACAGAGTGCTTTCTAAAGAAGACAACGAAGTGACTTCTTCTTCACAAAGTATATTTAAGCAGTGAAGGAATAAAGTCTTGTGTTCAACAGTTGGAGTAGACTGCAATAATGGCATTTAGAGAGGCGGCGAGCTGTAGCAACTGCAGCAAGGTAGGGAGTGAGTAAATGTCAGTCTCGCCGTGAAACTTATTGCAACTTGTTTACTCGCCGTCTTCGACGCCCTTTGTTCTGCTACAACTTCACAGACGCCCGCGGACGGTTACTCCCTATAAATACAATTTACATTCATTACTCTCGGAAGCTAGCACGAAATAATAGCTACAATAATAGGCAGCTGGCACATGGCCAGAAGAATGTTAAGCGTTACAACCATTACAATGCACTGGAACAGGTAAATCTTCCACACTGACTCGTTAAACTGCTCCGACGTATTATCGGGCGAGCTGAAACGTTATTTACTTTTACGGAATGATATCGGCACTAAAAGAACATTTTGCCTGCGCAGCGGAATGATCGTAAAAAGTCTCTTCATGCAACAATGTCGCCGGGGACAGTATAACCCCAGACAACAGAAGCTTCCATCAAAGTTTACTACAAATGCTTTACTCCAGCCGAGTATAATACCTACGCCACGGAGAAAATTTAATCACAGACAAGTTCAAAGAAATCTAATAAAAATGAAGTAGCTTTCATGTTTCCACTAAATATATGTGACTAAGTAAAATAATAAAGTAGCTAGTGAGGGGTAAATTTATTACCAGCAATAAAGCTAAATCAATCGTACTGCGCACGAGGGATCTCGGCCGACCCCTATTGCCACATCTCTTGGCGACGCTGTCCCCCTAACTGGCCTAATTCGTGTTTTCAATGGCCGTGCCCTGCAAACCTGGGGATTTGTAACGCATGCAATATACCTACACATGCTGCAATTACTTAGTGCCATGCTATGAAATGCGAAAAAGTAAATTCTATCAGATGTAAAGACAAAGATAACAATGCTGTAACAATTATTATAAATTAAAGTGGGTTAGAAGTAAAAACACTAAAAATAAACGTTAGCCAAAGCACATTTCGCGGCGGAGTGGTCCCCGGATATCGACTTAATGAAGAACACTCGGCGCCATCACGCGATGTGCCTTCGCTATTTAACAGGATGGTCGGCTATTTACGCAGATTAACCCAAGGGATCTAGTGGAAGACGCCATTTTTCATTAAAAACTCTATCAAGGCTGGAACTTTATTCGAAAATAGACATCCATTTTTGAAAAAACTTTTATCCTGATCTATGATGTCTGAACTAACGAGGTTTTTCAACGCTTTAAAAGCTCAGTAGCTGTTTAATTAGGTACATGTTAAACCGTCTTCACCTAATAATGGTCATAACTAGGCTACTTGTTTCGTGTTCTTATGCTTAATTAGAGCGGATATAATCTCTCATAACAAGGTCTTATTACTTAACAAACTTCAATGGATTATAGATATATAACTGAACAACTCTTAATTAGTCCTGCTCTCCAGTTTGGAATCTTAATTAATTCCCATCGATATCGTCCTATTCTGCAATGCTGAAGATCGTATAATTATGTAAATGTCCAATTAATATCTGATAGGTAGTGCTGTATTTGGGCACATAGTTACTTTTGTTAGTGGTCTGGCTGAGTGGCTAGTTGATAGGCTCATCGCGTCGCTATCACGGATCGACTTAATCAAGTGCACTCCGAGGGCCGGTCCATTACCTTAACATATTGCCTCCATCGGGCGACGTTCTGCTCCACCTCAGCAGCTTAGGATGTGCACACACGTTTAAGACAAGATTAAAGTGAATAGTGAGGACGTTTTATAAAAATGTGAAAAGTTGAATGGACACTTTTAAAATTCTTGAAAATTTTGTTCAGTTTTCTTGTGATATTACCTATTCGACCTAGATATTATGAACATTCAATACCACTGTATATTATTTCGTCTAATTCATAATAAATTGTCAAATAAAACAAAGTATTTTTTGCAAGCTAGTAACACAACACTTCACGTTATAAGATAACCTCAACCACAATAAACATGTCGTTTTCCTTACATTTCCGCAAGATCTGTCTTAAATTTAATTCCAAAGTTAATCAGTATAGTGTGCAAACCATCTTAAACTAAGTAGCTCCTTTCTCCGTCCAAGTAAGAGATAATTTGTTACCTATCTTATTTATCTACTCCACTAGATTAGTAATTAAGGGATCACCCTTAAACACACTCTCAAGTTTACTGAGCTTTATACACAGAGCCTAAAAAAATATACGATCTTTTTAGTTTAGGTAGTAAAATTCAACTTCTTTTTATCGTTTGTTAAGAGTTCTATAGAAATATAGAAAAAAAGATAATATTCCTTGAGAACTTTTAAATTGCCTTTATTCTTTTTTGTCAACTAGAAGATCAGAAATTAACTTTCAATTTTATTATCAGAAACAATGTCAGCCTTAATTGAAGCATCTTTTCGCTACAAAAATTGATAACGGGTATTTATTTTGACGTAATTATCCAGCGTAGCGTATTTCACGCTAATTATAAACAGTTCAGTTGGCTAAAGATGTAATGACTAGGTATTTTGGATCTTGTGAGCAATGCTTAGAAGTTACATAACTAATAGGACCTGCGCTCACTGGTGGCAGCGCTCGTCCTATTAGTTATCGTTGTTATAATTTAAATTTTATTGTCATACCATTAAGTTATATTTCTATTCGTCGCACAAAAATCTCTTGCCGTGCCGCCAGTGAGCCCATACAGTTTAGTAAATTACTTCTTAGAATAGTAAAATTATAAGATCAAAATTATATGATAAAAACACGAAGATCAGTTGATTTCATGCCAAATATGCAAAATACGTAGCAATTTTAATACAAAAGTTTATTTCAAAAGAAAATGCATATACTCATATTTTAAATCCTCCATGGCCTGTTTATGTATATTAACATGCATGAAAACAGACTTGAAAGTTCTCTTCAAATAGGTATTTAGATGAGAACTGGTAAACATGTTGATATTGACTTGCGTAATTAAATGCATCTTGTTTATACATGCTGCACCTTCGCCTGTGTATATTGATGAACATAATATATTAGGTCTAATGCATTTGACATCGTTTTTATTTCAACATTTGTTTGTATAACTTTTAACGTTTAATTGAAACAGACATGCACGGTATTCTGGCTGTGTTTACTTACCATCAAAATGCACTGAATGTATATTATTTATTTATGAAATCCATTCACTTGGTAAATGTAAATATCAGTTGGTATTTTTGTTTGTTTATTTACTTTACCGGATATCAAAGTTCAAAATAAATTGGTAATTTTCACAAAGGTGTTGCTATAACATAAGTAGTTTCTTTTTTGTTATGTTTGTAACTAAGTATACATATCAATGTCCAAAAATGATTTCATTAATCAAGTTGGTTAAACTTGATTAATGAAATCATTTTTGGACAAATTTTTGGAACAATATTAGTTTTATGAT
Organism: Globia sparganii; assembly: GCA_949316385.1. Taxonomy (NCBI): domain Eukaryota; kingdom Metazoa; phylum Arthropoda; class Insecta; order Lepidoptera; family Noctuidae; genus Globia; species Globia sparganii. The sequence goes on along the minus strand of OX438653.1, from coordinate 12,928,717 downwards.
TCAGAGTTTTAGATAAAAGATATTAGTTTTCTGAATACGAGTTGTAGAAAAAAGATACATCTTTCTGATATCGACGTGTCAGTCAGTTGTGCCGCACTCTGCGAAATATTTGTTAATCCTTCCACCGGCGACCACTGGAGCACAGTAGTACACGAAAAGGAATACAAAAAAGGATAATATTTTTTTAGAGTTTATCATGGTCTGGGGACTCGCATGCCGAGCGGCGAGAGATAGCGTTCGCAAATTAATTCCTGTACCTTTGATCTCGGCGGCATTGTCGGTTTGTTGTACAAATAAGCAGCAGACCTGCCAACCCCGCCGTACAGCCTTCACATCTCCCCCGAGACTCCAACACCGTGTACTGAGCCCGCTAAAAGCAGTTTAAGCTGTTACAAGCCGAGTAATAAAGCTAGACCCGTCTACTTTATAAATAGACGCGGCTTTTCATAAGAATTTATGACCCACCTCCGCACTTGATATCATGGTATATTCGTGTTATGTAAGACCCTTTCTTATTATATAACGAGTATTACTCAGCAGTCTTGATATAGCCTGCTCATGACTTTATATTGTCATTTTGATGGGATGGCTGACCAATAAACAGAACATAGCAAGTCCCGGTCTCGTAAAGAACCTTCATTAATTTTGATGTTATTGTTCCAAAATCGTTTTTTGTACAAGACGAACATCTTTTAAATTATACAGGGTGTAATTTAAACCCAGTAGTTATCCTGAAGCATTAAGGATAACAGCTGGTATAGAGTCACTATACATAGTTTCAACTCAAAATAAAATACTCTAAGAATTGATACCAAATTTTCGGTTTCATTGGTTTCTTAAATTCAAATCATAACAAACGTGTCACCGCACTACGTAGGTCAATAACTTTTTAAGTTACTTGCCAATATCACGATAAATCTCTTCCGTAACTCTGCGCGCCTAGTACCGTAGCCTACTGCAGCGCAGGCGGTGTTTGTCGGCGCCAACTGACGGAATATTCCGCCGCCGCCGCGCGCGCGCGCAATAAGCCATACGTACTTTACCGTGATGTAAAAATTAATGTGTAATTCTAATTATTGATTTACAGTTTACTCGTTAATATTAAGCCAGAAATTGCACGTAAAAACTGGAATAACAAAACTTACGTATACAATCGTAACAAAGTTTAGGAAGGTACCTAGGTTAACTAGTTTCATCCCTTATTATTACTTTATACCGAGTAAACAGTAAAATCTTAAAGCTTTGCTTAATTTAGTAAATTGACTTACATTTTTAAAGATGGGGTTCGATGTGGTGACCTTGGTATTGTATGCACAAGGCCGCTCACTTGTTCATGGACACACATTACGTAGCATGTCTGGTGTTATTGTCCTGAAAGTGGCCTCAATCCGCACTTTAATTTGTATCACACTGCACTGCGTACACTACACACGCACTATGGGTGCTGACCGTCGTTGCTCAGCACTCGCCATAGGTACCTGATTACCTATGGTTAGAGGCACCAAGCCGATGTACCATCCGAGATCAAACTAAAACATGCTGACGAAGGCATCTATCGACGCTCAGCATCTGGTCTACTCTCAATAAAACGGCGCCGGTACAGTTCTCGGGCAACTCGCAAATTACTGATGCGCATAATTATCATAGGGATAAAAACGAGTGTACTAGACGCAGGACAGATGTCGACTGACGGCGACGAGCAAAGCAATAACAAAAATGAAGCTCCTATTCCCTGCTATCCTGGTACGTAAATATTATTTCGTTAAATTTGATACCTATAGGGTAGCTGTCCCTATTAGTGTCCACTACTGTTAAAAATATTATTCAAGATTATTTTACATACTAATAATAATTTCAACTAAACTCCGTTAAACTTTTAAGTAAATCTAACACAACCGAGCAAACTAATTACGAATTCAAAATTGAAAAATCATTCATTTTTTTTTTTTGGGTGGGAAAATCATCAATGACTCAGCTGCCGCCCTGGGTGGGGCGGAAGGCTGAAGGAAGTGTTAGACTCTTACTGACTAAATACCACCCTGTTCCTTCAGTTGCCCTTGCATTCCGGGTTATCTCGTTAGAATATTCCCGCAATCCCGGAAATTCCCAAAACTCCGGAAAATCATTCATTTCAATCCATTAAAGATCATAATATGGGTTCGCGTTATCTCGTTATAAGTCTGAAATAAAAATTGTATTTACCAGGAGTAATTGAAACTACACGGACTGTAATTGGTTCACGTACCCTAAAACCCAGGTTTACACACACATCGATGTTACATTGTGTGTGTAACGACGTAATCAGGGTTCTGTGAGCAAACGATATTCAATTCGGAAATAACAATTCCTGTTACTCATGCGCTTCTAGTACTTTTATTAATTTCTTTCGACAGTTAGATGCAATTTTGCGACATTTTCTTATTTGAATTATAATAACAAAGACTAAACGTGCTCAAACTAATAAAACCTATGTACCACTCAAACAGCACCGACAGACCGTGAACTCCGATAATTCTTTCGGTTAGTTCTACACACAAAAATTATGAGTGCGTGGTATTATTTTGTAATAAAAAAAAACGATTAACTTGTTGCTAATAATTTACGTCTTATTTAGTAAAAAAATAACCTTATTTTAAAAATTATGAACGGAACCCACTGTGATTTTATTTGTACTAGGAGAAGAATAAGTTGCGAAGAGGTGAATTGAAATGATGTTTTGGGTTCAGTTGGACAAAAAAATGGTTTCTAAATCCTTTTCCTATTCTAAGTACTAATGGCAAATAATAATGTTTATTTAAGCAATTAATTGCCGGTAGGATGCACGTAAGGATTCGATTTTTATGATCAATTCAATGGTTGTACAAGCTGTCGATTTTTCGAAAAAATCGTTTTAATGCGATCTTCAAGCAAATCGATTCAATAGTAACGTGAATCGAATCTCTTGGATCGTATGTGTAAATAAAGGCTCTTAATAGTTCAAGTTCATATTTGCCCAAAGCATTGTGCTGACAATCATAAACAGCGAATAGGTAGGTTTATCTATTTCAAACAAGATCAATTACATAAGTATGCCGACACTTTTTAACTTGTCCGAAGATTGAAACATATTAGTCATCCATCTGAATTAAAGTCATTGAATTACGCTGGAAAGGTTATCAAATATTATTGACGTACCTACCTGACTGGCAACTGTAAATATGTCACAAAACAGAGGTGTGTTAAATGTTGTTTAAAATTTTTTAATTACGATTTTTGAATGAATTTTTAGAAGATCGATGTAAGAAGAGCACGGGATTCGATCTGTGAATCGAATGAAAAATCGAATTAAAGCAAAAAATCGTTCATCTTTATGGCCACCAAAATAAAAGGTTAGAAATAATGTTAGGAAATTTACAGGAATATTGTTTTTGAATTAGGTATTTACTGTATTGTAGGTATGATGGAAAGGTGGGTAGCGGGTGGAAGATTACTACGAGGTAGATAATAATTATCTACAAAGTAATCTTCTACAAAAGGACAACCACGTAAAAAACCAACAAGTGTGTAAATGATACGTGACAATTCAAGCAGGTATCTAAATATTTCGTTAACTTTTGATACCTAGACCAATTAATTGTATTGTAGGTAGCTAGTTCACAAACATAATCAAAGTTTTGGAAAAGTCAGTAATAATATTTTGTGAATAAAAAATAAACATGCGGAACCGTTTATTCAGAAATACCAGGAGTAGGAGGTTTATCTTTACTTACAAATAGTTCGTTGACACCGATCAGCTGTTTTAGTGCTAGTGATGTGTTTATTTCAATTTGAAAAGTTCGGTTTCTGGTATCAATGTATTAAAAAATCTCATAACTTCCGAACATGTAGCGATAGGATTAAAAAACCCTTCCTATATCGTTTGATATCATCCAAAGAAGGCGTGCCCTTTGTATGTATATACCTTTTCCGTTACAGATTGTATAGTTATCTCTGTTTCCGGGTCATAGAATCATTAGTTGACCAAAATAAACCCGACCTTTAATATTCGTGATGAGCGAAAGACACAAGTAAATAAACTGCTACGAAATTCGTGAAAATTCTCGTAGCAACTTGCTACGAGAATTTTTAGTTGACAGTATTACTTTAAACAAAACTATTATGTAACTATTAGAAAAACATACGAGTGTGTCCTCGACATGTGTAATCCTTGCTACAAATACAAAAGCAGTTGAGGAAATTCTCGCATTACCTTGCGTTTTTGCGAGTGCTACGGGCTACGAGAGTGCCATCGGGCGGTGTTCTGTTCCACAGAGGCGCACGTTGTTATTTTACCGTGCTACGCTCCGTAGCCCTCTACGTAATGACGAACTATATCCAACGTTTACTCTATCAAAGACATCGTTCCTTTGAAAGACAAAATTAAATAAAACATTCCTTCTTTGTTCTTATTGTCAGTTGGATCGACACTGAAATGCCGATAATTGATTAACGTAAAATAGCGTTGTAAAGCTGACGCGCAGATATCTATTTTATCCCTGTTGGATGCCGCCAAATAAGCCCATAAAAATATGAGGACGTAACCGTCTTATGACATAAGTTTATTATACCTGTTTATGTAAGAGTTAATATATCAGATAACTCGAATGAGCTTATCTACCCGGGTAATAATTCCCATTGTGACGTTTCTATTCCACAATTGCTTACGTTAGCAAAAAAGGAAAGTAACGTAATATATAAAGTTCTGTATTATGGAGTATGGGAGGTTGTATTAAGGAAAATAGTGTTATCACCGAGAAAATGCCTGGAGAACGCAAATAAAAAATAACAAAGTATCTGTTACACTGGGATAAGCCAGCAAACGGGCAGCATTCAATTCGCCGCACTATCTCTACGAGCCTCTAAAAGATCGCCCTAAACCCACATCTTTGTGTCAAGTCGGAAACGATGTCTATCTGCCGACACTCTTCAATTTATACACTCGCCGCTTTTAAGCTTGTACTCCACTATGTATAAGTAGCATTGTGTGCATTGGACATGCACACAACAGCGTGACTAAGGTTTCTTTTTTAACCAAAGAAAGTTTAAAATTAGCCGTTAGCTGATAAATAAAGTACTGGACGTCTAATAAATTCTAATTAAAACTTGGGTAGATAACTTATAAAGTTAGCTACATGAAACTTACTTGAATTGCAAAATTCTTAGCTTATAAGCTGAGAACGTAACGTTAATATCAGCGAGTTGGGCCTGGAGTTGAAATTTGGATATAAAATTGAGTGAGAAACTATGTATAAGCTTAAAGCTGGCGTACTGCGGACGACCAATTTTCTTTTCGTATCCTTTTGGATTTAAATAAAATTTGATATTGAAAGAAGTTGTAGTAGAGCGGTGAAGCAAGTTTTCCTAAATCCCGGTGATAGTCGGCACAATCATAACCGGAGCTATCCTATTTGGGAAATACGTAATAGAGAGAAGTTCGCCGCCAGGCAGGCGCTCACAAACGAGAATGCGTGCTCGATGTGCTCATTCCGGCCTATTTGCTAGAATAGCGTCGATATCCTGCCGATGAATCGCGACTGGACGAGCGGAGCGTGATCCCGCATTTCATTTAGAGTTTGTTAAGAAAAATGACCTATGTACTAGATAACAATCGCCTATTACTAAACTATGGGCATTCTATCTGCCGCCGGGGACAAAGAACTCCTCTCCTTTGAAAATCTTTTAATAGCGTCCTATTGCCGGGTACCGACAGAATAATAAATTTTGTAATGCGAAAATACGGATAATAGGGGAGTCTGTACACAATAATAGATCTAGAGGTACAAAGCCTTTGTCGTTTCGTTCTTAATCTGATAATAATTGAACTCAATTTCGTTGTTATTATAACAGGAATGAACCCTCGAGCGAGATTGCGTATGTCCCGCGTCTCGAAACACCCCACACATTGCCATAGTGATTGTAATAATAACTTTGTTACAGAAACTTCCTTTCAAAACATATTTGTAATGTTCCCAAGTATGGAAGTTTTGAAATATTTGTATATTATATTAAATTAGGTCACACCTGTGCTGGGAAACTTCTATTGTTTGTGACGTTTTACTTCATTGTCCATAATTGTCTGTGCTTATATTTATTGGTGCTGTGAATAAATGAGGTTACTGTAATATAATTATATTTAATGAAACAGTCAATGAATAAGATTTCATATTTAATTAAGTAATTAATTAAACGCTGCCCGAGGCAAACTCCGTTGCATTCCTGTATGCAGTACCTAACAAAATATTTAAAATGCAAAAGTAAAATGAGAAGAAAACATACAGTAATAATCATATGAAGTACATGTCACTCAATGTTATCTTTCAGCGTAAAAATAATGAGATGGTAAAGTACGAAATGAGGGGAGGTCGTTTGGCGTTCTGTATCGTGGCGCAGAAATAGTCGCTTCACTCCCGGAACCGGATGCACGCCATCTCCGACTCAGATCGAAAACCGTACCGTACCATACTTGTTGTATCGTTATTATGATAACGGGAGCGTTAAACACAACCTTTTACTAACCTTTTTGTACCCCACGAGCTTTACGCAGGCTATATAAATAAATGCTCTCATAAAATATACCCACGAAAAACACTTTTATTACGCCACACTTCTGTGTTTGAAGTACTACAGTTTTTGCTTTCTATTTTAGTGATCGGCTGATTGATTGATTGGTTAGTGCTTTTGCTTGTGCTATAATATAACGTGTGTGTATTCACGGTCCATCGGCAATCGGGCTTGTTCGTGATGCGTTCAATTTGCCAGCTTCCTTTGATGCATATTTCAACAAGTTTCATGGCGGGCGGGTCACAGACACCGAAACTGAAATTTTACCTTAATTAAAATTGTTCGTATCAGTGGGGTACATCACTTTTATCGAGCAAACATAACTCACAGATGATTTTGAACTGAATCAGTTTTGTCAATATGGAGGTAGCGTGGCGTCAAATTTTTAATAATGACTATATCACCAATTGGGACGCCATCTAGGTCTGGATAGCGATTTATTGTACATTAAACAATGTACAATCAATCGCTATCCGATTATCATAAATCACGTTTCAGGTATTGAAACCGTAATCAATAGATACCCGAGTACATCACATATCTATTATACAGTACACAGGCTCCTATTAATGTCTAAAATCCATCTCGCACCGGTGTTTTCTGTTTTCAGGTAAATTGTATTTATCAACAAGAAAGTAAACAATGTAGTATACGTATTTATTGGTCTGTATAATAATGTTCACAAGTATACTTTAGTCCATTAGCTAAGGTCGTGACGCGGGTACTCGGTAAGCGGATCAGAGAATAGGTTTATGCGTAGGATAAGACGCCAGAATGTTCTTGCAAAGTTAATGGAAGCTTAAATAAATCAATACAACAAAAATATCGTTTGCAAGCTATGGTGCGGCGCATTTTAAAGCGAAATTAGGTGATTTATATTAATATGATGCCGCAGTTATGAGAATGTGCTTAGCTGGTGTCTAGACTGCAGTAATGAGCCGTATTACAGTTTCGATAACACTCGTACTGGACCAGGGTTTAGTTATGAATCGCACATGAATTCGGGAATCACAGAGATTTTTCGGATGATTTCCCCTGGGCCGTCAGCGACCACTTTAGGTTCTCTATACATTACAGCTCTACACGAACCTACATTGGTACGTATATATATTTCGTGTCGTTTTCTGTTAAAGTACATTACTACAGACAACGCCAGTCACTGGAGGCATTCAATGACGTCATTTCAATTTAATTTTCAGCAGCAGAATAAATACCTAGGAGCTTAAAAATTCTGATCACGTCGCTCGTCTTTTGCCTAATGCGACCCACTCAAATTCAGTAAAGTTATTTGCAGGTTAACTAGATTTATAATTACTTAATAAGACGTCTCACAGACGTTAAATAGAAGTTATTTAAAATAGAATTACAGCGGGAGCCAGACAAAGTGTGTAGTGAAAGCGCAATATGCAAACTTCAAAGAAACTGAAGTTAATGAAGACGGCACGTAATAAAGTTTGTCAGTCGTCAGGTGTCGGCAGGCGGCAAGCCGTGTAGTCTGTACTAGTCTGTAGTGTAAAACATCACGGGTGCCAAGTGAAGCGCAAACATTCAGTTAATTATTTTCCTAACAACTTAAAAAACAACTAAACTCCTCCTCTGTCTTAAACTTGACTTGGTTTCCGTACGTCCTTATCGGGTAACCACTAAAAATCAGCGCTGTGCTGTGGGCATAGCCCAGCATCATGCTCAATGCTGTCGACTATTTCTGTTTAGAGCATGAGCACAATAAAAACAAAATACATCTATAATCATGAGATTATAGATCTATTTTGTTTTTATTTTTCTTTTTATTCGAGTTAATTATCTTTTTGTTTGCATGTGTTCCTGTGACAAATAAACCTATTTTACTTTCTTTTCTTTCTAATTGTTAGTATTGAAAAGACATTCACTTAGATATCAAAAGATGAATTCCAATTATATAGAAAATGTAACGTTTCGTACATATGTAAAGGTGCATCCAGACAGAGCGAGGCATGCGCCGCAAATTACTTTTTTATATGTACGGTTGCCTCAAGCTGAGGCAACTCTCTCGCTCTGTCTGGATGCACCTTTAACGGCAATTCATTAAACAGCACTTCTCAGTATTGTATTGTAATATCTGTTTTTGCTTCGGATTGTGTACCACAAATAAATTTAAAAAAAATGTAAAACGGACAAGAAGAAGAGAGAAGTTAATCAAACATTTTATATTTCAGTAATAACGGTGACTGTTGACACTCAGGTCAGGAAGTCCTCGCAAAACGATGCATCATTTCATTTGAATGAATAATTTAGAGTCAGCTTAAAAGCTTGATTGATGTTTCAATAATATCAGTCTAGTTGTTCTCATAAATATTTCAGCGTACGATTCGGTAATCAGCGTAATATTTCAGCTATTTAGTTGCCTGTACTTATGTAAGACGTTTCCTCTTAGTAAATAATTACTGTTAGCCGGAAGTACAGCCTGAACTTCTGTGTAGTACCGTCGAAGTACGGGTGTGGCTGTGTGCGTGCGGGAGGATCAGGTGACAATCGGTGTTTGAGGCATTGCTGTTTGTTTCCGCCGCCCCCTGACAATTTATAAGCCCTTCGTTTGGGCACAAAGGATTGCCTTATCTGTTTCCAAATTCATGAATTGTTTTGCGAGACGTCAAGTCACATGAAAGGTTATTTTGTTTACAGGCGCTGTTTCAGGTGTTTGTTTATTATGTATTCAATAGGATTTAAATCGTTACCCACCTACTTTGCGTACGTACATATATTTCGTTAGCAAACAATGACTCGTAATAAGAAAGTAATTATAAATATATGTTCGAGGTTTCTTAGTGAGTTCCTTATGAAGTTTAATTAACATGCACACAAGTTCGGCATCGTACACAAGTATAGGTATAAACCTGTTTTCAAGCAACAAAGCACTTCACTTATTGGAAAATCCGAGCTAAAGCTAAGAAAATTCAATAATATGAGAGCAGTGAGGCCGCAGTTAGCAGTGGACTGAGTCTAACAACGCGTCGTTTATTGAAAGTTATTTGAAAGCCGTCTGCGGTGACCGCCTGCCTATAAGAGGTTTCATGTTATTTACGAGTTGCTGGCCCGAGCGTTTCACATACTGTTACGTGTTATTGGTCTTGTAGGCATTTTATGTCGTAGCAATGAAAGTGGTTATGGTTGTTTATTGCTGTTGAATATTTGCTAGATAAATAACATACATTACCTATTTCCATATCATGAAATATGAACTTTTTGCAATGATAACATTAACAGTTAATGCAACGAGAGTGCTATGTGAGTGCTACGAGATACTGCAAGCAAACATATTTGGTCCAAAACCTATATTTATTCGCTTTATATTTTATGAAATTGGATAATAACCAGCACCCTAATTGCGTAACACACTATCAATCGGGATCTGAATCATTTTGAAACAAATTGCTAATCCATTGCTTCATACGTTCAAAAAATTTGTCTGCTCAACACGTAAATAACGCAATGAATGTTGTTGAACTGTCTAAATGAAACCGATTCTGATGATAAAGGGTATCATTTTACTATCTAATTCTGATAGTCACTGTCAAAAACAAACATTGGTTTGTGAAATGCGTTGATTAGAGGAAGCGCTCACGGGACGCGAGCATTGTCCCGGGGCGTACCATCGCTGCATCACGCAAATTGTGTTCGGTCGCACGCGCGATAAAGTACCTACACACTGACACACGTGCGCACTACGTGACACACAGTATCCCCGAAATAACGACCATGACGTCATGACAACCCGTCATATTTCCAAGCACTTGGAACATTTCCGCAGAGATTTACTCATAAACCCCCAGAATACTCATAGACCTGTCCATAACCTAATTGAGTTTTGCTGTACTCCAAGCCCAATGTTTACAGCAAACGTGTACCGACGAACTTTACTAAGACAATTTCATATTAAAGCCATGTATACAAGGTTGCAAATGGGATATGGTCGTCCGATCTGTTTGCTACATGGTAATAGTTGTGTAAAGCCCCTAATAAATCCCAGTACAATGGTTGCCCCGTCGCCCGCCGCACCTGCAGGCGCCCGTCGCGTCGCCCGTTTGGGAGATGCAACACAACATGGACGCTACATTCATTGTGAACCGACTTTGTTAACTATACCTACTTGCATTTGTCCATTGGATAAGATAATACTTATGAAGGCTATATGTATGACACCCCATATTGAGTAAAGGATTATCCAAACCGTCGGCCTTGGAATTCTAGCTCGCTTTACTTACGATTTGATCTCGCTCGCTTCATAATTCTAGTCTCACCACATATCTTATTTATGTTCTCGAGCTTAGATATTTATTTGATCAGACTTATCCTCATCTTAGATAAGTCCCCCGCGGGCTTCTTTGTAAGTACAAACGCTTGGAAATTGTTTTAGATGGAAAATGTTCTGGAGATAATTATTTATAAAAACAATTATCGCAAATATCATGGCGTAGGTGAGCGTTATTTATGCTACCCAAAAATAAGACAACAAAGGATTTAAGTATGTTCGAAATCAGAAACATTTAATTACGTCCAGTTCTATTATTTTCCACCGAAACGTCGGTCACTAAGCCGCGCGCAGCACCCATAAACAACTTTCCGTTAACATCGACAATATCCACATTTTAACTGGCCAACAAAACCGACAGTGCGGACTGTTTACGAAACGTTTCGCCCTGCATCTGTGCAAACCTGCGTGGATTTTCATGCTGAACTTTTGCAACGGGAGGCATTGTAAAAGCTGACGGGTTGCGACCATTAGCGCACTCGCTAATTACGGATATTCGGATGTGCCGCCCAAATGCGCGGCCCGACAGCGGTGAGCTTAACAATGTTGATATTGTAACTTTCATAGATTTTAGGTATTTATATACTATTGTACAACCACAGGTTACCTACAAAATATAAAAGTGCGTAGGTTGTATGGATGTAGCCTGTTGATGTAAGAGTTAATTTTGTTATATGGTACAGTCAGCAATGGAGATCAGTATGCAGGGTCGTCGAATATAGTTGAAGTTTAGTAAGAAACCGATTGATGTTTTCGATTAAAATTTAATTTAATTAATAGAAAACAAACAGTTCATCTAACAATTAAAATTTCATTCGAAAACATCAATCGGTTTCTTAGTAAATTTCAACTATATTCGACAACCCTGCATACTTATCTCCTATGCTGACTGTAACATATCACAATCGCGAAAAAGTGCTCAACGCCTGAAACCAAACAATTAATAGATTGATAAAAAATCTTTTCGAGGTTATTCCTATGTAATACTGTTTACGTAAATACAAAACGAAATTCTAAGTGGATATGGCTCCTTAGTTTTCCAATTATAAAGCAAAGCAATTTAAACTCGGATCTTATATCGCAATTTACAATACTCCGAATCTAGATCGTTCGAGCTTAAAATTGTTTGATTATTACTTCTCTGTAGATATTAATGTTACACAGTTATTACTGGAATCGCAGACACTAAATTGTTTCCCAGATAGATTAGGTACGAGTAGGTATCGTAGCAACAATTTCTAGGATTGAATGCTGAGATAGTTCTAACGAAGACTTCTATTTAAAAATATTTGTTTCGAAAATTTTTATGATAATTTATGTCGGAGCATTTTACAATTATCTTCATTTCAGAGTTAATATGCAAGTCAAAAATCTAACCTACACACATTCGTGCTATATTCAGATAAATTCATAAGAAAACTAAGGAACGTCATGCCTGAGATAAGAGTTAGTATCTAATCGGATTATAAATTCACTTTAGTCCTTTGATACGTCTACACAAAGCGTCACGGAGCGTCATAGGACGCCATTTCTCGTCGCGCGGTTGACGCAGAAATTACCTAAGCTTAGACAAACGCTTGGCAGACGACGCGGCGCTAACTCGGTGCTGGAGTTGCTCCGCGCTGATTGTCGGATCCGAATCCGCTGCAGGCAGATGCGACGCTAACTACTTATTATACTAACAATTGTTACCATGTTCCTTGTCCTTATGTGGATTCTACATGTGAGATGTAGGCTTGGTGACGTGTCTTCCCACTTATATAGATATAAGTACATTTAAATATCTATTTATGTGGGAATACGTTCGTATATCTAGTAATACGAGAGTTTTTACTTATATCGGTAGGTCTATTTGTTTTGTTTCAAATATTGAATTGTTGAAACTTAGTTTATAAACTTCTATTCTAATTTAAAACCTACCTAGGCACACGTACCTGCAAATTGAATTCCCGACGTTGGTGATAAAACGAACCGCGTCCTAAAGCCTACACAGCTGTCAATTCGCACAAACCCTCTGACTTTGCAGCATGTGACTGAAGGTTTTCGATTTGGGGCCACACACTCATGCCCCTTGAGGATCGATTTCCTTTCATTGTCAGCAATAAATTCCCCTGCTTTCTTATTTACAACATGTGGTACGTTCCAAAGTTGGACCCAAAATTCTCGAATAGATTCGTTTCTCACATACAAAATGGCATAGGTTTTCTTCAATACGCAATAATTAATAGCAATTTAAAAACATGATGTAACACCAAGTTATCCAGCAAAAATTCAAATAGGCCATTGAAAAGCAAAAGAAAATAGCTTTATAAAATGGTAATGTGGTTAGACGTCGCCCAGACTGTAACGGTGAATACTTTGTCACTTGGTAAAAAAAGGAAATTGCCGTTTTAATTGTTAAAGGGTTCGTAGAAAACCAAGAATCATTTTCTTTTGATTTTAAACACAATATACAAATATTAGTTGGTTAACTGAATCTACTACTCTGCAGGTAAATTTTCCCATTTCCCAACATTTTCCCATTGCCTTAATAACAATGATTACCGCTAACCAAACAGGTATTCGGTCACCCAAGTAGTACAACAAGGCTGGAACGGTTGTCAAAGTGTAGCATGGAGAAACAATTTTCTTGAGCATTCAGCACCAAGCTCGAACCCCTGCGGCATCCAATCAACCGCAAAGGAAATTAAACTGTTGAATTTATTAACGGCTAGCCTCAAATAATAATCCTTTGTAACTACTCTCAATACCGCCTCAAATGTGCTGGAGCCGATCTATTGAATAATAAACAGGATTACAAAGAGCTAAGTGCTAATGACTCCTGTGGTAGTTGAAATTGAGTGACGATATTTTCAGCCCTTTTTAACTGTATTGATAGCAGTGTACAAAAAAATTAAAATGTATTATATTTTCAGCTTCAAAGGATGAAAAAGTTTACCTGAGTGTTCGAAATTTCCTGCTGAGAGTTACTTTGGAAAACTAAGTGGAGCTAAGTACATACATTGAGTCTTGAGGAATCGTTGAATTAATCACATCCGTGTTATACAATAAATCTAAAAATATGCTGCTGGAAATAACGTCTCTTATGTACTCGTGCTATACGTGATAAATCTGATGTATGCAAAAGAGCAGGCTATTTATGAAGTGTAATTAAATATATAAACTAAAGGTACACCTACATAAATTAAACCAAAGTCATTAAACTTTAGGGAACACGTCTAAACTACCCAATATGTAGGTTCTGTTACTATTTACTCATTAGCCCGCAATAAAAGTTAGTCACGCCCACCTTTAACCGTTTGGGCTATTTATCACGCGGTTGTTACAAAACTTTTGTAGAAAGAGTTTTCGGAGTGGACCCCTGTGTCGTCCCTCCTCAAGATTGATGGTTCCCTCAGTCAACTGGTTGTTCATGGTGCCCATTCTTCCCGCACTCAGCCTTTGTTTGTACTATTGTTGTGAGTTTTACAATTATCATTAAGATCCTTGTCTGCGTGGAAGCGTGCTGCTCACTTAATGAAATTGAGTCCGACTGTGTCTATTCAAACGTCAGTAGAACACCGTCGCACAACATTGCGAAATATAATGTGTTTAATGTTTGCCCGTGCATCTATCGTTTTCAACTACCATGTTCGATTTCATAGATATTTACCGACAATATGAATAATTCAAACGTATAGTGTGGCGTGAAAGAGTCTCAAAGGAAATACGAGCACCTATGGAGTTTAAAATTGACGGTGCTGTCTGCTCGCCTTCGTTTCAACGTCTCGCACGTTAGCCTCATAATATGAACGAGTCGGTTCACGAGGGGTGTACAACATGTAGCGAACTAGCGACAGTGATACCATGCCGCGCACCTCGAGACTATATTGAAGCTTCAGACTATACCGACCGCACAGTGGCGCCCTCATCGTTTGTTTGTTTATTACATACAATTTATAATGAAAATGCAGAAAATAAGCACGTTAAGTTGTGCTTCATAAGATTATTCGTTTATATTATTAGAAACGGTAGTTTTACAATGTTTAGTTTTATTATAATCCTTAAAACGGATAACAGTGCCCACTATATTCCGTTTTAAGGAATATAATGAATATAATAAAATAATAAAATTAAACAATGTAAAACTACCGTTTCTAATAATATTAACGTATAATCTTATGAAGCACAACTTAACGTGCTTATTTTTTGCATTTTCATTCTAAATTGTATGAAATAACCAAACAAACGATGAGGGTGCCACTGTGCGGTCGGCATAATCTTCATTGAAGAAACCAATGTAAGCAGCGAAAGGTATTAATAAAAAGGAAAAGGAAAGGTGGTAATTATCCACAAAAAACTGATTTTGCAATAGATGGTGGGGCAAGTAGTGTTATATGAATTTGTGTGAGGCATGCCTTATCCATTAAAAAAAACCGGCCAAGTGCGTGTCGGACCACGCACAATGAAGTTTTCCGTAGTTGGAATAAATATATCCCAAGAACAAACTTAAAATTGTAGTTGAAAATCATGTTCTCCCATACATTCCAATTGAAAATGTAAGTTTGTACGCACAATATTGAGAGATTTACCATGTTGTTTTAAGACCATAGACTTCTTATAGGTTTTCCTGTAATCTATAGGTATAGAACAATTTTCTGTCTTTTTTTCAATATTTTAGGCTCACTAGTTTCGAAGATAAGGCGGGAATGGTAAATTTTCGTCTATTTTCTATAACTTTAATACAATTTGCTTTAAAATTAAGAAAATATATTTGAGATCCTCACAGTAAGCCCTATTTGATATGTCACACGGTACAGATAGCGAAACTTTTTTTAAAATTTCTATTTATCCCCCAAAAATTACCTCCATATTCAAAATTTATTTATTTACGTTTCACATGTTAAGGTCATAGAGATTCACATGTGTACCAAATTTCAACTTAATCGGTCCATTAGATTCGGAGAAAATTGGCTGTGACAGACGGACGGACAGACAGACACACGAGTGATCCTATAAGGGTTCCGTTTTTTCCTTTTGAAGTACGGAACCCTAAAAATGAGAGAATTTTGCAAATCCGTTATATTATGTTTATGACGGAGTTATGCCCAAACATATATAAAAACAAAAAATATAAACCTAATTGCGAACCTCCTCCGTTTTTGAAGTCGGTTCAATAAATCAATTCATAACCAAAATGTTATGCCGGCATTTCAGTACCTACTTGCAAGATTAGAGGTACCCCAATAACAACTTTGTGAGAGAGAGAGGGTACAGGTGTGATGTTATGTTGTGTGATTGCGTAAGCAATGCATACATATGCGACAGCAGCGGTTGATTTTCTGGCATTTATTGAAGAATTGCGTAGTCTGTCTCCGAAACTCGTCACTTTACAAAATTTTAATGGGACCATTTCGTAATAAATTTCTTTCGAACAAAAAAAAATAATTTTGCAAATCCGTATAAACAACGTGTAACGTTAAATGCGCGAAACCTGAATATAGTTTGTTCATAATTGACTACTGAATCGATTTCAGTAATTCCAAATATAGGTTTTTTTTTTTCAAAAATTATTTATTTTGCCATACTAGCCGTCGATTGAGCCAAAGAAAAGTTAGCTTTAAAAAAAAATAGTTTTGGTCATTGTATTATGCTTTTAACTCAATGCTCTAATTAGGGTGTATGAGGTTTTGCGCATTTACACGTTGTATATGACAGAAATTAAAATAAATAACCATCCGAATTGAGAACCTCCTCTTTTTATGAAGTCGGTTAAAAAATATAAATATCCGAATTGAGAGCCTCCTCCTTTTTTGATGTCGGTTAAGAATTAAAGATTCCAAGAAAAGGCATAATGAGGTGTTTGCTACCGCAGACATATTGCGAAAGTTTCTTCAAATCAGTCAACTCCCCTTTCGCGTCTGTGGGGCTCATTCAGGCCACGTACCGTAGCTTTCATTCAAATGGACGTGTCGAGTTTTCGTGACAATTTGAATACTTTATCACAAAGTGGAGACCTAAAAAACCTTCAGGAGCGATAAGTAAGCAAACATAAGACGACCATGAATATTGTTATTTTGGGAATTACTTTAATAAACAGTTTATAAGCAATTTATTTCGTAGTTATTTCAAGTTGAAAATATTTTATTGTAATGAAATAAACTTTAATTATCACATACACATAACATCACGCATGAAATCCCCGATGGTTAGGCAGAGGTGTACCTACCTATAAGTAGACCCACATTTCGTTTACTAACTAAAAATTATAGTACCTATCATTTAATTTAAATGGGAGATGCATGAAGAAGCCTCCTCGTTCTTTTAATTAGTTAAGTATACAGTAACTATTATTCTGATAAGAACGGTGATTGCTAATCCAGTCCCTGGTGCCGACTGTATTTGCATACATTAAACGGAGATTAATAACGGTCGTTAAGCTTGAACCCTGAAAAGCCAGATGTGGGGGCTTAGGAATTCAATATACATATTTATTGGATTGTTACGGAAATCATTTGCAGGATTCTTCGTTATGCCTACATAACAATGTCCGTACGTTTCTTGTAGAGACTTTATCATTTAATAAATAATTAATAAATATAAAGTTTCTGATACTATTGATCAGCAAATTGATAGTATTACGGGAGGGACCACGGGTCACACACGTTAATTAGTTACAACCCCAAGTTAGAGAAGTGTGGAAGAAAAAGACATGTTGCGCCAACCTCAAATAAACTGGGATGAAGGCAAGAGAATTATGAAGACGATTATGAATTAGTGCTGCCCAAACGTAGAATACCGTAAAAGGACCAGTTTTTGTCGCACAGTTAGGCGTATTGGTACATAATTACAAGCCCGAAAAATTAAGTATATTGTCAAATGTTAGAAAAGATTTATGCAAAATAATTTCATAAAAATAAAAAGAGTATCATGATAAAACAATCGTAAAAAAGAGCTCAAAAAATATTTTTCGTCGAATTCTCAAAATGTTTAAAGTAAACTATAATATTTAATGTAATGATAATAAAGAGAATTCAATCAACAAAAGAAATACCTTCTACCTAAAAATTATTCCACTGAGCCATGCATTTATTTTTTAATTTAATAAAACTGCAAAAATGGTGTTCTTTTGGTAGTCATTCGATTCAACTAACATCAAAAGCATCGCTGTTTTGAACCTCATTTGTTGCCACGATGCGCTATTGTCAATTTATTAGAATTACTTACCTAAAAAAATTCATCTAAACGCGTGTTAAATATTCTCGAAGCTTCCGAGCTATTCTGTTAAAATCTCACCGTGAAAACTTAAGTGAAGTGAGCTGTCAATAATGTCAATCCCAAGCATCTGGCATGGTGGGATGACACTGACAGCTCACTTCACCTAAGTTTTCACGGTGAGATGGTTACAGAATAGCACTGCTTGTGATTGTGAGCACAAGCTTAGATAGTAAGTTAATCAAGAAGATAGGTGTGAATAAGAACAAAATCACATACTGACAGAATAGAACGTGGTGGTTTATTATACTTAGCGCAATACGACACGCTAGAAACAAAGCTATTCAGTCGTGCCTACACATTACCAACTCGTCTGGGCACCACAACGAGCCATTATCCCAACTATTATGCCGAACTTAGCCGACTATAAAAAGCAGTTCGGGTCTACGAAGTACTTGTTAGTAGTGCGATGTTCTATTATATTAGCATTTAATTATTAGAGAGAAGGAATTTACTTGGGAACTTTCTGTTTTTTAAACTACTAATCAGCATTTTGCCTATTTCACATTGTTTTTTAGAAATTCGGGTTTCCTTGAAACAATGATATATTTTGGGTGTGACGTTTAATCGGTTGAATGCCGTGATTACAAAAACAATTAAAAGCCATAGCCGCACGGGTTGATCGATCAGGTTAAGCTACGCGTGCTGAGGTTGGTCCATGGATGGGTCACCGTCTTTACATACCAAGTACCTCCGTACCTCGGAAATCACGTTAAGCTGTAAGTCCCGGCTGTCATCCGTAGATCTTTAACAGTCGTTACGGGTCGTCACGAAAGTCTGACAACCAGTCTTACCAAGAGGTATCGTATTACCCAGTAATTGGCTTGTGGAGGTCAGATAGTCGCTCCATGTAAAATACTGATATACAGCTGCATCCAGTTAGACTGGAAACCGACCCAATATAGCCGGTCCAATATAGTTGGGGAAAAGGCTAGGCAGATGATGATGTGTCGCGTGGAAATACGAAAGGCTAAAAAGTCAAGGATTATATTATTCATGAACAACTATGAGTTGATGTGTGTGGTCTGGTGGAGTCCATTCATATTTTCAGGTTTTCAGTGCATTGTCATTTTTTATTTTATTTAATTATTTACGAAAAGGAACAATCAGTTGAAATAACACTACAAAACGTCGACAACCAAACTGAAATAGAACTACAGTGACAAACGAAACACACACATACTCATAATTCACGTGAAAGTTAATTTACAATAGTGTCTCCAAAACGGCGACATTTAGCAAAGCTGCTTGATTAATTTAACTGCTGCCACCACCGTAATGTGCCAAACTATCACAATAATACTCGTACATTACGCGAAACCAAATATTAGCTTTACTTTCCCCATCCCCGAGGAGCAACCATTAAAACATTTTTTTAATCACGCTTACCAAACGTAATTGCCTATTATACAGGGTGCTTTAATTGATACAATCAGTCATGTTTTCACTTCAGCCAAAATGAAATTAAAAACCACCTTACAACATAAAAAGAAAAACAGTCAAATAATATTTCGAAACACGTTTTGTTTTATGATATTGTTTTTGTACACAATTCTGAAAAAACTCTGAAAAGCTTTATAAACTTATCCCTTCTGTAAGTAAGACCCTGAAATGTTAAGTATCCAAAATAAATTACATTTTTGGGTGAAAGATGATGATATATTTCAAGCATTTTCGAGAAACAAACCACTACTTATTATAACAATATTACAATGCCTCCCGCGGCGAGCCTTCGGTTTTATTATATAACGCGTACCATGCTACATTACAGAACCATTATGATATACGGCCACTAAGCGTAGGGCAGAGCTCCATCAAAATTACCCCATTGCATGTAATATTAAACTAAAGAATTTTATATCTGCGTCCAACATGACCAAGTCGAAGTAAGTACCTAAATAAACACATAGTTAATTTAATCATTGTAATTTTCCACGTTAAGCGATATGCCTAAGGGTATTTGTAAGCTGAGACTGGCGTTTCTATATAAGATTTAGGCGCGCTTTTTTCCTCTATTTCCCCTCAGCCAGCGATCTTATTAATTATTTTTAACACAGCTCCCCACTGAGTGGGGAGGATGGAGCAATGAAGTGATCCTCTGCACAGCGTTTTAGTGAACAGGTACTCACGAACAGGAAAGAGTAGCCATAGATAGATGCAGCGCGCTGTAATTTAGTCTATTTGCAGGATGTTAAATACTTTGCGAAATTCATCGCGAGCTAGGTAAGTCCTTTACTGGGAAAGGCTTCTTAAAAGTAGAGAGATAATCGATTTCGTAAAGCACAAAAATGAACTCGTAATTACGAAACTTAAGTTAATTAAAGGAAGTGAACTTCGCTTCGTGATCAGTAAATCAGCGGTGTCCTGACGTAGAGCCGCACAGCATTCACATAAACAAATGGGCGTCAAAAAGCGGTTGATGACAGCCAGCCGAGGTTTCATACAATTCCTTTTCGAAGCCTACAATAAATTACTAACCCCCTTCCTTTGTTCTGTATGTACACGTATCGGCAATGTTTGGCAGCAACATGTATAATTTACGAGTGTCACACACGTACATAGGGAGCTGGCTGCTGGCTGACATTCATCACGCCGCGCTCGTCACCCGAACGTGCCGTAAATCGTTACAATGACGTCACGTATTTGTTTAAATTCAATCGATCCAAACGGTCGTGTACACATTTTAAATTTTCCGAATTTTACAGCTGGTACTCCATGTTTCATGAAAGTTAAACTGTGTTGTAAAACGGATTTATACGCTTTGCATTTTAGGTACCCTTTACATTTACGAACATGGCAAGCGAAACGTAATGAAAAATTAAAGCAACGTGTTGAATTCAAGAGGAGAATATAACACTTAACAACAATATTTTATTACTAACTGCCATCAAAACCCATTTGCTAAATAACGTATGGTAATATCTAGAAATTGGAAATGTGTTATTGCTCGTCTTATAACCCTAAAATGCAAATCGAATCTATTTTCGCATGGGGGAATGTTTGCGTGAGGAAGTCTGAAATAAGCTTAGCGGAAAGTACGAAATTGGCTTGGATATGTCGATATTATTTAATGTAGCGTACCCCCGAGCTTGTTTGTCGAGTGGAAAATATTTATTACAGTTTACCTCAACTAAAGTATTTTCATCTGTTTTTCTTACTTAGTAGGCACGTCCCAGATTTTCTTTGACACTTATTTGTATATTCAAGAGCCGAAAGGTCGAGTAAATAAGTTTTTCTAGGAGCTGTGTGCTGCGTCACACTTAATTGGCCCCAAAATGTCTAGACAAACGAGAAGAAAGTTGTAAAAGTGACCATGAAATGCTTAGAATTAATATTGCAATGGCATTTTACAACATGTAAGAAAATTTACGCAAATATAATTATATACCTGTCTGAAAAGTTTACTTGTTTATAATGAAGACCTGACTTGTACCCACGAGTTCAAAGTCAATTTGCATAAAAGGCGCGGAAACGAATAATATCGTTGATATTGGGAAACTTGGAGGCAATGTTTTGAGCTACGCACACAGCTAATAACACCCGACAAGACGTTCGATATTTGCAGTTCAAGTAGGGCTGACACCTGCATCTTCACCTAGTTCCAAGGAAATTAAACCAACAGATTTAACACAACAGAGGTTATCTAAAAAACCTACACATTAAACATAGGTAAAGATCATTTATAAAATCCATAGTTTTCCTTTAAAAAAATATTTTAACTCTACTTACATTATCATAGAAGTCCTAATTATTATTCTAGGTAGATTTGTTACTACATAATTATACAAACGAATTAAGAGGTGAGAATTATCCAAGTGTTTAGTATGCACGATACAGCCCTGCCACGCAAGATTGTAGCAGTCCGCTGTTTGCCAGAGGCTCTGCTCTCTTCCCGCATACAGAGCCTAATGCAAATATTTTGAAACTGAGCCATACCATTGAACAACAAACTAATTGCGAAGTAGCAATTTTAACGTTAATTATGCACAAATGTATTTTAAATGTATATTGGACTATATAAATATAGTTCATATAAATTTATTTTACTAAAGTTCGTTGTATTTACGCAAATAAGAGAATAAGACAAAACCCATGCATTCAATATCACAAAAGAATCGCCCGATGTTTACGCCAGCACTCAGGGGAAATAATGATCGGAAAAACTGTCGGCAATCTTGCTCAATCCTAGCGCTGTAATGTCGACGCTTCAGCTACAGTTCACAATTTCACCAAATTAATATTGGATGAGATCGTTTGAATGGTTGATGCCTGTAATATACCAACAGATACTACGTGTAAACATATTGTAAATAGAGTATTCCAACTACGCAGTGGAAATAATATTCTCTATATAACGTGTTCAGAATTCTGATGAAAATCGATACGCGAAATGTAACAATTGAAAAGTAATCAGCTTTATGTGTAAAGCCCTTTTGATCGCAAATAGCGCTTAAACTGTCGGTGTGTAGCGTCATAACGTGAAGCAGAATTATGTTAAAGCTACAGCCAACTTTGTGAAGCTTGATAGTGACGTTGAAAGGCATTCCTCATGCTTGTGTATCCCATGTATATAGGTATAGGTACGAGTACTTACACGGTAATGTTCGCAGACTTGTCTAATTTCGCTCCGGCTCACTTTGTTTTGCGTAACGCTCCACAGTAATTCTACTGAATATAAATGAAGTTTCCCTTGTTCTATGAATAACATTTGCTAAGAGCGCAATTTACATTTTATTTAAAGCCGTTGTTGTGTATTGTATTCTAATTGCAACATAGATAAGTACCTACAGGAATATTATACCGCATTTAAGCTTTCGTTGAGAACAAAAATTACTTGTCTGAGTAATGCCCTGCTTTTATTAACATCTAAAAATATTGCCGAGTGGAGTGAACACGCCCATGATGAGACCAACGAGATTACCTGTGACGTTTTTCAGGGAAGAAATAAGAATACAATTTGTCTTAGTTATAGCAGGAAAATGAGTTCTTAAAAATCAAAGTGTTGTTTATTTACAAAGTGCTTTGATGCGGGATTTTATAAACAAAATATTAAATAATTAAAAACAATACACTTAATGAATATCTTCCCTTAATCTCTTTAATCGTGTTGAATATCACGACTCTATTATTCTCTTTGTCTTTGTTAATTATACTTTATCAAAAGATGGATAATGTAACCTTCTCCCCAAATAAGTAACTGTAAAAGCTGGGGTCTCCTTGTGTCACGTGGCTAGATCCTTCCGCCTCATAAGTTTTAATGATGGCTGAAATTATTCTAAAGATGATCACCTGCATGCAAATTATGATCGCCTTTATACTTACAGTAATTTAAAATTTTATTCCGAAGGTTTTTCGTAAATTCTCATTCGAGGGGTGTGCTCAAATTTCTGTTGAGAAAAGAGAAAGTTAAAATATCTCTTTGCTTGGAGATAAATTAATTTAATGTTTTTAATATTCCGTCTTTTTTAGGTAGGAGTGTCTACTTAAAATCCGCTTTAATGTTTCGTCGCTTTCTTCCGTTTCTTCTTAAATTAAGGTAGCATTAGTCTGAAATTATACTAGTCCCTACTACTGTTAGGATGATTAAGACTGAATTCGTAGAGCCACTCGTTTATTATTTTAGTTTGCAAACAAAAAAAAAGCAAATTTGTAGGTATGTAAATAGTTTTTTTTTTTTTTGTAAAGTAACTACAAGTTACGGATTTCAGATCTTTTCCTATACTTGTGCTACATGATATTACTTCTTGCCAAATTTCATGATTCTAGGTCAACGGGAAGTACCCTATAGATTTGATTTCGGAACATATACGCCCGTATCTTTTGATTGCGTTGACTTAGAAGTTTGATTTTTCACTGCTCCAAGGAATTGCAGCCCTGAGTATTTGTCATTTGATATTAATATTTCAACTTGATAACTCCACGAGTTCCTGAGAAAGAGGGTATTGACTGACGGACAGACAGGCGGACCACGAAGTAATCTTATAAGGTTTCCATTTTTCCTTTTGAGGTACGGAACTCTAAAAATGCTTTCGGTCTGTTTTCAAATCGTATTAAAATTGTGATAATTGTTTTCAAATTAATCATACCTGTTTTATTTACGAAGTAACAAAAAACAGAAACATTATTCGTCGATCTATAAGTAGTTAAATAACATTCAACTTCGACACGTGTCGTTTAAAAATATACTTTCCCAATGATTTCAGCGAGCCCACACTATAAACAAATGTTATTGTGAAACTGGATGTTATGAATTATTCACGTGGGAAAGGTTACCGACGACGAACAACTGTAACAACCAACGATTCCTAACAAAAACTTTGCAGTTTTGTGCTGAAACAATTATTTTATATTTAGTTAACTGACGAACGGTATATTAAACACTTGAAGTTATAGAGAACAGTAACTCTAAAGTTTATTTTCGACTAAAATTTCGGCGTTCGGTTAAAATTTTGGCCGCCGCTTTTAAAACTTAGATTGAATATGCTATTGGTTGACTCAATATTTATATGTCACAAACTTGTAAGTTCAATAAGTAACAAGATTTGCGGAAACCAAGCAAACTGAAATAAGGAAAAATTATCGTCGAATGAGTCGAACCTGGCACCCAAAACAATAAGATGTCTGCGAAGTTTTTCTTCCTTTATATCAATAGATTTCCTAATTAAAGCTTATTACATAAAATTCTCCAGAATTCGAACGGCTTCGACAGACTATTAAAGATGAAAAATTGCCACGATTGGCTAACGAGTAAGTAGGTACTCGAAGCGAGACGCTACCAGAACTCTGAGATAATCACATCCAAGTTGCAAATATATCTACTATATAAAGTACCTTCAGTAGTATCTAAGTTTTTCTTTGACTTTTTCAGAGGGTAGGTACCTACGTTCAGCAGCAAATTTGCAATGTTCTAAGTTGAATTATTGAAATTAAATCTACCGTGACTGCAGTCACGGTTTTTACCTTATTCAATTGCCAAAGTCTGTCCCACATGACCCTGAAAACTAACGCCGAAAGTTTTATTATTCCGCCATAAATTCTCCACACGTATCTTCGTGTGCCTGCTGCCTATATTTAATAAAAGCTCGCGAGATACTTAGGATTTGGCATACGTATACATGTAGGTAATCCGCCCGAAGCTGACTGCCGATCCGAGCATGAAGTGCTCTGTCGCAATGATAAACCTTTGTTCTCTGTGACGAGTTTTTAGAATTGTTATCGAGTCTATTGTGGGCGGTAATGAACGGCATTTCGCTGAAAATGCCCGAACAGTGAGCGAAGATAAGTGGACTACCGCGGAGTTGAATATTGACGATATTATAACTTTAGTAAGCTTTCATTCTTGATAAATACTGATAACTAAAGATAGTGAAGAGAAACGTTCGTGTAACAATAGCGAGTGTTTCAGTTAAAGTTCGGATCTTGTTTCTTTATCTACCCGTTACTACGAAGTCTTACCAACTACTTCATAAACTACATTATTTCCATAGGGAACCACTCGTATAGGATATCATAATAATAGGAAAAAAAAATAGGGTTCAGCTTTACTGTAAATACTGTCACGCACAGTATAAAAAGCTGACAAACATAAATATGGTGTCACAATTTATAAAAATAAAAGGATTCCTTTTAAAATGATTTAATATTGTGTACAAAACGCACGATAAAATAAGACAAAGCGCCCAAAACCTAAACAAAGTGAAAAGTCAGCTACCTACGTTTGGGGTTGGTTATTGTAGTGAACCATAATTCAGTTGGAGGGTAGATAACTTCCAGCGGTAAATATACTCGAGGGCCTGATACCGCTGCTGCTGCGATACAAATGAAATAATCTTTGGTAAAATTCGGGTGTATTTCGTTTATAGTTATATATTTAATGTATACCTTGAGAATAGCTACAAACCTACAGCTTCATCTGAAATTTTCCTAACGAGACTTCTAAAAAATGATACAAAGGGTGAATGACGTGAATTGAATATTATACCGTATACGTGACAAAAAATTACGACAAAAAAACTATGAATACAGTTAATCTAACAAAACGCCAAAAATCCTATTAATAATAATAACTTGCGTCTTCAAAAGATATCAAGTTGACAAAAACATCGTCTCCGATAGCCTCTCTAGGCGAACTAATAGCATTATCACTGATACGAAATAGGAGGCAGGCCACTCAAACGACTCGATTGTACGTCCCGAGGGGGCACCCGAGAGCGCGGTGCGTCACAAAGGGCATGTGTACTAGCAAGCGACGCAACAGTCGCGCGGGGTAGGTAGCTACGTGCCTCGCATCCCACCTGACTGACCTGTCCGGACGCTGCTCGTACGACGCAGCGCGGCAGCGCCGCTCTTCAAGGAGATTAGTTCCCCCTTTGCCTTTTCACAGCGCTAGATAAGTATCTGCGACGAGGAAACTTTGTAGCTAGTCAGGATTTCAAGTAGATACATGAAATTCTATTATGTAGGTACTGAAATCATTCGTTATTAATAAGTACAGCGTTACACATAGTTTATTATTGCATTTTGTTCATTACGAATTCCACATGCGTAAACTTACAGCACCGGGGACCGGGGTGGAGGTAGACTAATTAAATTTTCATAATACCTCAAACATTCTGCTCGAGTAAACTAAATGAACTTGTGCATGACACCTCCGCCGCATACAGAACCCTATTGAAGTTGTGAAGTTTAATTATACAGAGAAAACAAAATAATTTCTAAGATTTATTTAATACTTCAAGCACATAAATGTCATGTGTGTGTAATGTAATGTGTAATGTAAGGCGGACTTAATGCCATAGGCATTTTCTACCAGTCAACCTTTGGGTGATGCAGAGACAAACAGTGGTAGGTGCAATCATGAAAATTGAGGAATAAATATTTTAAATATAAAGATACACATAAACCTATTAAAACTATGAACATAATTATACCTTATTACATATATATATATAAGCACAAATAAATATACATAAATACAAGAATATACTTACTAAAAATAAATAAGACAAACAATGAGAAAATATTACCGTTGTGATGATACTGCCAGCTTCTTGCGAATGTGCTCACGAACCTTAATTCATAGAGAAAACAAAATACCTAAGCAATGTGCAAACTTTATAACATCAGACTGGACCAACCCAAGAGCTTACTATTGGACTCGAACAATTTAATAAATCCCAGTGAAAATGTTTAGGATACAAAAGTACTTCAAAATAAATAAGACGGACTAAACCTCCTCGTAACTTATTCAAATGACATGTGGATGGGATAATGTACAAAAAATATCGCTCGGCGCTCTACGATAAGCCTATTTTATAGATATACCCTTCCAATTTTTATAACCTTAGCGAAGACGTGTTTATCCTTAACAAAAAATATGAGGAATGAGAAATACCAAACTGATTTTCTTAAGAATCATAAATAATACCATTTGCACAGAGCGGTAGAGGTACATACCTACGTGTTTACTCATTCGGCACTCAAATGCAGACGCATTTACAACGTATAAATTCATCGTTTAGGCAGATGGAAGAAGAATATTCCACACAAAAACAAAATGCTGAAAAGCATTTTCGGTAAAGTAAAGATTTGGGATCAATAACAAACTCAATTCGCAAATGGAAAAAGCTCACAACCAGAGACTAGATAATGAAAAGGAATACGGCGAAGGCCAATGGGTGAAGTTCTTTTTTTATCAAAACTTCAACATGTCCCGCAGTTCAATGGAACTGGGAACTCAATGAAATACGTTCATTATTGGAAGAGTGCACTTTGAAAACTCATTGAAGTCGCAGAAATATGACCAAACAACTTTAGACTTCAAATTATTCAGTACCTCATTAAGCGCCTATTTGCATATACAAAACATTCCATTATACAACATGTAACAAAACCCTTCACGAAGCCGCCATCTACGCATTTGGTACGGGTGCATGCAATGGTACTGGGATCAAGGGATATTTAAAGTTGTGCGATGATAACATAAATTTAAAACTTTTTTTTTTATATTTCCGTAACCAGTAGGTTCTTAGGTATTGTCAAGTCCAAAAAAAAATATCGTATTATTACGAACGAGTGACTCTCGGTTTACTCACGTTCGTCTTTATCTTCTCCAAATTAAAAAGCAAACCATTAGAATGACACTTTCTTATTTGTATGAATGAAAGGAGAAAATGTTATTGTAGAAGTGGAACCACATTAAATTAGATCGTTAGCATTGAGACAAATAAATAAAAACAATTAAAATGAATATCTAAAATAGATGACCAAGAAACAGCTATTGTAGTTAATAAAACGAAGAATTATAATCCTGAATCCTTCTGATTTCCTTGAAAACCTGTTCCGAACGATATTCATGATGGTGGTGTTTTAGAGCAATTCTTATAACGAAGGGTATGACTTATTCATGCTCTGGAAGGTAGACGCAATAAGTTCGAAGACTTCAGATGGCGAGCTGTATAATAAACGAGACAATAACGAACGCAGAGTGTCCTGACGAACGCCACGGCTGATCTCACGGAGGCCTACACAACTGTATTGCGAGCAAGGAATAAGGGAACTAATAAAACACCATGATACAAGTACAAAACAAAAACTTATTTGTTTTATAATAATTGAATAAGAATTCGAAATCCATTAAAAATCAAACATAAGTAATTTAGATTTCAGTGAGTATCGGTGTGTGGATCTGCCAAATATTATTCGGCAACTCTCGTCCATAAACGTCGAGGCATGTCCTCAGCAAGGGGGCGCATACCTGATATTGAAATCATAAAATTATTTTTGAATAAATCTTTTCATGTCAAACACAAATCTTTTGAACGTTTGTGGGTGTTATTCATAATAATTGTACGTAACGGATATGAAAAAGATATGAAAATGAATTTAATGTAACAGAAAAGATAACAGATAGGAATTATAAGGACTAGTATATACTCGTAATATGTATAAAAAATAATATTTGTTTTATTTAATGGGTCTTTAAGTCATTCATTTTATTTAGGAGGTTAATAAAAAACTATTATTTTGATTGACTTATATTGCTTTATTAAGTAGGTACGATTATTTTAGGAAATAAATTTTGAGGAATCACATAATAATATTTAATATTAGCTTAATATTTAATTAATGATATCTTAATTAGTAATATCTTTGTTTATATATTTTACGACTAGAGTTTTTGTTTGGTTTGTCATTATGTTTTAACTGTGTTTGTTTCAGCTGCCGCCAAAGTTTACGTTTAATAGCTTTTTCGTTCTCTGATAACTCAGATATCTTTATTTAGTTTTTTCTTTTTTGAACGGTTGCTTTTTTTAAAGGTTTCTCCGTGATTACTTATTTATTAAATATTATATTTGTATTCAACAACTCCTTAAATTTATTAATTTTATAACACCTTATATACGCAGCTTTACCTTTCACATCTGTTACGTAACAGAAAAATGTAACGGAGAAATATCATATATGAATATTTAGCACGTGTCTAACCTACAAAATACTTCGTAAAGCCGTCAACAATTAGTTTTTTTTAATTGTTTCTACCGATTTCACTTCTGCAACCACGATTCTTTTCTCATAATAATATAAAACCTAGAAAGTACTTACCTAATTCAGATAGACCATGAAAACAAATATCACAAATGAATGTCGAATTATAACGTTACGCACAAAATTGATCGCACTGAGTGAAAGAACAAAATAGCCGAATCCACAGTTACGCCATCTGTTTACAGTGTTTGTTGTGTAATATTCTCAGTAAATTATTTTATTTCCAAGTTGGAAATAATGTTGTAAAACACTGTAACCGAGATGAATAACAGAGATGAGTAGAATATTGGACTTCCATTTAAATATGTAAATTATGTATTCATTACTGTTTGTTTTATTTATTTTAAGGAATAATCTATTTGAATGGATATAAACAAACTAAAAAAATACTAAGTTTTATATGAACACAAATAGATTTTTTAAAATATATTTTTAATGTTGCTTTAAGTAAAAATGGACATGATTTTCTGTATGAAATTTCTGTGGACACAATTTTAAAATTTGAATTATTAGAATATCATGTTTTCTCTTACTTACTGAGTATTATAAATTGTAGTTCTAAATACTTTTAGAATTAGGGTGAATAAAATTGAGCTATTACTGAAATGCCAAATAAAAAATAATCGAGCTGGACGCGGAGAGGGAAGCAAATGTACAATTTTCGTGAATAACACCCTTGTACTAACTTTTCCATAGAAGCCCATGGCCCAACAACCCAAACGAATGCCTAAATTAAGATTTGTAGCACAATGATTTATAACAACATCTTGGTTGACCTGGAAATAAAGACGTTACGTTAATTGAATTCCGACTCCCGAGGATCGCGTACCTATTTAATTTCAATGGAAATAATTATAATTAATTTACTCTACAAAAGTGTTTTGATTTGTTATTACAAAAACGTTATAAGTAGGCCTTACATTAACGATAGTCCCTTCCTGTTCGAACCTCGTGACATTGGGGCTCCGCACGGGCAGCACTCTCCAGCGAGTATTGGACACAAAGTGCTTGCTCAGGTATAGTGAGAACGCGCCGCACAACCCCGGGACAGGATCCGGATCATACCTTATGTATAAGGGCTGAAACACAACGCACCTTTCACAAAAACCTTCGTATCAGGTACATAAGAAGGGACAGAGCTTATTGACATGAATGGAATTTTCGTCCCTTACAAAATGTATGGTTCTCTTTTCAAGATTAAATTTTTCCGGATCCTAGCAATTTTGTTTTTCTTGTGTTTTGTTATCCTATGTCTTCTGTATTATTGGATAAGCTGATTTTGATTGGGTAAAACGCGTTCCTCCTGAATAAACATGATAGATATTTTGTTTGGTTAAGGCCTGATTTTTCCAACGCCAGATAATTCTATCCAAGAAATAATTTTGACAGTTCTTCCATACAAAATCTGTCAGAGGTCAATTTTATTCCACGAATAATAATTATCTGTGGACTAAAAAATCTGCCCTTTTTTTTTGAGGATGGGAATTCATCAAATGACCCCTCTCGCTCTGGGTGGAGCAGAAGGGAGTGTCAGACTCTTACTGACTAAAACCCACCCGTGTTCCTTCCTTAGCCCTTTGTGTTCCGGGGTAGCGGGGTAGCGGTAACCCTTCCGGACAATCCCGCTGCCCCGGCAGGCTTCGGCCCTTTCGGGCCCCTTCCTTACTGCTGACATCTCTTTGAGGCCAAACATGACACCCGTCTGGTTGGAGGATCCTCCCTGCCTCAAAATCTGCCCTAAGAGTAATATTTTGTCATGCACAAAAAACATAACCTGTTTGTCAACAGACGATGCGAGCTTTAAAATAAATTCTTGATTATATTTTAATAGTTCGCCAGTACGATCGCAGTAGTCAGCGCTGGCGATTATGAATGCATTTCTATGTGCCGGTTCCGAGTACGGGACACCCACGATAGAACAGCCATCTTCTAGGTCTTGAGAATACAGGATGTCGTCTGACGAGATACGGCCGCCCAAGAGGAGGCCCGTCTTGCCTTCAACGGGCGGATCGGTGGCTATAATGGGAATCAATTAAATATATTATGACAAATAGTTGACTATAGTTATAAAGCATAACTAGGTAAAACACGTAACTCTCAAATCTCATAACTAGGTAAAACTTAGTAGGCTTACACATAAAATGGTTCTACGAGTTTACCTGGTACATGTGGCGCGTATAGAGATATTTTGGAACCAAAGGCGATGGGACCCGAAGACTGGGTGAGAATCGTCGGCGTGTTCAGATTCTCGGTCATCTTGCGGAACCGCGCCAACATCAGATCACCTTTTTTCATTTGTTCGAGGAACACGTTGAGCTTATACTGCATTTTAATAAGAAAATGTTGGTGTGAAGAAGAACTACGATAAACTGTGGCATCTTTACTTTCCATGATAAACTTTACTCATGAGTGATCATCTGCCTAGCCTTTTCGCAACTGCGTTGGGGTTGGCTTCCAGTTTAACTGGATGCAGCTGAATACCAGTATATTAAATATGGAGCGACTACCTATCCGACCTCCACAATCCAGTCGG
The DNA here is from genome assembly GCA_949316385.1 of Globia sparganii. Classification (NCBI taxonomy): domain Eukaryota; kingdom Metazoa; phylum Arthropoda; class Insecta; order Lepidoptera; family Noctuidae; genus Globia; species Globia sparganii. The sequence goes on along the minus strand of OX438653.1, from coordinate 12,896,516 downwards.
TAATACGCACTACGATACCCCCTGGCAAGACTAGTTGTCAGACGTTCGGACTTCTGACGACCCGTAACGACTGTCAAAGATCCATGAAAGTCAGCCTGGACCAACGGCTTAACGTGCTTTCCAAGGCACTGAGGTCTTGGTATGTAAAGATGGTCACCCACCCACGGACCAACCGCGCTAAGCGTAACTTAACCTGATCGATCGGCCCGTGCGTGTGGCTGTTATTACTTAGCCATAATTCCCTCAACTTTACTCATCAGTGCTGTACTTAAATATGCCGCGCCATTTAATTTTAGTAATCAAGAGATATTTAAGTACAGTACTCATGGGTAAGTTTCTCATGTAAAGATAGATGCCACAGTTGAAGGAGGCTGAAGCGTTGAGATTATGTAAGTACAAATTCACCTCCTCCAATATCGTGGCTTCATACCAATTCCCGAGTCGAACTCTGTTGCAATATACAATGCCTCTATCAGCTTCTTCCTTGTTCATTTTTGGTAAATTAAGTTATTCATTCAAAACACGAATAAAACAGCAAAACCATCGGAAAACACAAAGTCAAACGTCAAACATTATTTCAAATTTCATAATCATAGATATCACCACAGACTACTGGAAATTATACAGATGAAATAAACACACACAGATGAAACTGAATGTAGGTATAAGGTTTTATCATCCAGCAGTTGACTGATTTTTAGGGTTCCGTAGTCAACAAGGAACCCTTATAGTTTCGCCATGTCCGTCTGTCTGTCTGTCTGTCCGCGGTTTAGCTCAAAAAACTATTGGTACTAGAAAATTGTAATTTGGCATGAGTATACAGGTTAATAACGCCGAAAAAGTGGTAAAATAAAATTTTGAAAAAAACAATTATTTAGGGCACCTCCCCTACATGTAAAGTGGGGATGATAATTTTTTTTCGTCCTTCCCATAGTGTGGGATATCATTGGATAGGTCTTTCAAAAATATTAGGGGTTTTCCAAGACTGTTTTTTGATTAACTAAACCGTTCGTGACTTATCAAGCTTTAAAGTACCAATTTTCATTAGAGTCAAGTGTCCCCCCGTCTACCAACTAAACGGTTGTAGTTAGAAATTCAAATGTCACGGCAATAGTACCAAGACAGGGTTATTTGTAAAACACCAGCAACCTCTTAAGAGGTCATTGTACTCATCATTATGAACAACTTTTACTATGGGACCAAACCTGAAATCGCGAAATAAAAATCAGCTGTTCCCTACTTATCTTCGTCTATCTCGTCAAAATGTAGGGAACAACTGATTTTTTTTCGCGATTTCCGGTTTGGTCCATAGTAAAAGTTGTTCATAATGATTGGTACAATAACCTCTTAAAAGGTTGCTGGTGTTTTACAAATAACCCTGTATATAACGAAGTTTAAAGTGAAAACTATCACACATAAGTGTAAAATAGTCGACCAATTGTATTTGACTCGAAAATTTCGTTTTTTATTTTGATTTTTTTTTATTTTGAAAAATTTTCGGATCAGGTGAGGATTTGTATAGGAAGTCAAATTAGGAAGGTAGTCATGTTTGGCTTTTAGTTAGAGCATGGTACGAAACTATCAGTCAGCGAATACGACCCGCACTTGGCTGTTATAAAAACTACGGAACCCTACACCGCGCGTGGCCCGACACGCACTTGACCTGTTTTTTTACTATACTGCCACCTGCCACAACATTTTTCATTTTTTTTTTTAATATTAATATTAAGAACTAGCTGACCCAGCAGACTTCGTACTGCCTCAATCGATAAATAAAGGACAAATTGACTCTACATTTTATTTAGAAAACTTTTGTATGGGAAATAGAAAAGGGCTGTTTTTAGGGTTTTCCCGGGAATTATTCAATTTTTCTCACCTTTTAAACCTTCCCTAGACCTCCACGAACATTTCAAGACCAAGATAAGATAAATCCGTTCAGCCGTTCTCGAGTTTTAGCGAGACTAACGAACAGCAATTCATTTTTATATATAGATAGATAAATACTTATATGTATACTCTGTCTGTATTTTACATTTTCACGCTTTAAGCGCTAATTTCACAATGAATACTGATCTGGAAAAAATTGGAAATCTTTGTAACACACACAACTAAGAGCGACGGCGCGAGGCTTTGTTCGTCAAAGTTATTGCAGGTTAAAAAGTTTGTAAAGAAGTTCTAAAATCTATTAGATACTTAATAGCTCTTTATAAAACGTAAAATTTCGTCCTTTATACCCACAATGATAAATAATTACCCTAACGATCAGTAGTCAGTACACTAGCAACTTAGAATAACCTAACCTTTATCAAAAGCCAAGGATGCCGTAAGAGTTTGGGACTCAAAGGGGAGAATGTCAACAACGCGCAGAATAGGAGCGTTATGGCACTAACAGCCTGTTAATTTACTATAATTATGTACTGTTATTGTTGTACCCGATGTTGTCGTATTTAGGTGCAATTGTAACCTTTACACACAAATGATATTGCTTCGTAACTTTTTACGAGCAACGCAATTGAACCGCTGCGTAGAAAATATAAATGAAAAAAATGGAAGTTGGGAAGAAAGCAATTGACTGAAGGCTGATAAGGTATTGCTGCTAAACTTAGAAAGGACTTCACCATCATTCACCGCTGGAAACAAACTTGATTGATACGATTTTATACAACACGTCTTGATTGTATTATAACCACATCTGTAAGTGTCTATACCTACACTATAAATAATTATTTGAAATTAATTTTCTATCAATATGTAGGTACCTACTTTTGTTCATATTAACCGTTATGTGGAGAAATATTAGCGGTTAGATATTAGACCTTTGCCTAAATGCTATTAATTTCTGGCAAATTATTTACCAGGTAGATAATCTGTTGTTCAATCTATGTAATACCAGTGAATCCATCGCACATCCAGATCTAATTAGTGAATAGATTTACACTAATAATGGCCGAAATTAATTAATACCGGCACACAAACATTTGTTAGATACAACATGTGTTATGTTCTGGTATCGATGACGTAATCCACTAATACGATTTATCCCATTGACTCCAGTCTTCAAAATTTAATGTAAGATCGGATTGTAAGAGAATTCTTTTTACACGTGCAGTCTGTGGATCAACTTTTCGGGACGGGCTTACAACGCCTTGCGTGTTCAGTACAACGACACTCGGGCAGAGTACTGCAGTGCTTCCGCAATGTTTTCTGATGCATCCGTCGATGTTTTCTTCGCCGTCATTAGAATTTTTAGAAAAAGAACTTCATCGAACACTGTGCGCAGTTGTACCAACACTGTCGTCAGGACGTTAGCGTGCAAAATAAAATTTATAGAACTTCATGTTTATGTACTGTGTAAGGTGTACACTTGCATAGGAATAGGCTTTAAATAATTATTGTGATACTTGTTTTGTTTAATAATAAATCACTTTTATTTGTGTGTACAACCCTACAATCGCCTTCTCTGTAACTATTTTATGGACTGTGTCTGAAATAAAGATAAATTAGGGTCTGCGACACTTGCGCGAAAAAAAAAAATCCGCGAATGGACTTTCGCGCGAAAGACACTTGCGCGAAGGAGACTTGCGCGAATCCACTTGCGCGAAAGACACTTGCGCGAATCCACTTGCGCGAAAGGACAGTAGATGACTACTGCGAACATTTTAAAATTTTTCATCATCGGTGTTGTTTGATTGACAGATGTATTTTCCCGCCTGAAAAAAAATATTTGACACTTTTTTCGATTTTGATTTTTTTTTCTACTTTCGGACGAGCCCATACCTTCATCGACGGACCAAGCTGCGGTTTCCTAGAAGACGGTAGCTTCACTTAACGGCCGTAGTGACGGCTGTCATGAAAATGATGATAGCAGCAAATCCTTAGATTTGCCCTACGCGTCAAAAATAGTTGTCGCGTTTTGGACACTTTTTCTCGTGACTATGTACGGGAAGAGCAAATCTAACGATTCAAATCTTTGGGCAGCGAGGTTTGAGTTAACCGACTTAATCCCGTAATTAAAAAATAAGTAAGAAACAATTAAAGCCAATGTGTCTTGCGTAGATCTACGTTCCGAATTAATATAACGAAACGTTAATGTCAAATACTGAAGTAAATGACAGATTTTCATGACGACCTTTGTCGGAACCGCTTTCGTAGGAAACCAAAGCTATAGACTTTAGAGAGACGTTGAGAGGACTAAAAATCTTTTAAACTATGGAGTTTGGAAGAACAACGCCCTTCTTTCTTACGTCCTAAACAAAACAAAGCAGGCGTCGCAGTGATTTTCAATTACTTAATTGGCTGAAGGTTCACCGTGCGAGTTTGTACTTTGTTGTACTTACCATTAATATGTATCGATAAGCATTGCCTTTTCTTATTCAGAAAAGAACTCATGCACAGAACAAGAATACGTGAGTACCTAGGTAGGTCCCTACATCTCAAACAAACAAAGGTACAAATACAAATACAAAATGCAAATTCATATTATTTTATTTTCTCGTGACATTAATATTGAAAATATGGAAACATAGTTACTTGACAAACATAATAAGTATGTTAAGACGTCAAATAACAACACATGCTCGAAGACAAAACTTGCAGGTTTCACGAACCAACACTTACCTGTTTAAATATCAAAAACATAAACATTTTTTTTTATTTAGAGAACGCCACAGTCCGTAATGCCAGTTAATCCTTGGACTTTGTTTCAACGTCGCTAACCAGAGTGAACACATTCTCAGCTGTATATCTTCCGTGAATGTCTATGTAGTTGCTGCAAGTGATCCCACACTCCTGCGAAGGTTAAAGCATATGACCTGACTTCAATCTCGAACTAATAATTCGGTTAAGTATTGGATATTATCAATAACCTAGCATAATCAAAATCAGCCTATTATGTTCCCACTGCTGGGACACAGGCCTTATTCAGGCCGTAATCCACCATGACGTGGGCTTAGTATATTGGACAGTATAGCTTATTTCAGAACAATTATTATCAAGTACCCTTTCCACTCTTCTCTGGTTAAAATAGGTTCCCGATGAGCGCTACAGTAAAAGATAATTAGGAAATAAAGACTAAAATCAAGATTACTTTTTGTAACCATGTGTTAGTAGATCTGATTTGCGTTCAGTAAGTAACGTTGTGACGGTAGATAAATGCTCCTGAATTATTTTTTCATGTGTGTGGTGGTTAGGTACACGATGACTTATTTTTTTTTCTTTTTAAAGTTTCCTTAAAGAAAAACCTTTCCATGATGAAATTAAGATTTCAGTGTTTACTCACAGGCCCAAAAAAAGTCTGCATCCAGTTTTGATTCATGACGCATAAACTCTTGTCTGCGACAAGGTTTTTTACGATTAGCTTGGCACCAGTCTGAAAATAGTTTGGAATTATTACGCTGATTATAATACATTAGCGGCCCGTCCCGGCTTCGCACGGGTGGAAATTTATTTTTTAAACATTTTATTTTTTCTTGCTATATTAATGAGTGATAATGTGGCATTCAAATGGTGAAAGAATTTTTAAAATCGGTCCAGTACTTTTTGAGCCAATTTGTTACAAACATACTTACATGAAAATCTTTCCTCTTTATAATATTAGTATAAATAAAAGTACTACTGGGCCAAAACCTGGGAAATAGATAAATGCAACGGCATAAACTCAATTTAAAAAAAATCATTTGCAGAAAAGAAGCATACCTCAAACAAAATTCGAAATAAGTTGTTGATTTGATACCTACTCATAAACTCATCGTAAACCATCCGTCATTTTAACTCTGGACCGATATCCATCCATTGCTTAATCAAGACACATTGTATAAAAATTAATGCATTTCTTGTGTTATTTTAGTCTTACAAAGCGACTTTTACGACGCTCGAGAAAAGCGGGAAGTCAAATATTAGTTCTATTTCATGAGGTAATTTCTGAGGTTCTCTCTCCACGCTTTATGTAGAAAAAAAACATCGTCCCAACTGAACAGTTGTTCGTTCACTCAACACCATGCCTATACACCTGTGGGGATGTGTGTTAGTGGATGTACTCGCAGTAAGGAAACAGCCAGCTCTTCTGAATAAAGAAGTATATTCTCACCAAGTTACCAATATCAATCGAGTAGACAGGAGCACGTTGCCGTCTTGTCGCTGCCCGACCCCAGAGGAAAGTGAACGAGACATTCAAATGAATATGGGTACCGAGAGCGCACGCTAGTGATGTCCGTACTATTTATTTCTATTTAGTAATATTTAGTGTTGGGGTTTCAACAATATCTGCACAACCACCACACCCACAGCCGTAAACACCTCTCTAGTCTATATTCTGGAAATTGTATCCCAAGCCCTAATTACCGTCAAGTCAGGGCTCACTGACAAGTAATTACTTTGTACCCTGCTGTAAATGATGCCGTGTTTAACCTGTATACCACCTGCTGACTCTATTGCCTGGATAAATAATATTTTTCGATTCTATTAAAAACTGTACCTTACCTTAACAGGGCTGCCCAATCCCTCAAGTCTGTCGCACGGTAACAGTGGTATAGTTGTGAATCGACAGTTGGTGTCTTTGACAGAACTCAATCGCAAAGTCATGCGGTCCGCGGGCTCTGGCGCGCCTGCCGGGGTGTAGCGGACGTAAAGAGACGCTGCCTGTAGATTCGAAATAATTATTACTTATTATCTACTGATAACTGTAACTTTACAACTTGTAGCTGGGTAATAACAGCTGCACAGGTCGAACTTCCAGGTTAAGCACCGCTTTTTGAGGCTGGTCCATGGATAGGTGACCATCCCTGCCTCGGAAAGCACGTAAAGCCGTTGATCCTGGCTGCATTGCATTTGTAGATCCTTGACAGTGGTTACGGGCCAGAAGTCCGAACGTCCGACAACCACACCAGTCTTATCAAGGGGTATCGTGTTAATAGTAGGTAACTGGGTTGTGGAGGTCAGATAGCCCGCTCAATGTAAAATAGTGGTATTCAGCTGCATCCGGTTAGACAGGAAGCTGATGATAAACTTTGACTTAACAACTCCTAGTCACAAAAAACTGGTCGCTTCCAAGCTTTGTGGCTCTAATAAGGATTCCACCTAAACCGAGCTAAGAAATAGTTCTTTAAATACTTTTTAAAATCTTGACCAGCCGGCCTCAGAAATCTTACGACAGTCGACCTACTACAAAGTAGCGCAAAGAAATGGTCTATAGGTACAAACTAACAAGTTGTGACGCCTTGTAAATACTTTTTTCCAATCCAAACTTCATTTCCTACAGATACTTTTTCAGTGACTGATAGAATTTCTATGACTTGAAATCAAGCAAAAGTACAGCTCCAGATATCTACGAGTACCTACTGCGTTATGACTATGTATACCTATCTGAACTACGCACTTAGTTTAATCATTAGTGCAGTTAATGAGAACCCAATACTCATTACGGGCGCAGTTATGTAGTTACATGGTGTAATATTACCCGATGCAGCCAGACAGCAACATCATTGTATATGTTAATCATATACGTTATAATAAGTTTTAAAATACAAGACCGAACGTTCTCACTTATGCCCCGTTCCTATAATACTGACTGTATTGTTATTGGCGAACGTAAAACCAAAACACACTTAAAAATAACACGGTTACCCTTTAGCAAAACAATTTAAATTACCTTGGGATCTCCATAGTTCTCAGCCTTTAGTAGAAATTCGTCACCATATTTCAATTCTTTTCCATATATGCTAACATCCTTAGCGCTGCAAGCAAACCGAATGCTACGTACAGTCACCAAAGGAGATTTAAAGTATGCAGGGTCGTCGGATATAGATGAAGTTTAGTAAGAAAGATTTTTTCGATTTAAAGATTTTTTCGAATGAAATTTAATTTGATAAATTAACTATTTATCTTCTATTAATTTAATTTATATTCATACTTATCATCATGATGAAACAGACGCGCACTTTCCATTAAAAATAAAAAGATTCAAGGGTGATTTTCAAAATTTTTGTACAGTTACAAAAATGAAACAAAAATGAATATCGTTACAAAAGTGACCAATGTTACAAAAAAATAACAAAATGGAAACATTAGGGAAACATGGAAACATCACAACACTATTAAAACAATCAAAGTGAAAGTCAAATCATTTATTTCAAATACTCGTAGGCACTTAAAAGGCATTTTTGAACGTCAAAATTAAAAATTAAAAAATAGAATTGATTCTATTCGCCCCTTCCAAAATGTAGTTTTCGTGTGGAGAAGAATGGGCAAGAAACTCCACCGAATGAAATTAGATCTTAATCGTTTATTGATAACATAAGCAGTCTTTTTAATTACAAAATCAGTCTCAGAATAAATTGTGCATTCCGTTTGGTCATTAAGTATTTATTAAAAAGTTTAGCCTACAGAAAACAAACCATTGGTGATGGAAGTTACGGTTAAAAATTGTTAATTACTTTTACATAATTTAAAAAATAATTTCATTTTGAAATCGGCTTTGCTTCATATTTGTTACATCCTTTTTGTTACGCAATAAAAATATGTAACAAATCGTTACGAAAATGAAAATCAACGGTTTGTTGAATAACGATCTTCAACATTTGAAGGTTGAAAATAATGTTGTTGGACTTGTCTATCACCATAATCAAATTGAATTAATATTATTCTTTGAATTTACGCAAAAATAGTAAGACAGAGACTTATCGTTGTTTTTATAGCTGATCAACTAAAATGAAAACTTTATTGTGGAAAAAACACTACACCGCAAGAAACACACGTTTCACAACAATGACACCTGCAGACGAAATGGCGGAGTAATATTTTGTTGTCATCTGATTGGATGTCTTTGACAAGAATGTGTTTCCAATAAAAAATCTCAAATATCTACTAATATTTGTGTTACAATAATGATCAACAAAATTGAATGAAATAGAAGACACATTTTGAAAGGCTTATATTATAATTATTACACAAAGTTTTTTATTACAATTTTGTATAATTTACATAATAATTACCCATTAAGATATTGCGAAAAGAGAATTTACAATAAAATGACTAGTTTAATCTTTATGATGGTTTTTGTAACGCACTCTCGCTTAGAGACACGAGGTAGATGTCTGAAAATATTATCACACTAAGAGCATAAATGTCATATATTTCAGACTACTTATTTTTTTTTAAACTGAAAGGTTGAAATCCTTCTCAATAAACTTTTATTCAATGATAATAAAAATTAGTTGATCGTTTCATATGTTATGCCTGTACAATATTCCGGGGGACGTTTTCACGTCCCACAATGTACATAAATTTTGAAAATCACCCTCAAGTGCTGTTCTATTAGGTACCCCACGTTTGCACCAAGATATAAAATACTAGCAGCGCCCCGCGGTTTCACCCGCATAAGTGTCGATCCCGTGGGAATATCGGGTTAAAAAGTATTCTATGTGTTATTCTGATGTATAAGCTATATTACTGTAAAGTTTCATCAAAATCCGTTCAGTAGTTTTTGCGTGAAAGAGTAACAAACATTCATCCATCCATCCTCACAAACTTTCGCATTTATAATATTATAGGAATAGTAGGAATTAGTAGGATAGTAAGTGTGAGTTTGTGTACGTATCCTACTATCCTACGATAGTAGGATACATACACAAACTCACACTTTCTTCCCATGGGGGTGGTAGACAGAAACTACAGAACGCCACCAGCTACGATCCTCATTTTTGCATCATTTACTTTCATACACTTGGAGTAGTACCTACGCACCTGAGCTTTCAGGAGAGCATCCCCAAAGAAGTCACTACTTATAATTATGTCCTCCTAGCGATTCACCACCGGCATGTTCCAATCATATCTGCTTTGTGTTGCCACAAACACCATGTTAGTACCTTTCATTCATTTGTTCATAGTCGTACCACACAGGCTTGCATGCATTCGTGCTTCTTTTGCCAAAACCCAACATTCATTGTAATATATAAGCGTATGCACCAGCACACTATTGTGAACAGCTAGTCGAGCCGTTTTGGACATAAACTGGTTGGTCACCATCGCAGGTGCCCATCTATTCACTTTATTTTCCGCATTTACTCTTCTTTCCAAATCTTCATCAATCTTGTGCTTTGCCAGATATTTTTCAGCTATGCACCTTAAGGAGAAGATCCATGCAGCCCATTCCCTCTCTAAATCCTGCCTGCACATCTAATGTGTTCTCATCTGTCACTCTTATCATTTGATTTATTATAACCTTCGCATGCAGTTTGCCGACAACAGTCAAAAGACTAATGTCGCGGTAGTTTTTATACTCCTGCTAAAAGCCTTTTTATTGGTGTATAGAACATGTTTTTAAATATTAGGTAGGGGCAAAAGTATTTTCGTATTTTTTATACAAAAAAAAAAATTGTTTTAGGTTTAATTTTTTATTTATTTATAATATGTATGTGCCGTTTTGATCGATGACTTGTTGCCATCTTGTGCGCAATGCCATGATCCCATTGCTGTAGAAGTTTTGAGATTTTTTATCAAAAAAATCTGAGAGGTAGTTTTCACACTGTTCTTTTGAGGTTAACTTTATGCTTCCTAAAGAGTTCTGAAGTGACCGAAACAGGTGAAAATCTGATGGAGCAAGATCAGGGCTATACGGAGGTTTAAATGGGACCATTTCGGAATACACCTCTATCGAACAAAAAATGAATTTTGCAAAATATGACGGAGTTATGCACGACAATACATAAAAAAAAATCATCCGAATTGAGAACCTCCTCCTTTTTTTGAAGTCGGCAAATAACTTACTCACAGCACTAGAACACATCTCAGAGAAACGAAACATTCACAAATTAACATTTTATTTTGGAGCGACAATACTAAAATTATAAATTATAATGAGTAAGTAGAGATACAATTAACAAATAATGCATATGAGAATAAAGTTATCACCAACCTCATATAATATTAGTTTAATCACATAACAACATCTTCATATCGCAAAAACAAATAACATTAAAAAATAATTAAATATCTATTGAAAATGTAAATTATAATTACAAAAAAAAATAAAAGTTAATCAAATAACAAACTAAATTAATACATTAAAATGTATTATATAAAACCGTCCTTCACAGTCCACATACACACACAGTCCTTAATCTTTAATGTCAATCAATCTTGGTCAATTTGGTCTCTTAGTCTCGACGTCGCTAACCAGAGTGAACACATTCTCAGCTGTAAATCTTCCGTGAGTGTCTATGTAGTTGCCGCAAGTCACACCACACTCCTGCGAAGGTTGAGACAAAATAACTGATTTGATTCTCGCCATCTAGCAAATAATTCAGTTAAGTATTGGCATAGGTTTAGGTATGGGCACAAGGTTTGAAAGAGCGCTCCAAAACAAAGATATCTGACATGGCTCAATGGGTTCCCCAACTTAAATGGGACTGGACAGGACATGTCTGCGGTCTACCGGATGCCAGACAAAATGTCGGCCCAAATAGGACAGAACTGGTGCCCTGAGATCGTGAGCCGGGGTCGCGGCGGACCACGTAAGAGACGGCGAGACCAGCTAGGTAGGTTCCGTCAAAGTGTAAGTGTTTATCAGTAGAAACTTGTAAATGCCCTTCAAATGCGTATTGTTTAAGAACATTTCTTAAATTAGCTGTAAGTTTCCCGAATAAAATAAGATAAAACTGAAAGGAGAACGCCCGAGCTCGCGAAATATGGAAGGAGTGGAGGGAGGCCTTTGCCCAGAACCGGGACCTATCATAATAATTATCAGGTTGAATTTCGTTTACGTGTTCGATCGAAAAAAGTGCGTTTTTGGTCGGACTCTAGTTCCCGATGACACAATCGTTTGGAAATCGTTGCAAGTGCCATTTAGCCTTAAGACTGTGCCGACCGCACAGTGGCGCCCTCATCGTTTGTTTGGTTATTTCATACAATTTAGAATGAAAATGCAGAAAATAAGCACGTTAAGTTGTGCTTCACAAGATTATACGTTAATATTATTAGAAACGGTAGTTTTATATTGTTTAGTTTTATTATAATCCTTAAAACGGATAACAGTGGCCACTATATTCCGTTTTAATGATTATAATGAAATTAAACAATATAAAACTACCGCTTCTAATAATATTAACGTATAATCTTGTGAAGCACAACTCAACGTGCTTATTTTCTGCATTTTCATTCTAAATTGTATGAAATAACCAAACAAACGATGAGGGCGCCACTGTACGGTCGGCACAGTCTTAAGGATGTACGCCATGTACTGTGTACCAGGATAGACGATAACTTATTTTTCGAATAATGATATAATTTCCATTAAGAGAATAAATATACTTATTTAATGATTACTCACAGGCCCAAAAAATGTCTGCATCCAGTTTTGATTCATGACGCATAAAGCCTTGTCTGCGACCAGGTTTTTTAAGATTAGCTTGGCTCCAGTCTGAAAATAGTTCGGATACACGCTCAATAAAATAATATTAGAAAATTACTATTAAAATTCACTACTGCAAGGATTGCAAGATAACTTTTAATGGTATTAAAGGGTCAAAACCAAAACTATGAGAAATTTCGGGAGTGAGCTCAATTTGTTCACGAAAAAAAAGAAAGACGTTGTACTTACCATTACAGGGCTGCCCAATCCCTCAAGTCTGTCGCGCGGCAACAGTGGCATAGTTGTGAATCGACAGTTGGTGTCTTTGACAGAACTCAGTCGCATAGGCATTCGGTCCGCGGGCTCTGGCACGCCAGCCGGGGTGTAGCGGACGTAGAGAGACTCTGCCTGTATATTCAGAACCGTCATTATTATCTACTGATAACAATATCAATAACCCGAGGCTCGTGGCTAATTAATAAAAGCGCACGAGTCTTTCAAGATCAGCAACGCTTATAATCATAAAACAGTCGGCCTAATATAAAATAGCGCAAATAAATGGTTCATGTGTACAAACTTACAAGTTGTGACGTCTTGTATGTTCTTTTTCTCCAATCCAAATATGTTATTTTTCTACAGACTTTTTAGAGTTTCTATGATATGAAATCAAGCTCAATCTGAACTAGGTACTTAGTTTAATTATTAGAGCAGTTAAGGATGCGCTGAGGTAGTCCGCGAAATTCAAAATATTCTTACCTTTTTGCAATTTACGGGTCAGTGTCAGGTTGTATGTTGATTACCTAATATATGATTCACGGCCGTAAAAAATATGTTTTTGCACAATTATAATCATCATTAGAATCATCGATTCAATTCCCTAAGTAAGAATTCACCTCAAAAGTCGTGATTTCATTAAATAGTTAGGAGAGTTACAGAGTTAAATTTCGCGGGCTAACCTGGCGCTTACCACTTAATGAGATCCCAAAACTCATTATAGGCGCAGTTATGTAGTGCTAGTGACATGGTGTAATATAACCTGTAACAGCCAGTCAGCAACATCATTGTCTATGATAATAATATACGTTATACTTAGTAAGTTTTAATGCAAGACCGTACTGAAGATTCTCTCTCGCTTATACCCAGTTCCTATAATACCGACTGTATTGTCAGACGTAAAACCAAAAACAAACTTAATAATACCACAGCTGCTCTTTAGCAAATCGATATAAATTATATTCACCGTGGGATCTTCATAATTCTCCGCCTTTAGTAGAAATTCGTCACCATATTTCAATTTCTTTCCACTAATTCTTTCATCCTGAGCGCTGCAAGCAAACTGAATTTACTACGTAAGTGCTCATAACATAACTATCATGATGATACGACTCGCTCCGATGTAGCTAAAACTTTCTATTGAATATAAAAAGATTTAGTAGGAAAAGTGTGAAACCGTGAAAACTTAAGCGAAATAGCTTTCATTTCACCTGATGCTAGCGATCGACAACGCCGTGTCCTCCGGACAATCGATGCAGTGATGACACCGAGCGTCCGGCTCCCTGTTTATGCGACACAGGTACTTCTCGAAGCAACCATGCCCCGAGAGCACCTGCGTCGCCCGAAACGACAGGGAGCTGTGCCTCCTCCCGAGCCAGCGCTCGAGTACCGGCCGCGGCCGGACCGCTACGATGGTGACAAGGCCGGTGGAAGGTTAGGTACTCCTAAATCAAGTGTTGTGAAAACGAAGATTGTAACAACCTAGAATACTTGACATTAATGTGAACAAAAATGTAGAAATTCCAAGCCACACCTAGGTAGGTAGGTACTGTCATACTGCTTATTTACCCACTGCAACAAAACAAATCAAACACAAAGAAGCGAAGAAGAAGCGAAGCGCTTGATTCTTTAATGTCTAGGTACTGATAAATTATTTTGTCAGACAAACCTGACGATGAGGAATGTGTTCCGGCAGCATGGCGTGAGGATGGGCGACAGTGTCATAAGACAGCCGTCACTTATGTTCTGTATATAATCCACCTGCCGCTCCCGCACAAGAATTGACATAGCTAAGCCGTACTTCTGCTTGCCCCCCTTCAGTTGCGGTTTTGCTAACAACGAAAGAAAATCAAATGACAGAATGTGGCTTAGAAGAAAGGTTTACCTAAGGGTTTAGGTTTAGTGAAAGAAGATTTAGATAAATCTTAATAATGAAGTAGCAACTATGGGTAAAATATCTACCTGCCATATCAGACGCAACTACTTGTGCATTAAATCCATAAAGAACGTAAGTTCCACTTAACTTCAACGGTCTCTGAAAAAAATGAAACTTTCTTAAAATACAAAGTAAACTGTTATACTACCACAAAACAGTGTTTATCAGTTGTTTAGGTTAAACACCTTTTAAACAAGACATAATGGACTTTGACGTAATACTGCTATTTCCCATACGTCTTCGCCGGAATTCTCATATCTTGTTTCAGCTCTACAGTATTTTATTTAATCCTAACCCCCCCCCCCCCCCATAACTTAAAGAACGTATCAAGTTAAACACAAATCTTTTACTGCTCAAAGTATTCAAACAGTACGGTTATAGATTGACTTACCCGTGTCGTTAAGGCGTGCTCAATCTTTGTCCACTTTTAAAATAATGATAAAAAAGCACTTCCTCTCTCCGTAAACATCATCATTATATTTTCTTTGCTCCTGTTATTTTTATTAATATACATATATGATATTTATTTATTTAGATTAGTACCTATATTTTAAGTATGTATTTATTCGCACACCACTGACTACCTACAGTGTTTGTCTCTCCTTCCCCTTTTTAATCCATCCAAAGGTTGTCTTTATAAGATCGCTCTTAGCGATAATACCGCCCATTGTATAACCCTTTGTAAATTTTCTATTATGTCTGTAATTTATATGGTGTACATAATAAAGAGTATTCTATTAGACACATGTTGAACATGTATTTAAGTTTTTATAGTAAAACCCTTAGGTTCTTATAAATCATTATTTTAATATGTGGTTTAAGATAGTCCAATCTTACCAAGGGGTATCATATTACCCAGTCACTAGGTTGTGGAGGTCAAATAGGCAGTCGCTCCATATAAACAACTGGTATTCAGCTGCGCTTACACTAGAAGCCGACCCCAACATAGTTGGGAAAAGGCTAGGTACAAGATGATGGTTTAGGATAGTGTAGGTAACGCCGGTTGTCAAAGTCGGTAGGTAGGTACGCGTATCTACCAACCGGCTCACAGAAATCATTGGTATTTCCAGCCAATAATGACTGTCTGGCTACACTATCCATAATCAGCCAATAATGTTCCCACTGCTGGGTCACCTCTTCTAGATGAGAGGGAGTGGGTCATAATCCACCATGCGGTCTTGGATTTTTTTTCCTCACGATGTTGTTCTGTACCGTTTTGAGAGCAGTGGTGATGAAATAGTTTACACAAAGTAAAGCGCCTGACTGGGTTCGAACTTGACTTAGGGTACCTACGCACTATGCGGTTAGCCGGAATGCGGTCAGCCGTTCGGCTGACCGCAATCAAAAATATGTACGAGAAAGTAGTTTTTATCCGCACTGTGATGCCGGACGGTCCATGCAGTTCTTCAGCCGGACGGTTGACCGCATTCCGGCTAACCGCATAGTGCGTAGTTACCCTTAGGGTACCGTACATATTTTTGATTGCGGGTACCGTACCTTAGGGTACCGTACATATTTTTGATTGCTGTCAGCCGGAAGGCTGACCGCATTCCGGCTAACCGCATAGTGCGTAGGTAGCCTTACAACATGATATTAAGTCGTTGCAGTACCACTGAGCCACCACTGTTCGCACACTATGCTTCATTATGCTCGTCCATCATTTTATTATTATAGTGAACATTAATACGCGTGATCTACGTACACGGCCGACGTCGTTTGCGGAACACTATTCCACACTAACAGCCTGCGTAAACAGATATCAGTGTTTCAAGATAATTAGTAAGTTAGTAACAGAAGTGCAAGATAATCAATTTCCGTTCAAAATTACATACAAATTCGGTATATATTCATCATGATCCGTTTGTTTGCAGATAAAATTAGAATACATTGTATTCGACACTAAATGATAAGTAGAAGGTCAAGCACATAATTATAAAACGAAATATCACAGGCATGCATTACCTCACACAGTAGATTGCTGAATAAAGTTCTGGATTTCTGAAGTAACAGTTCTCGTCTTTCACGTTTCCTTAAAAATATTTTGAACTCATACTGCAACAAACGTTTACTTCATAATAAATTATACTGTAAGAATGTTTTTTTGTGTAACAAAATGAATTCTGCCACCTGCACAAAGCAGGAGTCAGAAATGAGTTACATTATACCTTGCACCCTAATTGCTTACCGCACTATCAATCACAATCTGGTTTATTTTGAAGGATATTGCTAATAGAATAGAATAGAAACTTTTATTTCAGACAGGAGTCCATAACAATTAACAATTTTACTTAACTTCTAGTGTTAGTAGGTTACAGACACAGATAAACAATTAAAATTGAGCGTGGAGCTGCGTCCATCTCCGCAACATCGGGCAATCCCACCGATCTGCGAACACACTGAGAATACTGTTGATGCCGCCGCGAACACGAGTCATCACTATCAGGGATGTACATTTATTCCTTATAATGGCGGCAAAACCATTAGGTAATATTATTATCCGCAAACATCCCTGATGCACTGTAACGCCACGGGCAGTCGCAGCAGTAACCTCAGTGCATTATTAGGTATACTGAACGCGTAGGTCGTTGTATGCCCGCTGAGTGAAGTTGACCCACAGGCTGCACGTGTAGAAGGACTGAAATACATCGCGAAAACCTGCGGGCCAGCATGTTACAACGGACAGCCAGCGACCTAGGTTCCCTTTCAATGTCACAATTGTCTTTTAGGTGTTCAGGGACCCAGTGGCCCAGATATTAAAACTTGTATTTAAACGAATACCTCTTAAGTTCGAAACATTTGTCTGCTGAACAACGGAAATAACACAAGGAATGTTGATGAGCTGTCAAAATGAGAGCGATTGCTACTGATAGTGTGTTACGCAATTACCCCGCTGGTGGGTATAATTATATCGGTACTTTCAACGATTGCCCATAAGGATATCAGACTTATTACACTAGATAGGTAGGTTTATGTTTCTATTAACTTTAGAAAGATTACCTCATTTTTAAGTCTTTCTTCGGACCAATTTCCAACAAGAACAGAATTATTATAAGTCATAATGCCAATTATTTCTCAAACTCATTAATTTACGTCGTATGTTGATCTTGTTGAATAAGTAGAATATAGCTTTGGCGTTGTTTTTAAAATATTATTAACCCCAATTAAGTTTTTTCAATAGATACATAAACTGCCGAGCGATTCTGTAAAACTCTCAATAGTGTCAATACCTATAGCATCAGGTGGAATGACACCTTATTTCAAACTCACTTCACTGAAGCTTCACTGTGATCACGGTGAGATTTTTACAGAATAGATTCGCTGCTCTGTGGATACATTATGGATATATCACAGAGCATGTAACCTTTTACGATACAATATTTTGGATGTCGACTGTCTGTGAAGAGCGCAGTCTGTCACACAAGAAAATGTCATTTACTAAAGAGGATAGTTACTTGATTTACCTTATTACATTTAATTCCATAATTATTCAACCCATAAATCAATCAGAACTACAAGAGTATGTTTACCCATATCGTCACCCTCCTCGCTAACTGTCGTAACTAGCTTTTGATATTTTTCCAGGGCAACGGTTTTTCGGTCGGGTGCTACAATTATTTTACTGTAGTGGTGTTAATTGTGGCTTTATTAAGTAATTAATATCGTTTTTATATTGCTCTTGGCTCACTCTTTAAGTTAGTAGTTTCTTTAAAGCCCTAAGCTATATATTTATCTATATAATATATAAAAATGAATTGCTGTTCGTTAGTCTCGCTAAAACTGGAGAACGGCTGAACGGATTTATCTTATCTTGGTCTTGAAATGTTCGTGGAGGTCTAGGGAAGGTTTAAAAGGTGAGAAAAATCGAATAATTCCCGAGAAAACCCTAAAAACAGCCCTTTTCTATTTCCCATACAAATGTTTTATCGATTGAGGCAGTACGAAGTCTGCCGGGTCAGCTAGTTTAGTAATATTTATTTGAAGTAGATACGTCACTCTGTGAGAACTTTGTTTTACAACTTGTGTCTGTTACGACTTGATTATTTTGTATACTTAAAAATATAAATAAAACTCTATTCATATTATATAAATTTATTAAAAAACTTTTTAACAAAAAAAAACAACCGACTTCAAAAAAAAAACACTGCAAAGTGTAAAATAACTTTAATTTTAATTTCGGAAGTCGGTGTCTTTGGTTTTGTATTTACGTTTTTGCCACCGACTTCCAAAATTAAAATTAAAGTTATTTTACACTTTGTAGTGTTTTTTTTTTTTTGAAGTCGGTTGTTTTTTTTTTTGTTAAAAAGTTTTTATTTTTTACTTTTTATAGTCAGAGTGCATCTCATGACAATTCCAATAAACCCAAACACGGCTAGAATACATGGTTTTATTACGAAGTTCCGGTACCTACCTTCCAGCTTCATCATCAGATCGGTTTGATGGTACCATTTTCGTCAGAACCATTTATTCAAATTTGCTTCGTCATAGTCGCTTAACTATCTTAATCGAGATATCTTATCGCCACCCGTGAAATACTTATTATCATTGAGATAGAGTTCCTGTGGCTATCTGTGGTCTCCTTCATCAGTTCCACTTCACCAAATTATACTTTTTGAATGCAAATGCTTGACATGTTGATGAAAATTGCAAAATTGCTATATGTATGCCTATAATATTTGAGGAGTTCCCTCAATTCCTCATGGATCCCATCATCAGAACTGGATTTTGACAAGAATGGGACCAATCTGGAAGCATATCCTTTCAAATAAAAAAAAAAATCCAAATCGGTTCATAAATGACGGCGTACTGAGGTAACAAACATAAAAAAAAAAAAAAAATTCAACCGAATTGATAACCTCCTCCTTTTTGAAGTCGGTTAAAAAGTAATAAAAATGTTCGTTCGTTAGCTTAAAAAGTTACGTTAAAAAGTAAAAAAAAATGTTTTAGCAATTTTGCTGTGTGTTTATGTATACTATACTTTATCTATTAGTAATGAGATAAGTTGAGGCTTAACCTTCCTTAAAATAAACGTTATTTATTACTTTAAGCACACAAATATATATCGTCGACCGTAGGTTCAATTGAGGTAAGGGACAAGATACCCAATGTCCCTTACCTCAATTGAACCTACGGTCGACGATATACAGAGGTGGACTAAGTGCTTAGTATACATTTTAGTTCAACTAGGTCTTAGTTACATTCCCCCCCGATGGGTTCCCGCATTGTCGAGGCGGGGGGGCTCAGTAGCCGTGGCTTGGTCACCCACGGTGAAGCGAAGAGGAACCCGAGGAGGGGCCGCTCGTCAGGGCTTTTGCCCGTAAGCCGACGACGTAGCGGCCAACAAGTAGGTTGCGGTGCCGCTTGGGCGCAACTGAGGCGGGCCGCGATGTCGTTTGGGAGGCATCGCGGCTGAAGGTTGGAGGCCGCGGTGGGAGAAGAGTGCCGGTATTGCGGTGCGCCGCTCTCCCTACCTTCCTTGACGGGATCGCCACCGTCGATGGCGGATGCGGTGGGGCCGCAGGGGAGGAGTAGTGTTGGTATTACGTTGGCTCCCTATCCTCTGCGGCCGAAAATTGGCAGGCGGCGGGGCCAACGGCCTGACCCGCCGCAAGGGGACCAAGGGTGCCCAGACACGGGGTCGTCTGGCGCCCATGTGCTGGTTTGGTCCCTGGGGTGTTCACGGCGTGGTATGTGTTCTGGTGCGCCGGTGATGGGGAGCACTCCCCAGAGGAGGGTCCGGTGATGGACAGCCGCGGCGGGTTCACGGATGAGTGCTAACGCGTGCCCGTGTTCCCGCCATAAGCGGCGGAGTAGGACACCGTGGAGTTTTAGTGGGTAAGAGTCCCACATAGCTGCACTATCTCCCCGTGGTAGTGCAGTATGCATGAGTATTTCTCCACGTTAAAAAAAAAGGTCTTAGTTACTTTAACAATTATCACAATCAGTGTTTGCAAAAATATTAGTCTTTAATTTGACTTGCTTTACCTAGGGTTAAAGCGGTCAGTCAATCAGTGTTATTATTAAACATAGGAACTAGAAATCCGCCAAGAACTTTCGTGGACTAAAAATCAGTGAAGACGTTGTTTTTGTGGTAGACGTTGTCTACCTATTAAGGTAGGCAACGTCTTAATATTAACATAATATCTAAATTTTAAAAACAACCAGTTAGTAAAATCAACAGTAAATTAGTAATTAAAAAGTATTAGTGGGAAATTGACGTATAAAATGCCACATGCTCCGGCAACATAATGACTGGGGTGTCCCCTGTTGTTAGCGACAACAAGTCATTATATTTTTCCATCGAAATTTTGGGCGGTGTCGGATTGAGAAGTCCTATTTCCTCTCTCAAGAAAAAAAAGACCTGTCTTATAAGAGAAAGAGAGCGTGGAATTGGAATCCCTTTTCGTGAAAGCACAGCCGATGGTGCTGTATCCATGACATGGCACGGAGAAACGTAAAGTGATTTCGTGAATATTTAGAAAAGAAAGAAAGAAAAATAGGTTTATTTGTCACAGAAACACGTGCAAATAAAAAGATAATTAATTGATTGATTGATTTGATTGATTTGTGGCATTGTTTATGACATACAGTAAGGTTGACGCCACGATGGAATTTTTGTTCTGTCCAGTGCATCTATCAGCAAATAGGTAAACAACATTGATGCCTTTTGCGTCACTCTTTGTGAGAGTCATATAGTGAAGTGGAAATTTCTGACGATCCTCTTTTGCTTGCTCCCTCATGCCATGTATAACACGAACAGGCTCCAGAAGTCATATAGTAAATTGTAAAATTGTATAAGACGACGTTTATAAAATACAGCATTTTCATTGCTAATAGGCTAAGCTTATAGGTAACTTGTTTAACAAAAATTCTAGCTAAGTGCCCTATGTACAGACGCCAGCACGTCAAGCTACCCGAAACTGTCAAATTTTCCCAATCAACTTTGAACGTTATACTTTAGCGATAAAGTTGAAAATCTATTAAATAAATTTGACAGATTGTAGTAGCTTGATGTGCTGGCGTGTGTACATACTTCAGTCATTTTGAACCGTGACGAAAAGAAAAATAATCTTACTAACTGCAGTATGTTTACGACAGGTAGTGAGAATATTTTTTCCCTCCTTTTGCACATACGCAAAACAAAATACGTGATGCCTTTCATTCATACCTTTTGTGGCCCAACATTTTGATCCGTACAAGACAGCAGGTCTAATCATGGTTTTATATATCTTCCCCTTAAGCTTAACAGGGAATGCGGGAATCGCAGATTGTTCCCGTGACCTGCCGCCATTTCATCCATCCAGTGTTAATTCTGTGCTTAACCGTCCGATTTACTTCGCCATGGCATTGCACGAGTGAACCGAGATACCGAAAGTTGGAGCAGACTGGGAGAAATGCGCCATCAAGCGCTACGGCTCCAGGTCTGGAGAAACTTCTGAAATCGCAGAACATATATTCGGTTTTGGTTCTGCTGATTTTCAAGCCAACATTCTCTAGCTTTTGTTGCCATTTCTCCAATCTGCTCTGGATCTCAGGTCCATCTTCACCGACAAGGACAATGTCATCGGCAAACAACACACATTGCACATTTGTACTTCTCACACAATTGGCGGAGTGCAAAAGTGGCGACCATTGTTTCTCGACCTGGCATAATCCCAAACTGGTTTGGGGTAATCTCACTCTCCTCTCGCAATCTTCTCTCTATTATTTCCTCCCATACCATCATACTATGTGACATGAGCTTTATCCCTCGATAGTTGTTGCAGTCCTGTACATCACCTTTATTCTTAAAGATGGGCACTAGCGAACTATTACACCATTCTTGTGGGAGTCCTTCATGCAAAAACTTATTGAAGAATAAAGCCAGCCACATACATCCATCTTCTTATAAACACTTCCATACTTCTACTGGTATATCATCCGGGCCCATAGCCTTTCCATTTTTCATACCTTGGACTGCCTTTCTTACTTCATCCATGCTAATTTCCCTCACCAAACCCATATTTACTTGTACCTCTTTGAGCACACCATTCCATTTAGTTCATTATCTTCGTTCATTAGTTTTTCAAAATAAACCTTCCATCGTTCTTTTATTTCGTCATCTTTGGACAGAACCATAACAGTGTCACTTCTCCTGCAACTTAGCCCTCAAAACTGTTACCGCCTTTTTTGCCTTTCTCTTCCATTCTTTATAAATCTTCTTATATTCTTTCAAACTATCATTCCCGTTTTCTACACCCTGCCATTCTTTAAACGCAATTTTCTTTTCTTTAAACATTTTTTGCACGTCTTCATTTCACCACCATGTATCTTTTTCTATCATACCTTTCCCTTTCGATTCTCCAAACACATCTTTTGCTACTCTCCTTATACAATTCGCCATCTCTTTCCAACATTCATTCACAGATTTTCCTTCCATATCCTTTATTTAAATAATTATATCTACCACTTGACTCCTAAACATACTGGCACATTCCTCTTTTTCTATCATACGCCATCTGGTTTTGGGCGGGGCCCGTTCCTTTTTTCTACTCGACGAAACATTGACTTTTACCTCCATTATCATCAGTCTATGTTGTGAGACTTGGTCTTCACCTGAGAGCACTTCACAATTTTTTACCCTTTTTTGGCTGTTTCGTCTCACTAGGAAGTAGGTAGTCGATTTGTGTCGCGTGGCGGCCACTTTTATAGGTTATCAGATGCTCGTTTCGTTTTTCGAACCACGTACCTATTTGTTATTACCAGTTCGAAGGCCGTGGTAGCTTGCAGCAGTGCCTCGCCATCGGTGTTACGGTATCCCCAACCGCCATGCACTCTTTCATACCCACCCTTCTGTCTTCCTACATGCCCGTTAAGTTCACCACCCACATACACTTCTTCACTATCTTGCACATCCATCATAACACAATCGAAGTCCTTCCAGAACTTCTCTTTTACACTATCCTCACACCCTAACTGGGATGCGTACACACTAACTATATTAACCACCAAACTCTCCACAATCAGTTTAGCAGCTATCACTCTATCACTCACTCTTTTAATATCCACCACACATTCTTTCAGCTGAATATCCAGAACTATACCCACAGCATTTCGCTTGCCATCGCTTCCACAGTAATAAAACTTATATCCGTCTCCTATCTCTCTAGCCTTTACACCCTTCCACTTTGTCTCTTGCAGACACGCAATGTTCAGTCGTCGCCTTTTTAAAACATCTGCTAGTTCCCTACCTCTTCCAGTCATCGTACCTACATTCCATCTCGCACACCTCAATCTAACTTCCCTCACACGCCGAGCTTGCGTTTTACGTCGCACCCGCCCGTTCTGTTGCGACAACCCTTGTCTATTTCCCACAGAAGCCGGGTGCTGCCCCTGCGCGTTGCCTGTGGGGTGCGCCCTAGCCCTATCGCGCATCATATCTTTTCTATTCATGTTGCTTTAGGTTTTGGCAAAGTTTAACAGCCGGCCAGCCAGCCTGAAACCAACCCTCCTTGGAAACGCTTTTGTTGGTGGATTACCCGCCACCGCACGGAAATTAAATGGGTATCCCGCCATTTGTCGGTCGTCAGAGCCTCGTTGGTAATCAGCAGGGTGCACCGCGTGCAGGTAAGGTGGCTAATTTTTATAATTTTTATTTTTTTATTTCACGAACGACCTTGTAATCGCGAAAAGAAGCGACCATGTAATCGCAAAAAGAAGCGACCTTTCAATCGTAAAAGAAGCGACTATGTAATCGCGAAAAGAAGCGACTTAGCATAGCGTTGCATAGCGCAGCATAGCGCAGCATAGCGTTGCATAGCGCAGCATAGCGTTGCATACCGCAGCACGGCGTAGCATAGCACAGCACGGCGTAGCATAGCGCAGCACGGCGTAGCATTGCGCAGCATAGCGTAGCGCAGCTATAGATGCTGGCGGGAAAATTTCCGAATCATTCCCGTCGAATACTTCGGAAGTATTCCGAAATATTCCGAAACTTTCGGAATATTTCAACTGTCAAACAAAAACCAGGAAAATCGACCTTACTACCTATTTCGCGCTTGGAATTTGTAAATTATATTATCTTTAGTTGTGTTGTGAGCGGTAGGTAAGTACATTTAGTTTATGGTTGTGTGGTTGGTGGTATGGGTGGACAAATATACATAAATACGGTTCAAACTCATAACCTCCTTTTTTTAAGTCGTTTTCGTTTAATACCAAAACCAAAACCTGCTCCTAAGTATAACAAATACTTTTCAGAAAACCGCATCAAAACGTGTTTGCTTGCAAGGTTTGACTTTATTTGTTTTTATTGATTGGGCTGGAATTATACGCTTTAAGTAGGTAGGTAATGATTAATACCTAACTACCTATGCAACTCGCGAATACTCGCGATGCGTACAAAGCTACATACAAACTAACCAAAAACATAGATAGGTAACCCTTTTTCAAAAAACAAATCAAATATGCTAGGCCTGGTTTTTTATTCCACAACTGAAATTTATAAAAATAGCATTCGATTTCGAAATAAGTAGGTACCTACCTAACTAAAAACAAAAGAATAAAAATCCTGTTAATCGCAGGCTAACATATCTACCTACCTATATAAATATCAACATATACTTAATCAATCCCATTTATAATAAAATAAAAATTTATATTTTACTTAGGTATGTGCCTCTGAACAATAATTAACTCACCCACCACACAAGAAACAAACACGTTTATTCCCATTGAATTATTCGGGCGAAATATTCGGCGGAAACTCTAAGGGCGGAAACATTCCGAAACATTCGATTGCGGGGTACGAATCTTTCTCGCGAGTGGGGAAATCTTCTCCGGGGAGCATCTCCCCTCTTACCGCACCCCGCACCGCCATCGCCTGCACGCACGACTCGTGGAGTCCTGACTCCTGGCAGTCGGGCGTCGGGCGCGCGCTCCCTAGAAGTAATAGTGTTCTGTGGGAGCGCGCGGCGCGGCGGCAGCGACCGGCGCACAAAGGGGCAGCGGTGGCGGCGATCGACGATCGATGCAAAATACGATTTTTCAGCAAAAAAAAAAAATCTTAATTCATTTTGAATAATTCTGATAAAAAGAAACTTTCCCAGAAGTATTCCGAATTTTTCAGAAGTTTTGCAACTATAAGCGCAGCATAGCGTAGCACAGCGATGCATAGCGTATTACCTGGAACTTTCCCAAAGGACATGTTTCATTTTCGGCCATAAATTGTACGGTAGTGAAAAAATAGGAAATAATTCCACGAATTGTGGAAAAATATTCTTTTCTGAATATTCCCCGGCTTATTTCGGCACAAAAATAATAGTTTTTCAAACTATTGCCATAATCTATTGAACATGGCGTCGTCTTACTTGCATACTGCTTTCGTCCAGAAATCATGTTACATTATAACTTATATTTATTTAGTTATAAAAGGCATGTGTTTCTTTGCTATTACTGCTATTACGGTAAGATATCTATCATAAACAACTTTTTGACTAATTACAAGAAAGTGTGACGATTCAATTCATCGTTAGAAAATATATTCTACTTTTGTGGATTGTAGATTTGTAGGTACTTCTGGACGAAAAATTCTAGGTTTGTATTGACAATGACATTACATCGGTCAGTCTGTTAGTCTCGCTGTGGTCTCGTTCGTTTCGACTTCGTGGCTTTCGGTGTTATTTTACGTTTCATTTCTTTTTTTTTAACTTCTTACGACTTTGGCTTTGTATAACGGAAAACAACAATCACAGTTTTGACAAATTCTAGGTTTCATAAACGTCATCTCTTCAACCTGTCATGGCTGGCTGTCGATGGTCTTAGCAAACGTCAAACATTTTCAATTTTTATTTTGTGCCTAAAGAATATTAATTATTATGAAAAAATCATTCTATAATGTATTAAGGGGTTCGTTTTCCGAGGTTTCTAAAGTGTACATGTTATGGCCAGAGTCCCATACAAAAATGAAACGTCTCCTTTGAATTTACCCGGGAATTCCAGGGTAAATTCAAAACCGGGTAGAATCCAGAAACCACTACAGTCCATAACGCCTCTAAATCGTTGTTCTTATACTAGGTAACTCGTAGTGACTTTAGTAGCCGACCGACGACTCGCTGGCGTTTCAAAATCCAACCAGAGTGATCACATTTTCAGTTGTAAATCTACCATGAATGTCTAATGTAATTTAATGTAATTATTGCCGCAAGTCACTCCATAGTCCTACGAAAGTTGAGTTTGAGACAAATGGATTGTTATAAATCTTGCCGTTGCCACCGAGCAAATAATTCAATTATTTATTAACGGAAGAATTTCTATCATCATAATACTTAATCAACAAATAAACTCACATTTTGAATAATTTCGCAATAGAGTTCCACCGGATTTCGATTACGGTTTTCGGCACGCGCAAATGAGTAAAACAAGTGATGGTTTACTGTCTAGATGGCTTAAAATGCTCATACTCAAATTACGTAAATTACAACTGGGGAGAAAAAGTTAAAAGTTTGAATTTTGATAGATGAAGAATGATGTCAAAGTTCACTGAAGTTCATATTTGACCAGATTATTATTATTTTCATCAGTTTGATTCTGGACAAATTAATTGTTGTAAAGTAGTTGTATTGAAACCTGTTAATGTTAAATTCAGTGATTGAGTTAATCAAAATATACCAAATATTAAATCTGTAGCAAAATGGTATCGAACAAGATTTATTTTGTGATTTTAATCATTTGTTCGTGTCAAATGAAATTTAACGACTGCCTCACACCGGCTTCACTAGATAAAACTTTCCGTAAAGGAGTAGTTGCCTACTCAGATGAGCGATGGTCATTGTGCATTGAAAAATTTGAAGAAGCATTGCATCTTTATAAACTTTACAAATCCATTTTAATTAATTGTAGAATAAAATGTAACAGGCAAATTTATGAATCTCAAATCAAAGAAGACATCGACGACCTTAAAATATATGAAAAGTACTTCAATAAAAGAGATTGTCTTAATAAATGTCAAGATAAAGAATTCCTCAATGTGAATCTGAATAGAACTCTTGAAGACTCTCTGCTACATGACATGCAGGCTAAGAAACCATATGAGTATCTGCACATGTGTTATTTTAATCAGCATATGTTTCACAAAGCCGCTTCATCTGCCTACACTTATCTGGTTGCCAATCCGGATGATGAGACAATGAAAGCCAACATGGAATATTACATTATACAACCAGAAGTAGACCCAAATGAAATTGTTGATATGGAAAGCGATGACTATGTGGTTATGTATAATTTAGGTAAAAAGTCATACAAACAAAATAATTGGGCAGAAACAGTAACCAGCATGGAAGAAGTTATAAAAGACTATTTTTCAGCAGAAAACAACTGTCGCGTAGAGTGTGAACGCTTGCCGGGACAGGAGTGGTCCTCAGAATTTGTGATAACTATGTCAAACAACATAGCATCCCTTTTGCATTGCCGACAACAGTGCCAAGATAAACTTAAATTCCTTAAATATGATTCTGGAGTGGAGTTCATTGCAGATGTGCTTAATTATATACAAGTAGCATATTATCACCTGGAGAAATATATTGATGCTGCTGAAGCTGTTGCAAGTTATTTGGTGTTGATGCCGGAGGATGAAGACATGTTGGCCAATGTTAAATTTTATAATAAACATGTAGATGGGAAAGACTTTGTTCCACGATCTGAAGTAGTTCATTACTTGAAACGTGATACATATGAAAAGAATATTCTGCATTTTTTTCACCAAGGACATAAACATGACATTGATTTTAACACCATTCTTAAATCTTATAATTTTTTGAAGTAGCCTAAATTTACCTTTATTTGGTGCTATTGATTAAAAACTGATCATCTTAATATGATGCTCCTATGTTTTATTAATTTAAAAAAACAGTACATCATTTTCGAAATGTGCATACTCTATTTACTTTTATCATACTATAATCATAATTAGATACCTAAATACTAAAATTAATAAGGTTTTATTGAGCTAATAATAGACAATAAGAATAAGGTGAACTAATACCTAACTAAAATCAATACAGAAGTGCCATAATACCAAATACTATGTAAAACCAAAGATTTTATACTGACCTACCTTATACCTATTTTGATTTGATTATATTTTTGTAACTTTTCATCTTTTTTTTTTGTGAACATTCCTGTAGGTAGGTATACAATCATCCACCCAATTATCCTTTCTTTATACAGACTATCTTCCATTGACCTTCACCAGAAAATTAAACCAAATTCTTTGCACCCAAACTTCCTGCAAGCATTATACAATATTTTTTTGGCCTGGAAGGGCTTTCATTGCAAATTATTTTAAATCTTTCCCCAATATCCGCTAAAATAGAAATAGTAAATTGAATTTTGAGATGAAATATCGATATTTTTGAATTCATGAATGCGCAGCACTTTTGCGTAAAGACAATTACTCAATCATTGCACCTTCCTGCTATATTCCATGAAAACCCATACCTACCTATACACCTACTTCACTTAAAATTCGCGCTACCTACTAGTAGTTAGTAGATGAACCTTATTTTATTTATGAAGCCCAAGATATAAAATTACCCTCATCCCTATTTTTACCCGACTGCCGCGAAGCCCAAAAGGAGGGTTCTGTGTTTGACCTGTATGTGTGAATGTCCGTTTTTCTTTGTTCCCACGTAACTCCTAAACGGATTTTGATAAATTATAAGTCTTTAAATTTGTCTTTGTAGCGCGAGTGTCACTACGCTACATTAAAATCAAAAACAAAATAAAATGGCGGGTTTGGTGTGCCTTAATGTAGTGTTTGAATTTTTTTTCCTACTAATAGCATCGAGTGGGATATCAAAATGAAGGGTTTTGAAAGGTGATTATAAAAATATATACAACTAGCAGCGCCCCGCGGTTTCACCTGCGTTAGTTTCGATCCCGTGGGAATATCGGGATAAAAAGTATCCTATGTGTTATTCCTGATTATAAACTATCTGCCAAATTTCATACAAACCTTTTCAGCCGATTGTGCGTGACTGAGAAACAAACATCTTCGCAAAGTTTCACATTTATAATATTAGTAGCTGATTATTAGGATTATTACTTAGTACGTACGACTACACATCAAGCTATAGGTACAGAACCAGTATAAACTGACTTCTGATTGTGCAGACGCCAGCAGGTCAACCTACCCCAATCTGTCAAATTTCTTTGATAGATTTTCAACTTTAGCACAAACGAATAAGGTTCATATTCAATTGGGAAAATCTGACAGATTGGGGTAGCTTGATGTGCTGGCCTCTGTACGATAAACCTATACAGAGCGAGAACTACTAAAACTGGAAATGTATAACTTGATGTGTAGCCGTGTGTACAGACGCCAGCACATCAAGCTACCCGAAACTGTAAAATTTTCCCAATCAACTTTGAACCGTATACCTACTGGAGCGATAAAGTTGAAAATCTATTAAATAAATTTATACTAGCTTGATGTGCTGGCGTCTGTACATTACTATAAGAAGATATTTTAGGTACCTACATCACGCTATGATCGGTAATAGTGGAACTATAGTAAACCTGGCACAGCTAACGGCGGCCGTGCCGATTTATTTTAAAACTATGATATCTTGAAATCAAAAGATGTCAAGGGCAATTTTGTTCAAAATTAAATACTTGTGATGAATAAGGTGTTTATTTGGATAAGGATTAATATCAAGTTTATAGAAACACCTTCGCAAATAATGCATTATTTTAGAACAAATTTGATAATTATAAAAACGGTTATAGTGAGTCAACCTTAAAATATAGACATAATTATGGTGTCGCGGACTTTTTTTATAACTCTTAAGGGGGAACAATTCCGCCATACATTATTTTTGCGTAACTTTAACCGTTTACGCAGCGCACGCAACGGAAGCTCTCAAAACGAATAATTTTTCCCGTTTTTGCAACATTGTTAATTGCTGCGACGCTCCTATTTATCGTAGCGAGATATTATATAGCATAGCATAGCATTCTTCGATAAATGGACTATCTTACACAAAAATAATTTCTCAAATCGGTCCAGTAGTTTCGGAGCCTATTCATTTCAAACAATCAAATCTTTCCTCTTTATAATGTTAGTGTACACTTACAGGTTGAAAGTAATTCGAAGTGACAAATCGTAAAAAAACACGTAGGTATGTACACACGGCTACACATCAAGCTATATATTTCAAGTTTCAGCTGATCTCGCACTGTATAGGTTTTTCCTTAGAGCATTAAACCAACCGGAGACGCAACGAGCACTAATATCTATGCGAATAAGTCTGTCACTTTCATCGCGGGGGACGAGGCAACGCACACAAATAGTGATAACACACTAATGCATTTTCGATCGCGTTGTTACTCACGCACACGAAAAAATTATCGAACACAAGCATAAACTATACGCACACATGTACTAACTCACACAGAGACGCCCTGTCAGGATACGGCATGACGTCATTTTTGTGTAAGCGATGAAAGTGCTTGACACTATCGATATTTTGTTGTCGATGAGTTCAGCCAATAGTTGTGATAAAAAAGGCTCTTCTTTATTTAATTGTTTTTTCATATTTACTTATCAAATTGATCTTCAATGCAGATCAACTCTTTTTAAATAGGTAACATAGGATTTAGATTTTAAAGTTTATATTTTAAAGTTTTAAAGTCTATAAGGATTCATTGCCACGGTACAAGAACTGCCGGTCGATTCTGTAAAAATCTCACCATGAAAACTTAGGTGAAGTGAGTTTGTTTTATCTAGGAATTGACACTATTGACAGCTCACTCCACGCTCACTTTACCTGAGTTTTCACGGTAAGATTTTCACAGAATATCATCGCTGCCTCGATGATCTAGTGTTCGCAAGGATGAATGCTGAACACGACGTTCTGAGTTCAATACCCGGGTCGGGCAGTGTTATTGGTTTTCTTATTAGGAATTTCTCAGTAGCAGCACGGAGTCTCTTAATATTAGAATGTATTCTAGAACATGAAGCTTCAAAATGCTGTGAGCAAATTGTACTAGTACGTTTAGGAGTCCACGAAACATGATTTGCTCAAGCCCAAATCCAAACATCCCGAGTCATTGCATCTTTTGGAAATCTGAAAAATTAATAGAATAACACAGGGACTGAATTACCCAAAAATAAAGGTACATTTAAATTTGGGTATGACGTCATACCGTTAAATAACGATAACCGTTATATAACGATATCGTTATTTTTTAAAGTAGCCGTATTTTAAGGTACGAAATTCATACCGGTATATTTCAGTAGAAGTAACATAACCTTTTTAATAATATCAGTACCAATACCTTAACCTTTTTAAATAAGGGTTTCTTTGACACACCGCCTCGCCACTCTGTCTGTTTCTGTCGTTAGCGATTGTTAAATCACTCCATGTCCTTCACGCGCTAACTGCCTACCACTAGTACAACAAACATAAGGTCAAGTTGCAGCAAGTTGTTGTAGACACCCCCGTGCACCCGCGCCGCGCCGTCACCATGTTTTTCGGTACCGAAATCGTATAACGGTTAAATAACAATTTATCCTAACCTTTATTTATATGGGTACCGGTATAGCTCAACCTCTATTTTGAATCGGTACCGTTATATTTTTGAGGTATCTTAACCTTTAACCGTAACCGCTTTCAGTCCCTGGAATAACATACTCATAAAGTCGATATCGATATTCGTTTCTATGCAGTCACAGCCCTCATTTTGCTACAGTGTGGCCTGTTTTTAAAAATAAAAATTGCGTAGTTTCGTGATAACTTGACCCATAAATATTTTATAGTAATGAAGAATAACGATATGAGAAAATTATAAGAGATTTGTGGAACATAAGTTTGATATCATTAATCAATTATTTGATAATAAATAGCAATTTTTTAAAGGCTTTAGTAAAAAAATCTTATAAAGTAACAAAATAAGTTGTAAACAGTAATAAGAATAACAAATGCGAAATAGAAGTTTGAAATAATTGTCAATATTTATAAATTACAACTTTAAAAATTACACTAAATTAGGTCTTGTACAATTTAGTGGCAACATTCATTGACCGACAATATTTTTTGGTTTTTTGCAAATTTAATGCGTTTTATGTTATTATTAGGACAAAATAATACTTATAGATGGAAAGTAAGGTTATCCTTTTGTTTACTAGATGTTTCCGATCTATTTTTACACGAAAAAACACTGCAATTCGGCATTTTTCTCTTACGTTCGTTCCGCGCTAGTGTGATTTGCTGAATGACGTGGAACGCGCGGCAACTAGTTTTATATGACTGATATGACCGGCGGTCTCGTACCTTTGGCAGCGGGGAACGCCTGACAATGGCGTCTCCGGTTGGTTTAATGCTCTAAGGGTTTTTCATACAGAGGCCAGCACATCAGGCTACCCCAATCTGTCTTTCTTTGATAGATTTTCAACTTTACCACTGGGGAAATTTGACAGATGGGGTAGCTTGATGTCCTGGCCTCTGTACAATCAGAAGTCAGCTTATACTGGTTAGGGGAGACTGGGTACGGTTGAAACGATTTTGCTTTGAACGCCCGTAGCACAGCCATTTTGAAACATAGCAAACAACAAAACACATGAAATGAGAGAATAGACTTTTGTCTTCAAATACATCTCAGAATTAGAGGCTCAACTGCCGTATTTACTAGACAGGAAGAGTTTAATAAAATAATGTGCCACTGTTTCAACCGTACCCATACCCGGGGCGGTTGAAGCAATGATGGGGGTCAGTTGAATCATAAACAAATAAGTAATACTAAATCAGTTTCTTTATTCATAATCAACAAGAAACCGTTTAATTCTAGTATGGCACCATTTCTATCAGTCTTAATAATTGTTTCCTGCCTGAATGAACAAAAATTAACATAAAAAGAGCTCTTCTGCTCTGGTTTAAATTATCACGAAGAAACAAAAATAACTAAAAAATCAACAATCAATTATAATAATTAAATGATGATATAAGATTTCCATATCTCAAATTATCTGTAGGAACAAAAACAAGCTGAACAGCACGTTAACTCCGTATATTTCTGCAGCTTTTCATAAAGAAGTCTCTTTCTTGACTTCTTACTACGCATTTTCGTAGTGAGTTATATCACACTCGCCTCTTGAAGTTTCTTCGGTATGTTGTCTGAGCATCTACAACAAAAAAAGCAACAGTTATCAATGTTTCAATCGTACCCACAATAATTGCTTCATTCGTCCCCATACCCCTCAACCGCTAATAAAACAAACATAGCGTCGAGACAAAACAACATAAACAAAAACGAATTACGGTTTTCGAAGCTTCAAATCTAACAATAAAGTAGAAAATCACTCAAAATGCCAATGCTAATATCAACAAAATAATTTGAAAAAGAAAACAATAGAAAATACTTACTTTTGGTCGAAAAAATATAATAGGGTCCCTGGAAACGCACACAGAGCGCAAAGTGCAACGTGTCACTGTGATTCGTATCCGGACTCACCGGCCGCGTCACTAATAGTTAGCGTTGTTTCAACCGTACCCTGCTTCAACCGTACCCAGTCTCCCCTATGTCACAGAATACCTAATAGTACTTCGTACAGAATGGCCACTCTCTACCCCGCGCTGACATCAGATACCGCACCTCACCCCGCACACCCGCGACATTATCGGCGGTTCATTAGCTCGGGGCGCTCACAAAGAACCGCAGCACTGTACTGCTGACACGAACACACAATTTTGCGATTTAAAAGTTTTATCTGAGTTTTAATCACGATGGTTCGATATTGCGATGCTTTTCCGAATTTGTATTTACATAAATGTTTGTAAGATATCGCATTTTAATACCATGCGATATAATAACCGATTATTTATAGTTAAGTAGGTCATTTAAACGAAAATATTTTAGTGTAAGCAATATTTAACTAAGTACATGCATGGGTATTTGCTCTGGGATAGCAACATTTAGTGAAGTGGAACTGATGATGAAGACCACAGATGGCCACCGGGACTACTCAATAATAAGTATTTCACAGGTTGCGAGTCGATTACTTTAATATGTTTGCTAAGCACAATTTATGCTCGTCACAATGCGAATGGTGAAATGGAGCTGATGATGGAGTACCAAGAGAACTCCTCAACAATTAACGTCCCTGCATCGGGAAAAGCAATATTTTGTACAAGGCGATGAGCAAGTTGACATTAGGCTATTGTAACTTAGATACTTTATAAACAGACCCACTAAAAAGCGAGAAATAAAAACTTTTTAGCAAAAAAAAAAAACCGACTTCCAAAAAAACACTAAGTTCAAAGTGAAAATTAACTTTAATTTCGTAAGTCGGTGGCAATAAAATAAAATACAGATCCAAAGATACCGACTTCCGAAATTAAAGTTATTGTTAAAAAGTTTTACATTTATTACTTAACTATTATAATATTATTTTTATTTCATTACGAACCCGAGTAATTAGATAAGCAATCAAACTAGTCCTTTCTAGTCGCGTCGTCGTCGTTCCCGCCATTTTTTTTACGCTCCGCACGACAACCAACCCTACTAGAGTTTACGCACACATTTGCACGTGTACCAACGTCATTTGGCTATGTAGTAGTAGTAGGTAATTATTTTGCGCGCGTTGTACGGAGTGTCCGGGGTGTGCCTATGTATAGCTTGATGTGTAGCCGTGCTTACATAAAATAAAAAAAAATATTAAAAAATATGTAGGTAAGTAAATCGTCTGCGAAGTCTTTCACATTTTAAACTAAAAAGCTGGAAATATAAAAAAAAAAAACTTTTATGTACTTAATTTAAAATTTTAGCTTTCAGTGTTTTTTTAAATAAGTTAGGTACTGCAGTCGGGTTTTTTAGGTCCTTGTCCCACATAGCCCCCCATCCCCCGATGGGTGGGTATGCGTAACGCATTTTTTCCCAGCGCAAAAAAAAAAAAAAAAAAAAAAAAAAAAATCCCTATTAGTTACCGTCACGCTTCTTTAAAAGATGTCATCTTTCACATCTTATGTAGGTACCTAATTAAAAATTCTGGAAGCAGAGGTTTAGGTAGGTAGGTAGCGTAGGTGCTAGAATTCTCTAACTGTATTGCTGCTCTTATTCCTCTCTACACACCTCCCCGCCCCTCCGGCCCGTATTCGAATCCGCACAGATTGGTAGTCTAAACTCTAAAGCAAGCCAAAGATGTACGGTGGCCAGCACATCAAGCTACCCCAATCTGTCAGATTTTCCCAATTAATTAATATGAACTTTATTCCTTTGTACTAAAGTTGAAAATCTATCAAAGAATTTTGACAGATTGGGGTAAGTTGACCTGCTGGCGTCTGTACAGACGCCAGCCATTGACGCCAGCACATCAAGCTACTACAATTTGTCAAATTTCTATAATAGATTTTCAACTTTATTACTAAAACATTTATGGTTCAAAGTTCATTGGAAAATTTGACAGTTTAGGATAGCATGATGTGCTGGCGTTTGTGCCTGAACTTCAAAATGCTATAACCGTTGTATACTGGAATGCAATCAAAGTCGAGATATACTCAGACTGAGGTCGAGATTGACCATTCGAGATTTCACTCAGCAATCTGGTGCCTGCTTTTTAAAATAATGCATGTTTTAAAAAAAGAACCCCTTACTAATAAACGTATTTTACACATCGATTTCTCTCTTTCAGTAGTCAATAATTTGAATTTCGAAAGAAGACAAAGCGTTGTGTAATTATACAGCCGATCGATTCTGTAAAAATCTCACCGTGATAACATAGGTGAAGTGAGCTATCGGATAGGGGTAATCCCAGCGTAAGGTGGAATGGCAGCTCACTTCATCTTAGTTTTCACGGTGAGATTTTTACAGAATAGCACTGCAGACACTGTTTAAACTTATGGTGAATAAGTTCTTATGTTTTTTACAATTTACAGTTTTTTTTATTTATCAGACAATATTATATTGACAGAATAGTCATTCTGTCAATACATAATTATGTATTATAGTCCTAGTCGTTAATCATATTTTGATCAAGATACAACCTGACACGGGCCTAAAAATTGCAAAAAACGTAAGAAAATTTGAATTTCGCGGTCTACCACTGCGCATTCATTGCATCTCGAAACAAAAAATCTGTACTACGTATACATTGTAGGTACATTACGCAACCAAACATCACTGACACTATAAATCTACATAATTAATTATTATTTTGAAAATGGTTTCTCAAGAAGCACAGTTTGCTAAGACGCGCGCGCTCAATCTCGAACGAGATTGAGGTCTAAAACAAATGGCTCGATATTTCATGCCATAGTTGTACGTACAGTAGGTACCTAATGCGGTTAGGAACTTATGAGCAGTAGCAACGGTCAAGGATAAGGCAAAACATTGGTAGCTGAATATTTTTTTCGTGATCCTGCATATCCTGCCCGTCATCTCCAGTAAGAATTTGCAGTCATAAGCAAACAAAGTAGGTAGGTACCACTTATGTTAATTAGAGGGTAGTTGTATAGTTCTTTTGGGCAACACGCAACACAATGTGCTGCAAAAAGCATTGTGGCCCAAAAGCGGATTGTAGGCCCTGAAAGAGATCTTTGTCTCGATATTGTTACTGCACAAAATGATCCATTCCTGGTACCTAAAGGTACTCCTTACCTCAAGGTGTTTAACTTATCAAAGAGCGCCTATAAAGTATAACGGCCGTTCCCAAGTTATCGTTTTGTTTTGCCATCGTGTGTTTTATTATTTAGGTGCAACATTCAGGAATGAGAAAATAGCAACACTGTTCCATTACGTAGTACTACATGGTCACAGACATTTAGAGACAAAAATAGGTACCTGCCTACTTACTCTCTACATAGGTACTGCTGAGGAATTATTAGTAAAAAATTTGATAACCACATTCCAGCGAATTTAATTGTTTTTAGAAATCTTATATTTTACAGAAAAACACACAAAAGTTAATTAATTTTCTATAAAATGTTCATGAATATCGATTTATTTGTAAGAAAATAAAATAAACCTTTTTATAACACTGCTCAATCATTTTATACTTTGCACAAAGCCGTTAGACACAGATGCCAGCACATGGCACAGCAAGCTACTACAATCTGTCAAATTTCTTTATTAATTTTTCTACGTTATCGTTAAAACTTAAAGGTTCAAGGTTGTTTGGGATATAATAGTTTCGCGTAGCTTGATATGCTGGCGTCTGTACTTTGAAACAACCCTTATAACATTGCTTGCCTGACTGCCTTGGATCCAGTGTTTTGTAAAATAAAAATGAATAGTTATTAATGTAATAGATATTGATGAAGTCTTCAGGTTATTTGTTAAAAATCAAAGCATCTTTCTGTAGATTCCGGGCCATGGTTACTTGTTCAACGCACTAGCAACACAAAAACTTTTTCAATACTGGCGATACTTTCAACCGATTGTGCTCCGACAGAGGGCGTTTCACGTTGCTTTCTGTCAAGTTCTTGTAAATTCTAGGATATCTTTCGTAATCGTAATATTATAAACAAGAATCTAAAAGGTAAGTTTTAAGTTATGTCACATGATAGAGCGAGCATAATCATTTTGATGCTCTGAGCTTACTTGATAGGTATGTACATGAGCCTCAGTAAGCAAAGTAATGGTCAAAATTTATTATCAACACAGGAAGTATTGCCATGTTGTGCGCAGGTTTGTACTTACCTGGGTATGTCCGACGCTGACCTAATGTAGTTTCATAGTGATGAAGTAGAAAGCTATTTCCCAGCTAGCAAAGTTATGCTGATATTTTCTTGATTGTGCTGTTGATTCCTAATGAAATTGTCATAGAATTATATTGGGCTACAAGGTCTAGTACTTTTCTATAAAAATAAAAAGGTACCTACCCACATACATACTTACCAATCTAATTACATCTGCACAGTACCATGATTGATTCAGAAGGGTGAGCAGAATGCTCTGAACAGTTAAAAGCCCGTTTTACATGACATATACATTTATAGGTACTTACATCAAATTGTTTATACTGCACTAAAATTTATTTGTAGAAAATAGAAGCTACCTAGTCATTTGATTATCCAAAAATCAATATAGCATTTCAGCATTGTTTCATTGCAGCGGGATTGTCCGAAAGGGTTACCGCTACCCCGGAACACAAAGGGCTAAGGAAGGAACACGGGTGGGTTTTAGTCAGTAAGAGTCTGACACTCCCTTCTGCTCCACCCAGAGCGGGAGGGGTCATTTGATGATTTCCCATCCTCAAAAAAAAAAAAAGCATTGTTTCATTGTCATCAAAGTTTTCTAATTGTGATTATTTTAACATTGTTTCAGATAAATTAAGCCATGGAGAATTTAAATGACAAACTCAGCGTTAAAAATCTCCTGTTTAATAAGAGTTTCCCTAACTATGTGATACCGGTACCAATCAATGGTCACAAACTTTTTGCATGTACAGGTTGCGGGGACAAGTAAGTAATTTCATAATTATAACACTTGGTAACTTTTCTTTACACTTGTAGTTAGGACTATTTTGGTAGATTGTTATCATAATTACATTAGTAGGCATACATGTTAACCGGCTAATGTAACCACCATAGCATAATCTATTCTTAAATAGCTTTGTCTCGGTCTCAAGAAAAAAAAAATAATTTCCACCAGTCAGAACAAGATATACTTACCTACCTACTTAAATGTTATTTTTAATCCATTATGTAAAGCAGACTGGGCAAAAGGGGACTATATGCAAATGGCAATATGGTTTTGATATTTGTGTAGGGAAACTTCATTTATACTCTTGTGAAAACTGGCATCAAACCCTGACTTGAATTAAAAAAAAAAGTTTAGAAAACCTCAGGGTCCATAATTTCTAGTGTTCACTTTATTGTTTGCGGGACACAAAGGAGGGTCATGTGTTTATCAGCCTAAATCTATAATGTATGCATGTTTATTCCTTTTTGGCACTGTCACTGACCTGTGTTAAACAAGTACGCGACTTCATACTATCGATGACAAAATGAAGACATTTGATTTTCGCCATTTGGTGCTGATAGCAACGTGAGGGTATGTGGAACTAATATTAGAGATGGGACATATCCTTTGATAAAAAAATACTTTTATGTTTGTTATAACCACTGAGAGTTATTTATTACATAAGAGATAAAAAACCAATCACTCCCAGTTATATCTATGCTTCATTTTTAGGGTTCCGTACCTCAAAAGGAAAAAACGGAACCCTTATAGGATCACTCTATAAAAAAGGTGTAAATGTATAAAGTTGTGTGAGATTTAGTAGGTTACTAAATCTCACACAACTTTATACATTTACACCTGCATTCTCCACGAATTCCATACAACTAGGTATAGGTACATAAAAGCAATAACATACATCACAACAAGTAACAACAAATTTCAACTACTTAACGACTGCAAGTGCACGGACTAATTACGGCAAAAAAACAATATTGGTTGAGGACAAATGACAACTGTTTAATGGTTTAAATAAATAGGTTTATAGAAAGAGGATTTATAGAAGTGTGATAGTATTAATAGTTATTTATGCAACTATTGTTTATTACCTAATTATGTACAGTTGCATACCTACAAGACTTTATCTACACCCATGATAAGAATCCTCTTTATAAAGTTCTGAAACTGTTTTTTGCAATACTAATATCGAACAAAAATGGCGGCCGGCGACGAGATATGAGTTGCGACGTGAAGTCGAATAACCTATTTAGGCCGCTGCCTGGAATTTTGCGGGCAGCGGGGCGGCAGCGGCGGCGGCGCGGGCGGTCGCCGATTGCCTTGAGTGCACCGTTCGTTGCCCGCTCCCGCGCCGCTGTTTTCTAGAACCGGTCCTTTGAAATGTACGCATAAGATCCTGCCGCTCCCGGGCCGCCCCGCTGCCCGCAAAATTCCAGGCAGCGGCCTAAGTTTTTTTTTAAATTACGGCGCTGTGCATGACAATGTTCTTTTTAGGGTTCCGTATCTCGAAAGGAAAAAACGGAAGCCTTATTTATAGGATCACTTTGTTGTCCGTCCGTCCGTCTGTCTGTCAAGACCCTTTTTCTCAGGTACGCGTGGAGAAATCGAGCTGGAATTTATATCAAATACTCAGGTCTACTGTCCCTTGCAGCTGTGAAAAAATAAAACTTCTAAGCTGACGCAATCAAAAGATACAGCCGTTTATCCCGCAAATTTTCGATACTAGCAAGGGAATCCAAACCTACAGGGTACTTCCCGTGAACTCAGAATCTTGAAATTTGGTACGAAGCAACGTCTTAAAGCACATATAAAGGAAAAATTCCGAAAACCTAAAATTTTTAGTTTCATCACATATTTTTATGGTTTTGTACCTCAAAAGGCAAAAACGGAACCCTTTGTTGTCCGTCCGTCCGTCTGTCTGTCAAGACCCTTTATCTCGGACACGCGTGGAGGTATCGAGTTGAAATTAAACCATATATTCAGGTCTTTGGTCCCTTGAAGCTGTGAAAAAATCAAACTTCTAAGTTTACGTAAAAAAAAGATACGGCCGTTTATACAGCAACGTACCTATATTTCGACACTCTCAAGGGAATCAAAATGTATAGGGTACTTCCCTTGACTTAGAATCATGAAATTTGGCCAGAAGCAAGGTCATGTAGCATAAGTAAAGGAAAAAATCCAAAAACCGTAAATTTGTAGTTACATACTTTTTTTGGTTTGACGATAGTTAGCGCCATTTTTGACTTATACGCGAGCGTCAAGTGGACGTGAAACAACCCGCCTTAAGTAGCAATGGGTTTCATTTTGACAGTTCAACAACATTCATTGCGTTATATATACGTTGTTATTTCGAATAAATGAAGTAATGGATTAGCAATATCTTTCAAAATGATTCAGATTGAGATTGTTAATGTGTTACGCTGGCTGAATTTAATTTTCTTTTGCTAGTTTTTAAGTTCTTGCTTGAACTTATTTTTCCAAAAACGAAACTTGTAGAATGGAAAAACGTTTCCGCACCTATAATTCAAGATCAAATATCATCTACATAGAATAAGGGCTTCAAAAAGAGCTGACCTACACACATCAGTTTATAAATTTAAATAAGTACTTTCTCACTTTCCCAAAAATACAGATTTAATAAAGCTATTCAATTTTGCACAAAGAAAGTTACAACATTTCTGAAAAAAGAAGCTTTCACTATCAATTTCCATTTATAACCAAAAAAAAAAAAACAAATACTCTTAACAGAAAATAACATCTTTTGTATGTGTCTATACCGTATTAGATTTTTGAGAATATGTTGTTTCAGACAAATATAATGGGGATATATGTATGAAATACATATGTTGAATGCTACAAATTTTTTTTTTACAAAATGCATTTGTATACAGGGTTATTTGTAAAACATCAGCAACCTCTTAAGAGGTCATTGCCCTCATCATTATGAACAACTTTTACTATGAGACCAAACCTGAAATCGCGAAAAAAAAATCAGCTGTTCCCTACATTTTGACGAGATAGACGAAGATAAATGTAGGCAACAGCTGATTTTTATTTCGCGATTTCAGGTTTGGTCCCATAGTAAAAGTTGTGCATAATGATTAGTACAATGACCTCTTAAGAGGTTGCTGGTGTTTTACAAATAACCCTGTATAGGTACGGTACTTACAGCAAAAACACAATTTTTAAATTGTTTGACTGTCTGTCGGTTTCTTCCGGCTAATCTTCGAAATGGCTGGACCGATTTTGACGGGACTTTCACTAGCATAGCTAATGTTATAAGGAGGTACTTTACTTAGGAGTCTTTTATTTAGAAAAAGAAAGAGTAAAGAGACATGTTATTGTTTTCCAACACCCACGCGAACGAAGTCACGGGCACAGCTACTTAGTTCATAATAAACTTTTCAGCTAAGTAGGTAATTTTAGGATTCCGTACCTCAGAAGGATCACTTTGTTGTCCGTCCGTCCGTCTGTCTGTCAAGACCATATCTCGGGAACGCTCAAACTCTCAAGGGAATCAAAATGTATAGAGTACTTCCCGTTGACCTAGAACCATGAAATTTGGCAAGAAGCAAGGGCATACATATAGCATAGGTAAAGGAAAAAAACCGAAAACTGTAAATCTGTAGTTACATACCTACTTTGTACGGAACCCTCGGTGCGCGAGTTCGACTCGCAATTGACCGGTTTTTTTTTTAAAGGAGTTGCATAATGAAATTTAATACAACATTATAACACTCGTTTGGATAATATTATAGTTAATATGACACTGATCGTTTTAATGTTGGCAATAAGCTAACTGTTTCAGAATCTTTTAAAGAAGATTTATTGCTTGGGTGTAGATAAACATATTCAAGGCAAAACTTAAGAAACATGTAGCTACCTATGTACCCTGTAACGTCACCAACGCCCCAGAGGCAAATATGATAATTATTACTATTTAGATGTAAGAACTATGTACCTCTCTCATTTTAAGTGAACTGTGTTATTTAAGTTCATAAGAATGGGGTTGACGTATCCGTGTGGATAAAAACCCTTTATTATTAAAAGAATCTTTAAACCGTTTATTTTATTTATTTATTAAAACTTTATGCACAAGTAAAAACTGTACAAAGGCGGACTTAATGCCTTGGGCATTTTCTACCAGTCTACCTTAGGGTGATGCAGAGACAAGAGACGTTTAGGATCTTTATCTATTTAAAATTGGTAAGCAACAATTCTCACTTTTGGTGGATTGAATCTTTTCTTTTTGAGGAAGGCTCCTTTTGAAAAAAAAAAACGTAACAAACCCAGAATGTTACTGCTTTGAAAAATAATTTTAACGACCGTTACCTAAAGTGTTACTTACAGTAAGAGACCCTGAAACCAATATAAATCGATAGTTGATATCAATGCAAACAGAAACCATGATAGAACCAAACCCCGGAAAGCTTCACGTCTCTGAGATATTAATGTTCAACGTCGATTAGCGGCCGCCATTTTGAAAAAAAAAATGGCGGATAGCAGGTGTACCACGGACATTCAAAGCCCATTTTTGTTTTAATATCAAGCATATTCTACACTCGGCGATACTGTAGCTTATCCCATTAGTGATAGAAGTTTTCGAAATTCGATCAGTAGATCCGAAGATTACCCCATACAAACTCGCAAAATTTACCTCCTAATATATTAGTATAATAAGTAAAGTATAGACAGTTTGAATACTGTCAAACTGACCGTCACCACGCATTACTAATTATAAACTATTTAGGTACAGTCACAGCCAAAATATGATTTGGGACTTAACTGTAGGTACATAACGTGTTAAAGTTACAGGATTATTCGACTTTACTAGGCGGACTCACCTATCCATGTCTTACATGTTTACTAATCATATAAATGCGAAAGTAACTATCTGTCTCTCTGTTACCTTTTCACTCCTCAACCAATGGACCGATCGTTATGTTTGACAAATAGGTAGCTTGGCAGTTGGAGAAGTTCGGCTACTTTTCACCCTGGATATTTCTATAAAGTAATTGTGAAATACAAAACACACGCAGACGAGGTAGTGGGCAACAGCTAGTCGTTTATAAATACCATTCGATTAACGTGTTTTTTCTTTCTTTTACAGGTTCAT
The DNA here is from genome assembly GCA_949316385.1 of Globia sparganii. Lineage (NCBI taxonomy): Eukaryota > Metazoa > Arthropoda > Insecta > Lepidoptera > Noctuidae > Globia > Globia sparganii. Next base: position 12,852,404 of record OX438653.1, on the reverse strand, counting down.
CTTTGAGTCCAGTTTTAATGATCACATCAATCGCAAGTCTGTAAGCATTACCTACATGTGCCGGAATTGTAACCAATCGAGAACTTTTTTCAACAGATGTAATTTACTTTTTCATATAAGATCACATGGTTTCAAAACAGCTACGATCAATGTTACAGACCTAAAATTAGAACCATTACCGTTAAGTAACTACAAAATCAAACCTTTAAGCCCACCAAGTAAAGATGTTATAACATCTGTAGCGACAGCAAGTGAAACAACAACAGCAACTGAAATTACAGCACAACAAAAAAATACATATACCACAGTAAATTGTTACGAATGTAAAGAAAATTTAACTAGCTCGGGGGCCCCTTATAAAGATAGAGCCAGTCATTATATGCAGTTTTCAAATGAAGTTATATATTCGTGTCCCATATGTTTATTTGCACTGCCGAGTATATGTGCATTCAAAGCACATTTGCGTTTACATTTGAAATGTCCACCTTATTATTGCCCAGAATGTGGTTTTCACCTTGGCAACAAAAATTTGCAGTATCCATACAACCACGATTGTGAAGGTTTTAAGATGATGAGAGCAACAGCCAGATCAAGATGTGCCGCGCCCGATTGTCGCCTTTTCCACCCCAATGATTATAAAGAGCACATGAAAGAGTTGCATATGAAAAAAGTTTATAAATGTCCATACTGCGTCGTTGCTTGTTTCAACGCAGTAAGTATGCAAGACCATTTGAAGAGTCATAAAACAGAAACCAAGCCACTCGTTTTTTATAAGTGTGAAATGTGTCCCGGGAAATTTGTATTGCAAAGTCGCATGGAGTGGCACTTAAAAAGTCATAAGGTCACTTGCGTTTTTCCATGTTGGCCCTGCGGTTCCATTTTCAAGGATATATCTGTTCTACTTAGTCATTTCCTAGCAAAGCACAATAAAAATAATACAATAGAAAGTACATTGATTAGTATGCTGTCTGAAAATGGTATGTATTCAAAAGATTCAAGTAAGCCGAGAAGAGTATATCGCGTTGTAAAAAGATGTGACCTATGTTGCAGAAGTTTTATATATACATGTCAACATTCTGATTTTCATAATCTGCCTAACGAATGTCCATTTCAATGTACTTCCAATTTTGGGTCTACAGAATTGGATGTTGTGCCTGATAGAACGCAAAGCAACACCCATATTACATGTCACCTTTGTAAAACAAACATATCACAAGACTGGAATGAAATCAAAAAACATTATGCTGCACTGCACAAAACATATAAGTGTTTAGATGCTAAAATAGTCCTTACTAGAATTGATATAAAGAAGTACTTATCTGAACGCAAGACTTCGGGCACCAAAAGAACGATTGATAAGAAAATATCTAGAAGAAGTAGAAGACGCCAACAAAATAAAGCTTCAACAATCTCCATTGACGTTGATAGTGTTCCGCTGTCTATACAAGGTAGTAAATCTAAAGTTGCCGACAGTACACACGTTTGCAACATATGCGGTGATAACTTTGAACAAAAAATATTACTAGAAAGACATATGATATCGCATAGGGATCCTTGCATGGCATATCAATGTATGGAGTGTGGACAGAGTTTTGTTGTCAAACCCTCATTTTCAAAACATTTGTTGCTGGAACACAATATATCTGATATTGAAGAATATATTAAAGAAAAGCAATGCTACAATGAAAATGCTCTCATTAAATACCAAAGTAATGATATTATATCTAATGAGCCACTCCGTGAAAATCAATGTAAAATATGTCGGGAAGACTTTGAAGGTCCAGAAGATTTGGCGAAACATTTCCGCGTTCATGGTATGGCATTCTTATTGAAAAACAACCCGAATAAGATTGAATAAAATATCGTTGCGAAACTATTTCCAACACCTACTAATCTTTAGTTTATCTCAAGGGACTGATCAGATCAATGGCTGGTTCCATCCGTGGCGATAATAGTAATGGAGGTGTAATAAAATAAAAATCACATACTCTGTGGTCTTATCTTATTACTAATATTAATAATATATTAATACGTACGTACCGTACGTATAGTATAGCTGGTGTTCTCAAATTCCCAGGTTTCGGAACGCAGCCCAGCAGGGGCGAGGGACTGACATGTTTACCCATAGCATACATTTAGAGATACGGTACATAATGTACATAACATACGCATTGCTATCACATAAATGGGGATCACAACTGCAATAAAATATTTTTTTGATGTTTTAAAATGAAAAACAAACTTAACTGTTCAATGTTTCACCTTGATGGTGAAACATTGAACAGTTAAGTTTGTTTTATTAACTGACTTCGGTACATAGGCCCTTAAAACTAGCCCTGTAATAGACATTTATTTTATAAATATTGTTTACTTTAAGTACTAATAAAAATATTGATATCTAAATATATAGTGAGCAAAAGAAACAGGTAAGCAGGCAGATAAATACAACTTTTTAAACGAAAAGTTTGCTAGATGATGGGATTTCTTATCAACGAACTTCCATACAAACTATCATCAAGTAAATGTAAATAACAGATGCTGTGCCTGCGCTAAATAGGCAAATTTTTATCTTATGTTTATAGCAGTTAGCAGATGTAAATGTTATGTCTACAAGGTGAAATTGTAAACATGCGACAAACCGAAATGGGAGATTGTACTCATCATTATGAACAACTTTTATTAAGGGACCAAAGCTGCAATTGGAAAAAAAAAACAGCTGTTCCCTACACTTTGACGAGTTATACGAACATAAATGTAGGGAATAGGTGATATTTTTTTCGCGATTTCAGGTTTTGGTTCCATAGTAAAAGTTTTTCATAATGATGAATACAATCTTTTTCAAAATTTCATCCTGTATATACCATTCTCTTGTTGGCTATACCTATTGTATAGGTATTTAATTTAAGCATAGTTCCGTTTGAGAAAATACCTTCTATTTTATGACATGCTGCATTAATTTAGTTGAGGTATATTCCTCAAAAAAGAAACTGTTTACCTAGTTTCTTTTTTGAGGAGTGGTCCAATGTCCACCACTAACTAGACTTATGTGACTGAATGGTCTATTTATTAAATAACATTAGTTTTAGTATATGCGAAACACGTGTCTAGTACTATTATGTAAAAAATGTATGTACAAAATTTCAAAACTATCATGAAAAATCACAAAGTCAGAAGCTTGTTATGTTACCTAGTTGTCCGTACGAAAACATGCTCACCGCGCGGCGCGCACGCCCCCGAGCCGCCCGCGCATGCCGGCGTCGTCTTGCGCTCTCGATAATGATTACGTAATGTCGCTCGGTGTACAACTTGTAACCCTTAATAAATATTTTTGGGACAAAATATAACATGGTGTAAAAATTATTGGAATCGATTCAGTTACTTATTCTGAACTAGCAGTGCCCGCGGTTTCACCCGCGTTAATTTGAGGAAAAAACCTACTAAACTACTAAAAATATTCCACTTCTTTAAGATTATGACAATACGCACGGCTACACATCAAGCTATTACAAACCAGTATAAACTGACTTCTTATTGTACGAAAAACCTATACAATGCAAGGTCAGCTAAAACTGGAAATGTATAGCTTGATGTGTAGCCGTGTGTACAGACGCCAGCACATCAAGCTATCCGAAACTGTCAAATTTTCCCAAACAACATTGAACCTTACTTTAGCGATAATGTTGAAAATCTATTAAAGAAATTTGACAGATTGTGGTAGCTTGATGTGCTGGCGTCTGTGCATTACTTTAAGAAGCTATTTTAGGTACATCACGCTATGATCAGTAAGAATGGGACTATAGTAAGCCTCGCACAGATAACGGCACGCGGCAGCCGTGCGGATTTATTTTAAAACTATGATATCTCCTAAGATATTCATTGAAATAAAATGATGTCAAGGGCAATTTTGTTCAAAATTAAATACCTACTTGTGATGAATAACGTATTTATTTGGATAAGGATTAATATCATGTTTATAAAAACACCTTCGCAAGTAATGCATTATTTTAGAACAAATTTGATTATCATAAAAAATGTTATAGTGAGTCAACCTTAAAAAATAGACATATATGCTGTCGCGAACTTTTTTTTATAACTCTTAAGGGGGAACAATTCCGTCATACATTATTTTCGCGTAACTTTAACCGTTTAGGCAGCGCACGCAACGGAAGCTCTCTAAAAAGAAATTGTTTTCCCGTTTTTGCTACATTTTTCATTGGTGCGACGCTCCTATTGATCTTAGCGTGATGTTATATAGCCTATAGCAGTGGCGTGCACTCCATACATGCAAATAAGCTCTGCATACCCTGTAGTCCCATACATACATGTCCCTCTAAATGTTAGATAACTAATTTTTAAAAAATCATGGTAATTTAGCTAACGCGCCATCTATTACATTTTTTGGAACTAACTGGGCGAACACCCGCTGCCGTGCAACGCGCAGGCAGCGCTCGCGTGAGCAAAAGCAATACTACGCCTTGCTTATTCTTCATTCAACGCATCTCGTGTAGTACACAGTAAAAGTGTGAGTGTGTGCGTGAAAATGTGCGCGCGTGTTGGAGTTTTAGAAGCATAGCTTACATTGCAAGCCGGCCAAATTGAGAACCCGTATAAGCACCGCTTAATTGTTGTTTGCAGAGGGTCGACTTTTTTTAGTCGTATTGACCAAATGACCCGAGTAATTTATTAGTTTGTATTTTGTATTAATTCGTAAGCTTTTCGTAAGTACCTAAAATTGCAAAGTTTTTTCGCCATTTATTGTTTTTCTTGGCGCAAGTGATTGCCTGTCAAGTAATTATTTAGTAAGTTTATTGTAAAAAATGGATAATTATACATAATTCGATCTCATTCAAAATTTATAAGTATTCAAACAATTTGACTTCCATATTTTCTGAAGTTTACAAATTAGGAAAATTAAGAGTTACGATTTCAGTCAGCGCATCTACCGAACGATCATTTTCTAGTCTAAAAAGAATTCATCAAAGAGTAGGTACCTACCTACTTGAATTCATACATATTTACGAAACACACGGGGCCAAAACAGACTCACAGGTTTATCTATGTTTACAATCGAAAAATAACTTTATGGGACTAATCACACTTATTCAGTTCTGTTCAGCGTTTGTCCATAGAAAACAACGATTTTGTATGAGATGCATACGCGTCCGTTCAGCCGCGGAAAGCTGAACGGACTTCATACAAAATCTTTGTTTTCTATGGACAAACACTGAACAAAGCTGAATAAGTGTGATTAGTTCTTTAGTCAGATAGGCGCGTCGATTTGATTCAAACATTAACTTGTAAAAAGTAATCAGTTCAAATTTAAGTAGTAATTTATATAAAATTTTAATTAATTTGCACAAAGAAAACAAAATTAACATCTCCAGACCTTTTTAAAGGCTACTTTTGATATAATTTATGTGACCTGTTATGTTAGGTATGATCAATCACTTATTTAGTTAATCATGGTGGTCTCAAACAAACATCATGCAAAGCCAATAATGGCGCCTGCGGTATAGTGGGTATATGTAGGGTAAAAAAACTTACCAGTTTCAGCTTGTTGACTTGTACAACAAGCTGTAACTGGTAAGTTTTTTTTGTGCATACCCTGTTTGAAATCTCTGTGCACGCCACTGGCCTATAGCATTCCTCGATAAATGGACTATCCAACGCAAAAAGAATTTTTCAAATTGGTCCAGCAGTTTCGGAGCCTATTCATTTCAAACAAACAAATCTTTTAGCCAAACTATATTCAGGTTTCGCATATACTAAAAATAATGTTGTACAAGGAGTCATTTTTACTAAGACACCCATGAAATAAAATCTGTCATAAAAAGTTATTAGCTAAATTAAATTATTATTAAATTTAATTATTTTAGCATAAACAGGATTTTAAAAATGTGGTATCATTACATTGGTCTTGACACCACAAGTGACGCTAGTTATTTATGGTATTAAAAATTAACCCGATAAACTTTAAGAGGTGCTTTATAGACCATCTAACTGAAAAACTTTCACTATGTGACTAACTCACGAAAAAAAAATAGGCTGTTTCAAACATTTTGGTAAAGTAAGTATTGCAGTTTTGTATTAAACAGCAGATTTTTTTTCGTGATTTCAGAGTTAGTCCCATAGTAGTTGTTCATAGAAAGTTGTTCAGTTCGATGGTCTAAAGTACATCTTAAAGTTTTAAGGGTTAATTTTTTAACACGTATTTATTTTGAGAAAAAAAAACAGAATGGCGGTTTTTGCCACCAATAAGAGTTGAAGACTTTTTTATGGCTAGCTTGGTAAAAGTTACTTCTAATTTATTAGATTATTCAGTGACAAAACTGTCGTTAGTGGTGGACATTTGGACCAAGCCCCAAACATTTTTGCCCAATGTCCTTTTGTCCTTTAAGTAAAACTGTATTTTAAGGTACCACTAGTCGATATTTTTTCCATACTTTCGGGAGAGTATTGCTCCAGTTGACATTGTGCATCCAAAGTTAAACATGATATCGTTTTTTCTTATTATTAATTTTGTCTGTTCGGAAACGGAATACTTTGTTAAAATAAAAAGCCACTAAAAAGTTATGAGCCAACAAAGATTCGTTTTTCTTGCTATTTTTATCGTAACTGCGTGTAAATAAGTAATAAAGAACTGTAAAATTTTCAAAACAAATTCGGTATCGACAAAGCTCAATTATCGAAGAGTTCAATAAACTTTATTTGTCATTGATTTATTGTATTCACTTTTCGAATTTCTTTACGCGCCTTTCAGTTCGGAACGGTGTTCCGTGCGCGAGAACTAGACTGTGCGTGTAGACTAGCGTCTAACTGCTCATCACTGATACTATCTCTGTCAGACAAGAAGCCAGGTGAGACAGCGTGCTTTTTGACCCGTGAGTTCGAGCTTCGCAACTAGTTCCATCTTAATCTAAGGGCCTGTTTCACCATATCAGGAAAAATCAGTGGATATACAGGATGATTTTTTTAAGTGGATGTGGATGGCCAAATCCGAAACTGAGGAATAGCGAAAGTACTCAAAGGAGTCTCGGGCTCGATTTTGATGAAAACTAAAACTGTATCATTGGATTTTTGAAAAAACCGGTCAAGTGCGTGTCGGGCCACGCGCAGTACCTATAGGGTTCCGTGGTTTTTATAGCAGCCAAGTGCGGGTCGTATTCGCTGACTGATAGTTTCGTACCATGCTTTAACTAAAAGCCAAACATGACTACCTACCTAATTTGACTTCCTATACAAATCCTCAACTGATCCGACAATTTTCGAGTCAAATACAATTGGTCGACTATTACTCGTAAACTTATGTGTGATAGTTTTCCTTTAAACTTCGTTATATATACGTTGACTGATAATTAGTGAAAGATACTTAAACACGTGCTTGTACTCATGATAACAAACAACTTTTACTATGGGACCAAACCTGAAATTGTGAAAAAAAATCTACTCTTCAGTCATTTATGTTCGCCTAACTGGTCAAAATGTAGGTACTCAACAGCAGATTTTTTTTTCGCGAATTCAGGTTTGGTCCCATAGTAAAAGTTGTTTGTTATCATGAGTAGAATCACGTGTTTAGGTATCGGTCACTAATTACCAGTCACCCTATATAAGTACTACTGCCGTGACATTTGAATTTCTAACTACAACCGTTTAGTTGGTAGAGTGGGCGACACTTGAATCTAACGAAAATTGGTACTTTCAAGCTTGATAAGTCACAAACGGTTTACTTAATCAAAAAACGGTCTTCCAAACCCCTAATATTTTTGAAAGACCTATCCAACGATATCCCACACTATGGGAAGGACGAAAAAAAAATTATCATACCCACTTTACATGTACCATAAATAATTGTTTTTTTTTTCAAAAAATTATTTTACCACTTTTTGGCGTCATTAATAACGAGTATACTCATGCCGAATTACAACTTTCTATTATCAATAGTTTTTGAGCTAAACCGCGGACAGACAGACAGACAGACGGACATGGCGAAACCATAAGGGTACCTTGTGACTACGGAACCCTAAAAATCAATATTTCTAGCCAGGAATCGATCCCGTTGATTTTGAAAAAATAACACTATTATTATACCATTCGATAGTGTCGCTAATAAGGATCGAATTTTGGGAAGTAATGCATACGGCAAACTACACAAAAGAGCTATTTTTGAACCTACTTATTAAACCTTAAGACTGTGCCGACCCTACAGTGGCGCCCTCATCGTTTGTTTGGTTATTTCATACAATTTATAATGAAAATGCAGAAAATAAGCACGTTAAGTTGTGCTTCACAAGATTATACGTTAATATTATTATAAAAGGTAGTTTTATATTGTTTAGTTTCATTGTAATCCTTAAAACGGATAAAAGTGGCCACTATATTCCGTTTTAAGGATTATGATAAAACTAAACAATATAAAACTACCGCTTCTAATAATATTAACGTATAATCTTGTGAAGCACAACTTAACGTGCTTGTTTTCTGCATTTTCATTCTAAATTGTATGAAATAACCAAACAAACGATGAGGGCGCCACTGTAGGGTCGGCACAGTCTTAACGGATTAATTGTTCAAAATGATGACTGATTGTTTTCAATACATAGCTGGATTCGACGTCGCATTGATTGTATACTGCATTCAGCATTACAATATTATTGATTCCATTTAGAATATTTTCTAAAGATCGTGTCTAAGTACCGTATTACAGAACATCACTCAATACTCAAGCATTACTTAAATCTAGTTTCAACCAATCAAATAGCTTGAATCTAGTTTTAAGTAATGCTTGAGTATTGAGTGATGTTCTGTAATACGGGCCTAAGTCATCAATTGAATTATACGTGTTTTTGTAAATTTCGTTATTTTATCTACAGACGCCAGCAGGTCAACCTACACCAATCTGTCAAATTTCTTTGATAGATTTTCAACTTTAGCACAAAGGAATAAGGTTCATATTCAATTGGGAAAATCTGACAGATTGGGGTAGCTTGATGTGCTGGCCTCTGTACCCCAGAGAAAATAATTAAGAAAGAATTCCAGTATCCCAGTATTTAAATTCCAGCACCATAATTGCGTAACACACTATCAATCGGAATCTGAATCATTTCGAAGCAAATTGCTAATCCATTGCTTCATACGTTCGAAAAATGTATCTGTTCAACACGTAAATAACGCAATGAATGTTGTTGAACTGTCTAAATGAAACCGATTCCGATTGATAATGTGTTACGCAATTGCCCCGCAGTTTGCCGTATGTCATTCATTACTTCCCAGAATTTGAATTACACTATCGAATGGTGTAATAAATTAATAATAGTGTTATTTTAATCAAAATCAAGGGTTCGATTCCTCATATTTTCGACCTTGGCCATCCAGGCATCCATGCCCAATTAAAAAATTCACCTGTATACGTAATATAACTTTATTTTTAACAATTTGGGCTCTGGAACAGGAAAGAGACGTGTGTTATTTTACTTTTTCATTGTGTAAAGCATTGCATGGTTCAAATTAGGAATATATTACCGTGCATTCGAGTTATTCAATGTCGATCGTTTTTTTTTGCAGATATAAATTATAGTTGCCAGATGCAAGCTTAAACCTTAACACATAATAAATTAACACAAGTCTTTGTAAGGTAACACACATTTGAGGCTAGTCATGGTATAGACAGATTCATGGGTTTATAGTTTGATTATAAGATGCAAAAATTTTCATCGGTGTCGACTATTTGCACCTAATTACTTTTAAGTGTAGTCATATAAGCTGAAATGTGTAGGTACTGAGTGTGTGTGTGACTGAGTATTGATAAAAAATGTAAGTAATTTGTTTTAAAACATAACTTACACAAAATAATAATAAAACTAGTTCGCTAAAGTCAGTCTTTATTTAAATAAATAAATTAAAATGTACCTATGGCCTGTTTTACCACTTCCAATAAGTACCAGTTAACTTATCTGGCAAATAATTTAATGAATATTTATCTGATTGGTTTTATCCGGACATGGTGAAAAGACTGAGGAGTTTAATTCATGTCGTGCCAGACGGTAATACAAGCCAATCAATTTCCGACGGGGTAATTGTGTGCATACCTTGAAACGGGTGATACTAGAGCTAATTTGCAACATTTTTCCTGAAACAGGACTGACTGGTTTCTTTTGACATTATTAATTTTTATTTTATTTTTTGGAAATTTCCTATTGCTTTGAACATTAACCTGATATTTTCTGATAGCTCATGAACCAATGAAACTGTCGAGAACAAATTAAAAAAAAAACCCTTACATTATATAGATAGAATTTAATATGATATAATTTAATGTAAAAAGTTTAAAGCTTAAAAGTTCTACAACCACAAAACCCAGTTTGTCGATGTTGCAAATGGGCTCTAGTAGGTATCATCCATTTCAAGGAATGCTACCAATTACCAATCACCGTGACATTATATACTCAAATATAATTACAATAAATATAATTACAATAAAACATTGAATTTAGGGAATACATATTTGCAAACCATTTAACTTCTAAAACATACGTCTCGTGGGATATCAAGATATTTACAACAAAGTAGGATGGATAATTTGCACGCCTACCTATTTGGAAAATAATAAGTCTAGACATAAGCTTCATAAATAATATGAATTGTCAAAAAGTTAGTACCTAAATATTTTTGACCTGTGAATTGTCGCCCTTAGGCTTCTATCATAATACACACAAATATTTTAATATAGGGTGACTTGAAATTTTTTAACTTCCCATTGTCCTAGAATCATGAAATTTGGCAAGAACCATTGTCATGTATTTTTGTACTTCATTGTTTTCAGATTTTTTCTTTTATTGTCTTGTGTTATATGACACATGTGGCACAAGTAAAGGAAAAAATCAGAAAACCATAGTAGTTAAATTTACAAAAAAAATCATTTTAAAACTATTTACATACCTACAAGTTTGTACGGAGCCCTCGGTGCGCGAGACCGACTCGCACTTGACCGTTTTATTTTTCTCTCAGTTTAGAAGGAGCTATATGCTCAACATGAAAGATTTCAGTTCATTATGGTGTACCTAAAGCTATCAGGGGCTTAATGCAATTGTATTGTTTATTTCAATTTAACATTAGTTTCTTAATATTGCTTATCTTTTAATGAAATAATTTCATGGTAGGTACTAAATTAAAATGAAAAATGTTAAATTCGTTATAAAGAAATTTTTTTTTTTTTTTTAATGGACATTGTTTCTGAGGGGCAATTCTCGTAATTTTTAAGAACGTTCACAGTCTGATCTCAGTCTCAATCTGTCAAAAATTCAAATTTCCCTACATTTTGACAAGTTTTTGACATTTTTGTTTGTCGCCGAGATGAGACTGCGACTAGATTTTGAACGTTTTAAATTACGAGAATTGGCCTACTGATTTCTGTTGATATATAATAATTATGGAATGGAATGTGTAAAGGTTCTCCCTGTTATTGTTTATTACAAAATATACCTTATTCTCCATTTAAATAAAGAGGATGATATGGAGTAGATCCTTTTAAGCTCTGCCTACAAGTAGGACATTTCTTTTTAATTTTTAGATACTCTTGTATACATTTAATGCAGTATACATGTCCACATTTAGTAGATGCCAAAGGATTTTTACCTAATTCATCCCAACATATGGGACACCCACCAAATTTGTTTTTTTTCTCAGTAATTGGGAATGCTGCATCACTCTGAAATATAATGAAAAACATAAATTAACCCTTTGTATTATATAGAACGTGGATCCACGCAAGACGCATTAGGTTGTCAATTTTTTCTGTAATTACCGTATTCAACTGGTTACGGAGACTTAATATTATTGTAATTATGGCATGGTGTGTTCGACAACCCTAACTTCACAAAAAAATGAAACTGTGTTCCCCACAGAACAGAAAAAAAACATTAGAAGTAGCAAGTAGGCGGGGCCCGCGTACCCCGAGTTTTGCGGAGTTCCGCATATGTCTGCTTCCACACCCACACCACGCATATCAGTCTAGTTACAACCGTTACAATAAAAAGAACTTGAAAAAAAAAATACAAAAATGCTATTGTGCTGTTTTAGAATCTAAAAACGATAGCAGAACCAAAAATTTATCAAATGTAGGTATATCATATCATCGGTAAGACTTAAGTAATTAATTTTATTTCGACAAAAATTTGAAAAACAATATTTTAGAGGACAAGACAAATAAAAGTTGACTTTAAGTAGTTAATTTTAAAGTCTACTTTCTTTTAAACTCAAACATATTTTTCGCGAAGATTCCAACTATGCACATGTCACAGTCAGCTACTCAATTAGAGATTACCGTTATTGATAATGAGATATCGATATTTTAAACTTAAAATGTACTCTGTGTTCTATGATAAATATGGGGATAAATTTAACCCTGTGTGTGGTTATTTTTGATGTACACACATCAAAAGTGTCTAGGGATCAACATATATTTTTGCAATAACTTTTCTCCTGATTGATATTAATTAAAATTTTCTTTAAGGATTCATCAAATAAAGTGTTTTCGTTTGTCACAGTAACGATAAACCTTTGCATTAATAAAGAAATTTGCCATTTTCCTAATAAAGGGATTTTTGACATTTGAACCACTAACACAAAAGTTCGAAAAAAAGACTGAAATAACAGTTTTCTCTAAAATTTTATTGGGTAACTTAAACAATTAATAATCCGTGTTTCTACCGCGAACACTAACAACACAAGAACATCGGTTTGGCATACTCAAAATGAGTTCATCCAAATCACGCTGTGGAATGGCCGCCCATGTTCGTTGCAACAACAAAAAAAGGTCTTCTTGCGACTGGATACCCTCCATATTCGGCAGAGCTCTTCTCTGTAGCATATCCCATGCATGCTCAATCGGGTTCAAGTCTGGCGACTGAGCAGGCCAGGGCAGGACATTGATGTTAGCTGCGGCGAGAGTCTGTCTTACAACTCTTGCGGTGTGCGGTCGTGCATTATCATGCATTAACTGAAATAAGGGACCGATTTGCACTTGTAGAGGAACGATGACGTCTGATACAATCGTCTCAGCATAAATTTGAGCGTTGAGGTTGCCTCTGATCCAAATCAACTCAGTTCTTCCGCCGATCCAAATACCCGCCCATACCATGATGGTTCCACCACTATAAGGATGGACTTCCTGGCAGGATTTTAATCGCTGTTGGCGTCCAGGGGTTCTCCAGTGTCGTATACGTCTTGTATCCGGTCTCATACCAAAACGAGACTCATCAGAAAAGCACACGAAACGCCATTGTTCTTCTGCCCAATTTCTGTGTTCAAGAGCCCATTGATATCGAATCCTACGATTGTGCATTGCTATAGGTGGTACCCGTAGCGGTCTTCGGGAATGAAGGTTCACTTCATGCAAGCGGTTTCTGACTGTTTGGTCGCTAATTAAGTTCCCTGAAGAGTGATGAAGCCTCACGGCTAACATCATGGCGGTTATTGTTGGAGCTCTTCGAGTTAAGATTTGAATGTATCGGTCTTGTCTCCGTGTGGTGCAGCGATACCGTCCTCCATGGCGCTCAGCCACGGTACCAGTGCTTCGGTAACGTGTCCAAAGTCGACTGATAACACTCTGACTTGTATTCAGAGCTAAAGCCACAGTACGTTGCCGGGAACCAGCTTCTATCATTCCCACGGCTCTGAGCATTTCTTCCCTGCTTAAATGACGTCGCCGCTCCATAATAACGTTGGTTTTAATCAGTAGTAGGGAAACAGTAGCACTAATAATGTCTTCAATGCGTTGTATGTTTTTATAGGGAAAATATTGACAGCTGATTTTCATCTTTTACTCGAATTTGATTCACAGTTCCTGATTCAAATTATGAAATGCACCAAAAAGGATCCATATAAATTTATAAAATCATAAATTTATTACAAAGCCACATCTCAATCTCAAGAAATCCGCATAAAAATGCTTGATCCCTAGACACTTTTGATGTGTGTAATAGTAATCAAACATATTTCCATGAATTATTCAAACCTTTTTTTTCTAATTCTACCATATCCAAGTTTGAAATAAGCAAAACATGAATATAGATAATGAATTAGTAATATTCTAATCGAGAAAAGGTTAATTGAACAAGTGTAATTCACAAAGTCTCAAACCTATAAAAAAGTGGCTTTCGTATTATTTTGTGAATTTAGATTCCCTAAGGATCCAGACAGGAAAGAAAAATGGATTGATCGTTTTTAATAATAATATTTATCGACTCTAGCTGTCGACTGTATTTTGTTTGAAAATAAAACGGAATGTCGATAAATAAGTCAACGACAGTGGACAGTGGAATAGTAATGATCTCGTTACGTAAATATCAATCGTACTAGTAACGAAATAGAGCTTTAATCTAATGCATTTATTATAGTGACATCTAGTGGCGGGTAGCGTAACTTGCTCATTAAACTATTCCGTATGCAGCTTAAACGGAAAAGGTAATAAATACTGACAAAAAGTAGACGATAAACAACTCGACGTTAAACAAATCGTCATATAACTGTGGTTTATTTTCAAATAAGCGACTTCTGACATATTTCCTACATTCATTCAATATTAAACAACCAATTACACCAAGGATTTCTTAGTGTTACGAAATACAATTAAACTGTATTTGTGTGGGTTTGGGTATGCTGGTTCCGATACTAACAAAGCGCTATGCGACTTCTGTTTTTTTTCTGTTCTGTGGTGTTCCCTAATGTTCTGTTGTCAAATAAACTGTAAGGAATAAGATTTATGTTGAATACTGATAATTTGCAATCTGTACCAACATTGCTATTCTCTTATCATTGATACAAGTAAGAATGTATGAGAAAAAAATACCTTTCTCGGTTCCCAAAGACTAGAAGATTTCTGCTTTTTTATTTTTTTCTTAGCAATATCAGCAGCTGTTGGTCTTATTGTTGGTTTCACATTTTTCATTGAAGCTGCCCTGAAACGGGGTACTGAATCATATAGGCTGTCCGTTTCATCTGCAAAAATGTGTACAAAATTTAATTATTATTATACATGGTACAACATAAATATATTATTACTATACAAAACTGCTTGTGAATAAGATACTTAAATATTTTTTTAAACATCAAATTTATTACTATGTGGGTACGGAGGTACCCACTTATTAAGTAAAGGTAAACACATCAAGATGTCTGAATTAAAAAAATATATATTTCTATTAAATGTGAATAGTTATTTTAGTTTTTTACGACTATTCAATTTATTTAAAGTTATTAGACTGAGCTAGGTGAAAATGAAGTCTCTGTCTAAAGATAAATAATAAAATATGAGAGGCACCACTTACTACATATAGAATCATCAGTGTCCAACAAGTCAATGACTACATTTGTTATACCACAGTGATCAGCTAATGTAAATGAATTGGTCAAATCAATAACATCATTTGATTCCGACATTATAATCTTAGTGGTTTCCCAGATTCACCTACCCGCTATAATACTATGGATTCACCAATCAATCATTAATATTTTGAGAGCGAGCCGTTTTTTCCGTCCGTTACACTTTTAGACAAAACAAAGACAAATAATCTAAGTAGATCAAGTACGGATGTGACAAACACAATTTTTTTTTGATTCATGGCCATAAACAAGACTAACTTCTCTCAGTCGAATCTATGGTATCTTTTTGCTCTTGTCCTCTACATATTATTTAGTCGTTGACCCCCTAATTCACAGCCATAAGATATACGACAACAAGCTATTGTCACAGAATACTTATTAGTACGCACGGCTACACATCAAGCTATACATAACCATTATAAGCTGACTTCTGACTGTACGAAAAACCTATACAGTGCGAGGTCAGCTAAAACTGGAATGGTATAGCTTGATGTGTAGCCGTGTGTACTTCGCTATTGTATCGAAACTAGAGATGGGAATATACCCGGTAAAAATGGGTAAATACCCATTTTTACCTTCCCATTTTTAATTTATACCGGGTAAAAATTAAAATCAGTTAAACTGAAACGAATTATTGTATTTTTTAATAGATACGATTTATATTCAGTTTTTTTCAACGGAATTGTGTGAAGTCTTGTTCTTAGAACACTATAAAAGAAGGTATGTCAATTTTAATTCATAGTACCAGCACATCAAGCTACTACAATGTGTCAAATTTCTGTAATAGATTTTCAATATCGCTAAAGTTGGTTCTTTAAATACTAATTATAATCAATTTTGGACTTATAAGTCTAGAAGAACTTGGCCCACGTGTTATTTTCTAACGTCTTTTTTATTTGAGTTTGATTTTTTTACATCGGTATTCGGGATCGAACTAACAACCGTCAAGAAATACTATGTCAAAAGCTAAATATAATATGTTAAATGTGTTTTGCACTTATTATTAACTTCATTAAATTCACTGTTTTTTTTTAGATAATGGGAAAAGGCAGAAATAAACGAGATGAAATTTGGAAACACTATAGTGTGGGTCCTGATAAATCAGTAATTTGCAAGTATTGTGATCATAAATATAAAATAGCAAATGTCAACAAAATGGGAGGTCATTTAGTTAAATGTAATAATTAGTGTCTAAAAAAATATCTCTGTTGCCTGAAGAAATAACCTGAAGAAAATAAAATAAAATAAAAAAATATATAATAAAATTACCTGAAGAATCAAACTGACGTAAATATCACCAATACTACTAACGCTCCTATTTTTACAATGACATCCTCGCACCCAGCGCCCCAGGTTGGTTCGCTGGATTCAGAATAATCACAATCTGAATCAGCCATCGTCGTCATCACAAAAGGCAATAAGAGGAAGAAATCGAAAGGCTGACAGTAAAATTAGCAAAGGCAGTATTCATTTCTGGATCAGCTTTGAGCCTGGTCTTCTTCTTAGCGTGTCGATAGCAATCTAAATGGACTAGGTCCAGAATTCAGCTACTTGTTTGGTGCCATCACCAGCGTCCACCAATTCCTGTAACGTACAGCTGACAGGACATGCAGGACACGATATTAAGTGTCCCATCGTTTGTGGAACAGCACCACATTTACACTCCAAGGCGGAGTCGTCTATGAAACTCCACCTGAACAGGTGTTCCTAGCTTCGGCCAACCTAGGTCCGGTGTCTGTTTAAAGAATTCCAGGTTACCCAAGGTAACTCATGTCCAGGTGGGAGGTATTCAGCGGGTGGAACGAACGGTTTGGGTAAGGAAGCACTGTCTCCCCACAACTTCAGTATTTCTTGTAATGGTTCCTCAGTGAGTGGGACGACACACTTTAAAAAACTGTTTCGGCTTTTCAGCCTTTGTCGCACAAGGAAGTTGTCACGCAAAGGGTGTCGTGTGACGTAGACCATTTTGGCTCTTTCGCTTGAGCTTGCCACCGCTCTGCGAACTACTGCGCCACCAGTAGTGGATTCCTGCTAGTGGAAACAGCATTTGTGGGTCGGTTTTAGGCAACCACTGATGATCCGGCACGTTTCATTCAAAGCTGTATTCACCAGCTTTGCATGACCAGAACGACTCCACACGGGGCACGCGAATTCTTCCGCAGAAAAGATAGCGCTAGACCAGTATTCCGTATAACGTCAGGCGAAGCACCCCACTTCGATGAGACCAGTCGACGAAGAAGACTGTTGCAAGTTTGCACCTTCTGCTTGATAATCTTGCAGTTTTTGCTGAATGTTAGAGACCTGTCTAGGGTAACACCAAGATATTTAGAGAAGTGCCTGTGCCCGATGGACACCCTACCCCAAACGATGTTAAGTTTACGGCCCGCCTCTCTATTGCGGAGATAAAATATGCAAGACTGGGTTTTGCTTGGATTGGGCTTGAATGAGTTAGCGAAGTAATATGTGGCTAAGTTACCAAGAGCGTCTGAGAAGTGGGCCTCAACCTCCTCAAAGGTGGTGGCTTGTGACGTGAGAGCAAGGTTGTCTGTATAGAGAAAGCGGGACGTGTTAGGGTAAGACGGTTGGTCGTTGGTGTAGATATTAAAAAGAAGCGGTGCCTTGAGGAAGGCCGTTTTTCTGCGCTCTCCAACGACTTGTTTTCGAGAGAAAATGGACCTGAAACCGACGACTGTGGAGAAGTTCTCGGAGCCTAGTGGAACATATATTGTGGATAGACTTTTTTAAAGATCTGCAACCATTATTTCAATTACCATCACGATTGTGGAGATCAGATAGGCAGTCGCTCTAAGTAAAATACTGGTATTCAGCTGCATCCAGTTAGACTGGAAGCCAGCCCCAACATATTTGGGAAAAGACTAGGCAGATGAGATGAATTCTAAACAGTTTATTTGAAAATTTAAGTTGATTAAAGATTTAAAAGATATTTAACTTCGTTTTATTTAAAATCAATGTTTTATCTTCAATGCTTAAGGTCAATATTAACATGGTAAATCGTAGTATTGATGACGAAGCCATTTAAATAATTTATAGATAGTAATCATTTTTTAAAAAGGCAAAAATTAAAAAATACCCTTTTTTACCCGGTATTAATAATAAATACCGGGTAAAAAGGGTATTTTTTAATTTTTACCTTTTTTTACCTTTCCTTCCAATTTTTACCTTCCCAATTTTTACCCACCCGCCCATCTCTAATCGAAACTGACACATTTATTTGCCTTGCACTTGCACGACAACACGTACTTGATCGTACAGTAGTGTAGCTAAACTGTGGTGTGTGCTA
The DNA here is from genome assembly GCA_949316385.1 of Globia sparganii. NCBI lineage: Eukaryota > Metazoa > Arthropoda > Insecta > Lepidoptera > Noctuidae > Globia > Globia sparganii. The sequence continues at coordinate 12,833,725 of OX438653.1, read as the reverse complement.
GCACATCAAAATAAAATGAGTGAGTGACTCTTTTTAACCAACTGAGTAGCTACAACTGTGCTAGCACACGTGCTGAGTCACCCAACACTAACGGTTGCACCCGACAGAAACAGCTTTCGGAAGAATAGTGATCGTCTATTTGATGACGATCGGGTTTTGGACTTAAGAACAGCGTTTAGAGGACTCATATGATAACATTGATTGATGTATTCAATACGGCACGGAAGCGTTTAAGCTGGTCTCCTGTCTTGAGTGAAGTTTTCTAGTCATGTGTTTTTGCCTGTGGTTTGATTTTTACTTTTTAGTTGGTTAAAATGATCTTTTTGTAGTCTGTGATAAAATGTACTCTGTGGTGTAGCCAATAGGGATGTGACAGTATGCATAAAAAATCGATTATTAATTATTAATTGATTGTTTTGCCTAATAATAAAATCGATTAAAAAATAATCGATTTTTTATAAATAATCGATTTTATTAATAATCGATTTTTTCCTTATTTTTTATAGATTAAATTAAACGCATGAAATGTCACTCTTAACATAGCATTCACAGCTCATTTTTTTAATCTAATCAACAAGATAAACAATTGAATTTCACACAAAGAGTATTTTCTTCATTTCTCCTTTCGCAGGAAGAAATTTCAGGTGAATGTAGTGTAGTGGTAGCCCGCAAAATTCAAATTTTCTTTGATCTAAAGTTAACAAATCCAACCTATAGAGATGTATTGATGATTGTTATAGTTAAAATAGTTAGTAGGTCGCTTTGCGGCTTCGCGCTCCTGAGTTCCTGACTAAAAAGCTGTGTGAAAAAAATCGGCAGTGAATTATAAAATCGATTTTTTATTAACCGATTTTTTGCAATATTTAAATCGATTATAAAAATCGATTTTTATTGAAAAAATAATCGATTTTTTGTATAATCGATTCTTTTTTCACATCCCTAGTAGCCAAGGTGGCCGAGTGCACAGAGTATAAATAAATTCTAAGCTGAGTGTGAAAAATAAAAATATTATTGGAACTTACTTAACTTAATCTATATAGTTAATAGAACTCTGTGTTTAAAAGTAACAATCCATGTCGTATAAACTTTTGTTTCTTAGTCGGATGAAGGCATATTCAAACGTTTAGTTGTGCTTAGTGAATCAACAACAATTTGCAAAGTAAGTTATTGTTTTTATGAAAGTCCTCGCTGTGGTCTTCGTAATCAATCAGGTGATATTTACTACAACTGCATTTGTGTTTGCAGAATGCACCTCGGAGTTAATATATCAAATGCTTTGCAACAATTGGAAAGTGTAAAAGCAGCTGTAGACCAAAGTGATGACCCCAAATTAAAGGTAAGATGTTCAACAATTACATTTTAACGCTTATCAACACTTTCAGGATGTTATGTTTAGGATAACGAAGATGAGATTTAACGCCCCATAGCTTATTTACAATACTGCTGAACTATGATTCTCACTTGTATCCAAGGGTATCTTGGATAGCAATAAATGTTAAGTGCTTGCTAGTAATGGAATTGGTTTCCTTTATCAGTTGCCAGTGGTCCCTTCAACTTGTTTAATTGATGGTATGGAGATAGATTAAAGGAAATAATCCTGATGTTATTTACATGGTAAAATGAGACCTTTTCTTAATTCAAACAATTGATAGTTTCTTAAGCTCATATTTATTTTAATTTATTATGTATTGATGATTAAATGTTAACTTTTAATTACTATACAGGCGGCAACTAATGATGACTTGAATATGCTGATCAATTTGCTGGAGAGCCCTATACTCAAAAGTATAGCAACACTGCATGATTCCGTGGGAATGCTTGCAACTCAGGTTGCACATCATCCTTCTATCATTCCCGGGGACTTTGACATCACCCCGGCAGGTAACACTTTGTATACACAATTTAAAATGCAGACAAGTACTTCAACCCATAAGTGTCCTTTTGTTTTTGTATTTATTTGAATAGTTAGTTATTTAATTTAGTACCTAGTGTAAATAGTTGTGTTAAATATTGTAAAAGTTATGTAGGTGAATTAATATAATACTACAATTTAAAATGCCAAATGGAGAATTTGAAGATCTTTTGCACACCAAACAAGTATTGACCAACCTCTCACATTACATTGAAACTATTTGAAAGCTGAAATGTGACCATGATAGAATTTGAGTGCCTACATTGCAAGTCCACCAAAGGAATGAATTTGTGAGTGTTTGTTGATTGTTATCTTACTGAAGTAGATAGTGAAATATGTAGTTTGAACACACGGCTACACATCATACTATACATTTCCAGTATAAGCTGATCTCACATTGTATAGGATTTCCGTACAATGCGAGACCAGCGTAAACTGGTTTTGTATAACTTGATGTGTAGCCGTGTGAACATGCAAAAAGCGAAATACGGAAAGTGGGGGTCTACAAAGGCCAACTTCTGCCAAACCCTTGAGGGAATACATGGGTGATATTATGTTGTGTTGTTTAATGGTTTTGTTTTTTGAGGAGTTCTCCTTGTAAGAACCAGGAGAACTGGAGCTGATTGAGAAGTCACCACCAGCTCCACAACCACATTAAAGTACCTAATCGAATCGCAAACCGTGAAATATTTATTATTGAGTAGTTCCGATGGCCATCTGTGGTCTTCATTATCAGTTCCACTTCACCGAATGGTGCTTTCTGAGAGCAAATGCACGAGTTACTATAAAAAATACCCAAATCGCTATGGGTGTGCCTACAAAATTTGAGGGTTTCCCTCGATTTCCATAGGATTCCCTCATCAGATTCCAATTTGGTGACAATGGTGGTCCCATTGTCACCAAATTGGAATTCCTCGAGAGCATACCCTTTCAATTAAAAATAGAATTTTGAAAATTGGTCCACAAATGGCGGAGTAATCGCGTAACAAACACACACAAAAAAAAACATACCGTCGAATTGAGAACCGCCTCCTTTTTTGAAGACGGTTAAAAACTCGCAAAAGTATTTCACTTTTAGAAATATTTATTAGTTCTTAGACTAGATGCTGATAATCCTGGCTGCAGGATCAGGCCAGACTTATGTCACTATTGCAATGAACTTAAAATTTAGTCCTGTTTAAAATGAACCCAAACACGACTGTACACGACGCTGTAATTTCAAGGTTTGTACTTTTTCTGATGCTCCTGGCTTCAGCATCAGATCTCTATGTACTTCGGTGTTCCTCATTAACAGTATGTTTATCCACACATGATGCGTGACGTGCATGACACTTTTCAATGAGCCTAAACACGATATATCTGCTGTTAGTTGTCGAGGAGTTAGGTACTCTGCAGACTATCCTGACTGCAGCATCAAGTCATGACTTGATGATCAGGAGACCAAATGTGGCAAATGCCCTATCAAACATCAAAACAATTAATACTAAAACAGTCCTTGCCTGTTCGAGTAACTTCTTACTGTTAAGGAGTTGTACCTTCCATCATCAGCCCAGCTACCTGAGATGGTGACAACCATACACAAATACACAAGATACTTCATAAAATATGCGAAAAACAATAAGTGAGCCTATAAAATTTGAGGGTTGCCCTCGATTTCTCTAAGATCCCATCATCAGATCCTAACTTGGTGACAGTGGGACCACCTCAGAACTATCTACTTTCGAATAAAAAAAGACTTTTGAAAATCCGTCGACAATTGGCGGAGTATTCGATGAACAAACATACAAAAAAAAAACATACAAACATCTGAACATAGTACCTCCTCCTTTTTGTGAAGTCGGTAAAAATAAAGTTTTCCTTGTATCACAATATTTTATTTATATTTTAGGAGACCTTGCCCTTCAAGCAAGAAACTTGTATGGGAGCAATGAGGGGGAAGAAGAGCAGCGTGTGCCCCAGGTGTCACCACCACATAGCCTGGAGTTTGGCTCCGGCTCCGACAATGAGCGAATTCTGGGGCTAGACAGTGGATCTGTGGATTCTAACATGTCCCCAAAACAGGTATGTCCAATGTAATTGAAGCTGCCTGATCCAATGTGTATTCTGATCTGTGACACCATATTTGTAAATGACTACTTATCTGATTATATAAAAAATGCATTGTCTTCAAAACAGAATCAACATGTAAAATAATGACTTTGTCGTAGGATAAAATGAAGCAGTTTTAATTTAGCTTGCCAGATTTGACCATATACTAACTAACTGAATATGGCAAGTTAAATAAAAGCTTTTACAAAAATACATAGTTTGACCAACACAAAAGTGTGGCTGTTCATGACTGTCTTAGTTTATTTAAGGGTACTATTAATGGGTAATTTCTGTTTTTGCAGAATCGTGGCTTACTAGACCTGTCAAGGGCTGATGAAACCCTAGGGTCTTTGTCTCACAGTATAGTAGGCAGTGACTGGGCGCAAGTTGAAATCATCAATCTGGTAAACGATGGCACAGGACTAGGATTTGGTAATTCCATTTTGATTGATTTATTTATCCAGTCTATTTTTATTTATTTATCAAGTCCATTCTTTTATTACATTTTGTTTCAAAACTTAAGGTTACAATTTAAAGTGCATTTTTTACATAACTTTTTCCTATTGGCAATCCTCAAAAACCTTCATAAAATGCATTGCATTGCCATGCGCCGTCAAGGTCTTGCAATACGACAATGAGCAAAAGCGGAAATAAGCTATAAGAATGAAATTTCCTTGAGCTGTGTGAACTTTTAGGTATAATCGGCGCAAGAACAAGTGGCGTTATCGTCAAGACAATTCTGGCGGGAGGTGTCGCTGACAGAGACGGCCGTCTGAAGTCTGGAGATCATATCTTGCAAATTGGAGATGTAAGTGGGGATACTTGGTATTTTGGCTGAATTGAATGTTGGTACAAGCAGATGGATATATCATCTTAGCAGGGTATTTTTAAGCAGTAGAATACGGAATTTTGATGCACAAAATATCGATAAATGCTAATACGATGCTACAAAAATGCGATGCACGTTACTGCGAAAGACTGTCTCTGCGAAGCCACTACACTTCTATGCACGTTACCGCGATAGATTTCACTGCAATACTACTGGACTTCGATGCACGTTACCGCGAAAGATTTTCACTGCGGTACTAGTTGGCTTTGATGCACGAACGCAATAGGTGACGTAGGATGCAAGAGCGAACGAAGGGCACCCCGAGGTTAGGTTTGGTTAGGTTACTTTAAACCCTTTATACAGAAATAGGAGCCCCGCAAAGCGGGACTCCGTCGACATAGGATGCAAGAGCGAGCAAATGAGAATACAAATACCTTTACCGTGCATCGAAGTCAAGTATTATCGCAGTGAAGATCTATCGCGGTAATGTGCATCGAAGTTTAGTGGCTTCGCAGAGACGGTCTTTCGCAGTAACGTGCATCGCAATTTTGTAGCATCGTATTAGCATTTATGGATATTTTGTGCGTCGAAATTCCGTATTCTACTCATTTATAAGGTTAAGAACTTCAAAATAAATTGCTGACTCTTCTATTTTGATGTGATCTCGAGTTATTGAGCGTGGTGTTGGTAGTGTATTTCTGTACAAGCCATATGCCCCATGGGATTCTCATTGGCAAAAATGACTAACTTCCGTACAAACTTTCATCCTCTATTGAATTTCCAATTTACAAAAATCGTCCCTATACTCTTTACCTAAAAAACTCTTGTGCAAAAGTGAATGCTTTTGGACCCAGCGATTTACGCTGTGCGTTGTCTGTCAGTGAATGAATGAAACATTATGAGAGTTGTCTCCCCAGGCGCACCTGATGGAGATGGGCTCGGAGCAGGTGGCGGGCGTGCTGCGCGCGTCGGGGTCGCGCGTGCGCCTCGTGGTGGCGCGCGCCGCCGACCCCGCCGCGCCGCCCGCGCGCGCCGCCGCGCCCGCGCCGCTCGTGCCCGCCAGGTACGGCTCCACAGGTGCCTGAGGAAGATGACGACCTCCAACTTGTTGATACACTACGAATAGGGCTCAACTCACACCAAAAGAGCGTCGAAGCGCAGCGAAGCGGAGCGCAGTTTCAGTGTCATATGAATTTTAACTTTACTTTCATTACTATAATACTTACCTATTATCGCATGAGAAACTCGAACGAGTCACGCGGATGCCCGCGGCGCCGCAGCCGCTGCCCTGCCCTGCCCGGCGCCGCTGCCCTTCGCCGCTCTTTCGGTGTGAGTTGACCCTAGCCCTCCAGACCGAATTTCGGCCATGGCGGCCAATGTCAATGCCAAGTCAACGACGCGGGAGATATTATACTGCCCTCATAACAGCAAATGCAGTACTTGCAAAATGGCGGTTTCGAGAAAAACGCGTTTAAGTGTTTTTTTAAATCTCTAACCGATATAAAACTCATATCTTTTGTTACGAAAAAGGTACGTAAAAATACAAAGTCTCCCCATGTCATTTTTGACAAAAACGGAAAATAGTAAAAATGTCGATTACTGCATTTGCTGTTACGAGGGCAGTATAGTGCACAAGTGTGTGCGCAGATACGAATAATAATATGTGATGAAATGTGCAGTTACCTCTTCGATTTTGGTCCCATTTGCTCACATATGACGAGCCGAATGGATGATGCTGCGTGGATACTGGGATCGTTTTTAAAATATTTTAATCTTGGCAATGATATATTGGCCCCGATTCTGTTGTTCACAAAGTAAATTTTTTTTTATTACACAAATAAAATAATATATTTTAGTTATTTCATTATTTAACTAACTATTTTCACTAGAAACTAAATTAAAAGACTAACTTACTATACAAATAAATACAAAAAAAAAGGACACTTAGGCGTCGAAGTACTCGTCCGCATCGCTGTCATCCGGAAAAGTGCCCAGAAGACTGGCAGCATTGCCACATTGAATGGCAATGCTAATTCTTTGACCAAAGAAAGACCCAGCCCTCTGGTCACATGAAGTTTCGACCAGCCGGCGAGAAATTTCATTAAAAAGGAGACGCGCACTCGGGCCCCATGACCCGAGCGTTTCGACCCCAAACGGCTCAAAGCTGTAGTTGCCCATAAAATGCAGTATTTGCGCCGCTTGAGGGTCTCAGCAGCCGCAGCAGCGGCGAAAATTAAATTAAATTTAAATTCAGTGCATCTTTTTCTTTCTATTTCATTATGAAAAGGACACCAGATGAATATTAGTTTAGTCCTGTCAAATTAGATAATCCATAGACAAGTTTAGACGTGATTAAAAAAATTGGCTACTAAAAATTCGTCAATTTACGTCAGGCGTTGACTAATTTGACAGGACTAAACTAATATTTATCTTCTCTCCTTTTCTTAATGAAAGAAAAAGATGCACTGAACTTAAATTTAGTTTAGTTTGTGAACAACAGAATCGGGCCATTATAAGTTAAAAGAGTTGGATAGTTACCTACACAACATTCGATTTTTAAAAACGGCACTATCGCACACATAAATAACGTAATATTGTAATGTCACACTATGGATGAAAAGTGAAATATATGCCCACATGTCATAATTATCAGGAGCGGAAAAGAGACAAGCATATTGTCTTGCTTCCATTGACGCCGATGCAACCGTGTTACCTATAACAGTTCATATCTCTTAGGGAGCGCGTATTACCTATTTACCTCTTTTTACATAATTATATAATATCGTCGACCGTAGGTTCAATTGAGGTAAGGGACAAAACACCCAATGTCCCTTACCTCAATTGAACCTACGGTCGACGATATCATTGGTTATTCATAGATGATACATCAGAAATATCCTACTAATATTATAAATGTGAAAGTTTGTGAAGGTGTTTCGATGTTTGTTACTCCATCACGCGTAAACCGTTGAACGGATTTGGATGAAATTTGGCACACAGATAGTTTATAACCAGGATTAACACATAGGATATTTTTTTTTTACTTTTTTTCCCGATATTTCCACGGGATCGAAACTAACGCGGGTGAAACCGCGGGGCGCTGCTAGTAAGAAATATTTTGATTCGTAGACTCCTGTCGGACCCGGAGGCTCTGGACCGCTACCTACTAGATGCAGGCTTCGAACAAGTATTTCACACGCAGCCTACACCCGTCCCACACAACTCCACCGCCTCCAGATTTGTATTCGACCGATCTATCACACCACCACCTGAAACAGGTAACTTTTAAATAAAAGTAACAATATTAGTTCATTTTAATTTTCAAAAAAATAATAAAAAACGTGTGCCTTCTGGGGACTCCCGTCAGAAAGGAAGTTCCTTACGCGATACTAGCCCGCGCGCACACTCATATATAATAGAAAGAGACAGAGAGAAAGTCGCATTGAGGGGGCCTAACGCTTTTTCCTTACGTGACGATTTCTACCAGTCAACTCCTACTCAAGCCGCGATAAGGAACTTCGTTGCAATAATATACTCTTACTACTAATCTACTTATGGCTGATTTTACCAAAGTCAGAAATATTTTAATCGTGGAATAAAATTTACGTCTGACAGTTCTAGTATGGAAATACTGTCAAAAATTCAAAATTTATTCTCAGGATAAGACTTATTCTAGGTATGAAAGTTTGGTGGAATGCGCCCTTAATAAAAATCTTAAATTTACTCATTCTCTGACAGACATAGCACAGTCTAAACCGCTGGGCTAGAAGCATGAAATTTTGCGCAAGTGTGTCTTATGTAACGAAAGTGAGCACTGCAGAAGGACTTTAGAAAATTCATCCAATAAAGGCGTTAAATAGGGGATTCAAGTTTGTATGGAACTTCATAATTTTTTTTCACATGGCTTGTTCATTATAGAAATACCCATACTTACAAAATTAAACGTTAAATTAGTTACCATATTTGTATATTTTTAACAATCAACAGATGCAGAGTCACCTGAAGTGGACAGATTCACAGTACAGCTCAAAAAGGACGAAAATGGTCTTGGAATCACCATTGCAGGTAATTCATTGATAATGATTTATAATTTACAATCTCAATAATCAAATTAGAACCATGGTTTTCTTGAAATGCGTATCCGTTCTGTACTTTTACCTTTTTAAAATACCTAGCAGATTTTTTGGTCTCCAAAATAAGCTAAACTAGATCTTCTTTGTCTAAAGAAATTTGCTTTTTCGGTTTCCCATCTTTCAAATGGGCTCACCATGTGCACGCTCAAACTGAAATGATTAAGTACTAGCGACCCGACCGTGCTTCGCACGATTTTTACGACTTGAGAAAACATCGATATTTCTTTATTGTGAAACATCGATATTTCTTTATTGTGATAAATTATGGTGAAAACCGCATCGAAATCCATTGCGTAGTTTAGAACATCGCGGTGACAAAGACAGGCAGTTACTAAAAGCTACTTTAATTATAACTAGCGACCCGCCCCGGCTTCGTACGGGTGCAATGCTGATACTAAGTATAGGTATTTCAAGAATGTTGTTAGCACGCGCCGCCGCAGCCGACCCCCGGCCGCGGCCGGTACCGCAGCAACCGCTATGTCCCTGCATTTTAAATGTGTAATATCTTCGAAAATATTCATTTAAATTACATACTGTAAAGGGCCATATTTATCTATATTAAATTCACAATGTATTTAAGGTACTTAATTGGATAAGGATTTATGCTGTATTGCTTAAAATCGCTTCTAAAATAAGCCATAATTTCTCATAAAAAGTAAAGGATAAAAAATAATTATTGTGGGTTATCCCTAAGAGATAGACATATACCATCGCGGAATTTTTTGTAGACCTTTTTAAGGTGTACAATACTGTAGTACATTATTTTGACCTATCTCGTAGGGTTCAGCCAGCGTTTGAAAAGTAAGCGCAAAAAAATGTGTTTATTTACGACATCACATTAGAAACCTCTAAAATTATCAATGTTTCTCTACTATACATGCATGCATGTATTATATGTATAAACCTTCCTCTTGAATCACTCTATCTATTAAAAAAAACCCCATCAAAATCCGTTGCGTAGTTTTAAAGATCTGAGCGTACATAGGGACAGAGAAAGCGACTTTGTTTTATACTATGTAGTGATTTTACATCGTTTCTTTTGTACAGGCTACGTATGTGAAAAAGAGGAGCTGTCCGGTATATTTGTGAAGTCGGTAACGCCGGGCAGTGCGGCGGCGGTGAGCGGCAAGGTGCGAGTCAACGACCGCATCGTCGCCGTGGACGGCGTGTCGCTCGCCGGCAAGTCCAATCAACGGGCCGTGGACGCGCTCAAGCAGAGCGGGAATATTGTTACACTGGAGTTGGAGAGGTCAATATTATAAAGTCTATTCAAACTTATGTTTTAAATTAATATTATTTCAAGTTAGGGCAAATTTTTCCAACGCCAGATAATTTTTGACAGTTTTTCCATACAAAGACGTCAATTTTATTCCAACAATAATAATTATTTGTCGATTGAATAATCAGCCCTTATTTTAATGGTAATTAAGTTGATTTCAGAGTGACTAGCACTATTGAAAAAGTTATAAAAATTTGTGCTTAAACTGAACTTTGAAGGATTTAAGTTATTTTTTTCCATAAACTCGTATTTGTTTAGTTTTTTGGCAAATAAATCGCGAATGCAGATTATAATACATAAACAAGGCTTTTTCCCATGGGAGTAGGCAGAAACTACAGAATGCCACCTGCTAAAATCCTTACATATTCCTTTTGCTTATTTTCTCGTAGGTTAACATGATTATAGTTGAAAATCTCATATTTCGGATAAACCTGCCTAATACGGTCAGTATGAAGTGTTGCGAAAATAGGCAATAACTGGTGCATCAAGGACTAAAAACTTTCCAACTTAAATTGTAGAGGTAAACGTGGTACTTATCATAAAATATATCAGTCATTCAAATAAAACAGTTAACGATAACTTCTTAGGGCTATTTAAGAAAATTAAGACATCATTATTCCATTGAGAGAAAGAAGGTCAATAAGCGCTTATCGCATCGCGACTTTTTAAAGTGTCCTGACTAACTCCTGGCCACTATCTAGGAGATGTGTGTATATTGCGCTCCATTTACATGATTTCTAAGTATTAGCATCACTCATTTGTGTTTGTAGATACCTCCGCGGGCCGAAGTTCGAGCAGCTGCAGCAGGCCATCGCGGCGGGCGAGTCCAGCGCCGCGGCCGCGCCGCCGCACAACCCCTTCCTGCACATGCACCGCCCCGACGCGCTCGCCTCGCCCGAACATGACATACCCATGGCGCAGCTGCACAACTCGTGAGTATTCAACGTCATAAGGACTTTAAGAGAGCCCTACCATCTAAGCGGATAAATGACTTAAGGCTGTGTATTCTAAACGTTGGCAACATTGTACATAGTTGTCAATTTTTTCTAATAATTCATGAATAGTACTAATTTAGATGATAGAATATCGCAAAACGGCGAAATATGACGTTGCCAACTTTCAGAATGCAGCCTTAAGGTCGAACTAGCTGCAAGCTTTGGACTGGAGCAGATCAACTAATTAATTAACATTTTGAAAGCTCCTATCGAAAAACTTGCAACATATTGAATAAGTAAGTGTGTTTGTTCCTACAGCATAACAGTGGACGCCCCTGTGGAGGAGGCAGTGAGCGCGTCCCCGCCGCCCGCGCCCGTGGCGGCGCGCGCGCAGCCGGCCTTCGAGATGCCGCGCAGCAACGAGCAGAAGGACGCCATCAAGAGGAAGTGGCAGGCTATACTCGGTGAGCAAGCACTTTTGTTTTTAAGCAGATTAGTTAATAATAATAATACCATCACCTCACTTGCTCAAGACGTGTTGGCGATTTCAGACTCGCTTTCTGTTAGGACAAAACGTTTGGATACAGTTGGGGGAACGGGAAAGCAAGTGAAGAAGATCATACATACCCTCCTAAATCCGTCGTAGTATATCTGAAAACCAATTCCCGTAATTAAAAACGTTTAAAATCTAGTCGCAATCTCATCTCGGCGACAATCAAATGTCAAAACTTGTCAAAAATGTAGCGGAATTAGAGGTATTTTTGACAGATTGAGATGAACTTTCTTAAAGTTACGAGACTTGCCCCTCTGACTTCATCTGTTTTTCTCTACAGGTGACGAAGTAGAAATTGTAGTAGGCGTGGTAGTCCGCGGCGGTGGAGGCCTGGGCATCTCACTGGAAGGCACTGTGGACGTAGAGGGAGGAAGGGAAGTGCGGCCACACCACTACGTGCGCTCTGTGCTGCCCGAGGGGCCTGTGGGCCGCGCGGGAGTGCACCGACCTGGAGATGAACTGCTAGGTAAGAACGCCGCAAAAATAATTGTGGCCGGCTTGGAATACGTCCAGAAAACTATGGACGTAAAAGTCGGGCTTAAGTGCCGTACAGGAGTGCACTCAAAGAGTTGCTATGCGGCAACTAAGTGTTGCCGCTGTAGTCCCACATCAGTTGTCTTACTGACTAAGACATATCTGATGTGGGACTAGTCTAGTGCAACTCAAATGCCAGACCAAATGTGCGTCGTTCATAATCAGCCTATAACGTTCCCACTGGTGGGACACAAGCCTCCTCTCGACAAGTGGGCCGTAATCCAAAACGCGGGTCCAGTGTGAGTTGGTAGATGTGACATGTCTTCGAATTAATGGTTCTCACGGTTCGGTAGACCTCACCTCACCTTTTGGAACTAAAGTATGATACTACTTAAATGTTCTAAAACTAAAGCAGTTCTTTGTCGTCCACAGAGGTGAACGGTCATCGCCTGCTGGGCATGAACCACCTGGAGGTGGTGTCGATACTGAAGGAGCTGTCCAGCGAGGTGTGCATGGTGTGCGCGCGCCCGCGGCCTGCGCCTCCCATCGACCTCGCGCCGCCTGCTGCCACGCTCGTCAAGGTAATATAATACCGCGCCTTCTTCTCATTTGGGTAGGCAGAAACTATAGAACGCCACGTGCCACGATCCAAACATACTCGTTTTGTATCGTTTACGTTATACACGCACGCCGCATGCTGGTTGCGAGTACTACTGACATAACATTTCTGAAGAACATTACTGATAAAGTCACTATAATTATGTTCGTTTTTTAAACCCAGATACTAATTTGACAGGTGTAATATCAACTTCTATACTAAAAAAAACTCAAACACAAAAGGCTTAAATGTCAGATTAGTATCTGGGATTCAAAAACGAACTTTGGGTCTATGGGGTCGCGTCCCGGCGTTTCCGCTCAATTTTGCCTTGTAAATAGTCTTCTTTCATTCATCCTCTCAACATGACCAAACCAACCAAGCATACTCTTTTCAACTGTTATCACTACAATCATCTTCATTCCTCAGTTTCTCATAGTTACGCCACATATGCTTCACAGAGAATAAAACAGTAGTTAATGAAACTGATAAATAACAGGGGTACACGAGTATTTTGATAGGTACCTAATTATGTGCAATTTCAAACACTGCTTTATTCAGACTCAAGCATTATAAATTTATAACCCTAAATAATAATATCGTGAATATGGGGCCCAAATAAAAAAATACACCGCAAGGGTTAGCTCCACAGCTGCCTCCACCACAGATAACACTAGAAAAAGTTATTTTTACACATCTTAGTGAAAGTGTTTTAGCTAGCTAAAATAGCTTCTCGTGTCTGTCTGTGTGACCGCTTAGCTTACAATAGCTTTTGATGCAGTTGCACTATTATTTCTGTAGCCTGATGCTAAAAGGGCCAAAGTCCGTTTTGGTGAAAATTTTGTTTGAATATGATTCTTTATTAAATATGTGCTAAAAGGGCTAAGTGTAACAATAATATTAATTTAAAAAATAACATTACTGTCGTTACTCTTAGGCCTATTTAGCACACATTTAATAAATTATCATATTCAAACAAAATTTTGGCAGTAAAATCATACTTCTCACAAAAACCAAAAACGGACTTTGGCCCTTTTAGCACCAGGCGACAGATTTAGACATCATTTCCTATGATATCATAAAAATCTCGTCGCCACATTAGCACTCCTGTGATGTTGGTATAGGGGCGGGTCGCTAGTGAAGGTGATAATGTAATAAATGGACTTTAATTAGTTGGGGAATTACTTACTTCACAGGCTTGACATGTGAAGTAATATCTTCTTAATATATATAAATTACGTGTCACGTTGTTTGTCCGCAATGGACTCCTAAACTACTGAACAGATTTTAATAAAAGTTTGCGCACTGTGTGCAGTTTCATCCAACTTGAAAGATAGGATAGTTTATATCTCAATTTATAATGGGTTTGACGCATTTGGTGAACATCTCAACTTGTACACAATGCTCAAATGGTGAACTTAGCAGCTGGTGCACTTCTCATATGGTACACTTCGCAAAATCAATAATTAATTAATTTATAATAAATCGTGATAAAACAAAAATGATGTCTAAACCAAGGTCGGTGCGACTTACCAGGCCGATTGATGCTCTTTTGATACGGCTGAGCTGCGATTATAATAACAAAATATCATTAATCAATGCTAAATTCTTGTTAGGTAATAATATTTATGTAAAGTAAAAACTATCTAATCATGATGAATTGTGGAAAATCACCCGTTGAATGACAATTTAATTCGCAAAACGAGTACATTGATATTGAATGAAAGATACCATGCGAAATACTTGATTGATGTCCTGATATATATTTTATAAGTTTCAAAGTCAAGTATGTAGATCATTATTTATCCAGTGAAGTCTTTAGTTAATAATGCGTACAAATAGGCGACATCATCAATCATATTGTAATCACACATTTGTCTAAAAATAGCGTTTGCGAATGTCAATAAAAATGTCAGTCCAGTGTACCTATGACAGTGTGCTCTGCTATCAACTTTGTAGACCAGCTTAACCAACACGGCATGACACATTCCTAACCAGTTCCTGTGTGGCTTTCCTAAAAATATAAATGAACTCTGTTATATAAAGAATGCGCCTCTTGTTGTGAATCTCAAATAATTCCTATTAATGACTAGCTTTTGCCCGCGACTTCGTCCGCGTGGGTTTCGTACTTTCCTCAAATAAATTTAACACCCTCTCCACCTCCCCCTGAAAGGTATTTCGAAAATTATTGATTACGATCTTTATACTTACTTTATTTAAAGAAATAAGTATTCGGGCCAATATTTTAGTTAAACTACCTAAGATGTTTCAAATAAACTATCCTCCCTTTTCAACACGACAGGGCTTGTTTTTGCATTTGGTACGTTTCCATTTTTATGATATAAAGATTATTTATAAGTACCTACACATTTTTGTGTTAATGGAAGTTGGAGTTTATACTCCTTAAACTTTATTACCCTTTTCTACCCCGGTAGGAGTAGAATAAGTAAAACCCTAAAACTCATACTTTTTTATTTTAAGTAAGTAAGTAGTAAACCCCTAAAAGTGACAATCTTTATTATTTACTGAGGCAAATGTTGAAAAGTTTCAAGTTTCTTAACAACCAAAGGAATAAGACCACATTTTCACCATCACAGTTTTTATCCCCAAAGGGGCGAAATATTGAAAACATGTATGGGACGTTTCCATATCTTGACTCAAAGATTATTTATACCAATTTCCCATTGAATCAAGCCACGCAATAAAATACTCCTCTGTGATATGGACTACCCCCGTTCACCCCGTTAGGGTTAGATTTTCGAAAAACCCAGTCACACTTTTTTATTTATTTTGGTCTTAAGTATACATACTGAGTTCCGAGTTTATATTATTGGACCGCGCGATAAAATTCTTCCATACAAACTGACACCCTCAATCTCCCTTTAGAGCAGAAAAACATAAAATGACAAACTATAATTTACTTAGATAAGTATTTGTGCCAAGTTTGAAGCTTAAATTTATCCATACCGTTTTTTTTTTGGAGTAAATCAAGCTACGCACTATACCGGCCTTAAAAATCGTATTACCACTTTTTTACCCGTCAGGGATCTACTTTCGAAAGACCCATTTCTTATTACTTAGACAAATATCCCTTCCAAGTTTCAAGTTTATTAACCAAATGAATAAGATTTTTCGTATAAAGTTTTTCCCCACTTTTCACCCCACACAGGAGGAATTTTGAAAAAATGTTTGGGATGTGTTCATAACTTGACTCAAAGATTATTTCCAACAATTTTCGAGTTAATCAAGCAACGCAGTAAAATGGAAAATTAACTACTCCTTTTCACCCCGTCAGAGGTAGATTTTCGCAAAACCCTGATACTATTATTCTTTACTTTTGGTCTTAAGTATAAATACTGAGTTTCGACTTAATCGGACCGCACGTTAAAATTCTTCCATACAAATGTTGACACCCCCTAATCACCCTTTAGGGGGTAGTTTAGAAAAGGAAAAAATGCCAAAATTCATAATTTACTTAGATAAGTATTCATGCCAAGTTTCAAGTATATTAACCAAATGAATAAGATTTTTCATATAAGCTGTATCCCCACTTTTCACCCCCACAGGGGTGGAATTTTGAAAAATCGTTTGGAATGTGTTCATTACTTGACTCACAGATTATTTATACCAATTTTCGAGTTAATTAAGCCAGGCAGTAAAACTTGCGCTGTAAAATTAACTACCCCTTCTCTCCCTATTAGGGATAAATTTTCGAAAAACCCTGATACACGTAATTCTTTATTTTTGGTATTAAGTATAAATACTGAGTTTTGAGTTAATCGGACAGCGCGTTAAAATTCTTCCACACTTATTTTGACACCCCCCAATCCCCTGTTAGGGGGTAGTTTAGAAAAACAACAAATGCCAAACTTTATGATTTACTTAGATAAGTATTCGTGCCAAGTTTCAAGTTTATTAACCCAAGGAATAAGATTTTTCATATAAGCTGTATCCCCACTTTTCACCCCCACAGGGGTGGAATTTTGAAAAATCGTTTGGAATGTGTTCATTACTTGACTCACAGATTATTTATACCAATTTTTGAGTTAATTAAGCCAGGCAGTAAAATTTACCCTGTAAAATTACCTACCCCTTTTCTCCCCGTTAGGGGTAGATTTTCGAAAAACCCTGATACACGTAATTCTTTATTTTTGGTATTAAGTATAAATACTGAGTTTTGAGTTAATCGGACCGTGCATTAAAATTCTTCCATACAAATTTTGACACCCCCTCATCCCCCTTTAGAAGGTAGTTTAGAAAAAAAAAAAAAACGATTTTCATAATTTACTTAGATATGTATTCGTGCCAAGTTTCAAGTTTATTAACTCAAGGAATAAAATTTTCCATACAAACTTTCATCCCCCATTTAACTCCCTTAGGGGTTGAATTTCGAAAATTCCTTCCTTATTCCTCGTCTACATTATAAAAGGAACCTCTGTGCAAAATTTCAGCTTTCTAGGTCCAGGGGTTTGGGCTGGGCGTTGATGAGTCAGTCAATCAGTCAGTCAGTCAGTCAGTCAGTCAGTCAGTCAGTCAGTCAGGACTTGTCTTTTTATATATATAGATAACTTTATTTAAAACTTATCATCAATAGGAATTATTTTGCTTTATAAATAATTTAAAAACAAACGTGTCGCAGGCGAAGTCGGATGGAAGCCTGGCCGGCGCAGGCGCAGAGGAGGGTGGGTCTCTATCTGCGGGCGGCAAAGTACGTTCGCGCAGTCTAGAGCCGCTAACAGGCCTTGCTATGTGGTCATCTGAACCACAAATTATAGGTAAGTTGTATGAATCTAAATAGAAGTTAGCATACTGGAGAATCTGCTAATGATCTAGTGAACAGCTAAATGCTTCTTTGAAGAAAAGAAAACATTAAATGGTTTTGTTTTCTTCAATAAAGAAGAACAAGAAGAAGTTCGCTTTTTTACTGCAATTTGCACACCATGAGACACCGTCACGAAACGCGTTACTTTTCGATACACTTCTGATCTGCTCCCAATATTTACAGCGAAACGTAGTCGTAGTATGCTTACCATGTAAAGAGTGAAAGGAGTTTTACCGAACACATGTCCAGTTATTTCACA
Source organism: Globia sparganii (assembly GCA_949316385.1). Lineage (NCBI taxonomy): Eukaryota > Metazoa > Arthropoda > Insecta > Lepidoptera > Noctuidae > Globia > Globia sparganii. Next base: position 12,815,846 of record OX438653.1, on the reverse strand, counting down.
CAATAAACGGTTGATTTGTATTGTTTAGAATTAGTAAAAGGTGAACGAGGTCTCGGTTTCTCGATCCTGGACTACCAAGACCCGCTGCGTCCATCTCATACGCTGGTGGTGATCCGCTCGTTGGTGCCGGGCGGCGTGGCGCAGCAAGATGGCCGCCTCATACCAGGCGACCGACTGCTGTTTGTCAATGATCAGGTTAGTGAGACAAATTTATTAAGACTATGCCAACCGCACAGTGGCGCCCTCATCGTTGTTTGGTTATTTCATCCAATTTAGAATGAAAATGCAGAAAATAAGCACGTAAAGTTGTGCTTCACATGATTATACGTTAATATTATTAGAAGCGGTAGTTTTATATTGTTTAGTTTTATCATAATCCTTAAAACGGAATATAGTGGCCACTGTTATCCGTTTTAAGGATGATAATAGGAAGGAAGGAATAACATGTACCGTGGAATAATCCTTAAACTAGTATTATAGATGCGAAATTAACTCTGTCAACGGCTGAACGTAGGAAGAAATTGGCACATTGGTAGACCATGACCTGGGTTAGAATATAGAATTTTTGTTTTTATTAACGTACTTAACGTAATAACGGGGTACGTTCCCGTGACACAATTTCCGACGTTCACGTGAGTGAAGCCCTCTGAAAAGGCTAGAGAATAAAATTCACCGCTTAAACAACCTTAACATAGTTCGGAGTTTTGAGCCATTCGCAGAAAGGTCTGTCATAGTAACTGGTTTTAATTTAAACTCTGGCAACAAACTGCTGTTGTATAACTTGTATTCCGTATTCATACTAGGCCTTTGCTGTGTACAGTTTGTGGTTGTTATAATGTGCGTCTTATTTGTGCAGAATAATCCATTTTTCTTTGTTTCTTTGTAGAACCTGGAAGACGCGAGCCTAGAACAAGCAGTAGCAGCTCTAAAAGGCGCCCCTCGTGGTGTAGTACGCATCGGTGTGGCCAAGCCACTGCCTCTCGCAGACGCACCGCCGCCACTACCGCACACCGCGCCTCCTAGCCAGCCTTAGACATAGACACACCATATGAGGAAGCGCAGAAGTCATCCCAAAAGAGGCGGTAAGGAACTTTCATATAAATGAGAGTGCTACAAAGATCTTTTGGCGCTCGAATAACGTTGACAGGGGGCGCTGTTGGTAAACATTTGTGCAATATTTTTATGAAATGTCATTTGAAGTATATCTAACAAGATGGCGGCGTTAGTTCCGGTTTCGGTCACGCACCAAAATAACATTGTAGCTTTGTAAGTAGTAATTACAGTTGTAGCCTCCTGAAGCACTGCAGAGGTTGTTCATTTGCTAGTGTGTCAAACTGCGTGTTCTCTATCGCCTATGACGTGTGTGGTCTTACCGGCTTTTATGAGGTTGAACTTCTGCGCATATTTGTTTTTTTGTTGTGCCCAAGGTACTGTTCGTTAAAAACCTATATTCATCCAGACTTCGTTAGGGAGAGATTTAATTGCCAATTTACAGTAACCCGCCTATAGCTATTTTATTTAATAAGTGAATGTTACTTTTATAGTCGAGTCAACAACTCGGTGCTGTAATGCACCACGTAATCATAAAACAAATGAAAGAAGCATGCGTTTCAGTTTTCAACGATTAGTACAAAGAAGATTACTGTCGGTTTACGTCTGGCCGCGAAGCTGTTAAGCGGAAAGGAGAGCTCTATGTCCACTATCTCGCTCCAAATTTTTTGTTTGCATTGCGTGAATTCTCATGCAGCGAATGATTTTTGTTTAAAGTGTTATCGAAACAGTTTGAATTAATTGAACTCAGTCCATCTCTCCCTAACGATAAGATAACTAGTACTCGTAGTATTATATTTTACTGCGATACAATATTAAGTTTTAGTGTCTAAACACACTGTGCCGAAGTTACGCGACCGAAGTTCGGCGGCTGATTTTACGTTCCGACGTATTCGGCTGATATGACACACCATAAGTGCCGAACTTACGCGGCAGAAATTCAGTTCCGCAACTCCCCGCTGCTCCCCGTCCCCGGATCTTCGTCGGCAATCGAACCGAACTTCGGTCGCGTATAATGTGTGCTCACAGAATAAGTTGCCGCTGAACTTACGCCCGACCGAAGTTAGGCTGTACGCTAAGACGCGACGTAATTTCGGCATAGTGTGTCGTCAGTAATTCAAATAGCATTGCAGGCGTAATTGTGCTGAACTTCAGTCGCGTAACTTCGGCATAGTGTGTTTAGACACTTACTCTTGACGTGCTAAAATGTATCTTTTTGACTAGTATTCTCTTTATTAAGAATATAAAAAATATTGATGATAAACAAAGTTTTAAAAAGTAGGTAACGACTAGTTAAAAAAAATAAAAAAATGGAGTCATCTATTAATGTATTAGTACTTTAATCATTATTCACGTTTCTTTCTTCGAAACCTTTTGACCGATTTTAATACACATAAGTTAACGTATAAATATGCATTCGGAAAAATAAAATACTATTATAATTTTTGTAAGCTAGTTCCGTCATAAAGAAAAAAAAAAGAAAGAAAGAGCTTTGAAGGTCCGTGGCATACCTACCAGTCCGTGAAATAATCACTGTAAATGTTTAAAATAATTAAATATCTATGCAACAAGATGTACGCAAGTTCAAAAAATATGGATATCACGTGATCAACTTTGAACGTTAATATCTCGGAAACGTGAAGCTTTACGGGGCTTGATTCTGTTATGTTTTCTGTTTGCATTGCTTTCAGCTATGGATTTATATAGGATTTGTGTATGCTTGGCCGCCATTTTGAAAAAAAAACAAAATGGTGGACAGGTACATATGCCAGGCTCCCTACAAAATATTCAATCCCCTTTCTTATACAAAGTGTAACATAATTAACGCAAAACTCATACACCCCAATTAGAGTACCTATGGAGTTAAAAGCTTAATACAATGAACAAAACTTATTTTTAAAGCTTGCTATTTTATTAAGAAAATCGTGTTGACACAAGTGTTACTTTATGCATTTAAAATTGAGTCTTATGCATTGAAATAAGGTTTAATTTTATTTGGCTTAATCGGCGGTTAGTATGAAAAAATACATAATTTTTGAAAAAATACCTACATTTAAAGTTACTGAAATCGATTCAGTAGTCAATATGAACAAACTACTTTTAGGACTTGCGTTTATTCTGTTACACCTTGTATATTTGTAATAGCGGCCAAAAGGTTGTACTTTGTTCGTTTAATTTTTATGCATTCCATTATTTCCATTACGGTAAAAATCATGACTATAATGTAATTGTGACAATATTTTATGATAATGGACTTGTACTTAACGTTACGGTGTGTTTCCTTTACTAAGTGAGCAGAAAAAAATGTTATAAGCTAAGAGTAACATTGGCAACTCGATGCGACGACACAAAATGTATTTAGTTTTCGCACTGGGAAGAAACTTCGTGCTTAAAGGTCTCAGTTCAAATTCAAACAACCTTAAAACTTATAGGTATGTTACATAATTCGTTTAATATTAGATTGTTCTCAACAGTACGCGTCTTGTTTCGTTGCGTCGCGCTGCTAATGTTCTGTAATGCTAAATACTGCGTAGCTCGCTGTTTATCAAAAAAGCTTGCAAATAGACTTTTGTACTTAATTATTACTATTGAATTGAGTAACCTGAATTATCTTGAAAGAAATACTCGTAAAATGTGATTCAAATTATTCATTTATAGGACACATATCAATACAATTAGATAAAATGAATCTAAACTTTCTGTGATGCATTCCGAAATACTTTATGGTCCAGGGGCCGTATTACGAAGTATTAATGCCATCATGATTCCAGTGCGAAAAAAGGATAGTGCTATCGATCATGTATAGCTCCGTCTGTCTTACACTGGAATTATAATGGCATTACACGTCATAACACGGCACCAGTCCAAACAAAAGGCTTTGTCAATTTGTTAAGAAAGAAATATAGGAAAATGTTGTCAAATCGACAATTATTATAAATTATTATAAATATATTGAATTTAAGAAATTTTATTGAAAGTATTGTAACATAACTTTATCATTTCAAAGTATTACAAAATATTTACCTTAATTATTTGTATTTAATAGTTCTTGTTACCTTGTTATTTCCTTTACACATTTATTGTCCATTCCAATTTTATTGAAATATGTGTACTTAATTTAGGAATAAAATAAAACCAAATTACAGGATTTTGTGTTTTATTAAAACCACCGTTAGATTTTATAAAATATATTTTTTGTAACAAAAATATAACTTATTTACACTTTTGCGTAAAGTACTATCAATCACATTGATTCCGATGCACTAGCCCCTAGTTGAGCAATAACAAATTAAGTTAACAATAATTATTACGTTGTCCCTCGCCCTAAATACTAAACTTATGTTTTACTCTTTATAAAAGTCTTCTATGATGTCTTTGTACTTTTCATAGACTACATTCCTTTTGATTTTCAACGTTGGTCCTGTAAGCAAATAATGAAATTAAGAAAAGGTAATAGTAACACAGTACTGTGCTCCAAAACAAAGATAGCTGACGTAGCTGAAAAGGCTGCCCAACTTAAATGATGCCGCATGAGTAACTGTGGGCCCAAATAGTAAGGAACTGGTGCCCTGAGACTGTAGTCGCGGCAGAAGATGGCGAGACGTGCAAAATAGGTTCCGTCACTGGAAGGAGGACGCGCGGACTCACAAAAGATGGAAGGATTAGAGGGAGGTATTTGCCCAGGACTCCAGAAGTGGGACAGCGTAGTCTAATAAAATAAAATAGTTGCCCAAGGTTGTTTCAACACAACAGATGCTTGTGAGTGGGTCTTATTTTACTTGCTAAATTTAGTCTAGCTTGGTTTCACCAAAGAAGTCAGAAAGTTTTTGGTTCTAGCTGTTACACATTGTGATACAAGTTGTGTTTGAGGTTTTAGATAACGAAAATCTACGCACCTAATTCTCCAGAATGTACTGAGAAGTCTGTAGGAAGGATCGCGAATTTCTGGATTTTCTGCGCATTGGAAATGGCGTGTTTGTTGGCGCGGGTTATACCTGCTTCAATAGCTTTGTAGACCTGCAAATAAAGAGTAATTTATTTGTAACCGCTTCTGTTTAAATACGGAAGTTTTCTTAAAAGATCTTTTATGGAACTTTATCTGTTGTCAGACTTACTGCAGGATCCTTGGTGCTGACAATTTCGCTGATCTTGGTAGCAGAGCTTCCGAGGCTGGCCACCCATTTTCTCGTTTCGTTGTCCAGATCGTCGAGCGCTTCAGTAGTCTCAGAGTTCACTTTAGCCTGAAAAATAATGAGAAAACTAGATTTAGATGCCCACCGTGGCAAAATATATAAAGTGAAGTTATTCGATCGGAATCCGATGATACGAAATCGTAGTCCCAAACCCCAAACAGAGGGTATTCTTGAGAATTTCTCTAAAATACACGTAGAATTTAGGTTTTTCGGTCGCAAGTACAGTCATTTTAGTGTGTATTCGTTCTTTATCACTATTGAAATCAACAGCGTGACAGTAAATCCAGGATTTACGTAATACCTATCCTTGGTTCCGTAGTAGAACGACAAAGTCTGATCTCTTTTATGGAACAGTGTGGTATAATTTTAATCACCTTAAGTGTAAGAAGTACAGCGAGGAACTTGCGTCGGTCGCCGATGAGCACAGCATAGCCGATTTGCAGTAACTCTGCCTGTACCGCCTGCTCGATCAACACCGGAGCCACGTTCTCACCGCCCGCAGTGATTATCAGCTCCTGAGGAATAAATCAATTAGGCACATTATTTCAATATTCAAAGAATCGAAACGACGGATTCAAAAAAATAAAAATAATATCAGCTTCAAAAGTGAGTATACCACTTGGTAGTCTCAATCTACTGACCTTTAAGAGAAAGTAACCTTTAAGAGACTAACTAATTTGTCAAATTCAAGCCCTCTTCTTCTCTCTTACTTTGCTCATGTCTTGAAACCTACCACCTAAGTTCACATTGTGGAATGAAATAAATAAATTCAGTATTGAGATAGGTACGCACGGCTACATATCGAGCTATACATAACCAGTATAAGCTGACTTTTGATTGTACGAAAAACCTATACAATGCGAGGTCAGCTAAAACTGGAAATGTATAGCTTGATGTGTAGCCGTGTGTACTTGAGCCGAATGCCCCCAAACAATATTCGTAACAACGGTTATACAATTCAAAATTTTGTACCTAATCAGAGGTAATCGCAATTTTACCCTATTGCCGACTTCATGAATCATTCTCAACTCTAGGAGGAAAACAGAATCAATGCAGAATTCAAGTAGTACCTACAAAAGGTTTTCTTATAATATTATATGCCCGCAGTAAATGCTCATTTTAAACCAGTTCCATAAAAAGAGTATGTATAGAAAAATTTACCTTTATTCTTCCAGTAATATACAGAAGGCCGTTGCTGTCGACTCTGCCGATGTCACCCGAGTGTAACCAGCCCTCGTCGTCAATAGCTTCCTTTGATTTAGCGTCGTCATTGAGATAACCCATGAATACGTGGCGCCCGCGCATCATAATCTCTCCTGGCCCGTTGGGACTGGTTGAACCTCCAAACATAGTTTCTGTGCCATCTAGAAGTGCACCGGCTGAGTCCAAGGAAAATCTGTGGAAGTGAAGGAAGAATGTCATCTTAAAGTGCTTTAATAAAAAATTGGGACATTAAAGGATAAAATATGACACATAAGAGTTACCTACATTAGGAAAGTATTTGTGCATTTGGTTCAGGAAATCGTTTAATCATTTTGGTTAATCTTCATGATTAACTAAAAGGATTATTTGCCATTTGGCGTATTACATGACTCATATGTTAAGGGAAAATATTTATCGCATGGCACAGTTACAATTATTCATCCTATTTATTACAAAAAACACGGTCTATCATGGTTATCAAAAGATACCAAGACTTGACAATACCTACTTGATGAAATTTCTTTGGAATCGAATCACATAATTGACAAATCTCAATGACGTCAATATTTTTTCCTGTTCAAATTATTGTTGGCTCTGTTTTATCGCTTTTTAATCTTACACCATCACTTGTTACATCGGCACTAAACATTATCTCAATGGTGACAAAGAAAAACCTTTACCCTAGCGCGGTGATTAATGCAAAACAGCAGTAGGTACCTATACAGGTTGTACAAATCTAGTGAAGAACAGATGGCGGAAAGCATAATTATTACCTATTTGTAGTTTGGCATCGTAAAGGGTCTTTTTATACCCGTTTTGGGATCGCATTCTTCACAGTTCCATGTTTAAGCAGAAGTATGGGCTAAGCATAACATGGTTCCTCCGTTATTGTTACCACTCACTTGGGGTATATGCTGATCGTGTGAGCTCCAGAAGCTTCACTCATTCCGAAAGCGTCAACGATGGGCAAATCGAGGGACAAGAAGAACTTCTTTATGTCAGGTGACAGTGGCGCCGCTGCCGTCACGAACGTCTTGCAGTGGTCCAGCCCCAGGGAACTATGCACCTTGTTGAAAACCATCGACTTCGCACACTTGTAGCCGAACGTTGAGCCGTCAATCCTGCAGATATGACGAAAATTAGAGATATTAATAAGTCCAAAGAGGCTGATTTATACTAAGTAAAGTAATTGCATGTAAACGCAAATAAGTCGAAGCAATCATAAAAATTGTAGCGTCTAAAGTCTAAACATTGTTCAGATGGTGCAACTTTTAATTTTGCTTCCAATTGTATTTATCGTGCAAATAATTTGATTCGTGTTAATGGGCCTTTTAACAATACCTGTGTGTATGAAGTGCATGTAAAAAAAAATGAACGTCGAAATTAACAACTAAAATCAAACGCTTTTCTACATCTTAGATGTGACTATGGATGGGAATTATGGTACAGAATGAAAAATAAACACGTAAGTAGATGTGAAATGTAGGTATTGCTGTAAAATAAGTTCAGGTTAGGTTCAGGTAGGTACTACAAGAAGACTAGTTGTGTGCTCACGTGGAGGTCATAGGAATTATTGTTCATAGTACTAAGGTAGAGGTACCTTTTATAATGAATGGCGGCTTAGGAGCTCGAGTCACCTTTGCTGCAGAAAATTAATATGTAAGCAGCTAATTGGCTATTTGCGTGTATTGTACCTAGTCTGCGCTATATTTACTTTAATAAGTAGGTAGCTGGGTGTAATACGAACCATATGTTTATCATTGATTGAACATTTACTTTGTTTTGTTCGCAAACAATGCCAAGTAAGTACATTATTACCTACGTACTTATAAGGCGCTGCGCAAAACGTGGACACTTTTGTGTCTTGTGTCGAATACAAGCTACCAATGAATATTTGATTTCTATATATCCAGTATGAAATGAGCCATTCCCTGCGCGTTTAAACTTCGGTTTCCTGTGATGGTGTACCGTGTCGGTAAGAAAAAGTGTCTACGTTCGCGTAGCCCCTACGAGTGTTGTTCACGGTCGGTCTGTTGGTAAACAATGAATAAACTGAAATGACTTACTTAGGTACTGTGTTCTTTAATTAAATTAAATTAATATGCAATAAACATGCATTGTTTAGGTAACAAAGTTAATAACATCGTCGGAGTTTACTTTTCTGAAACCGCAACTTTATATGGAAAATACTGTTAATTTTGTTTATGTGGGGGCATAAGACAAAACCAACTGCGAAATGATCATACCTAATTATAAAATAAATCTAACTACTTACATACAAACGAGTATTTAAAAAAAATCTTATGAAATATGTAGGTACCCATGCTAATAAAATAAAATACTCAAGCTCATTTCATTCTAGTAATTAGGTGCTAAATAAGTACATTGGGATGCATGCTTCAAACGCTACGGGGTTCATTGACCTTACATACCAAAACTTGATCAGTTCAGGAAAGGTGAAGTCTATTGGCAGACTGTACATGCTGCTCGATAGCGCACTGATTGAAAAACATTGGCATTAATATGGCTATTTTGTCCAGCATCAATATTTTAAGGTACGTCTTCTGTCCCCCTGGATACGTACCGAAAGTCACCTAATGGCCCCGATTCTGTTGTTCACAAACTAAACTAAATTTAAGTTCAGTGCATTCGATGTTACACTTTTCTAAGTCACGTAATACACTCATCTGTTTCTTTCTATTTCAATATAAAAAGGACAGAAGATAAAAATAAATTTTTATTTATACCATTTTAGTTAAAACGGTTATCTAAACGTTTTCACAGTCCAAAGGTAACGTCCAGATACCTTTTTTAATGTATTTTTCCTCATTACCTACTCGTTAAACATGGCGTAATATACCTACCTTATCGTAGTAGGTACTTAGGTAATAATTATTGTTATCAGTGCAAGATTGCTGCGCTGAGTCACCTGTTACGTTGGGTGCGGAAGTCTGTTCACTAAGGTCAGCATTGTAAGATTTATGTAGAAAATCTGAAGCCTAGGGGACAAATTCTTTAAAGCATAAATACTATAGAAACTTCTTCTGACTTTTTGGATGCAAAGACAGCTTAGCCTGCGTTTACGCAATATGCAATGATGCAACATTACATCAAAAAGTTTTTCGCCCCACAATGCCAATGCACGCACTGCTGTAATCCACTGTTCCAGGCATAAAACGTTTTCGATGTGTTAAAAGTCACTATAATACAGAGTGGCAGACATCGACGCGCAAACTGGAAACCATGAATTCACACATGACCCCCATAAATTTTTCGTCGTGTATCAAAACTGTGTCAATACTTACGCGGTGAAAATGTATGGAAATTATTTTTTTTATTTAATTAACCGACGATAAATTTCAACGCGGGGGTGTCCAGAATCATGTTATTGAATCCATGGTAACAGGTTGCGCGTCAATGTCCCCTGCCGCCCTGTAGGTATATAGGTAAAAGCAGAAAGCTATGGGACCTAATCTCCATTCGCGACTTAATTGCCAAAAATGTAAACAAATAAGTAGGTACTTATGAGCTTATGGAAAAATAACTTTAAATCCTACACGATAAAGTTCAGTTTACGCTACAAATTCAAACATTTTTCTAACTTTTCAATAGTGCTAGTCACTCTGATATCAACTTAATTGTCATTAAAATAAAGTTAAAGTTTAACTTGAAATAATATTAATTTGAAACATAAGTTTAAATAAACTTTAACTACTGTTAGTAGTCGAGTTGTTTGCGAAGGACTTTGTCCTGGAAAGTACAACCACTATTCCTTTTTCTATCGCAAAGCTGCGTTGCTATAAGTCTGGTTGTCTTACCCGTTGATCCTGGCAAGATGGTACTTAAGACCTTTGTCCTTCGCACACATAGCAATTTGCTTCTTGAAGTACCCGCTGGATGCGCCCACCGCCATGATCTTCTCGTACATCTTCTCCCATACACGAGGGACGCCCAAGAACCTGATGGAATAATTATTTAGTAGGCTTAGAAACATGACTATGACTCATGTATGGAAATAAGATAACGCTTAGGTTCACTAAATCTTCATAAAACACAAAAAAAAAAATACAAGGGATGATGGTTGAAAACCTTTTTGGTTGCAGACAGTTAAATCTATGGATCTGTATCAGGTAGGTATACTAACATAGCAAAAAGATGGCTATTGGATAATTAGATTACACTATCTTATGTCTTGATTAGTCGAATTAATAGACATTTAACAGACAGACTTAGCTGTGATTTATCAGTTTCTATTATTTTTTATGGATTTTAAAATCTATTAGGGAAACATATACTTATTATAATATCTCATAGATAATGATGACCTACGTTACACTAATTACTTACACATTTTACACATACCTAGTTACCTAACTACCTAGATAAGCAGGTGAGTCATTTGTAGCAGAAACATTGAATGAACTCAAATAGATAGGTAGCCAATCAATTAACCTAATTATTTCACGTAAAAACATATATAATATGCCTATGTAGGTACCTACAATCGGACGTTCACATGGCACATCGACCCTAAGAAAGAGCCCAACTTTTTTATGTGTCGTATTTAGGTACCTACCTACTTAAGGCTTCCGCAGACTGCCGCGACACCACAGCTTGACGTGACTCTAGTAGAACAATTTCCATGAAGTTTTAATTGGAATTGTTCTACTAGAGTCACATCGCGCCTGTCTGAGGGAAGCCTTTATATAGGGTGTAAAAAGACTCATCACATGGCCCGCATAGTGAACCTTATGCTTCAGAAATAAAGTTGAAAATCTATTAAAGGAATTTGACAGATTATAGTAGTTTGATGTGCTGGCGTGTGTATATAAAACAGAAACATTGAGGAAAGTTATTGCTGGGAAACGACTTTTATTTTTGGTGTGAAAACATATTGTTCACATCGTCAAAACATTGTGCTTATGGATGCATACAACGGTACTGGAGTTGACATTTAAAACTTGATCTCGTGAAAAATGTTAATAAAAGTTAGAACTTTCAATATCTCAGTAACCAGAAGGTTCCCACGTATGGTTCAATGTCGGAGAGAAAAAGTGACTCTTGGCTACGATAAGCGTCTCTATTTACACCCGATATTTAAGAGTGAGAACACCTTAAATATTCGCTGCACGTTACCTCGTAGGTCGTACTTCCTTCAGCGTCTCCACTAGACTGCCTTTGAGCGCGTCAGGTTGTGCGAAGAACACGGGAATCGCGTTTGATAGAGTCGTGTAGATGTCTACCACCTGAGAAAGAACATGAATATTGACATCGTAATCATAAACTTAACTTGGGAACAAAGTCAGCAATTTCGTGAAATTTGTTTCAATATTGATCTATAACATTTTGCGAACGATATTAGCTGCGATCTCAATAACCTAGTCGCATTTTGTCCCTAAATCACTTACTGAAACCATGTTTATCACAAATATTTTATGATAGGTCAATAGGATGCACTGAAATATATAATTTGTACTACGACATTATGTAAATTAATTCATACTGTGATAACTTTTATAGTCGACTTTATTGACTTGTATAATAGATAAGCAACCATTAAATGTTTTGTTCGATTAGCGATTCTCCTCAATTCTCCTCGATTAGCGAAAAATAACATGCCGACGTGTATGTGCGTGATGTGTGTGTGTGTGTCCCATCGAGGCAAGAAGAATACGTCGTAAATAGGTAGTGTGGACCTTAGACCGTGGTAGATAGCTGACTAAAAGAACTGTAGCATCCAGTGCATCATAATGCTAGGGCTATTTTTTTTTCTAGTTTCTCATACCTGTGCAGCAACGTGACTGAGTGGCAGGAAGGAGATGATGCGGTCGTACGTCGGCTGCAGGTCAGCCACTCGCTCACCGATGGAGAAGGCGTCCCATGTCAGGTTGTCGTGGGACAACATCACAGCCTTCGGGGGACCCACTGTCCCTGACTTTCGGAGAAATAGGAATCATTAGCAAAAATATAACAAATATAAATGAAATTAGTTGCTAGGTATGTCCGGCATAGGAGACGAAACGGTGATTAGGTACTTTTCTCTACGTTTCAGTTTCCTCCAGACCTAATAAGGGCCATGTTTATGTTTGCGGTTTTAAACTTATATCTATGCCTTTGAGGGTAATTTTGAAATAACATGGAGAAACCAGGGTTTATTATATCATTGAACTGTTCATCATAACATCATCTGTTTAATACCTACATTCTGCTTACTGAAAGTAGGGTGATATGGAGCTGATCGATACACCAGCTGGTCAAAATGAAGAACTTACGGTGTACACTAATGTGCAGCATTCGTTGACAGCAATAGTCTTAAGGACACTGTCGAGCTGCGTGTTGGGCTCCTTAGCTCCTATTTCCATAACCTGTTCCCACTGAAAACAAAGAAGTTTGGTCCAAATTAATACGTAGAAACATAATGTGTGAAGAATATTTAAGTGACGAAAAAACTGCGATATCATGACTCGTGTAATCTTAGAGCTTTTAAACACTTAGCTCTACGAATTTTCTTCCTGCCTACATGTTAAGCTGTTTTTTTATGAACACTACTTACACTATAAACTCCGGGTACTGAGGTGTCGACGTTGCCCTCCCACTGTATGAGGGCCTTCAGTTGCGGCAGCTTGTGCCTGATTGAAAGGATCTTATCCAGCTGCTTCTTGTCTTGCACGGCGCAGATGTTGGCGCGAGATGAGAGCAGGCAGTGGTAGCAGGCATCCGCAGAGTTCGTAGTGTAGATACCGGCCGCGTAACCACTGGGGAATTACATTTGAATGTTGTAGAATTTCTCATCACATTCGTCATGTGGGGTCATCTCCGCTTTGTAGCTACAAACAGGCTCTAATAATCAGCCATTTCTCTTTCAATAGTTGTTATAATAATAAGGACCATCAGTAAATGGTCAAGTAAAATTTTAGTTTTTGGGTATGATTTTTTTTTTTTATTATGCATAGGTTAGGTATATAATTTTCTTCCCAACTGTCATAGAAATAAAAACCCGAGACAAACATTATTCATTATTTTTCGTATCTCTAACAATATAAGTACATATTTTATAATTATTATCATTCTAAGACCGAGACTATGACGCAATTGGCCTTCAGTAATAAATAAATGATTTAATATTATAAAATAATAAATAAATAAGCTGACATACTGATTCTTTATCTTAAGCTTGTCGTAAAAGGTGTAAAAATGCTAGGTATAACTAATTTACATATGACACTGTTGTAATCTTTTGACCGAGTACTACGTAAGTATGTGTACTTAGTACTAGGTTCGTATATATGTTTCCGAAATGTAAAAACTTGTGAAACAATAGGTTCATTTGTTAATTAAACTACCTATTTAAGAAAGCTGTGAGATGTAGGTATGGTATTTTTAGTTACATAATTAAATTGACATCTCACCTCTAATTTTTATTTGCGAAACTAAAATGCGATCGACCTTTTTTGTCAACATGACATTATTCAGCAGTAATTTTGTTCTAGTAAATTGAAAATTACAGTTTATGTAAGCAGTCATGTTACAGAACGACATCGACACGTCACTTTGAGACTTGTTTAAGCATTGTCGGAAATGTATTTCGGCAAAAAATGAAGAGATTATTATCACTCAAGTAGCCAACATTTTTGATGGGAACTAAATAACCATCCATTGTTTGAAATTAGGCGAGGCATGTCTTTTTTTAGTAGGTATTTATGTCACGAAAATACAAGTTAATAATTGACAACAAATACTTGGGGAAGTATTATTTCTCACGAAAGTTACCTAGGTGGCTAGGTACTAAGTAATAGTAAAATTGTACACTAACCCGGCGTGAATGGCTGCTAGGTCGGCGACGAACCATTGTTCTGAGTTGAAGCCGAGGATACAGACGGAGTGGTATCGTTCCAGGCCCAGCTTTATGAAAGCTTTCGCCACTGTTCGCACGCGTTCCTGGTATTGTCTGAAAAATACATGAAAGAAGATAAGTAGGCACGTAAAACAATGTGAGGGGTACAAAAGTAAGGGGAATTTCAAGTTAACAATCATTGATTAGGATTAGGATTATTTATATAATTTATAAAAAATATAAATTCTGATGACGTTGATAATCTTCATTATAGATATCTACTAATCTACCTAAGATATCTAGTTTAATATGTAATAAATTATAACTATATCAATTGGACAACACTCATCATTCTCCTGCCAATCATCCCAATTTATTTGGGATCGGCGCAATATGTATTTTTCTTCCATACTTCTCTTCCCCTAGGTACTCTTATAGCATCATCAACATTCATACCCAAAACTTCCTGCATTAAATTTTCCAATATATTCAGCAAGTCGAAAAAAAATTTGCCTGTTTTGGGATCACCTTAGCGCCTTCACTTTAGCGCACGTGAGAAAATATAAACATGCTTAGTTACTTCTTTAATAAAATTTACTGTTATTAATTTAATTTGGCTAAGGGCGATGGAGAAATCAGCCCTAAGTCAGATATCTATTACTCTAGTAGGTAAATAAGTATTGTTATGCATTTTTTCTACACGAGGTATTCTTATCGAGGTATTAACGGATTAATTGACAACCGATTTGCAACGCTTTCGTTAATCTATTATTTACAAAAACGTGTTTGGTATTTCAGCGGGCTTATAAACTTATCTTAAGCATTTTGCAAAGAGAAGGACATGCAGATAACCTGTAAACTTACTTGTAAGTGATTTTGTGCCACCTGCCATCAGATTTTTTTGTTGCTAGCGCTGTGGAGTCGGGGTACCTTGCTACCGTCCGCTTGAGAAGGCCGGGCACTGAGATGGGGGGCTCCGCAGCCAGCCCTCGAGCCTGCATGTGTAACTTCACATGGCCCCCGGGTACTGAATTAGTGAAACTTTCTGACGGTACGACTTGGTCCGGCCCTGAAAATTGGATATTAATATATTATGTAAACATCACGTGCCCAATAACATTTCAGAATGTTTGTTATAAGTTCTGTTTGCAGCTCGTGTGTTAGTAACTTTGTTGTACAATGGCAAACGTTGTCAAACATACATTAAACGGTTAAGAAATCGCTCATTGAAAGGTAATTGTTGCGATCGCGCCATTGTTATCGTTTGCATTTACTTATAGGTATATAAAATGATCATTACAAAATCAATTATTTCTCATTTATTACTGATGGCGAATTAAGTATCGTACTTTAAAGTTTACCATGTCTTGGGTACTTAAAACAATTAGTGCCGTTTTATAAATAGCGATAAAATATTTTATCAATCTCTGATCAAATTCAATCAAAATCAAATCTGATCTGAGCAAATTTGTCTTCATAATGACGTCAATTAAGTAGTACCTATATAAAAAAGCAGCTTAGTTACCTACTTGCGCAAGAATGGAAAGAAAAATTGATGGCACAACAGCGCCCCGTTAGTAGAATTAAACAAATCCTTTGTAA
The DNA here is from genome assembly GCA_949316385.1 of Globia sparganii. Classification (NCBI taxonomy): domain Eukaryota; kingdom Metazoa; phylum Arthropoda; class Insecta; order Lepidoptera; family Noctuidae; genus Globia; species Globia sparganii. The sequence continues at coordinate 12,799,964 of OX438653.1, read as the reverse complement.
CTAATTTTATTCTCACGAATAATCGAGTGTCGCCTATGTGTAGAGCTAGGTATTATAAGGTATTGGAGAAATCAGAAATCAGAAATCAGAAATCATTTATTTTGCGAAGAATGTGGGTATACAAAATAAGATGTCGATATTTTAATAAATAATAGTTCCAACACACTCTACCTTACGGCATGCAAAAGTAAAACAAACTTACGTACATCAATTCAAACATAATAAAAATAATAATTTTAAAAAATATTAAATGTCATTGGATCAACAAACACACATTACAAAAAAAAAAAAAAAAATCGCATAAATTAATAACACAAACAAAAAAAAAAAAAACAACATTACATGACATTAAATTACATAACATTACATTAAATTACATTATATAACAACATTGCATTAAATTTGAAATAAAATATAATTAAATAATCTAACATTACTATAATCTTTTATCATTCAAAAAATCTTGTATAGAATAATAACATTTATCCAAAAGTAAGGATGTTAGCCTCTTTTTAAATATACCTGATGGTTCTTCTTTATAAGCATGAGGTATTTTATTATAAATGACTGGCCCCATTGATAAAAAGCTTTTTCTTAATAACGCTGTTTTGTACCTACCTGTAAACATTAGGTTTTTGTATTGCGATCTAACAGGTCCTGGCCGTGTTCTAATATTGTCCATTAGGGTAAAAAGGTGTAAATTTGTTCTAACAAACAATGCAACTTCTAATATATATAAGGACGGGAAGGTGAGTAATTTTAAAGACTTGAACACAGGTGCACAACTGTCGGTATTTTTAAGACCAGTCATTGATCTTATGCAACGCTTCTGAGCCTTGAAAATCCTCTCTCTCTCAGTACAGTTACCCCAGTATATAACTCCAAATCTCAAAACTGAAGCCACCAGACCATGATAAGCTTCCAGTACGGTGCGAGTATTTACTTTTTTTGCTAGGTTATAAAGTACGTACGCTGACTTGCTTAGCCTCTTACAAACTTCCTCTGAATGAGGTTTCCAAGTCAGTTTGTCATCAATTAGAATGCCAAGGAATTTTGTAACCTTTGTCGAGTCTACTATTTGCCCATTGAATTCAGCATCATTATTTGCAATCCCTAGGCGCTGATGAAAATGCATGACTTTTGTTTTTTGAATATTTATAATTAAATTATTTTTATTAAGCCAATTTATTATGTTTTTTAATGTAATATTAATGTCACTGGCGTAATTTTTTATATTGCCGCATTTTACTATTGCCGTACTGTCGTCTGCAAACAAAACCATGGGTTGTTGGATATGGCGAGGCAAGTCATTAATATATAACAGAAACAATAAAGGCCCAAGTACGCTGCCTTGGGGAACGCCATATTTTATTATTCTGTAGCCGGATAGATATTTATGTTCTAGTTTAGTTTTCACACATATCCTTGATATTTCTGTGCATTGCATTCGATTAGTAAGGTACGACCTGATTAGATTTAAAACATTTCCTCTAATGCCGTACGTGTAAAGTTTGTTTAAAAGCGCGTCATGGTTTACATAATCGAATGCTTTAGTCATATCAGTATATATGGCGCATACAGGCATTCTATGGTCTACACTTGGCATTACGTTATTCAGTAGATCGTATATTGCCATATTAATATTTTTATTTTTCCTGAATCCCTTTTGTTCCTCACATAAGATTTTATTTTTTGTTAAGAACTTATAAACTGACTCGTATATAATTTTTTCAAATACCTTGGAAAACACTGGAATAAGGGCAACGGGCCTATAGTTAGCCAGGTCTTCTTTGCAATTTTTTTTATGGAGTGGTTTTATAATTACTTTTTTAAGACTATTGGGAAAGGTACCTGAACTAATACTTGCATTCATAATGTGACTTAGAGGTCCAGCAATTAGATCAGACACAAATTTAACTACAATCGTTGTTACTCCATCATAGCCATAACTTTTTCTGTTTTTAAGTGCTCTTATTGCTCTAGCTACCTCCTGTGGAATAACTGGCGGCATAAACATTGAGCACGGGTTATTTGCTATGCTAATGTTATTGTCTGATTCTGGTTTTCCGTTTGATACATCTTGTACTTGGTCTATAAAGTAGTTATTAAAAGATTCAGCAATTTCCTGGGGGTCTTTAATTATAGAATTTTGTCTGTTTATTTGTAAAATAGGTTCTTTGATGAATTTAGCGTTATTAATAATTTGCCATGCTGCTTTGGTCTTGTTCTCAGAATTATTTATAATATAGTTATTTTGAGCTTTTTGGGTGAGTCTAATGATTTTTTTAAGTTTGTGTGAATAATTTTTAAAAATATATTTATTTTTACGCGTAGGAGATAATCTGTACTTCCACAGTAAATGTCTCTGTTTCCGACTACAAATTCTTATACCCCGAGATATCCACCTACTCTTTCTGTCTGGTTTAATACGAACCCATTTGATAGGAAAGCAAAGGTTGTACAATAAACAGAAAATGTCAATGAAATTATCATATGCTTCATTTGCGTTTTCGATACCAAATACGTCCGAGAAAGTAAGACACTGTATATAATTTTTAAATTTTATCAAATTTTCTTTTGTGATCTCACGTTTTCGTATTCGCCAAGAATTAATAATACATGTTTTTTTTTACTGGAAATTTCAATAGTTGAGCTGTGTGGTCAGATAGAGCAAGATCTATAATCTCACTTTTGCATTCTTGCTTAGAATTATGAGCTATGTTATCCAGGCATATTTTGCTCATTAGTCGTGTTGGTTGATGAATTTCCAATTTGGAGGGATCTAGTCCCCCACTGATTCATTTATATTAAAGAGTTACTGACACGACTAGTGGGGTTATCACATATAGCAATTTATAACGCTCCAAATAATAAATTGTGCGATATTTTAAATCAACAAATGGAAATTTTTGCACTAAAGCTACTGCACAATAAATACTTATTCGTTTTTTTTTTTAAGAAATATAACTTGCGGTTATACTGATTTTCGATAAGTTCGTGAGTTTGAGTACCTAAAGGTTCTCTGGATCCTGCCGATCGATTCTGTAAAAATCTCACCGAGATAACTTAGATGAAGTGAGAGTGAAGTGAGCTATCAATAGGGGCAATCCCTAACATCAGGTGAAATGACAGCTCACTTCACCTTAGTTTTCACGGTGAGATTTTTACAGAATAGCAATGCTGGAGGCTTGCCGACTCACAATTTATTAATAAATAATTATTTTTATAAGAATAATATAGAACATACATAGCTTTTGACAAGCTCCTAAACCTTAATCTCACAATTGTCACAATACTCGATGAAATAAACTATGGTGGAAGTAAAGGTAAACAAATCTATCACTTACCGTTCAAATGTTTCGCTTGACTAATTCCATTAGGCACTTGCATTTTACTAACTTTTACAATTTCTTCGCCGTTCTCCACGATGACTGTCGTGTTATTCTGAAAATAGGAACATTTATTATTCCTAATAAATAAAAAAGAAAGGTAGCAATGATATATCAAACACAGTGCATAGAAAAACAGTAAAAAATATACACCGAGCTTATTAAGTATTCCGTGACCTATAAATATTAAGCTTTATTCTTTACCACTTTTAGAACCACATTAGTAAGGTGGTAATTTAGATTGTAAGATAAATAGTAGGTAACGAGTTGTGGTCGGTAGAATACTCATGTCAGTTTATTTTTTCAACCTTCATTCGGTACATTTTCCTCGTCTGTCTCCTGTTAGCAATTTTCCGGATAACAGTAATCGCAAGTTAATGAAAGGGAGAAAAATTACAGTGTGCTTGATGTACACTTTGTTGCATACGTCATGAGATGTCATGAACCAGCACCCTAATTGTGATACCTACACATTATCATTTATCCTTCAATGCTAATCTTTCACGTGTTCGAAAAAATTGTCTGTTCAACAACGTAAATAACGCAATGAATATTGTTTTACTGTCAAAATGAATGCCATTCCTACTGTTGGTGTGTTACGCAACTACCCCGCTGTGCAATGAAACCTAATGCGGCTTGATAAGGTATACAGCACAAATACAAAGAAGTTTTGCCGTCTCACCATATAATTAGGTAGCGTTCGTTAGCGATCTTAAAACTGGTAGCAAGTTGTAAAACTGACATTGGCCCCGATTCTGTTGTTCACAAACTAAACTAAATTTAAGTTCAGTGCATCGTTTTCTTCCTATTTCATTAGGAAAGGACAGAAGATAAATATTAGTTTAGTCCTGTCACAATGAACGAAACCGCGCGAAATGAACGCGAGGTAGGCAAGATTAGCTAAGGAATTGATGTGGTTTCGAAGCTTGGAATCATTGAGTGGTCATTGTAAATTAGGGCCCTGATTCTATTTCCCATAGTAACTACCATTAGAAGTTTCGCTTCGTTCTTCCTCCCTTTAAAAGTGATGTTCTACGTCTTTAACCTTTTAACCGCCTGACTTCATATCGGTTGTCGTGCCCCCAGCGCCCGGCACGGTGAATCGTAAAATAAATAAGTACCTGATAAAATACAGCGTAATTAAATAAAAAAGCAGATTAAACGAGCTGTGGTGTTTGGTCGTAAATATACGACCCTGGCGAAATGGACACGAAAATATTTGTCGGATTAATCGGTTAAAAGTTATTTTAAGTTGCAGAAAGAGATCCATATTCGACTTCTTTCAATGTAAGATACATTAAAAAAAGCGGAGCGAGACTCCTTATAACGTTTTTAAGAAATATGTGTACAATAAAGAAAAAGAAGAGGAGAAGAGACTTTCCAAAGTAGGTTCTTTTATCCTGAAAGTCGCAAAGAAAAAGAAAAAGTCGCGTGTGTTGCCTAATCAAGTAATCATTTTCAGGCCTAACTTTAGTTTACTGGTTACCTTTATCAATCATATTACTGTCATAGTATCATAAGTATAACAGAACTGGTGGGAATGAACTCCCTGATCATGATAGGCCTAATAAATCAGGAGGTCAGCGTAAGGATATGGAGCGCTAAATCACGACGGGGGCGGCTATGTGCAGGGTTCATTACACTTTGATTAATATGTCTGACCCAAGTTTGTTAACCCAAATACCGAGCCTTTAATAAAACCCTGTTTTTCATTACCTACGCACTTCTTTCATTTTAATGTTCAATACAAATTCGGAAATGCCTTTCGGAAGTGCCTCAGACGTACGGAAATTGTTTCCTTTGTTGTTAATGAATATTTGATGTGACAATAAGCATTTAGAAAATAGTTTGGAATGCGTAAGTATAGTAAAATCTGATTGGTATAATTCTTCTCCACACGAAAACTACATTTTGGAAGGGGCGACTAGAATCAATTCTATTTTTTAATTTAAATTTTTGACGTTCAAAAGTGCCTTTTTAAGTGCCTATTTGAAGTAAATGATTTGACTTTGACTTTGACTTTGACACGACTACCTTCCGCCAGCGGCTTCGCACGCGTGGTTTGACGATAAACAGTAAAAAACCTATGTCCTTCCCCAGGGATCAAATTATACCAAATTTCATCAAAATCGATCCAGCCATTTCGGAGATTAACTGGCACAAATAGAGACAGACAAAAAATAAAAAAAAAGTGTTATAAAGTACCGTAGATATATACCTACTATATACTTTCATATGCATTTAGTAAAAAGCTGTTATTTTGACATTACAAACAGACACTTCAATTTTATTTATTTGTAGGCAAGTATAGAAGAAATGCGTATAGCTACACGACTGCAAGGTGAGTGTAATTATAGGGTTGTGGAATGCACTATTCAAGGTGTATGTAAACTAAATTATACTCATTTAGCGAGTCCAGAGTCCAGACACGCAATAACCGTGGAAACTGACATTAATCGCTACCTGTTATTCCCATTCATAATATGCAAACAACTATTATTACTTGGTTTATAAGTGAATAAAAACGGTTAATTAAACTAATAACAAAATAGATGTAGATACCGAGATTAGATACCAGAAGATAAAAAAATTCTAAACAAAAATTAAATAACTAATGCCCAAAACTTTTTTGCGTGTTGGTCAGCTGATAGCATCGCTAATGGTTATTGGTATCATGTGTTGGCAGCCAACATGAAGGTACATGTGTGCGTACCTATAAAAGTCTCTCTTAATAATCTTACTTAACTTACCACAAAATTAAAGAACTTAACACTATCGAATTTAGTTAATAACACTAAACACAGATAGGTAATGTCCTTACTCCTTATAACAAAAACCCACAAATCTTAAAGGTGACCGTTCCAACTTATGAATAATTTTAATATTTAGATAGGCAAGTTGTTATTAATTTAGAACATAGGTAGCAACTAACAATTTCATGATTGAAATTTAGATTTCGTGTTAGTAACTTTAGTTTAGTAACTAAAGTTACTAACACGAAGCATAACATCTCAATCTAAATCAAGGTAAAGCGGGTTTCTATTTAGAAGTATTTGGAGCTTGATCAAATTTAAGCACTTACTTAGTAATTAGTCAATGTAATTGGACCATTATCTGAATACTTATTGCAGTTAATTATTTTTAATAATCCACCATGATCAAATTTCAACTAAAGTTGTAGCAATTTTTAGTAGATTATAGTTTTAAAAGTCTGTTTACACACTCCTTTTGGCTGCATATTTTTAATGGACAGGTGTTTGGAGGTACATTTTATTATCTATATAACAAATTCCTTCATAATCTTTTTTATGTGGTTTTATTGTACCTGGATTAGTCCGTGCGATAAATAATCGCACACCTTTAAGCGCAGGCGCTTAGTAACCACAAAAACATATCCATTTAATGGAAGAAGATTGATTTATAACATTAGCTTATCACTCTTACTCGGCTCACCCTGCTCCACAGTGATAAGAAAGTTCGTGGTTTTACATAACAAATAATAATATGCAGATATGTTTTCAATATATAATATATATTAACTAATCCCAAAGCTAGATAAAAACGGAAACCACCGATAATATCTTACAAATGCCTTAAAGAATTTTTCAAACTAATTTTATTTATTTATTTATTTAAATAACATGGGAGACTTACAGCTAAAACAAACAGATCAAGGACAGTATATTAGTCTGAAAGTCAATTACAGGTCTCCACATATAAAATACAGAGAAGAAAAAGTAAATTCTAAGGACATTCACAACAAGTTACTATAAACTACAGCATAATTACTATGTCGCTCGAATGCTCGCACTGCATAAGCATAACAACCATCCTAACAAAATGAACTATAAGAAAAAGTTACGGCTTAAGCACTTCCTAGCTGACGACACACTAGTTAGAAACGGATCTATACGTACATTCGTACTGTTTACAAAGCTTGTTAAAATTTCTGCTTGCACGCACAAAGTAGGAATTCTGTCTATAATTGGTTGGAGCAATTGGCACGCACAAAGGTGGGTTGTATCGCTTACACTTCATAGGAATGTTGAAATTATTTTTTGACAAAATTTCGGGACAGTTTATAGTATTGTTAAAGATTTTCAACAAACACACACAATCCGAAATCTCGCGGCGGTTTATTAAAGGTAATATGTGAATTTTTTTACATAAGTTATGGTAGTTTTCCGAATGATACGGCACTTTTTGATGATAACAAAGATACCATAGGAACCTTTTTTGGATACTCTCAATGCGATTGATGTATTTGTGGTAATATGGGTTCCATTAATGCCATTGTTTTATTTATCTTGCTCAACATTCCAACATCTCACTGTTGTTTTCACACTCTTACAAGATGAATATACAGGGATACTTGTAATTCGACTTCGACGTATATCCGTCAGGAGCTGACGATAGGGCGGCCAAAATGCAATAAATTGAACCTCAAATATGTATGGCCGAAATTCAATAGTTTTCGAGATATTTGAATTTTAAGGGTTTTTTGATATAGTTCCAAATAAAAAAAAGACTACATATTGAATGGGTACCATTACAAAATGATATTGTAGCTGGCAACTCAATTAAGCTATGAACATAATTAAAAGTAAAAACTATTGAATTTCGGCCATACTTATAGGGGTTTCAATTTATTGCAAAACATTTTTGAAGCTAAAATGAAAATCTTGGTAAGACATTATTCTTAAATCGCTTATAATTTTAATTATTTTGTTGAATTAAGTACTTTTAATTATGTTCATAGCTTCATTAAAGTATAATGTAATAAATAAACTAGATTAATAATTGCAATATTAATCTAATCTGCATTTTAAGCTCTTTATCAGCAGACACTGAATTATTTAAAGTAGCATGTTTTTTTTGTTTTCTTATGGCTGATTTTCCAATCCGAGGAATCATTTTGTTTAAGACAGTTTTTCCGAATAAAAACTTAGACGACAATTTTATTCCACGGAAAAAAGATAACTGCCTTTGTAAAATCTTAATTTTTAACGACAAAGTGTGTAGGCAAGTGTGTACGCGTCTACGATGCACCTACGTTGCTCTGACGCAGCTACTACGGCTACGCTGCTTCTATGCGATTGCTACGCCGTAACGGAGCCGCTGCTACGCTGTATTTTCGCGGCTTCGACCGCTACGCTGCCCCTACGCTCCTGCTACGCCGGATCTAAGCGAAATCGCGACGCTGCTTCTACGCGGTTGCTACGCCGTATCTAAATCCCTGCTACGCGGCATCTACACGGCTACGACCGCTACGATGCGCCTACACGGTTGCTACGGCTGCGCGACTTCTACGCCGTAACAAAGTCGCTGCTACAGCCGCGTCTACGCAGATGTCCCGCCACTTCTGCGTTGTATAACTGTATACATTCGACTAACGTCTAATAACATATCCTACAGCTACAACAACTGTGTTGCAACTAAGTTGGTTAATACAAATTCAATGCGAAGGTCATTTGGTGTTCTTATTGCTATTCATAAGTAGTATCATAGATCTATGGTGCTACTCGTACTAGCTGTAGCTACCTTATTAAACAATTATTATTTCTTTGTTATAAGATCCCTTCTTAAAAAAATATAGGTATTGTTAAGTAGGTATCAGGAATATATTTTTGTAGGTTATCTTTTTAAGAGGTGCTTTTTAATCGTAGTCAGTATTTAAAATAATAGGCATCATATGGAAATAAGAATGAATTAGAAATAAGTATTGTGATCGTAATTCATTGCTCCGTAATTTACTTACACGGTAGGTAATGTTTTATTTATACCTACAAGCGTAGGTACAATGCGTTGTATTCTGCACTAAGAAATATATTTTTTTCAAAACCGTAAACCAATCCATTATTTAAGTTTGAAAAATGTTTTTTATTAAACTCGACCGTACGTAGGTTTTCAATACAGTGCGTCTTTTTTTACAGTTTATTTTGAATTTACTTTAAGCGGACATAAATAGATAATCAGATTCTATTTTTAAACCGAGAACTAATAAAAAAATTGGTAAATCAAATCAGTAGCAGGTGAATCACAGCCAGTGATGTGCCGTTCCCGGGAATTTTGGAAACTTTGGGAATATTCCCGTAAACGTGCCCGGCAATATTCCCAAAACTGGAAATTTAGGGGAATATTGATGATAATGTACTTTAGTGTTTTTTATTATATGCTAGCCAATTAATTAGGTAAATTTGCGTACTATCGTGGTTACGTCGATAGTTGATTATACATATTAAGTTGAAAATTTCCAAAGTTTCCAATATTTACGGGAATATTCCCTGTAAATTTACAATTTTCCCGTAAATATTCCCGTAGTAAAAAAATCACAAAGCATCAGAAATTATGTTTTTTAAAACATTTTTAATCACATTGGTTTATTAACACAATTTTACAATCAGATTCTGAGAGTTGTAAACTTTTTAATAAAGTTAACAATTTTAATAAACCACGGAATCAACACACTTTTATATTTGTTTAAAATTAGCAAGTATCTGTCTCTAAAGACTAAATATACTCGTACTAGCTGTTGCCCGCGACTTTGTCCGCGTGGGTTTCGTACTTTCCTCAAATAAATTTAACACCCTCTCCACCTTCCCTATTACTAAAATTATTGCTTACGATCTTTATACTACTTATATTTAGAGAAATAAGTATTCGGACCATTTTTTTAGTTAAACTACTGATGTTTCAAATAAACTGTCCTCCCTTTTCATCACGACAGGGCTTGTTTCTAATAAAAAAGCGTTTGCTACGTTTCCATTCTTATGACTTAAGAGTAAACTAGTTGCGAGCTCGAACTCGCTGGTGGTCATGGTCAAAAAGCACGCTGTCTCGCCTGGCTTCGTGTCCGACAGCGCTAATATCAGTGATGAGCGGTTAGACGCTAGTCTACACGAACGTCTAGTTTTCACGCACAGAAACACCGTGCCGAACTGATAGACGCGTAAAAAGATTTGAAAAGTGCTTCGGAAAATCGAGTTTTATGAAAAAACCACTGCATAAATCAATTACATATAACTGAGCTTTGTCGGTACGGACTTGGTTTTGAAGATTTTACAGTTCTTTTATTACTTATTGACACCCAAAGTTACGTTAAAAATAGCAAGAAAAACGAATCTTTGTTGGCTCATAACTTTTCAATGGCTTTTTATTTTACTATTCTGTTTCCGTACAAACACAATTATTAATAAGTCAAAACGATATCACGTTTAACTTTGTATACACAATGTCAAACAGTGGAGTAATATTCTCCCGAAATTTGTATAAAAAAAATATCGAAAAGTGGCACCTTAAGGGCCAATACTACCTCAAATGGCTTAGCATGATCCTCCGTTATGTCGAAAATACTGCAGCATTAATTTTGAAATAAATATATGGTAAAGTTGAGGATTAATGTTAGGCCTTATGTTTGACGAAAACACGATTCCATAAAATTTTCTCGATAGAAAAAAATCCAAAGTTACCTCCAAACCGAACAATAAACCGCTGGTATTAAAAAAATACTTTAAATTAGATCATGAAACTTTGTATACTAACTGAAGCTTGTTTTACAAGGGGTGGGGGCGATCGCTATGCCGTGGCGCAAGCTAGTGCAGGTACAAACATGTAACGACATGTTTAGCTGTGGTAATAGGAGTATAAATATCGCGTAATGTTAGTTGCACATGTGTAATTATACAGTATATACGAAAAATGTATTAAATACATATTTGGAAACTTTGGGAATACTTACGGGAATATTGGGAATATTGCGTAAATTTACAATGGGAAAGTTCCCGTAAATTTTCAATATTTCCAGCGGCACATCACTAATCACAGCTATGTAATGTTCGCATGAAGCAACAAACACGCGTGATTAGTGAGTCATTAGCGCCGTCGCGTCTCTGTGAAGAAATGGCCGCACTGTCGGTGAAAACTCCGAAACCCATACATTATAGGTACATTTCACACTTCACCTGGCACACTGACCCCGCCAGCCACACTGATGACACCGAATAGTGACGCATCTACCACGAATCAAAGACATTTTTGAAGAGGTTTAATTTCATTTTTCACGTCAAGCCGGCTGTCGCTGAAAACCAGCGATGGGGCTCTGTCGCATAGGGTCTTAGCATTATGCTGACTGATAGCCGTTTTGGGTGGATATGACGCATATTTTCACCCAACTTGTTATATCTTTGTGCTTGTGTTCTTTCTCTGCATCATTTTTACCGCAAATAAACGTATTTTCTCTATAATTAAATTACCAAACTGTTTACTCTAAGCGCTCTCTAACTACTTACCTATTTACAACAATCGATTCCAAACAACAAATAAATTTAAACGACAATATGAAAACTGTTGCCAAAAGTAACTCACGCCACCTTTGCCTTTGTCTTAAATTGTCGTGAAACCTCGTGGCAAGATGTGATTACGATTTTTATTTGTGGAAGACTAAAGTTTTTTTTTTAGAGACACGATATAAAAAAGTAAATTATACATAACATACCATCATGCACGCCTGTTTTTCCCCGGAGGGATAAGATGTTTCGGAACCTATAGATATAGTACAGCTACATTTCGCAAGTTATGTTTTATCACATAGTATTACAAATACATTGTCTCTTCTAAAGAACGTATTTATTTTTCGTACAATGTATGGTAAGGCTAGTGCGACTAACATGTAGATTCTGATTATTTTTATACCGGTTCGTGTTTCGTTCTACTAGTGTACCTACCTATACATATAATGTCGCATTTACAACATGAGACAGGAAACATCTGGATATAGTCAGTACCAGAACAGAAAAAATACAAAAAAAAAATTATAAAAACATTTTTACAAAAAAAATAGCTACAAAGTGAAAAATAACTTTAATTTCAGAAGTCGGTGTCGTTGGTTCCGCATTCTCGTTTTTTGACCTTTGTACCTATTTTTCTGTTCTGTTTTTTTCTTTCTTGTCTGTTTAATATGTGTGTACATAAAATAAATGATAAAATAAATAAATAAAAAAATATATATATAAACATCCGAATTGAAAACCTCCTCCTTTTTTGAAGTCGATTAAAAAGAAATGTCAACAACTTATAAATTTACAATAAATACCTACAATAACAATCCTGTAAAGGTAGAAAAGTATACAAATTCTGACGATGTTATGGTATGTGGTGGTATATGTAAAGGTTTAGACTTTTCAGGGTAGTTTTGTCAAGTTTTCCACAAACAAACAAGCAAACAGAGTACAAGAATAATATTTACAATTCTAAGAATAATCGCCTGCTTCAGATGTCCCACCATATTTGCGGTATTCACAGATACCTATACACGATGCCACATGATTAAATCGTACAAATTTCTCTTCGAGAAGGCTATGTTAATTTAATAAGCCTAATATTGATTTTTTATTTTTCATGCATTCGATTGTTTTTAATTCAATAAACATGCAGTCTCTTCTAATATCAAACCCTCCTCTTTCAGTTGTTTGCTCACTGCTGAGCGTCGTGATGTGCCAGACAACTTTTTAAACGATCTACTTCCATTTATGACGATCTTTGGTTTGTTGTAGTGTTGCTTCATTTGGTCAGACCATCGTATAGTGCCACATACGTACCCCAGGATTATTTCTTTCCATCTTTCCAGTAACTATAAGTTTTGCTAGGCTGTCGAATGGCTTCCGGGTGATATGGCCGAAGTATAGCAGCACTCTCTAAAACTCGTAGGCCTTCTCGCAGTTCTTTTATGATGGATGCATTCGTCCTATGTGTTTGCATCACATCTCAAACGCATCGGTCTGCTGCTTTGATGGTCCAGTATTCCACACCATACAACAAATAGGGACGGTCAGGTGTACTTTTGGCTTTCTTATTAGTATGCTACGGTCCCTCCATACTTTTCCAAGTTAGGTTAACGCCGATTTGGCCATTCCGATGCGTCATCTGTTTTCGTCCTCTCTTCTGCCTGTGTTGGACATGCTCGATCCCAGGTAAAAAAAAATCATGCACGATGGCATATTGCCCAAGCATGTCAAGGTGTTGAAGAGCATTGGCTCTATCGACGACCATCAATTTGGTTTTGGCCTGGTTGGTTAAGAGAGTCCCATTTCTCGACCGACGCTATCCAACCGACTCATCAGCACATTAGATTCGTTGGTGGTCAACAGAGTGGCATCATCGGCGAATGTTAGAGGTTTTGCCCCCAGAGGCCCCCAATTACCATCCTATAATACCATTATATCATCCCTCTAATGGTTTGCGCATAATGTACTCACCATTAATATTGAAAAGAATAGGAGAGATGACGCATTGCCTTCCTGCCTTACACTCTTCTTGAACCGAAACCACGATGATCTCGTTGCGACTATCGTGACGTCACCATGACACGAAACAAACAGGTTCTTGACGAGCGCAATGAGATGAGAAGACACACCATTTCAGATAACAGTTGCCTCAAGTGGGTCTTCATAGAAGAAAAATTACACACTTTAAAAACTACATTAGGTATCTAAATATGTTGCAGACAGATTAGATTGTGATTAGATGTCTCAGATTACAACATACCTACTTAAGTTATTCTTAGTGAAGATTAGTAAATTATGTGTATAGATACCTAATGCAATAATACTTTAGTTTTCAGTGTTATTATCAAACATTCAGATCCTTTATTTTATCATTATTATATCAACATCGTCATTCCCAGGCAAGGTCTTGATAACAAATGAATTTCGTTCCGTTACCACTAATGTTATCGTATAACGTTCCAAAATTTGTTACGATACTAAAATCTAAAAATATCAATAACGTTACAAAATATAACGTTATAGAATATAATTTTGAAAAGAAAGAAAAAAAGAAAATAAGTTTATTTGTGTCAAACATGACGCATAAAAATAAGTATAAACAAAAAAATCAAATTAACAATTTGGGAGAAAACATGCGTCACATCCACGCAAAACGGCCATCATTTTCGTAGAACGATATTATAAGTCACGTTATAGGTATCAGTACCATTAATCTTACTAAGCGGATAAGTTTAAGCTTATCCGCTTGTAATAACGTTACAGGTGAAACGTTACAGATTCTTTTGTATCGTTATTTTTATACTGTTTCGTCATCTTTTATGTCATGAAGCTGGTAGCGGTGGCAACGTTGAGTATCGAAATGAATAACGTTATAATATCGTCATACTAATAATGATATATTGATAATATTGTTACTGAACAGTTTAGGATTTCGTTCTGTTTGTCAGTATCGTTATAGCCAAGGAATCAATTTTGATACGATCCTGGTGTAACGGTACAAGTTATCGGTATTGGAACTACGCGTAACGTTATTTTGAGTAACGTTTCAAGTCCCTGTTCCCAGTGTCTATTTGAAAGCGGAAATGATTTTGTTGCGTACATGTCATTCTGCTCAGCATTTCGTTTCCGTTGATGCAGACATTTACAAATAATGACTGGCTAATACGTGTCCAGGGTTTTAAGAATAATATCGCCATGCGTTATGAAAGTGACAATATGTATGAGGTTGTTTAAAATGAATCGCCACGGTATTTGAAAACAATAAAAGGCTGTTTTGCATCTAATTATTAAGCCCTTGAATTTTCTGTCCGTTCGTCTGTCTGTCAGCAGGCTGTATCTCATGAACCGTATAGGTAGACGGTTGAAATTTTTACGGAGTATTTCTATAGCCGCTATAAATAAAAAATAAAGTTAAAAATAAAAGGGGGTCTCCATACAAGAGACGTGTTTTTGGCGTTTTTTGCCTTCGTGTCGTGCCAGTCCGACTCGCACTTCTTATATTTTTCAGTTGCTCTTCGGTAAACTTGTAAAAGAAATGACAATGAAACTGTTTTTACCTATTTTTCTGTTCTGTTTTTTCTTGTCTGTTTATATACCTATGTGTGTACATAAATGGTAAAATAAATAAAATCAAATGTTCCTAAAAATTCCACTATCTAATCACTAGGGAATTCAATATAAGTAGGTAAATATTATTTAAAAATAGATTTTATTAAGGTAGGTATGATCTACAACAGGGATCCCCAAACTATTTTGGACAAGTGACCCCTTTTCCAAAATGAACTGTTACCTCAGACCCCCATGGCCAAATTACCTACTTTTAAGATCAACCCCGTCGACCCCCAAAATCAGTTTTCGTTTATGTCGACCCCTAGGTAACCGATATCGACCCCAAGGGGTCGATATCGACCACTTTGGGAATCCCTGATCTACAACAAATGGGCTTGTGGCTAAGTAATAACAGCCGCACGGGTTGATCGATCAGGTTAAGCTACGCTTGCCGCGGTTGGTCCGTGGATGGGTGTCCATCTTCACACACCAAGACCCCTCCGTGCCTCGGACAGCACGTAAGCCGTTGGTCCCGGCTGTCATTCGTGGATTTTTGACAGTCTTTTCGGGTCGTCAGAAGCCCGAAAGTTTGATAACCAGTCTTGCCAAGGGTAGGGTATCGTATTACCCAGTAACTGGATCGTGGAGGTCAGATAGGCAATCGCTCCATGTATTCGGCTGCATCCGGCCGGCCGCAACATAGTTGGGAAAAGGCTAGTCAGATGATGATGTATGATCTATACAACGATGTAAGAGCAATAAACGACTTAGCTTACGAATCACTGTTACAATGATAAACGAAACATTTTCTCCTGTTTATTTGCAATGTTTTGTGACTGTAAAACGCAATAAATTATGTTTATGTAGATGAAGTAAATGCTTGTTATTTATTGTAAAGAAAGTTTATAGTGATCGTAAACGCGGCGTCACCGCTATCTAACGTACATTATTATCAGTACGTATCACAACACAAATTACATAACAAATAAGTATCACAGTTGATATAAAAGCTAGGACACAAATAATTTTTATTACTTTTTCTGAATATTTATGTGAAATGCATGCAGTATCGAGAGGAAAATAAAGGTTTATAAAAACCATAAAATAATTGTAAGAATTATTGTAGAGATTGTACAGAGAACGATTCTTGTAAATCATAATAAATTTGGTGTGTGAATGTTAAACAAGATAAATATCTACCGTCTCTTATCCTTGAATTGTTATAACATTATATTCTTCATTTATAAATGTATAAAACTACAAAAGGTATTTTAGATTTTTTCAAGCATTTTTGACTTCCTTCTTTTTTATGTAAGTGTGATGGTAGGTAATAGTTTGCCATGGTTTTTTTTATAAATACTGGGGAGGTTCACATTATCAAATGACTACCTTTAAACAGTAAGTATGCATGTTGCTCCAGCCACAACTTAAGAATTTATACATACCTATGTACCTAAATGGTTTGCATAGTTAAGACATGTTTGTTAATCCACTTTTATAAATATAACCCCTTCGGCGATATGTGGAATTGATAACAGCTTGATAATGAGAGCGGTTATCACTTATCAGCGAATGGCGTGACATAGGCTTGGCTGCGTGCGTACATGTGAAATGCAAAGTTATAATCCTACTGATGACTATGTGCGAGAAATTACCTAGGTGATGTGGTATGGTATTAATAAAAAATTGAAGAGTAATTGTCATTATACGTCGTTGTACCGCTTAAGTTCTGGTTTAACTTGTTACGTGTATTTTAATACTCTGTGCTGGCTCAAATTTCACACAATGCGTGTGATATATCACAAATATATCAAGCAACACATTATTTATTAAACAGAACGAGGAAAATAACCTCATAATTTGATGTTACGTACGTAACTACTATTTAACAAAATAATTACGCAGACGACACTACTGAAGGGACAAAAAAATTAATATTATGAGTTTGCAGGAATTTCAGATAACGTAGATCATTTTATAACCACAATTAGTAAGTTAAGCAAGATATTGATTGGAACACAGTTTTTCATTTGTAGTACGATACCTAAATCAGAAATGCAAAACATCTCATGGGCCATGCCTCTATGTAAATTTGGGCAGACGACCGAGTAACGGTGTAACGGGTTATTTGCCCGGCGCGGGAGTTTCGAGTGTATGTCAACTTGGACGTCTTACATATATCAGAGAATATCGCGAAATAGCATGTTTCTTGATGCAGATAAAGTTAGACTGAGAATAAGGTGATGAAACTGAATGAGTTTATTGTTATTCTAAAGTCATGACTTTGAGAAATAGGTATATAATATTATGCCTATCAACAGCTGCTGGTCACTCTTTATCTGTTTATCATAATTAAGAAATGCGTGCGTATTATATGGTAGCATTCTAGCATTATTTAAAAATCGTGAAGTAAGAGCTTACCTAAACAAAGACCGAATCATAAAATCAAATCAGAATATTTGAACAATCCTTCACTGCACTTTATAAATAGCTTTAATACACTGAAATGTCATGGCACGTTCTTAACATGAAAACTTTGGTAAAAACGGACTTTTAACTCTGGAATAATATATAGATAACCGCGATCGACAGCTGACCCTGTGTAGGTCGACGTGTAGACGGAAAATATATGGATTGTGGCGACCGAGGTGACGCGAGTGCCGCAGCCAACTGGCGACTTGCCCTACTGTACTGCGCGACCACGTACAGCTCGAGTATAAAGTTCATTTTACTGTTCGCATTTTCGCAAAGACATGCTACCTAAAAAAAACACCTTCAAATTTCGCGCGCTAATCACATTCAAACATAATGCAAAAAGTGTTTATGCTTAATTTGGTTGTCCGATCACGGAAAGAGAGAGAGCGAATATTATGAGAACATAAAAAAATACGTACGGCTCCATCATGGTTTAGTTGGTCCACGTCCATGGCGCGATGTTCTTTCACACTGGTGATGGTCACACTTTTAGTATCACGGCGCACGTGCTCGACGGCGTCCGCGCAGATGACTGAAGTGCCCGTCGTTTACACGCGGTTGTAGTTCTCAACCGGCTCTGATAAACAACACTAGCTTTGGCTAATCAGAGGTGATTGCCACATTATAGTAATGTACCTATTATTATTAAAATTAAACTTCTATCTTATCTATTTTTAATTTAAAAAAATATGGTGCTTGTCTTCGTGAACGGCTATTTCCGCTCTATCATATTCTGTTCAGCATTTCTATGCAATTACCTCAAATAATTAGGCCCATTTTGATTTTTTTAGTGCTTCGACAGTGTAAAAATGCAGATACACATGTATGATTTTTTTTTTTCATTATTAAATATTAAGGTAAGTATTTAATAATTAACAAAAACAATAATTAATTTCTATATTCTTATCTGTAATTTGTATGCTTTACATAATAAAGAGTAGGTATTCTATTCTATTTACTATTCCTACATAATGTGTAAAGAAATTTATATTGGTATGATACTATCGGTCTACTAAGTACGATTGCTAATTTGCGCGTGGGAAATAGGTGTTAATTAAAGTACCTAATTCAACTTAAAAAATAGAAATTGTTTTCAGTTTTTTCTGGTATTAGTTTGGCTTAGTACCCTCTACCTATAGTACCCATAGTCTCTTCCTAGTTATTAGATATATAAACAGAAATTCTCACATACATAAATAATGCTATAAACTACTCACCAAGTTCAAATTAAGGTCATCAAGCGAGCAGACTTAACGTGGATAGTGTGATATGAATAGCACCGCCTACTTAGTTCAAGTTAAATAAATAATAATAATGGATTATCTACTTGGTAATCATATTATATAAGGACCCCCACGTTGGACAATATAATTATTTGCATAGGATTGCTCATCGATTGCATTGGATAAACGATATTTTTACTCGCAGTTGAGGTTTTCGTAGTTGCAATCAAATTGTCATCAGCCATGATGAATGACCATTTTTTTTCTTTCGTGTTCCTGTGTGTATTCCTGTTTGGTGGTTTATATCAGGTCATAGAGAAAACTCTGCATAAAACCTCCTTATATATATTCTTCTTCTATTTTATTGTAGAGTGGAAGAAAAATCATGTGAAATTCATAGATCTCTTTTTGAAATTATACATGAATCTCCAACCCAACCAGACAGTGTCTCTAGATCATTTTAATCTTTTTAAATTAGGCAATGAATGAGGACATCATGTGGATGATAAAATGGAAGATATTTCCCACACTACCACCTCGCCGGTCGTTAGTTTGTCGTGCATAATATGGTTGAACTTGAATTCCCAGGGGTAAAGTGTTATCTACTGGGTTTTGTTTATTGAAATTCCGGTAGCATTGTTGAAATGAGAATGAAGGTGCTGGTGTACCTATATTACCTTTGCCTACCTAATTTATTTATTTCTTTAATTAAAACGGTTTACAACTAATTACAGAAATTAAAGACACGGTTTATACACAAAAGATTAAATATAAAATCATCAAGTAAAAAGTTAACAACACTTTCATACATCCCTCTCACATTACTTTTGACATGCCGACAAAGTCTTCGTCCGCAAACAGATCGTTTGTTGGATTAGAGCCCAATAAGTGCGACCAGAGTACGTCGTACTGGGGACTTAGCACGCGCAACTGTGCGACATGGAGGCACAGCAAACAGCCTGTGCTTTCTGTTACGGCAGTAGTTCTCTGGCACAAAGAAGCGAGCCAGCACAGCATGTAGATCAGGCGTGTCAATAGTAACACGGAGCGACTTACTATAGAAACCATAACATAAAATCACGCCAGTAATCCGAAGGGTAAGGCAGAAGTTTATCTTTACTACACACACATCTCGCCAATTATGTTTAAGTCCCATCATCAACCAGGTCATCAACCAGGCGAAAATCCGGAATTCCTGATGGAAAAATCCAATAACAATTTGCCCGACTTAAGAATCGAACCCAGGACCTGATACTTATAGGAGTGATATTTATGTTGCAACAAGTAATAATATCTAGATATCTAGGTGCAGCATTGACAGCATCACACCCGTGGAATAAAGTTCAAAGCCTCCCACAGTTCATGCTGTAGGTAGCGGAGCAATGGTTCAGCAGGATACAGGCAGTAGTCTAAGGATATGGCAACTAACGTGGGTCAGTACGATTTTTATTTGGAAAACGTAGGACGAAGAGGTATGATAGTAAAGTTGAGCTGCATATTTTACAACTATTTTATCAGGATTAACCTAATGCGATCTTATACATAACAATAACACAGAACCATTATTATTAAATACTACACAATACAAAAACATATTTTGCCTAAACTATCACAACGTATGTGTAACATAGCACAAATAATAGTACCCTTGCGAGTTCACTCCTAGTACATTGAATACGTCAATTTGTATGTGAATTTTATTGATAGTGTGTATTGCTCGGGTTAAAGGTGTTTTCGCCAGTAAGTTGGTCCTCGCTGGCGGTACCAGCAACAGTGGTGGACGCCGCCGCCTCCACACGTAGCGGTCTGGTACACAAATACTAAACCGCTGTAGTACTCCCGAATTGTTTTGTAGGTATTCCGCGGAGTTCAACAAGAGTGAACTTCCGCCGTACACCCAGCTGATTGTACCCTACCATACCCAATACGAATAGTGTAGGTAGGGTAAGTACATCAGCGGGTAGAAAGGATATACTCCATATAATTTAAAATACAAGTGTCTCAAGAATTTATTATGAATTGTGGGCTGTCCGCAACGTTTATTATGATTAACAGATAAATATTCCATAATCAGCCTATAATGTTCCCACTGCTAGTGGGACACATGCCTCCTCTCTTCGAGAGAGTGTGGGCTATTATCTACCACGCGGGCCCAGTGTGGGTTGGTAGATGTCACATATCTTGGAAATTTTGGTTCTAGGATAGACGATTTCCTCATGATGTTTTCCTTCACCGTTTTGAGAGCAGGGGCCCAAGTCTGCTATTTTTATAAATTCATCATTCCAACACGATCCCATTGTCATTTTGCTAAAAGTTCGTAATCTGCTAAATTCATATTGGTCGATCATTGGTCGGTCAATGGTCTGAGAAAAAACATGCTACATTTCATTTAATATATATTTTTACATATTACATATTAGTATTTACATATTAGTTTTATTAGTAGCATTTGCAATCTGAAATAATAAGAAGTTCGTAAATATCAATAAACATTACATTTATTCATTTGTCATTATGTAGTGTACGAGATTACCATTTTATGCCATTTCTTTTAATGGAGTGTCAGTGATTGACCATTGGAAAGTCATAATGACGCTATTGCATAGATTACCAAACTTGTCAAAATCAACAATTATGAAATCAATGCTAAACCATTCTGACACTATTATAATAGCAGACTTGAGGGCCAGTAGTGTTGAAATTATTTACTCAAAGCAAAGCGCCTGCCTGAGTTCGAACTTACGATCCACATCTCGTAAGTCGGGGCCATTACCTTTGGGCTACCTAGCACTAATCTCGATATAGTTTAAAAAGCGGTCATCCATCCAGAACGTGATCACAGCAGAATATCTCAGATATCGAATTTCCAGCCCCCCTTTTAGTCATGAGTCCCTCCTTGTTTAAAGTACTTATTGCACCGGACGTCCCAGCCGTCGTTGTCATAATTTTAATGCGTGATTGGCTACTCTCTCTAGGGTTCTATAGTTAGAACAGTTGACATACCAACCGATTCCTATCTACTAAGTTCTCTTCTATTTAAAAGCACAAAACGCGAATAAGTGGTCGCCTGTCACCTGTTAATAACAGGCGACCCTAATTTTTCAATCTTTCTTACATAATGTTTGAATTTATGAATTTTAAATTTTTTAATTGAAATGTTTGAATTTTTGTTGTCAAAATTCGCATCGTCAGTTATACTAAATAGGGCCCTACCTAATTTTAGTTGCATACCTACTGTTGTCTGAAAAATAAATATGTCAATCGCAATCTGCTATTTTTAAACCCAACTAGCCGCATTATGGTTTCAGTTAAATTTAAGTTAAGGTTCCGCGTTTTCGTTTTTTGACACCGACTTTCGAAATTAAAGTTATTTTTCACTCTGTAGTATTTTTTTTGGCAGTTGGTTGTTTTTTTTTTCTTGTAAAAAAGTTTTTATTTTTTACTTTTTAGTTGTACCTATCCCACACAAATTCATATAACACTACTCTTGCTATGTAAATATCAGTGAAAGGAAGCTATTAAAACATCGTCAATATAAACTAAGTGGAAAAATTCCTATTATTGAAGCTAACTCAAAAACTACCCAAGCAAAGTTAATAAAATTTATATGGGACCATTTCGGAATAAACCTCTTTCGAACAAAAAAAAAATTCGCAAATCCGTCTCTATACAGGGTCAAATTTTAATCACCGTTTTCCTCTTAAGGGGTCATTGTACTCATCATTATGAACAACTTTCATTATGGGACCAAACCTGAAATCGTGAAAAAAAATCAGCTGTTCCCTACATTTATGTTCGCATAACTCGTCAAAATGCAGGGAACAGCTGATTTTATTTTATTTTATGTCAACGTGTAGGTACATGACGGAGTTATGCCCGAACATACATAAAAAAAATATAAACATCCGAATTGAGAACCTCCTCCTTTTTTGAACTATGTTCCAAAGTATTATGTCATATGGCATTTTACTGTGGGGTCGGGCTGCTGATATTGAATCCATTTTTATTTTGCAAAAGAGAGCTGTCAGAGCCATTTACAATCTACGTCGTCGTGAATCTCTTAGGGAACTATTTAAAAAGGTTAATATTATGACGGTACCTTTTTTTTTTTTTTTTTTTTGTGGATGGGAAATCATCCAATGACCCCTCCCGCTCTGGGTGGAGCAGAAGGGAGTGTCAGACTCTTACTGACTAAAACCCACCCGTGTTCCTTCCTTAGCCCTTTGTGTTCCGGGGTAGCGGTAACCCTTTCGGACAATCCCGCTGCCCCGGCAGGCTTCGGCCCTTTCGGGCCCCTTCCTTGCTGCTGACATCTCTTTGAGGCGCGCGTGGAACACGTACGCGCCGTCCGGCACGGGCCTGGTCCTGATCGGACGGAGAGTTACCCATCACTCTCCGCCCGCAGGCCCGCGCCTACGGTGGCCGGGAGTCGTCTCGCGGCTCCCGACGCCCGGGGCGTCTCCCGCGGCGGCTGGGACGTGAGGCCCTCTCCCTCAGCCGTCCCGCCACCTCCTTCGCTAGCATGACTGCTTCGCATGACGGTACCTTGCCAATACATTTATGAAAATATTATTTATGTAAGAAAAAATCAACATCTTTTTAATAAAATAAGTGATAGACATAATTTTAATACTAGAAATAAAGATAAATTAGAACAACCTTTTTTCAGATTATCTAAAGTGCAAACATCTTTTATGGGGTACTGTGTTAAATGCTACAACAAAATACCTTTTGATATATTACAATTAAATGAAAGAAAATTTAAAACTCGTATAAAAAGTACACTTTGTAAACAAGGATATTACAAATTGGAGGATTATATCCAAGATAAAAATGTTTGGAAACATGCTGGTCCTGCTCCATAGGACAATCTAGAGTCTAGACAAAATCAAACTGGTTGCTAATTTAATTTATACATACACATTTTTTTTTAATACATTGTTTTTTACATTCTTTGACAAATGTAACTCACACACTTTTTATAATACTAGTAAAATTTTTCAATCTTTGTAAATATGTGGACACCATGTATCTATCACATAATTGATTTACCAGTCTGTTATATTTTTAATTCTTTTACCATTTTTGGTAGACTAAATTTTATTTTAGGTGCATCGTCTTCACATATAATTATTATATAATGAATGTATACAAAAACTTGTAAAACATTTTAAAAGAGTAACGGTGGAGTTTCTTGCCCATTCTTCTCCACACGAAAACTACATTTTGGAATGGGCGACTAGAATCAATTCTATTTTTTTATTTTAAATTTTGACGTTCAAAAGTGCCTTTTAAGTGCCTATTTGAAATAAATGATTTGACTTTGACTTTGTTAAACATTTACCAAATATCATGCGTAGATTAGATAAAAAGTTAGGTTGTACCTACAGAATCGTGAGCTTTTCTAATCTATCGATAAGAAAGATTTTTTTTTTTTTTTAAGTTTTGGTTCAGTAAGGACACGTGCAAAATGAGTGCACCGCCTTAGGTTCAATAAATGATAGGAACAGTCACCACACATCACTGGTAACTATTGCACTGCAAAACTCACTAATGTGCCGGATGTGCGGCAGGTTCTACAAGTACCTATCTATACAACGAAAGCATCGAATTTTTCCCCCGGGCAGAGCAGTAGGCACACATGTGGGCATTTTTAATTCAACATGAAAAAACCTAACCAACCTTGTCTACATAACTGTTATAGTGCCGCAGCATTAGTTAGATCTAGCGATGTCCACGATGGTCTTGAAATATTCCCCTGTTTGTAGATACCTACTTGCTTAGGTATATCGAGGAAGATGGGTTTAACATTAAATGTTTATATTTTCCTTACTTATCGAGTTGTAATTCAAGAAAGCTGGAGGTGATTTTACCTGTAAAAGAAGGCCGAACATCTACTGAAAATGAATATATTAAAATAAAAACTTTTATTTTAATAGGTAGGTATGTTGTAATGGTTTACCTAAGTCATTCTTAGATTCATTTAATTTCGTTTTTGGTTTTGTTAGTTTTTTTTCTATTTCTTCTTCTGCAAGAATCCCAGTTTAGGTAAAGATCCTCCAAAGATACCCACTTGTCTCGGTTTTGTCCTATTTGGCTCCAGTCCGAGTCGGCGGTTCTATTGGTCTCGCCTTACCAGTCATTGACACTAACCTTTAGTAAACAAGCTTGTATAATAGGTACAGGTCAGTGATCATTGGTCTTCCTCTGTTTCTTTTTTCATGTGCCCGGCCTCTCAACAGGGTTGCTTTTACGGTTCATATCTGGGTATGTAAGCCTCGCTACGTGGATTGCCCCATTTCCATTTTAGTTGTTTTGCATAGCTCAAGGCATTAGTGGCTTTTGTATTTTATTGATCTTATTTTTGTGTGTCGTATTTTCTCTAGTTTTGCAGCAAAAAGTACTCTTGTTTGCAGCTTGCCTTTGACCGTTCCACGTCGGACATCCGTAGGTATGTCAAACCCGGTAAGAGGATCAAAATGTACTCTTTGAAGAGGATAGAGTTCATTATCAAAAGTTATACGAACATGTTACTTTGAAAAAAATATTTTAGACACCTTATGATTGTTACATGTTTGGTATTCTTTCTATTTCTATGTCGTTGTTTTTCGATGTACCTACTTACATGTATTTTTCTATGTATTCCAGTGAATTTCCGTTAGCTCTTATTGGTATTATACGAGTTTTTGTCATGGCATTGTCATTGTCAAAGGCTGACAATGATTTCAAAAGTAATATATAAGTCAATGCTGCTTAGTGAGATTGATTTGTAGCCTACATTTGCACTAGGCATTTGTAGGGATTCGATCATGAGCTGCAGCTGTGAGCTCGTCTCAGATAATATTATCACTATATCATCTGCAAATAATAGATGACTTTAAGAAAGTGCCTTTTCTATAGATTCCTGGTTTGCCCCAATCCAGTTTGTTGAAGATAGCTTCAAGGAAAGCTATTTTGGGCATAGTGGGTCGCCCTTTCTTACTCCTGCTTGGATCCAGGGCTTCTAGTTTTATTCTACCCCCATATTGTTATTAAGTACTTAGGTATACATTAAATAAGTGTTTTGTACCTATTGTTTGTTAGAGTTTAAGTAGTACACAAGTTAGGTTTTATACCTACCCACGTGCACATTAGGTTCACATTGTGCATTGTAAATATTCGTATGCCGCTTTTAGCGTGGTAGGATGTGTTGAACTTATCCATTTATACCAACCAACTTTGTACCTACCATATCCTACGAATAAATGTCTTTGTCTTTAAATATATGCTTCTAATGACTTCTAATAATAATAATTTCGTTGACTCGTTGTTCATTCAAGCTTCCCCAAATACTTGTGTTTAACCGTGTCGAAAGCCTTTTTGTAATCAATAAATATGCGAGAGAGGTCTCTGCTGTTTTCAATATTTTCTCTATAATTAACTCGAGGGTGAGAATATGGTCTTCTGTAGAAAAACCGTTCCTGATACCTGCCTGTTCTACGGGTTGTTTAGCTTCTATTACAGGATTGATTCTTGCTTGCATTTATGATGGCGGAGAATATGGCAGCTTGTATAGACTCGGTAGTAAACGTATCGGTCTAAAGTTCCCGAATCTTTTGGGTCACCATTCTTATAAATTAGAATGATATTAGATGAACAACTACCTACTTAGCCAAATACAACCAAGCTGAAAATTTAGGTACGGAAGGTAGCGCATATTATATAAAAAAAAACATACTTAAAAAAAAACTAAAAAAACACGCTTTAATAGCAAATCGAACTAAAAATCAGAAAATAACTTTTATATTTTATTCAGCTGTTATAAAAAGTACCTATACTAACTCAATATGTTTCAATAATTTTCAAAAATTCTAAAATATAAATAAAGTTATGAAAAAAAAAAAATAATTTCATTGTAAAAAAGCGTGGCGTGCTCGATATTGATTGTTGTAAATAAATATAATTAGTAGTTATTTTTCTAAACATAGAGTTAATATAGAAATATGATATAAAAAGCACCCCACGCTTTTTTACAATGAAATTATTTTTTTTTTCATAACTTTATTTATATTTTAGAATTTTTGAAAATTATTGAAACATATTGAGTTAGTAATTAGTATAGGTACTTTTTATAACAGTTGAATAAAATATAAAAGTTATTTTCTGATTTTTAGTTCGATTTGCTATTAAAGCGTGTTTTTTTAGTTTTTTTTAAACTATATTTTATTTTTCACTTTTTAGTTCTATTTGCTATAAAACCGTTTTTAGTATGTACAGATGTGTTAACAGTTGCATCTCGATAGAAAACATATTCAAGGATTTCTATGTCGCCAACACAAACAGCGAGACATAGTGGTGTAACTTTATTTGCGAATTAGCATTGCTCCGCGGTTTCACCCGCGTTAAGTTGAGGATAAAACCTACTACTTAAACTACTAAAATATATTCCACTACTTTAAGATTATTACTTAGTACCTACGCACGACTACACATCAAGCTATTACCCAGTAAAAGCTAGGAGCTAGCGAAGGACCCATGGCTAAATAATACAGCCGCACAGGTTGATCGATCAGGTTAAGCTACGCTTGCCGCGGTTGGTCTGTGGATGGGTGACCATCTTTACATACCGAGACCCCTCAGTGCCTCGGAAGACTCGTGAAGCCGTTGGTCCCGGCTGTCATTCGTGGATCTTTGACAATCGTTACGGGTAGTGAGAAGCCCGAAAGTCTGACAACCAGTCTTACCAAGTGGTATCGTATTACCCAGTAACTGGGTTGTGGAGGTCAGATAGGCAGTCGCTCCATGTAAAATATTGGTATTCAGCTGCATCCGGATAGATTGGAAGTCGACCCCAACATAGTTGGGAAAAGGCTAGGCAGATGATGATAAGCTGACTTCTGATTGTACGAAAAACCTTATACAATGCGAGGTCAGCTAAAACTGGAAATGTATAGCTTGATGTGTATCTAGCCGTGTGTACAGACGCCAGCACATAAAGCTACCCGAAACTGTCAAATTTTCCCAATCAACTTTGAACCTTATGCTTTAGCAATAAAGTTTTTAACTTTATAGCTGAAGCATAAGGTTCAAAGTATTACCTACTAATCATAGCGTGATGTACAGAGGCCAGCACATCAAGCTACCCCAATCTGTCAAATTTTCCCAATTGAATATGGACCTTATTCCTTTGTGCTAAAGTTGAAAATCTATCAAAGAAATTTGATAGAATGCGGTAGCTTGATATGCTGGCGTCGGTACATTACGCTAAGCAGCTATTTTAGGTATTTATTATTTTTATTTATTTATTTTTTTATGCTGTCGTGGACTTTTTTTTAGAACTTTTAAGGAGGACCAATTCCGTCATACATTATTTTTGCGTAACTTTAACCGTTTACGCAGCGCACGCAACGGAAGCTCTCAAAAGGAATAATTCCTCCGTGAGCCTAAATAAATGACTGCATGATCAACATCCTGATCAGGATAATGAGCTAAGCTTATCAAAATATTGTATTGCCGTCGGTCGTTGATAAGTCTACAACGTTTAAAGCAAATCTGATCGCTTAAAATTGGGCAAAATCGAGCCCAAACGAGTCAGTTACATACATACAAACAAACAAACAAACAAACATACAGGTGAAACTAATAAAAGCGTGTTAAAAATGGAAGAGATGTTAAATTCAAACAATACAAACTTTACATGAAATGTTCAACAGTAGTATTGAATAATTTTGTGTCTTTTTATGTAGACCGTATGTAAAAATCTACTTCTGTTCCTCGTTTCACACTGACCAAATGGTTACAGACAAACATAGAAAGCTTTATGATAATTTATATATACCTACTGGAGGTCGGCTAAAATTATCCTTTCTAATACAAAATTGTATAAGTGCATTGGAGAATTTATAAACTCTACGCGAATCTGCGTATACGTTTCAATTCATGCATTGACAGTACTTACGTTCAAAAACACAATGCGCACATAATTTCAGAGAATTTATTTTAGAATTTATTATTATTGAAAGTAAATAGCAAAATACTTCAAAAAATTAATTCTTTTAAAATTGTCAATAAAGAAGCTAGATATTACAAACTTTTTTTTATGTAAATGGCGACGATTTCTGAACGAACGGAATGTCTTCTTTGTCGGCCATGTTTTGCACAACAACATCACGTCGCATAGCAAACGTCAAGTATTCGTTTACGAATTTCAAGAAAACTATCCAAATATTCGCATAAAATAAATCAATTTGTTTTTATTTCGCAATTTATTAAATGTTAAAATGAATCGAGCTGAGGGGTTGGTGCAACGAAGGAACGTAAACGTAATTAAGGACAGTGCAGAAATAAAGGAAAACCACGACGTCGATGATAAGAAAAATGATAAAAGTTATGATGACGGGGATTCAAAGGAAACACGATTGACACTAATGGAAGAAGTATTACTTTTAGGACTAAAGGACAAAGAGGTAAGAGAACGCTCTCTTCAGTAAACAGTTATTATAATTAGGATGTCATGACCATTCCATCTCATATATTGCTGATTATTTCAGGGTTACACATCATTTTGGAATGATTGCATATCCAGCGGCCTGAGAGGATGTATTTTAATTGAACTTGGTTTGAGAGGCCGCGTAGAATTAGAAAGAGCTGGTATGCGTAGAAAGGGATTGTTATCTAGAAAAGTAATAGTTAAATCAGGTAAGAGAATGGTTTAATTAATCTTTTTATCGCACATAATTTACGTATTAGATGCTTTTAGTATTTATTTTAAGTCATTTCAATTGTGGGTCATAAGTACCATCCAATTTGAAAAGGTCAATGACTGCTGGTAGCTAGTCTCTCACGTTTAAAAAAAGGCAATGAAAGTTGATATTGTTAATACATATTGATTCCACCTATGAATGTCCTGTCAATTAATAATGCTACAATCTGCCATAATTGCATAAGAGTTGTGTGTCTTAATTCAAATTATATGGCTCTACCTGTGTTACTGCATAAAGCATTAATTACAATTTTTAGGTATTTCTATGGTGTAGAAAGTTTACTTTCATTTAAACCACAAATATATATAGTAACCAGCTGACCCCGCAAATATCGTTTTGCAAAAAAAAAAATAGATAGTAGCCGATTCTCAGACCTACCCGATATGCACACAAAATTTCATACAAATCGGTCCAGCCGTTTTGGAGTAGTTTAACCACAAACACTGCAACATGAGAATTTTATATATTAGATTAGACGAGAATTTTATATACTAGAAGATAATACCTATTAATTTTGTGGAAATTGATCATTTTTATTTTTAAAAGTTTGTTATCCTTAACACAGCAGGTATGTGGATGATGTTGGTAAACCAACCATACCTATGGCCTGTATGATTTTTCAATTATTTGTATAAATGTAAACTTAATTTCAGATACACCAACTGGTGATGTTTTGCTGGATGAGGCCTTGAAACACATGAAAGAAACTGATCCACCAGAGACAGTACAGAGCTGGATAGAATACCTAAGTGGTCTGTATCAATAGCGCAATATAGTAGACCTTAATGTCTCATAAATATGGTCTAATATGTTTGATAATTTCTTTTCATAATCATCAGACGTGTTAGTGTTAGCAGAAGTTCTTATAAAAGCACTTTTTATCAAATTAATTTTAAAATGCTTGTGCCAATTAAAGAAGGGTTTCTTAGTATTAACTGGGTATTTCAGTTTGACTTCCATTTTATAATAATTTGGTCAATTAACATGTGGAACATATAATTTCAGGTGAAACATGGAATCCAATGAAACTAAAATATCAATTGAAAAATGTCCGTGAAAGGCTTGCAAAAAATCTTGTAGAAAAGGGAGTTTTGACAACAGAGAAGCAGAACTTCTTGCTGTTTGATATGACTACTCATCCACTGACTGACAATGTTGTAAAATGTCGCTTGGTCAAAAAGGTAATTATAAACACACATTCTGCATGTTCGCAATTGAGAACTGTTATCAATTTATGATAGTAATTATGTCCTTCCTACAAAATGCTTGTAGAATAAAATGATAACAAAACCTTTTAAAATAATTGATTTAGAATGTAGATATAAGATAAATAAATGTTGATACTAACAAACATGTACCGTACAATACATAATTACATATTACATAGATATACAAATGATATACAATACAATACAATTATATTGTTCCTTTCCAATAACATGCCTGTTTAATACTGTTTGTGCTATTATTTTCATAAAACATGAACAGGTGATTCTTTCCAAACAACTTGTATTTCAATAAGAAAGCAAAATGTTGGAGTTAAAAGTATCCACAACATCTGTTACAAACATTAATGCATTACCTACTTAAAAAAAAAAACAGAACATTTCTTATTATTGAAGGAAAATGAAATGGTTTGACCGGTTGAATGCTGTTATTACAGAAACAATTAAGAAGCCACAAAGGGTTATTGGGGTTTGTTTATAAGGGATGGTTAAAGTGGAGTGACATTCAAATGTTAAAAATGTATGGTTAAACAGTCGCTAATCACTACTTAACTTTAACCAATGTTAATGAATAAGGGTAAATTTCGATAATTGATATTAATATTATGCTTGCAGGTTCAAGAAGCGGCTCTGAGACGCTCGATCACCGATGTCGCTCACGCTGACAAGCGATCTCTGGCGTTGTTGATGCTTGCCCACTCGGCTGATGTACTAGAAAACGCA
This sequence comes from Globia sparganii, assembly GCA_949316385.1. Classification (NCBI taxonomy): domain Eukaryota; kingdom Metazoa; phylum Arthropoda; class Insecta; order Lepidoptera; family Noctuidae; genus Globia; species Globia sparganii. Next base: position 12,768,355 of record OX438653.1, on the reverse strand, counting down.
TTCGCGCCCCTCTCCGACGAAGATTATGAGTTAGCGACGAGACGTGTGCGAGCGCTTTTAGATCTAGACTTCGAGGCTGAAGCCATGCGACCAGATGCCTGCGAAATTATGTGGGCGGTGTTTGCAGCGTTCACTAAATAGCAGTAACGCGTGTCGTCATCACTGTTGGCAACTAGAAAATGGTAAATTTGTGTTTGATTAAAATAATACTTTTTAGCCCATTTTGTAAAATCTAAAACGAATATAAAAAACATGATCACCTTTAAATTATATCAAACATAGAAATAAAATAATGACACGGCAATATAAATTTTATAATAATAGTTTGAAGGTGTATCATGTGTGTTACAGATAATATGAACTTGTACAAAAAATTCATTACACATTGTTGTGCATAACTATATCATTTTATTTAACCAGTATTAAATTAATTCATTGAACTCATTTGAACATTTAACAGAGATATAGGGAGTATTGTATTTTTTTAAGAATATCAAATAACTGCTTCTACATAACATACATAGTCATATAAAGCATTGTCATATAATTATGGTTTTACTTTCATATAAGTGTAGTTTCTAAATTTATTTTATCTTTTATCATAGCACAAAAGTTTGCCTTAACTTATTTGGTGTATAATACTTTTTGTGTTTAAGCTTGTACAGCTGGTCGATAAAAGAACACGCGGCATTTGACACTGCTGTCTAACTACTTAAATAAAAACGTGTGCGGTCAGGGGACTGTCGTCAGGAACGAAGTTCCTTACGCAATACTCGCACGCACACACACACACGTATATAATAGAAAGAGACAGTGTGAAAAAGTCGCATGAAGGGCGCATAACACTTTTTCATTACGTGACGATTTCTACCAGTCAATTCCTATCGCGAGCCGCGAACTTTGTTACAAAAATCTTTCTTTGTAATGGTACAACAACATCTGAAAGCGCTGGACCTAGAATTTCATTTACTACGGAAGGGTAGTTTCTGGGGAAGGTTGGTGAGTTTGATTACGGAATGTATTTAATAGCACTTTAAATTTGATGAAAACAGCTATAAAATTGTATATTAGCACTTTAAAATAATAATACATCTTTAATTTAATATTATCACTTTAAAAATAATTGTTGGCACTAGAACTGTATCGAAAACTAACTCCGAAACCAGTTAGTTTATGAACGCACGGTCCACGAAGGGGATGGCAGAGCCTGAGTTCGCTCGCTAAGCTCGCTCACTAGACCCCGCCCCGTGGGGAAGATCACGAGGCGGGTCTATATTCCATTTGTTTAGGTAGTTAAATAAAGGTAAATAAAAAAAACCACGTGACGTGGTTAACGGACTAAACGTAATACTATTCACTTGTCATGCTACGTCACAGTTGTACTCTTAAATTTAGCAACGTTATAATTCCTTAATAATGTTGCTAAATTGAACAGTACAACTGTAATGTAGCATGAAAATCGAAGTGAGTGGTATTACATTTAGTCGGTTAACTAAGTCACGTGGTTTTTAAATCTTCCACAATATTTTTTTGTTTACCTTTACATAATTAAACAAATGAAGTATAAGTTAGTTTACAAGCAATAATAATAAGACGTAGTCGACGGAACCCCGCTACGCGTGGCCCTTCTTTCTGTCTACATGGTTTATAGGAATCTAACCTAAGTCGGGGTGCCCCAATTCCCGACATCGCTTATAGAAACCATTATTTTTATAGTTCATTCAATTAAGTTTAAAGCTAAGCATATTTATAGTGGAAACAATTTTTTTTATAGTTCCTTCAATTAATTTTAAAGCTAAGCATATAAATATGCCTAGCTTTAAAATTAATTGATTGAACTATAAAAATAATGGTTTCTATAAGCGATGTCGGGACTTGGGGCACCCCGACTTAGGTTAGATTCAAAATAATAAAAAGATATTTAAATTCAAAATATTTAAAATAATGGTTCCACTATAAATTTATAGTGGAACCATTATTTTTATAGTTCATTCAATTAAATTTAAAGCTAAACATTTTAAAGTGTGAAACATTATTTTTAAAGTGCGTTTATATATTCCCCTTTGATTACTGAAATTTCACAATGGAGAGCTACCAATGTGTTCCCACTCATTGTGAAATACAGCTGCAATTGAAATACCTATTGCTTACATATTTGTCTGTGACACTGTGTAAGGCAATTATGTTATAAGTATTTACTGGTGGGACACCAACTGTACTAGTTTACACATTCTTACGTATTATTTGTAATGATAAGGATATACTGTAATGAGACGTTAGGTAATAGGTAATACGAGCTGGGTGCTTACTCTTCAATTTAATTCCGATAGATCGACATTGGAATTGTGACGTTTCGTGTTCTTGGGTTTGATGCTAGCGCCAAATGGTTTTTAAATTGGGTGTCCATTTTGGGGAACTAAGTGGAATTGAGATCGGGCTTGGCGTGGGGTAAACGGTACTCTTGAGTGTATTTTGACAGCTGTGTATTGCGTCAATATTGCGTTGGGATAGTTTGTTGATTGTAATTTTTCCAATAACAATGTGTAACTTTTTAGAATTTTTTTTGCGTTTTGAAGTGGTTTTCAGTTTCAGATAATATGTATATAATATGGCACGATAAGCAGTAATATATAGTGTTTTACTTAATTCCCATAAAAAACAATTGAAATAAATAAAGACGAGATGAGCGTCGGATGGTGCGTTTTAGGGACAAAGCGTTTTCTATGAATGAATTCGAATTTAAAGCAAATTATTGAGTGAGCAAGGATTTTATTCCTCTTTCGTATTATATAACAAAATTTATAAATCCTATTTCTATACAATAAAAACTTTTTGAAACATACTAAAAATCGGACTTTGGCATGTTTTCATTATACAAAATTCTTTCTGTCTCTAAAACCCGTGAACCGATTTACATAATTCAAACGGGAATATCAGTTGTAAACATAATCCTCTCATTTGACACTAAAATCATGCAATCAAAAAACCTCGTTTTCAAGTTACGTAATTATTCTATTATTTTTCTTCATACATTAAAATTCTCAAAAATTCTTCGTTAAATATTCTTATCAGATTCTAATACGAAAACTAATAATAAAAAGTTAGAAAGCTAATTAGAACAATACAAACACTTAAAATCTAATTAGAAAAATCAAAATCTTACTCAGTAAAACAGTAATAGTCCGTATAACGACTCCCACGCTATGCGCACGGAGCGTGGGTAAGGTCTTAGCTATCCTATCCTATCACTTTTATACTTATTTATACTGGTATTTCACTCAGTCATGTTCATTATTCACATGCACGTTCGACGTTCGTTACAAAAACATTATTTTTTAAAGAAGTTATCTAAATACTTACGACTTGTTTAAAACTGTAATATTAGCTATGTAACTTTCGGACAGTAATTATTTCTTAATAAAAAAGAACCAAACGCGAACAATATTGTTAAACAAACTCATAGTTCAAATTCATTGGAGAACTTGTTTGTAAATAATAATATAATACGCAGTCTTTTGTTTTGCAGCGGGATTGTCCGAAAGGGTTAACGCTACCCCGGAACACAAAGGGCTAAGGAAGGAACACGGGTGGGTTTTAGTCAGTAAGAGTCTGACACTCCCTTCTGATCCACCCAGAGCGGGAGGGGTCATTGGATGATTTCCCATCCACAAAAAAAAAAGTCTTTTGTTTTGTAGTGTAGGCAACGATTCTACCGCATGCAGCCAGTCATAATTAATTTTATGATTTCAATCGTTTCTTACGCCCAAAGGAATTTAAACGTTTCAAATAATAAATTATACAACTATTTATTTATAAGCTTTGTTATTTAAAGCATAAAGAATTTAAAAGCCCTATCGTAGGTTTATCGTAATGAGCTGAACAACACTATTGGGGTCCGTAACATAGCTAACTTCACGTGAATCAAAATAATAGCGGAGTAATGTCAATTTCATTTCAATGTTGACAATATTTTTTTCAAGAGTACCGAATCACGTGACTGTAAAATTAACATTGGAATCGTATTGGAATCAAAATTAGTTTAAAGAGTAAGCCCCCTGGTGTCCGCAACTCCACGTCAATGCGCGTATTTTGCGTACGGTAATGAGACGTTTGTTGAAATTTTTAATAAGTAGGTTTTTATATTTTGATCTGCTTTTCAATAATAAATTGGATTACCTACCTACCGTTTTTAAACCTACCTACCTATGTAAATTATTGTAGGTTCTGAATTATTATATCCTATAATTGGTGTTATATTATTATGATTGTTTTGTTACTTATACATGTTTAATTATTCAAATTGTGTATGCAGTGTTTCTATATAGTTGAACTGCGCTATACACAGTAAGAATGTGAATGCCTTTTACTTTTAGCATGACAGGAGTGCAAGTTTTTATGGTAAATTTTTGATTAAAAACTGTTTTGATGGGTAACTCTTATATATGAAGAGTAATGTATGTTTGTTCGAAATATATTCACTTAACATCCCTTTGGTTATTGTTTTATAGTTTCAATATACGTTTAAATTACAACTGGGTAATACTAAGTAACATTAACTATGACGCATAGAATTTATATAATTTTAAATAGCGCACGAGATTTATATCCCAATATCTTCTAAGGTAATAGCTGGTTTGTTTTATCATTATTTTAATTCAAGTTTAGTTGTAAATTAATAAATATACTAGTTTACATTGTTTAAAATTAGCTTGCCATAAATGAATAAAACAGGTTATTTATAACACTCATTTGTGACAAGCGTCAAAAAATAACGAAATTGCCTGTATTTATATTCCATTTTTGTGAAAACAACACGGCACTGTTTTATAAAAAAAATATAACAAAATCAATAAATATATTATAATGTGTTGTCATTTGAAATGTGATTTATATGTAACTAGAAATAAATAACTGATCACTCCATAGTGTTTATGTTTAATTTCTAATGCATAAATGATAAATGGTTACATAAGATCCTTATAATCAACTTTAGTGCTTAAGTTACTGTTAGATTGGGGTTTGTAAATAAATATGGTATTATTTTGGTTTGTGTATTACCATAAAGCTGCAACTATAAAAACTTGATAATAAATTCAAAAGTGATGGAGACATGTATAAAATTAAGGTAAATAACTATGTATCATACACATATTATAGTATTTAGAAAATTACTCAAATATATTCCTTAGTAAATATTATTAGGTTTTTTTACTTGAGATTGGTGAAAAGGACGCCCTATACAGTCATCCTTTTTTTTAACCGACTGCTTGAAAAGTCAATGCCCAAAATTGGTGCAAATAAAAGCCCTTGTTTTCCTGTGTACCCTTAAGTATTGATTAAAATAAAGTACAAATGACATAACATACGAACAATTACCTATGTCCTATAACATATTACGATAAAGCTTAAAAATCAGTCTGAACTAGAGATATAATTACAAACCCGCAAGAGTTGAATGCAAAGTAGTAGACCGCGAAATTAAAATTTTCTTACGTTTTTTGCAATTTGCAAGTCAGTGTCAGGTTGTATCTTGATCAAAATTTGATTCGCGACTATAACAGGTACGTATTTACAGAATTATAATCATTAGAAACATTTAGACATCTTTATAAGTGAGATTTGTACCATAAACACTTCCCTAGGAGATTTCTTCTTGTGTTACAAATCTAACTTAGGAAGATTTATTAATGATTCTAATGACTATAATTCTGTGAATAAGTACCTGTTATAGTCGCGAATCATATTTTGGTCAAGATACAACCTGACACTGACTTGCAAATTGCAAAAAACTTAAGAAAATTAGAATTTCGCGGTAATCACTGCGCAATCTTCTTCACTTCACTCGGATAACATAAGCGCGCGGTGCATAGGCGTCGATGGCGAACGCGGTAAAAGCGCGGGCGTCAGGAAGGGTCTCTGGTCTCAAGTAAACTCTTGCAGGTTGTACACTACCTTAGCTAGGATCATATCTCCTCCTATAATTTAATTGCCATATTACTTATATGTATGACTCATAGATATTACTTGATAGTGTATCATCCTAACTACCTACCTTCCCAACTAGCTACTTATATGTTGGGGTAGGCTTCCAGTCTCTCCCCCGGTGGGTTCCCGCATTGTCGAGGCGGGGGGGCTCAGTAGCCGTGGCTTGGTCACCCACGGTGAAGCGAAGAGGATGTCGTATGGGAGGCATCGCGGCTGAAGGTTGGAGACCGCGGCGGGAGAGGAGTGCCGGTATTGCGGTGCGCCGCTCTCCCTACCTTCCGCGGCCTTGACGGGGTCGCCACCGTCGATGGCGGACGCGGTGGGGCCGCAGGGGAGGAGGAGTGTTGGTATTACGTTGGCCACTCTCCCTATCCTCTGCGGCCGAAAATTGGCAGGCGGCGGGGCCAACGACCTGACCCACCGCAAGGGGACCAAGGGTGCCGAGACACGGGGTCGTCTGGCGCCCATGTGGTGGTTTGGTCCCTGGGGTGGTCACGGCGTGCTATGTGTTCTGGTGCGCCGGTGATGGGGAGCACTCCCCAGAGGAGGGTCCGGTGACGGACAGCCGCGGCGGGTTCACGGATGAGTGCTAACGCGTGCCCGTGTTCCCGCCATAAGCGGCGAAGGAGGACACCGTGGAGTTTTAGTGGGTAAGAGTCCCACATAACTGCACTATCTCCCCGTGGTAGTGCAGTATGCATGAGCATTTCTCCACGTAGAAAAAAAAAAAAAAAAGGCTTCCAGTCTGAGCGGACGCAACTGATTACCAGTATATTCTTACATGGGGCGACAGCCTATCTGACCTCCACAACCCAGTTACTGAGTACATAATAGAGACCCCTAGTGGTAAGACTGGTTGTCAGACTTAAGCTTCTGACTACCCGTAACGACTGTCAAATATCTACGAAATATGACGACCGGGACCAACCTAGAGATTCGATACTGTAATGGTTACACCCATCCACGGACCTAGGTAGTAGCTTAACCTTCGATCGACCCGTGCAGTTATTATTATTTAGCCACGAGCCCCTCCATTTATTTATTTATATACGTTACTAGCTGACCCCGCAAACGTCGTTTTGCAAAAAAAAAAAATAGTAGCTTATTCTCAGACCTACCCGATATGCACACAAAATTTCATACAAATCGGTACAGCCGTTTCGGAGGAGTATGGTAACTAACACTGTGACACGAGAATTTTATATATTAGATTAGCTGACCCCGCAAACGTCGTTTTGCAAAAATAAAAAATAGATAGTAGCCGATTCTCAGACCTACTGAATATGCACACAAAATTTTATACAAATCGCTCCAGCCGTTTCGGAGGAGTATGGTAACTAACACTGTGACACGAGAATTTTATATATTAGAAGATTAGATGTACTTAATTTTTTTTTATTTAACATAATATTTGTAACATTAAAAAAGTAAATCATAAACATAACTGTGGGTGTACTATAGGTTCACCTCTGCCTAATCCTTCGGAGAAAACAAGCGTGTTATTAAGTTAGGTATTATGTATTTTGTTAAAAAAAAGGCGGTTTGCAAACCTCCTTTTTTGCACTTTCAGATTGAGACAGACTCAAATCTCACATTAGCGTTGAAAATTGCGAAAGATACATTGTTTTTTAGAAACTGTATCGTTCTTTAAAATACTTACATGTAATTTTTAAAAAGACAACACGTTCGTCTGAAAAATACAATCATCATCATCATCTGCCTAGCCTTTTCCCAACTATGTTGGGGTGGGCTTCCAGTCTAACCGGATGCAGCTGAAAACCAGTGTTTTACATGGAGCGACTGTCTATCTGACCTCCACAACCCACTTACTGGGTAATACGATACCCCTTTGTAAGACTGGTTGTCAGAATTTAAAAATTTTATCAAAATCGGTTCTACAGAATCGATTTTGATAAAATTTGGTTTTTAAACCAAAATTACTGGTAGGTAATTATTAACTCAACTCGGGTAGTTTTTGAGTTAGCTTCAATAATACGTATTTTTGCCACTTTGATGTTATTTATAATGACTTCCTGTCACTGATATTTACATAGCAAGTACCTAGAGTTATTCGAATTTGTGTGGAACAAGTACGATCTACAACTTAAAAGTGAAAAATAAAAACTTTTACAAAAAAAAAAAAAAAACAACCGACTTCCAAAAAACACAAATGTATGTTTATGTCATTAAGTCCTTACCTATGAAATTGCCGATTTTTGATGCTGGCTATCTGGCTGTGAAGATCGATATCTTTCATTCTATTTAGAATTCCAAATTCAAATTGATTTTTATCAGTTGTTAATTTTTTTTTAATATCACTGTTTCTATAACCATGGCAAAATCGAAATTGCGCGCTATTTTGAATGAGTTCCGTCGTGGCACCAGCGCAGGACAGACAGCACGCAATATTACCGACGTGTGTGGACATGGTACCGCATGTGAACGCACGGTCCGTTTTTTGGTTTGATGGCTTCCGTTCAGGAAATTTTGATCTCAACAATGAGCCCCGCGGTGGTCGACCGGAGACGAAAGTTTTCAAAGTTGATAACGATGAATTGAAAGCCATAGTGGAAGCAGATTCATTTCAAACCACGTTAGAACTTGCAGCAGCCTTCAACGTAAGTGATGAATCGATGCTGATTTATTTAGGTACTTCAAATTGGAAAGATAATTGTATGTTTGTTCATCGAATACTCCGCCAATTGAAGTAGATAGTTCTGAGGTGGTCCCATTGTCACCAAGTTAGAATCTGATGATGGGATCTTAGAGAAATCGAGGGCAACCCTCAAATTTTATAGGCTCTCTTATTGTTTTTCGCATATTTTATGAAGTATCTTGTGTATTTGCGTATGGTTGTCACCATCTCAGGTAGCTGTGCTGATGATGGAAGGTACAACTCCTTAACAGTAAGAAGTTACTCGAACAGACAAGGACAGTTTTAGTAAATTGTTTTGATGTTTGATAGGGCATTTGCCACATTTGGTCTCATGATCATCAAGTGATGACCTGATGCTGCAGTCAGGATAGTCTGCAGAGTACCTAACTCCTGGACAACTAACAGCAGATATATCGTGTTTAGGCTCATTGAAAAGGGCTCGATGTGTGGATAAACGTACTGTTAATGAGAAACACCGAAGTACATAGAGACGATGCTGAAGCCTCAGAAAAAGTACAAACCTTGAAATTATAGCACCGTGGTCGTGTTTGGGCTCATCTTAAACAGGACTAAATTTTAAGTTCAATGCAATGTTGACAAGTCTGACCTGATGCTGCCAGGATTATCAGCGGGATCCTGGAGAAATCAAAGGAACTCTTCAAATATTATAGGCACACTTATAGCGATTCGGGTATTATTAATTATAGTAGGTAACTCGTGCATTTACTTTCGGAAAGCAAAATTTAGTGAAGTAAAACTGATGATGAAGACCACAGGTGGTCACCGGGACTACTCAATAATAAGTATTTCACAGGTTGCGATTCGATTACTTTAATATGGTTGCTAAGCAATCTATGCTCGTCACAATGCGAATGGTGAAATGGAGCTGATGGTGGAGTACCAGGAGAACTCCTAAACAATTAACGTCCCTGTATCGGGAAAAGTAATATTTTGTAAAAGGCGATGAGCTTGATGCATTAATAAAGTGAAAAATAACTTTAATTTCGGAAGTCGGTGGCAATAAACTAAAACGCAGATCCAAAGACACCGACTTCCGAAATTAAAGTTATTTTTACTTTATAGTGTTTTTTTATGGAAGTCGGTTTTTTCTTTCTTCTTTTTACGATTCCTCGTGTCGGGGGGGGGGGGGGGGGTGTTTGACTACCCCCGTGACGTCTAAAAGGGCGCGCATGGAACACTACGCGCCGTCACCTCAGGTCCTGATGTGTGGGGAGCGACGGACGTCCCCGAGTCCGTCCCCCCTGGACCCATTAAGGGGGGCTGGAAGAGGGCGTTGTCCACCCTCAGCTGTCGCCCGGTGCACCTGCTGTGGGCCGGGTGAACGAGATCTCCCTCTCCCTTTCCGCAGCCTCCTTCTGCGAGTCGACTGTTTCGCAGAAGGAAAGGTTTCTATTTTATTAATTTAACATTAAGTGATTATCAAATTCAGATACTTTAATTAGAGCGAAGACTCATATAGTGTTAGTAACATTGTCCTTATAACTAAATGTAAGTAAACAACACGATACGATGGCACATGTAACTGACTGCAGAGAATCATATACGGACAGTCCACTCTGTCAGTACCTAATCATTTTCAGAACCCTGTTGGAGCTGGCCATGACTCGAGCCATCATCGATACCGCGCGTTAGCCATAGATATATTAGCGCATTATTGTGTAAAAAAAATCTACACGCGCCGCCGCAAACATCCCTGACGCACTGCAACGCCATGGCAACACCATCACTTTTCTGAATGCATTATTAAATTGGACACGAAGGGCTCTACGCCCGCGAATATCTCTGCCACAAGCTACACATCTACAAGGTGTGATGAGATGTGAAAGCGTCGACCAAAGGCCGCCAAAAGGCAATTTCGCTCTACCCTGATCGAGGGCTAGGGCTGGCACTGCGTCTCTGCCTCCACTAGATGGTCTCGGTTACATCCCTAGTAGGTACCTATGTCATGCACGTGACGTGTGTATACCACAGTGGATGTATTTGATGCCTGCTGGAGTCGGGATGACCCTTGGATTACTACTTGTGTTTTCCGTTCGTTCAGCTATTTTGTTCAACGCCTTCTGGTGTTGTTGGAACATGCTCCGTGGCATGTTACTGGTCCAATACATAACTACCTACACATTAGGTATTTACACGCTTTTTACTAACGTTTCGTTCGTTTGTCATCCGATTAACCTAAGAGCTCTTACACACATAAGTAAAACGCGCGTAGCACGCTCGTGAACGAGCCACAAACGTGCGTGTATCGCGCTGAAAAAGTAGGTACGTGCGCTGCGTGACTGCCCGACATCAAGCAAAGGGGTGGGGGAGAGGCCTGCGGCGCACACTCCGTCCGTACTTCATCTGTTCATCATTCTGCGTGCAGTGTTTGCAGCTAAACAGACGCGCTGTGCCAGCGATACAGACGCGCTGTACCAGCGATACAGACGCGCTGTGCCATCGATACAGACGCGCTGTGCCAGCGCGTTTGTATCCATGTAACTCCGCGCTAGTCTTTCAGCCCCTCTTAATGGGTCCAGAGGGGACGGACTCGGGGATGTCCGTCGCTCCCCACACATCAGGACCTGAGGTGACGGCGCATAGTGTTCCATGCGCGCCCCTTTTAGACGTCGTGGGGGGAGTCAACAACCTCACTCCCCCCCCCCCCCCCTCCCCCTACTGACCCGAGGAGGCCCGCAGTGGGCTGGCACTAGTCGGGGGTTGCGGAAGGACAATTTAAAGCAACTACATAACCAACCAATGATTTGTATAAATATTAAACTAAATAACATAAAATTTAATTTATCCGCAGGCATCACCGTACGTTCATAAATACATAGATAGGTACCCAAAGCATTTATTACACAAAAATTCTGTGTTCGTCCGTTCCCGCGACCCGGGGGCGTAGGTGTGAGATGGAACAGCGGGATGGTTTTTAGTTAGTAGGTAAAAGTCTGACAGACCCCTCCGCCCGCCCCAGGGCAGAGGACATCCACGAGGATTTTCCACCCCGGAAACAAAAAAAAAGTCTGGTGAGTATGGTGGTTGACGGAGAGTTTCCAGTCGTAAACCTGTTGTGTTGTTGTTCAGTGAGTTCATACGGTTGCCACTTCCCGAGCTTTTTATCTTTCCAATTTGAAGTAAATGAATCAGCATCGATTCATCACTTACCTACGTTGAAGGCTGCTGCAAGTTCTAACGTGGGTTAAAATGAATCTGCTTCCACTATGGTTTCAATTCATCGTTATCAACTTTCATCTCCGGTCGACCACCGCGGGGCTCATTGTTGAGATCAAAATTTCCTGAACGGAAGCCATCAAACCAAAAAATGGACCGTGCGTTCACATGCGTTACCATGTCCACACACGTGGGTAATATTGCGTGCTGTCTGTCCTGCGCTGGTGCCACGACGGAACTCATTCAAAATAGCACGCAATTTTTATTTTGCATGATTATAGAAACAACGATATTAAAAAAAGAATGAACAACTGATAAAAATTAATTTGAATTTGGAATTTAAATAGAATGAAAGATATCGATCTTCACAGTAGCCAGATAGTCAGCATCAAAAATCGGCAATTTCATAGGCAAGGACTTAATAATATGTTGACGAAATTCATGATCTTAACAATTATGTAGATATTTAGAGAATAATTATAATCATTAGTATCATCAATGCGAAATGAATTTCGCGGGCTACCTTGACGCTTTCGCCTATGAATTGATTTATGAATTGATCGTCACTAGTCAGTTAAAAATTAAATCCAACATAGTGGTAATACCGCCTGCCTTGGGTAAGTTTATCAAGCTGGATGCAGTAAGTAGCAAAGCTCGCCGCTCACAAAAAAATGCACATGTAAAAGGATGACCTTGGCCATACATATGCGCGTCGCCAAAAATATTACAGGCAATACCTACTTGCAAAAATAAAATATGTCGTCCATAGCGATAACCTACTTGGCACGTGTTTCGCGTTTCCACGTGTATTCTCGGGAGGTTCTGACTCGTTTATCGCTGGAACGCGATTGAAATACCTACGGCGTAGCGCGTAGGTCGTAGCACGCGCTCTGTGACGAACTACCCGAAAAATGTCATAATAATGGATAAGACTTTGATAAGCTGTTTGTTGTTTTTACCGACTTCACAAAAAGGAGGAGGTACTATGTTCGGATGTTTGTAAGTTTTTTTTTTTTTTATATGTTTGTTCATCGAATACTCCGCCAATTGTCGACGGATTTTCAAAATTCTTTTTTTGTTCGAAAGTAGATAGTTCTGAGGTGGTCCCATTGTCACCAAGTTAGGATCTGATGATGGGATCTTAGAGAAATCGAGGGCAACCCTCAAATTTTATAGGCTCACTTATTGTTTTTCGCATATTTTATGAAGTTTCTTGTGTATTTGCGTATGGTTGTTACCATCTCAGGTAGCTGAACTGATGATGGAAGGTACAACTCCTTAACAGTAAGAAGTTATTCGAACAGACAAGGACAGTTTTAGTAAATTGTTTTAATGTTTGATAGGACATTTGCCACATTTGGTCTCATGATCATCAAGTCATGACCTGATGCTGCAGTCAGGATAGTCTGCAGAGTACCTAACTCCTCGACAACTAACAGCAGATATATCGTGTTTAGGCTCATTGAAAAGTGCTCGATGTGTGGATAAACGTACTGTTAATGAGAAACACCGAAGTACATAGAGACTTGATGCTGAAACCAGGAGCATCAGAAAAAGTACAAACCTTGAAATTACAGCACCGTAGTCGTGTTTGGGCTCATTTTAAACAGGACTAAATTTTAAGTTCAACGCAATGTTGACATAAGTCTGGCCTGATGTTGCCAGGATTATCAGTGGGATCCTGGAGAAATCGAAGGAACTCTTCAAATATTATAGGCACACCTATAGCGATTCGGGTATTATTTATAGTAACTCGTGCATTTGCTTTCGGAAAGCAAAATTTAGTGAAGTAAAACTGATGATGAAGACCACAGATGGCCACCGGGACTACTCAATAATAAGTATTTCACAGGTTGCGATTCGATTACTTTAATATGGTTGCTAAGCAATTTATGCTCGTCACAATGCGAATGGTGAAATGGAGCTGATGGTGGAGTACCACGAGAACTCCTCAACAATTAACGTCCCTGTATCGGGAAAAGTAATATTTTGTAAAAGGCGATGAGCTTGATGCATTATAAACAGACCCACTAAAAAGCGAGAAATAAAAACTTTTTAACAAAAAAAAAAACCGACTTCCATAAAAAACACTACAAAGTGAAAAATAACTTTAATTTCGGAAGTCGGTGGCAATAAACTAAAATACAGATCCAAAGACACCGACTTCCGAAATTAAAGTTATTTTTCACTTTGTAGTGTTTTTCATGAAGTCGGTTTTTTTTTTGTACACGTTAATTTCAGTACATGTTATTTTCAGCACATGAGAATGAAAACGGGTTACGAGATATCCGATAGAAAGCACTGACTAGTACTCGTAACGACCAACCTATGCTACGCTGATGCGACGTTCCCAGAGAAGTGTTATCGGGACCGACCAACGACATGTTAGCCCAGGTTGGCACGGACGCGTTTTTCCCGTGGCGATTTTTTTTACGAACTAGATTTTCATCGCTCTACTTAGCGCCAAGAGTTGAAATCCAACAGCGCGCTGGAATGCGCTCTGTTTCATTCTCAATGCCCGGCTTAACATCGACAATTGAAAATCCCGCTGCGATACTTTTATGTCATTGGGAACATGGGCTTACCGTCTTCCCTAGGAACTACCGCCCTCTCGTCCTGTCTAACAAGTAACAACGTGTGTATGGGGTTAAAAAAATAAGAAGACATAAAAATATTTTAATATTTTATTAAAAACTCACACTTCTGCCTTCGCACGGTGGATTAGTCTTGTATCTCTTTATATGACATAATTTCAATTACAATAATTCAGTTCACATCTCGTTAAACTATATTAAACTTGTGTGCAAGATCTTGCAAATTGGTTGGGATATTGTTAGAGCAAAATTGCAATTGTGAATTTAGCGCAATTCAATTATATATTTAACAATGTGGGTTGTATCTAATCTGTCAACATAATTGGTGTTTTATAGAATCATTTTGTGTTATCTAACGAACAGTTTCCGGCCTACAAGTTCCGGTGACACGACACTGCCAATACATCTATTAATATAGAATTGAGTAACATTTTACTTATTTTCTAATGATGTGAATTTTAGTTTTATAAGTCTAAAAGATCAAATTTACAAAATACTGGAACGATATATAGTGTACATGGGTGTGTCATTGTCACTAAAATGTGTAGATTTACAGCTAGAAACATTGATAGCTAGAATAGTGTTTTATTTTTATTTAATTAAGTACAGATTTTTTTTTCTTATGTTCGGCCGGAAATAATTATACCACCTCTTATTATTATATCTACCGTTTTAGCGGATAGTTCACTGGAAGTTTTAAATAACCAAATAAATAGGTAGGTTATATCAATATTTATCATCCTGGAACATTAATATACTTAGTGCAATCAATTATGATTAAGTAGGTAGATATTTTACGAATAAATCGTCAACTATGAATTTTAAACTTTGATTTAGTGTAGAGGGATTATGCTAGAAACAGATAATGCAAGTAAAATAAAAACAATAAATAAAACATTTCAACTCGCGACAACTACGCATCTACCGGTTGGTTCTCTTTCTCACAGCCCAAAGACTCCTTAAAAATCCTACGATACTAACGTTTAAAGCATTATTTCTAATTATACCTACTTATTACCTAAAATGCTGGTGTTTATAATAAATAAATAATCTTAAATAACACAGGTAGTGGCTATCGTAACCCTAATGCGTTTACATGGCAGACCTAAATGTTTGTTTATATTTATAACATTAGGTTCTTAACTTAAACTATGTTTATGTAATTAAATTAATTAAAACAAATGCTCGTTTCATTTTGTAGCCTAAAGATGAGAAGGAAAAACAAAATTGGACCGTGACTTCTTCCGTTCGAGTACGCACTAGATTAATTAATCTTAAATAACTCACTTAATCAAGTTTAATTCGAATAGATTACCTATAATAGAGTCTGATTAAAGAACGGAACAGTTGGCAATTAACAATTTTGTTTTTTGTACGTACTACAAAATTAGGTCTTTGTGGCAACGTGGTCCTGGCAATAGGATATGAAATGCAATGTTAATGGAAAACACGGTAAGTTAATATCAATGTCAGGATTCCACGAGCCTACATTTGTATTTTAAACCTTATCGAATAACTTAGCATGTAATATTTGATAAAAAAATAATAATTGATAAAGGAACTTAACAATATTCAGAAGTTGGATATTTTTGGTACCCTTGTGCAAATTTAACTTATTTGAACATCGTAATACTGGGATAAAGCGCTTGAGATCGTATGTGAATCTAAATGGTGGAAGTGGATGGAGTCCGAGCGGCAGCCCGCTGTCACCAGGCCTCCGTGTACCGGATGTCGTACTCCTGCAGCTGCGGCAGGCGCTGGCGCAGGACTTCGAAAGCATCGGCCGATAACTTGGTACTGTTCAGGTTAAGGCGCCGCAAGTTTGAGAGACCTGAAAAGAGAGCCATTTTAAAATTTTGGATCGAAGTTCCAGGCTATAATTACTTTTCTTTTTCTTCTGTCCTTAAAACACGAACTATATGAGAACAGTTTGTCTTGGCTGTCAGTCAGCAAAATGGTAGGAGTCTTAATGTGCCGGATAAGCCGGAGAGTACCTACATTTAAGTATCACCGCATGTATTTTAATGCTCATTTTGAGTTCAAAAGTTATGGGTAAGAATGATATATACCTGATAATGCCTCTATTCCTTTGTCAGAGACGGGCGTTTCGCAGAGGTTAAGCACCTGAAGTTTCGGAAGATGCTCAGCAATTAGTTGCACACCGCTGTCGCCAAACTTTGTAGCCCACAGGTTCAAGTAGCGAAGAGATGGCAGCTATAGCAATAATGTTTTGTATAAATTTAAACCCATTTTGAACCGGTTATAGTTAATACTTATGTGTCGGTGACTCCATGAATGTCATTATTGTTCAAATTAATCAAGATTGAGACAAAGTTAAAAAATGGTAGGTCAGTTAAGTGTCAAGGACTTTGTTTACTTTACATAAAATAAAAACAATTTCAATGTAACGATTACCTATGCGTATTTTAAGTAAACATGTTTTGCCGAGCAAACAGGTGTTGTTCGTGCGTCACAATATTAACACTTTGCGGTACACTTAACGCCCCTCGACGTAATACCAATAAAACTTCTATCGTGTCACGTTCAGTGTCGAATGTGTTAATTACATACCTTAATGAGATGATGTGCACAGGCGCTGGTGACGCTGGTGAAAGCGAGGGAGAGGCACTCGAGGTTGCCGAGAGCGCCGGCGTCCAGTAGCTCGGCGACGTCGGCGTCGGTCGCACGCACCGGCAAGGCCAAGCGACGGGGACCGCCTTCTGATTGCTGAAACGAAATATAACGATTGTAGACAATGTGTTTTACAAGATAATACGTTTGCGACGTTATGACTGCTCGATACTATTCAAAGTTGGCACTCACCAAGCACAAGCCTTTAAAGAGCTCTTATTATATTTTAATAAAAGCTGTGCACAAAATTGCACTGCCTGATAGTGCTATACTAACAATCTAGCAAAATAAACACCAGTCCATTGTCTAGCAGTTATGTCTAGAACTCACCAGTCGTTGAAGATTTTGCTGTCTTTCGCACAAATCTTTGTAATATTTCTGGCCAAGTTCGGTGCCTTGCAGTGCAGCAATGATCTCCAACTGAGTTTGCTCTCCAGTCGTGACTTCCCATTCCAAAAATAAACATAGAGCCTCTATTGCGGCAGGCTGTAAGAATGAAAATAAAATATGAGGTTTGTGAACTCAAGGATCGAAAGGTCATATTAAGTATATGGTATTGCATGAAAATAAGAAGGGTCGGTACTCACGTGAGCAGTTAAAGCGACTAGAACTAAATCGGGAAGTTGCTTGCTCATACTCTGCAGAAAACTTTTCCGTTTACAGCAGCAGTTTAATAGACTTCCAAGCTGAAAATGAAATTTAACATTATTATCATTTCTATTTAACGAAGTTAAAACAAGTTACTGTTTGGATAAAGAAACCAATTTACCATATCTCCCCAAATCTGGCACAAATCTTCATTTGGAAGAGCGAGTAGTGGGTCAGAAGGTGCTGCTGCTCTCAGCCACGACGGCGGGCACAGGCGCGCGGCCCGCGCGGGGGCCACGCATGCGTGCGCCGCGCAGCGCTGGTCGTGTGTCAGCGCGGTCAGCAGCTTGCCCAGCCGCTTGGCCACGCGCGGGCAGCTCATGGCGCCCGCACATAATGGAACTGGCTGCAGTACAGCACCTACTACGACGAGCCAATCCTCGTATTCGCACCTGTAAATGAAAGGAAAGTCAACGCTAGTTCATTTCGCCATTTCTAGAAATGTCCTGATCAAAGATCGGTAAAGCTAGAGCCGTTCCACACGGTGTGGTGCGGCGCCGTACCGCACTTAATTTTGTACAGACTGTCGTACAGATGGGCAAGCCAACACTCTTTTCGTCACCGCTACGGCGGCGCCGCGATGCCGCCTTAAGAACGCTACGACGCCGCACGGCCCAAGTGATTGCCAGGGCAGCGAGACGTTTTGCGGTGCGGCGCCGCACGGCACCGTGTAGAACGGCTCTTATAGGGCCGAAACACATAACCGAGTCGCGGCATCGTGCCGCAGCTAAACGCGCCACCACCCTACGCGTTGCGGTGTCGCAAACCAAGGCGTTCTACTGCCGTACATAGGGCAACCATTTGCTAATGTTGGTGGACGTATCTCTGCCATGGATCGCAATAAACGTATTGCTCTTTTGTTGTTCAGAACACATTACACCAATTTAAATAGACGACAGAGAATATAATGGATACATCCATTTAGTTAGGCGGCGCGGTGCACATCGCAAAATTCTGCGTAGTGGCGGGCGGCGCTGCCGATTTTGGCGGTGCGGTGTCGCGACGCAGTTATGTGTTTCGGCCCTTAATGTCAGTTTTCTTTATGTAGGCACATACGTTTCTGCGGATATTAAAGTAGTAACTATCTAAGCATAATTGTGAGTGGTAAAGAACAGATACAATGCGATTAGTCAAACTTACATGTGCTCCAAGATATCTGCAAAACACAGAACTTCATCCTCAATATCATCGCAGACGTGTGGGCTGGAGGAGTTGCGGTAGTAGTCATCTAAAGCGGCCAGCGCGACGGCAGCCAGGTTGGGGGCGGCGCGAGGGTACGGGCACGTCGCGCGGCTCCCGTGGGTCACCTCCACGAACCGACGAACCAGGGCACTGCCAGAGTTGTGAGCGCTTAAGGCACTGCAGACAAAAGAAAGATCCAATTAGAACAGTCGTTTCATTTAATTTAGGTAGGATCTACCAATGTGTAACGAGAATTCGCAAGGCCGTAAAACCTTCGTTAAGGGAACTGTGCGACTTGTAACTATTGCTGCACCTAACAACTAACACCACACTTTAGGTGACAATCAGTTCCGTAATTTACTGAGTGACGGAACTGGCTGGTGGCCAGTTCTTGAAAGCGTAATCAATTTGTCTGGTGAATATGTTGTTTTTCCAATGATCAGTTGACCAAAATAGTACCAATCATACTTCGTATCCGCAACCATGAGATGACATAATAATAATAATAACCCCACCGCCGTATCTCTACATTGACGTCGTGGTAGGGCTTGCGCGCTCCAAACTCTGGGCCTGTGTCGGCAGACTTTACATTGCCGGAACAGGTCTCGGGCGAGGAGCCAGACCAAGAGAGATACAGAAACCCGCAGGGTAGCATGTGGCAAGCTGTTCGGCAGTAGCGACGCCACGGACCCTATCTCCCGGGAGTAGTCTTGTTCCTCACCTTTGGCTTACCTTAATTGGCAGGCCGGAATGAACACTGACGAGGAACAGAGCTCCCACCTCATTCTTGCCTTTATTGGCCGGCTTGAGTGGAGATTCGCAAGAGCAACCGTGCTCGGGGGAAGGAAGTATTCCAGTAAGTGCTCGTATGGATCTTGACCACCTTCCGGGCTCTGGGATTGTTCTGAAAGCCGTGGAATACCTCTCCACTCCTCAAGTACCTCAGGACATGTTGCCCCCTTGTCACTACGTTACTATGCGCTAGCAACAGTTTCCGGGGCCCATTATTGAGTGTGCAAGTCACCCCCTGCCATTTTATCCGTGTATATATAAAACATTGATCAGGCATGCAGGGGCCATAGTTCTTGGTAACCAATCTACTTTAACCACGCAAACCCATAGTACAACTTTTTTTTTCCAATACTGCAATACTTAGTCCTACACCAACCGGGGGGATTATCCTTGGGTGTACTTGCTTAGTGCATACAGGGATAATAGTCGGTTGATGCCGCATTTCATAAAAATTTCCTAAGGGGCCTCTGCGAGTTGGCTTCGGCCCCTCGTACGCCTTCCAAAGGACCGGGACCCCATGGTCCCGAAATATATAAAATAAAAAAATAATAATACCTAATAATAATTTATTGACATAAAAATATTACAACGAACATGTGAAGCCCCTGACTCCTATGCTAGGCGAACCTGTGTTACAGGAATCAGTGTCCTCTGCCTTACATCAATACACATTACAATTTGTTAGATGTTCACGGACCCACGGTTGCCTACTACATTCAAATATTCATGCTAGATGCAAATCGATTAATTAGGCAAACCTAAAATAGAGTCTTCGAGTGTCTAGTCGGCTACTGCGCTATTAATATGTCTCGATTATGAATAACTTATGCCCAGTTTCTAATATTTAACTCAATTACAAATTGTTTTAATAATAATAATCATTTTATTATCAGGCAATTAAGATCCTTATATAACCAGGGCCTCAAGTCTGCTATTACAATAGTGTCAGAATGGTCTGCCATTGATTGCATAATTGTTGATTTTGACAAGTTTGGTAATCTACTAATATAATGGCGTCAATGGTCAACCACTGACACTCTATTGAAAGAAATGGCCTAGAATGGTAATCTCGTACATAATGACAAATGAATAAATGTAATGTTTATTGCTATTTACGAACTTCTTAATACTTTAGATTGCAAGCACTAAGACGTAATATGTAAAAAATATATATTAAATGAAATCTAGCATGAAATTTAGTAGTAGTTTTTGTCAGACCATTGACCGACCAATGATCAACCATTATGAATTAAGCAGATTACGAACTTTTAGCAGAATGACAATGGGATCGTGTTGGAATGACGAATTTATAAAAATAGCAGACTAATAGCAGACTTGGGCCACAGAATACCTAATAGTACTTCGTACAGAATGGCCACTCCCTACCCCGCACTGACATCAGATACCGCACCTCACCCCGCACACCGCGACATTATCGGCGGTTCATTAGCTCGGGGCGCTCACAAAGAACCGCAGCACTGTACTGCTGACACGAACACACAATTTCGCGATTTAAGTTTTATCTGAGTTTTAATCACGATGGTTCGATATTGTGATGCTTTTCCGAATTTGTATTTACATAAATGTTTGTGAGATATCGCATTTTAATAACATGCGATATAATAACCGATTATTTATAGTTAAGTAGGTCATTTAAACGAAAATATTTTAGTGTAAGCAATATTTAGCTAAGTACCTTATTTGCATGGGTAGGTATTTGCTCTGGGATAGCAACATTTAGTGAAGTGCAACTGATGATGAAGACCACAGATGGCCACCGGGACTACTTAATAATAAGTATTTCACAGGTTGCGATTCGATTACTTTAATATGTTTGCTAAGCACAATTTATGCTCGTCACAATGCGAATGGTGAAATGGAGCTGATGTTGGAGTACCAAGAGAACTCCTCAACAATTAACGTCCCTGCATCGGGAAAAGCAATATTTTGTAAAAGGCGATGAGCAAGTTGACATTAGGCTCTTGTAATTTAGATACTTTATAAACAGACCCAGTAAAAAGCGAGAAATAAAAACTTTTTAGCAAAAAAAAAACCGACTTCCAAAAAAACACTAAGTACAAAGTGAAAATAACTTTAATTTCGTAAGTCGGTGGCAATAAACTAAAATACAGATCCAAAGACACCGACTTCCGAAATTAAAGTTATTGTTAAAAAGTTTTACATTTATTACTTAACTATTATAATATTATTTTTATTTCATTACGAACCCGACTAATTAGATAAACAATCAAACGCCGCTCGTACAAGGTCACTTATTCTTTCTAGTCGCGTCGTCGTCGTTCCCGCCATTTTTTTTACGCTCCGCACGACAACCAACCCTACTAGAGTTTACGCGCACATTTGCACGTGTACCAACGTCATTTGGCTATGTAGTAGTAGTAGGTAATTATTTTGCGCGCGTTGTACGGAGTGTCCGGGGTGTGCTTGGGCCCCAGTGGTAGCGCTGCTACACTGATCAATTTTACAAACAGCATAAGTCCACTTCTCGTAATATAATCGCAATCTCATCTCAGCGACAATCAATGTCAATTTTTTTTCAGAAATGTAGGAAAATTAGAGGTAAGTAAGTATTTTTGACGCCAATGGTTTACAGTTTGATCTCAGTCTCAATGACTGAGATCAAACTGTAAACCATTGGCGTAGCTAGGATTTTGTCAGGGGGGGGCAGCCGTGCTGCTAATCTAAATTCAGTCAATTAATGAGAGACCAACTGTACAAAACTTACATCTTGGTCAAAATGTACGACCTATAAGAGTTCCGTCTTTTCCTTTTGAAGTACGGAACCCTAATAAAAAGCAGTAAGTACTTCACAATACTGTCTATTTTTCTAGGGTGGACAAAAAGTTTCTAGGGTGGGCATTGCCCACCTTTGCCCCCTAACTACGCCCATGCTGTGAACGTTCTTAAAAATTACGAAAATTGCCCCTCTGACATTACTTTAATCTGAAGATATATTACGCTTCGTGATTGACTGTACTTTTAACCGACAACCATCAGTTTCATGTGAAAGAATACCCAGTGAGCTCGAGGACCTAAGTATTCTATCGCTAAACTTTATCGTAAAATCGATTGACGTCATTTAAGTACTCGAATTGATTGGCTTTGCTAAAAGAAATTAATAATGTGTATTGTACCTAACCAAATGAGCTTAGGTATAGTGCTGGTACAATGTTGTGTAGCAAAATGACAATGGGATCGTGTTGGAATGACGAATTTATAAAAATAGCAGACTTGGGCCCCAGGTCACTAACATGACGGGAAAAAAATGTGTTTTTACCCTAAAGAACTTTTTGCTAAGTTTAAAGGGGACTTCATAGACATTGCACCAAAGCGATGCGGTAGAAAACTAATGGTACTTTACTGTAGCAATCACTTGTCATCAGATCATACTGAGATTAAAAATGACGTAGGTAATTCACACAATACAGATAGTGCAATTCACGAAGACACGCCCCACTCTTCTTCCGAATCGATAGTGGTTAGTTAATTCCATTAGTGTTTTAGTTCTTTCGATACACACTAATTACCCACTAATAATACTTAATTAGTGTTTAGTAACAAAACTACAACACTAGCGGAATGTGGCACACTTCTGCTGTAAGCATTAGGAAAAAGAGTGGGGCGCGTCTTCGTGGATTGCACTATCTGTATTGTATAAAAAGCACTGTTTTCTAAATAGTGCTTTTTCTGTCTATGGTTATTCCAGATTTGATGAGTAGGCAAATTAGTTCATGTAGAACCTCTGAAAAATTATAATTTGTTGAAATTCAACTTAGATATGCAAAATACACCCTGAACTCTGAAAAAAAAAGGTTTTACCTTATATAATCTCTAACAAGCCGCCTTGCATTTGGGGCTCTAGCGAAGTCGACGTTGCGTGTAAGCACCCGGCGCACAGGTGGCGCCAGCGCAGGTAGCGGTGCAGCGCGCGGGCGCCGCCGACACAGCCGCGCCAGCAGCCCACACAGGTCGCCCGCCGCACACCGCTCCGCCAACAACGGCGCTGCAGCACTCGTGACGTTCTCTGCCCACTCCTCCCAGTCGTCACTTTCCTTATTCTGAAAAAAAGTGTCAAGTTTAAATGGTTATCACTCATGAGTCAATTTCTGATTTCGCTTTTTTGTGTACCTACCTACCGAGTGTTGCTTTACAGCGTGCGTCATAAGAAAGCGGATCAAGATTGACCCCAAAATGTTAACTACAACTAATGTTATGTTACGTAGTTAGTGATGTGCAATGGCTATCGATGAGAAACCTACAAGGAAAACATCGAGATTCTAGCGAGTTACATTCTCCAGATTGTTTTGTTCAACCTCTTGATTGACGTCGTCTCATAGATACTAGTTAACGTTAATAATAGGTATCAAGGATCATCACCCTAATTGCGTAACACACTATCAATCTCAATGTGAATCCATTACTTGATATGTTCGAAAAATTAGTCTACTCAACAACGTAAATAACACAATGAATGTTGTTGAACTGTCAAAATGAAAGCCTTGTTACTGATAGTGTGTTACTCAATTACCCCGCTAGTTTTATTATTTTGAGTTAGTTAGTTTCAGAGGCATATGCCCAATAAAACTAATCTTACAAATAACATCCCTGAGGTAAAGGCACAAATATCAACACTTGGCAGACAGACACCTACTGAAAGACTGATGAGTCAACCAGAAGTACCTAAAACTTTTATGAAAGCGATTTATTGCTTCGTTCTGTAATATAAATTGTTTAGAATTGCAGTAAATAAGCGCCGCAGTGACGTTAACTCATAACTTTGCCAAATAGTCTACAAGTAGGTAGGTACCTACAGCTAAGTAGGTACGGATTACATTGCTGAAAATTTAATGGGTTACAGCTATGACGTACGAGCACCATACAATGAATTTAATAGACGGGTAAATGAAAACCTAAAACGAATGTTACCTAGTTTTGTAGATATATCGCAGTGCTTGTACCTACGCTGACATAGTTTTAAGTTTTATGATTTATTCTGGCTAATCGCTTTATGGATTAAACAGTCCGAGATAAATCATGCTCTAGTTTTTTACGTTCACATATATCTGTGCCTCCTGTGATAAGTGATATAACTCGAGTTGTACCCTTTTTGTGATTTTCACATGAGCATTATCAAAAAAAAAAATACGTCTTTTTTGGTCTAACTCACGTTCTTCTATCTGCTATAGTTTCGGAGATAATTTTGTGCAAAGTGATACAACTATAGGGATTTTGGCAAAAAATTCGTTACAATCGATATTTGTCAAGATGTAACCCCAAAACCGGTCACTTAACACACAATTTTTCGTGCTTCGTGATTTAAATGCTATTGTATTTAACTTCACATTCACAGGAGGCACAGAATTACTTCCAAAATTAAATATCTATCAAAAAATCTAAATTATATAGAGAAAGAAAATGTTTTGTTCTACAAAAGAGTGCACTGATATTTTACCTAGCCCACTTAATTAACGAACTAGATTTTTTAAAATCTTGTTTTTGCTGTCCTGTAAAATGACGTTTTTTGACTTGTATCACTTATCACAGGAGGCACAGATATAATTTCCGACTAATAAGTAATTATCTAGGTCACATTATTCAACTGTAGTTTTCAGATCGAATGAAGCTGTTATATTAAAAGTTTTGAATCTCTGCTGCTAATCTATACAAATAAATAAAATTCAAGTGTTTGTCTGTAATATCAAAATAACAGATTTTTTTTAATGCAAACAATTTTTACTTGTTATATCTGTTTGCCTGATTGTTCCAGCTAATCTCCGAAACGGCTGGGCCGATCCCTTACGGTTACGGAATCGAAATAATAGTAGCCGAAATTACTCTTAGAACATTTTATAAGAATAATTTAGGCTAAGAAAAATAATTAAAGTTCCGCGAAAAAGAAATATGACCCTTGAAATACACATCCACGCAAGCGAAGCCACGGTCAGAAGCTAGTAATCAATAAATAAAATAAAATTCGTGCAATTCAGACTAATGTTTGTCCATAATGTTGTTAGTTTTATTGGGTGTCACTGGTCCCAGAATCCGTCAAGAGTAACTAATTGTTAATAAAAACACAAATAATGTTTTGAGCAAATGTTATTTATACGCTTATGAGATGCATACGCGTATCAAATGTAAAAGTAATGCGAACGTCAATATTTGACCACGTGTGCTCTGCATGACTTATGATAACACCGAGAAACAATTCGCTTCCAGTTATGAATGGTGAAATTGTTCATTCTTTATTATGATTATATTAAATATTTGTGGAAATAGCACGGTTATGGCGGCTAGGATTGAGTAACACACGTGGGTGTGAGTATCTGGTGTTAGATCCCGAGTACCTACGTCAATCGATTACATGAGGAGATCACGAATCACATTTTCATGTAGAGGATTCACGTACTCCGTGTTTACATGAAAATGGAAGATTTTCATAGGTGTGTTATTATTTCGCATCGTGTTTAATGTTACCTCGGAGAGGAAATCCGTGAGGATCTGAAGAGGCGCACGCGTCACACTTTCGTCTTGTAAAGGCGTGGTCATGACGAAATCTACCATATTCTGAAACGGGATAAATAACATGAATAAATATATATTACATTTTATTTAAATAGACTATTTATAAATGAATATTTTTTCATATTTACCTTCAACTCTTTTAAAACGACTTCTCTTCTCACAGTCTTTGTGAGAAAATTCCTGTACCTTATGATATTTCTCTGAAAAATAAAAGCACTTGTTAGAATGTGTATATACTATGTAAACAACTGGAGAACCACAGCAGGCAGGAAATAATTAAATGTCAACTTACCCTCCATACAATGGAATGATACCATTGGTCCCGTGTATAAGCATCATTTGCCTAGAAAATAGAACGTCATGGTTAGTTGCATTGTTTGGCTAGCATTATCTAACGAGGTCATAGTAAAATATAGGGAGGTAAACGAGGTAAACGAGTCAAGTGAGAACATTATTATTCCTATGTAGTTAGTTAACAGGACTGATCCAGTAGATACCTACAAATAACTAAGAATAACAAACCTGCAAGAGCAGAGATCCGTGAGGCATAACTATTCTGAGACAGTACTTTCTGGCGGGATCCCAGCGTGAGATGCAGTACACCTCCTGCATACAACTGTACGACAGCGGGTTCTCTAGCAAGCCTGAAGGCTGAAACAGTCACAATTAAATCAATTTATCAAACCATTCCTTTTCACAAATATTTATTAATAAGTAGCATTACCTAATTGAAATAATTTATCATTATTATTTTCAGAAATGCCTCGCAAGATAAACAAATAACAATTTAACATTTAATTTCACCCGCGTTAGTTTCGGTCCCGTGGGAATATTTGGATAAAAAGTATCCATGTGTTATTATTGATTATAAACTATCTGTGTGCCGAATTTCATCCAAATCTGTTCAGCCGTTTGTGCGTGATTGAGTAACAAACATCCAAACATCTTCACAAACACATTTCCATTCACTTTTATAATATTAGCGGGATTACTTTAAGATTATTACTTAGTACGCACGGCTACACATAAAGCTATACATAACGAGTAAAGCTGACTTCTAATTGTATGAAAAACCTATACAGTGCGAGGTCAGCTAAAACTGGAATGTATAGCTTGATATGTAGCCGTGTGTACAGACTCCATTACATCAAGCTTCCCGAAACTGTAATATTTTCCCAATCTACTTTGAACCTTATGCTGTAGCGATAAAGTTGAAAATCTATTAAATCAATTAATTTTTTAATTTAGATTGTGTTTAGTTTAGTTTGTGATCCTCCCGTACGAGTCGCAATAAATACTTTTTCTTTCTTTCTATTAAAGAAATTTGACAGATTGTAGTAGCTTGATGTGTGTGATCTCACCGTGATAACATAGGTGAAGTGAGCGTGAAGTGAACTATCAATGGAGGCAATCCCTAACATCAGGTGAAATGACAGCTTACTTCACCTTAATTTTCACGGTGAGATTTTTACAGAATAGCACTGCTGGCGTCTGTAAATTACTATAAGAAGATATTTTAGGTACATCACGCTACGATCAGCAAGAGTTGAACTATAGTAAATCTCGTACAGCTAACGGCGCGCGGCGGCCGCATTCTAAAACTATGATATCTCCTAAGGTATTTATTGAAATCAAAAGATGTCAAAGGCAATTTTGTTTAAAATTAAATACTTGTGATGAATAACGTATTTATTTGGATAAGGATTAATATCATGTTTATAAAAACACCTTCGCAAATAATGCATTATTTTAGAACAAATTTGATTATCATAAAAACTGTTATAGTGAGTCCACCTTAAAAGATAGACATGATATGCTGTTGCGGACTTTTTTTTAGAACTTTTAAAGGAAAATAATTCCTTCATACATTATTTTTGCGTAACTTAACCGTTTACGCAGCGCACGCAACGGAAGCTCTCAAAAGGAATAATTTTTCCCGTTTTTGCAACATTTTTCATTGCTGCGACGCTCCTATTAGTCGTAGCGTGATGTTATATAGCCTATAGCATTTCCCATCCAGTCCATAAATGGACTGTCTAACACAAAAAGAATTTCTTAAATCGGTCCAGTAGTTTCGAAGCCTATTCATTACAAACAAACAAACAAATCTTTCTTCTTATATTATTCCCTCAATAAATCATAACAAATCTTCCCTTCCCAAAAAATCCACTAACAAATCTTTTCTCTTATATTATTTTCTCTTTTATTAGTGTAGATTATTTTTAGTATACCTATGCGAAACCGCAGTGCTATTCTGTAAAAATTTCACCGTGAAAACTTAGGTGAAGTGAGCTGTCACTCCACCTGATGTTAGGGATTCCCACTATTCATAGCTCACTTCACGCTCACTTCACCTAAGTTATCACGGTGAAATTTTTACGGAATCGACCGGCTGAATATAGTTTGTTCAGACTTCAGAATAAGTACCTAACTATAATGCTATTGTGTAAAAATCTCACCGTGAAAACTTAGGTGAAGTGAGCTTAAAGTGAGCTATCAATAGTGTTATCCCTAGCATCAGGTGCAATAAGTTTAGGTATTATAATCTCACTTCACCTAAGCTATCACGGTGATCTTTTTACAGAATAGCACCGCTGAATCGATTAATAAAAATGACTCGTAACTTAATTAAAACTACACTCACGAGCAATATAAAAAGTCACCTGCAAAGTGCCTAAAGAAATTTAATATCTCCTAAATTAGTTTCATGAAGGAAAAAAAATCTTGAAAACAGTAATTATACTGTTTACATTTTTTTTTATTACACATTTAAAACCTTATACTGGCCTGTTCGAAATCATGGATAATTTTTGATTATGACATGTTTACAAATTTTTATCACCGGTCCTTTGGAACGTAGACGATTTTTGTTTACGGTCGAATGGCCCGCGGGCCATTCGGTTTGGGCCGTTCAGACTAAATACCCATTTTGAATACTTTATTTTCGCGTTGATTTAATTTTTGTTTTAATCTTTATTTTTTTACTAAAATTGCTTACGGCAGACGTTGACTTGTAAATAAAACCTGGATGAGGCTGGCACAGGAGCGTGGGGATTGGCAAGAAAAGAGAGGCCTATGACTAGCAAGTATGTGAATTCGGCCTGTGGGTGATGGCTATGAGGGCGATGCTTAGCCTCAGGCCAAGGTAAAAAAAGCCCTTGGGTCACGGGAAGTGTCTACCAGTCGTTTGGAGATTTCATTGAACAGACCAAAAGGCTTGAAAATATAATAAAGTACCTACTATAAACCAGGTACTACACCATTGTTGTGACGAGATTATTGCTTTGTCCAATAAGAAAATCATCAGTATATCTCGTTGCAATGAGACTTAGTCCAATGGAGTCAAAGAGTGTGTTCATACTTGCACAAGGATCGCAGTTTGAGTTTACGTTGCCATGCTTTTATTTCTTAAACGATTGAAATGCCTTTGTTTAGTAATATTTTTTAATTAACCGACTTCCAAAAAGGAGGAAGTTATATGTTCGACTTTTTTAATTACTAGTTTCTGCCCGCGGCTTCGTCCGCGTGAAATATGTTCTTCTGGCGATGGGATGCGACGGGATGGTCGTCGCATCTCATCACCCGTCCGCGCTTTTACTTCGTTTTCGCATCCTTTCAGACTTGTTTTTCTTTTTCACGGCTCCCAAGGGACCTAGCGTGATGTTATACCTTGCCTTCCTCAAGGATTGAGCTATCAAATGCATAAATATTTTCTCAAATCCGACTGGAAGTTTCAGAGATTAGCGTATTCAATCAAACAATCTTTGAGCTTTATTATTACCCCCTTAATAATAAACGTATTATATCAGATGAATAGTTACACAACCGATTTCTCCCTTTCAGTCCTCAGTAGACTTTCGAAAGAAGAAGACAAAGCGTTGTGTAACTACACAGACGCTATACAACGTTTATTAAGTAGTAAGGGGGTTAGTATATATATACTCGTAGATTAATATTAGTATAGATATGCCAATAGGCTCGCCCCATAAGTGTTACATGGAACTTATCTAAACATAACTGGCGAATAGTCGGTATAATTTACCCTTGAGGTATTTCTTTACCCTTTCGGGGTAAAGAAGCGTGATATCATGTGTATTTTTATTCTGTAAATCTTATTGCACCCCATGCATGTTAACGGTTATCAATATTTATTGTTTAATTCCTAACCTCCTATAAAATTTCCTACACAAAGTTATCCTTATAAAACCAGAATGTGCAGACAGTAAATAAATAAACTTGGTTATAATAATTATGACCTAATTAAATTATTAACATTAATGGTCCATGAATCAGCTAAATGTATAGGCACTGGCCTGCGCCGGTTGCTACATTCAGCTGATTCATGACCATTCCGACAATATTGCGATTCACTTTAAGTCTATTGATTTTTGTTTGAATATGTATATGTTAGGAAAGACAGTTCATCACATGACTAGTTACAGAAAATCGGCTTTCGGGAATTTCTACTGTGTTTCGGTAAATCTACATGCGCACGCGACGATGGGTCATAGTGAAAGTAAAATAAGAACGCGTTTCATGAGTCAAGTTTTGACTCTCGGTAAATACTACCTACTTTAGAATATTACCAAGTGTCGCGGGCTTACTTTATATGGACTATGACTGGGACATCGACGTGTAAACTGTAACCATGAATTCCCAGATTCTAGACCCACTAGCGCTGAAATTCTTAGTCGGTTATCAAAAATCTGCTGTATCGTAGAAAAGTACAATACCTAAAATGTATGTCCTGTCAAAATGTATGAAAAAGTAATTTTTTTCATGGTTTACCCATGTGCCAAATTTCATCCAAATCCGTTCAGCCGTTTAAGCGTGAAAGCGTAACAAATAAACATACAAAAAATCAAATATTTTCTATATAAAATATGTATGTTTATTGGTTTGTAGTCTGTACCCTCAGCACAAAATATCAAGCAAAAATAACAAGTCCATTATCGGATGTGGACTGGCAGTCATATAAAATTCTAACAGCGCTATTTGAGCATACATTAGTCACTAGTCGTTATCTTGACAAAATATGCATATGGGATGGAAATGCCTAGCAAAAAACATGATACTATAACAATAGGTAGTTCTACGTTGTCTTTTTCTTCTTTGTGTCGCTGGCACGACTGTAATTTAGATTCTGTTGGCCCAAACTTTGCCACTTCCACGGCATTGTAGGTGGCAGCGCAGAGATCACTTTGACTCAGTGTTTTGGGACACAGAGGGCAGGATAGCAGGTGGAACCTGGTTTGCAACATATATCCACAAACACACTTCACTGCCGCTCGGTCAAGGTAGCCCAACTTTAATGGTGGTAGATAGTAAGTACGAGGGCGTGTAAGTATCCTGTCATTTGAAAGCCATGCTGCAAGATATATCAATTAAATTATTAAAGAAACGACCTTTATAATTAAAGTCCATTTATATTTTTATGTCAAGCGTTTACGACGAGAATGTTCTTTACTAAGTTTTTAGACGTATGAAGTTTCATTTATCTAAGGTTCATTTATTTCGAGAAACAAGGGCTTGAAAGTTTGTATGAACATACGTCGTAAACGTTCTTAAGAACCAGCTAGTCTTTTCTGATAGAAAAATGCTATTATACCTTCACTAGATAAGTTTGGGTACCTATATCTATAATTCTAGACTGTTATAATTATTAACCATTTTTATTGACATGAAATATCATTTTTATCCGTGTTACGTGCAGACGCATTTTATTTTCGATATACCTACATAACAGTGGATTTGCAAAACTAGTGTTTTCAATTCTTGTACTACGAAGATTGTTTTAAAAGCTGTCGCTCATGATATTCATAGCCTGTCCATTCATAATTATTTTTATTTTTTTAAATTATATGTCTTTATGTTGTTTAGTTTTTATTGTTTCGACACACTGTAAAAATATTGTTAATATAAAAACACTTTACGCAAGCGCCCCTTTTTTGGAAATTAGGATAGGTAAGCAGCACGGTTTGTAAAATGTTTAAGTAGGTACCTACCTTATGTATACACCTAATGGTATAGTTTTTCAGTTATAGATATTTATGGTATATATATATGTTATAGTCAAACCTCGAAGCTCCGGTGCTCCTAGGTTTGACTAGTCAATCCTCAGGTCTGACTTGAAGTCTTAGTCAAAGCCCAAACTGATGAAGTTTTTCGGCCTTTGACTAAAGAATTTTCGCCAAACCTAGGAGAAACTACCAGTCAAACTTCAATTAGGTAGGTATTGGAATGTCTTAGTTTGTTAGATTATGTGTAATAAAACGATTTATTTTGTTTATTGTTTTAATGTTGTCATAATTAAAATTTAAAAAAAATAGTCTTTATTCATACATGGTGAGGCATTATGACATTAAAAATTGCACAGTACGTTAGATCTCTTACATTTACATAATTATTTTGAAGATCATTTTATGTTGCAATGACATTTTATAAAGCCTTGGACCCCAAGAATCTCTTGCACTTTATCTTAGAGACAGCTTAATGTCGGGTACATCTTTGAAATTAAGAAAATTTGCATTCTTTTCTTTGATTCCTCGAAAAAAGTGTGTTTATAGTTTAAATAAATATAATTTAACTGAGAAAGCATAAACTTGTTTGCCGAACACCGCAAGTATAGGTAAACTTGTTTATACATGTTACAAGTACCTAGAGTCGACGTTTAACCGAGTCTGCCAGTCGCTTCTAGGATCGACTAGGCATAGTCCGAAACAGTGCTATTCTGTAAAAATCTCACCGTGAAAATTTAGGTGAAGTGAGCGTGGAGTGAGCTGTCAGTGTCATCCTGATGCTAGGGATTGATACTCTTTACAGCTCACATCACGCTTACTTCTCCTAACTTATCACGGTTAGATTTTTACAGAATCGATCGGCAGATTATACTTTCGACGTTTGACTGAAAAGTTAGGAACTTCTAGGTTTGACTAAAAATACTTTAGTCAAAGGTCGAAATAGGAATTTATTTCGGGGTTTGCCCGAAGGCTTTGGTCAAACCTAGGATAAACCAGTCATTTCGAGTAGAGATTGCTTAACGACCTTTGACTATGACATATATCTACACAAACATTGAGATCATTTACAGATACCTACCTAATTACCACAATCTACTGTCACCACAATGACGCAAATCAAACCAAAGAAGCTTATTCCTTCCTAATTATTAAACAATATTTTGTTTTTCCATTTATCCGGCGTCAGGAAAACACCTATATATATTTACAAAAGCATTGCGGTCGGGTCACGATCCGAGTCACGAATTATATTCTGATTATTTTTCAAAAATAAATCTGCATTTCATGACATGCATAAATACAATGCACCTGTTGTACGTTCATAAATAATTAACATTATAGGTCGATAGACGTTTTACAGCTGTAAATAGCTAACAAGCAACCTATTTTCGTGTCTCGCGTAGATTCGATGGGGGAATTAGGTCAACTAAAAAGAAGGGCGCAGCCACCGCTTTGTGTGGAGAACGCTTGGTAGGCGGGGCAGTGTACGGCGATGTATGACGTCTCGGAGCAATGCACCTGCGCGAGGCGAACGGGTCCGCTATGACGTCACGAGTACTCGCGACCCATCCTTGCCCTGCCGCCGTACACGCCGACATTGTCTCCTCTCAGATGTTTTCACGTCACCTTACAATCGACCTGGGTTTATCGTCCGAAAAATGTTTTTTACAGGGTGTAAACTCCGACGTAGGTGTTTATATTATTCGTGTTTAGATTAACAGAACTGAAAACCGGATATTTATTTAAGAATAGCAACCTTGACAGAGTTTTTAGTTGAACTTGTTAATCAGTCAAGGTAAGAGAATTTTTCGCTATTCGCGGTCGTCAGTGTGCAGCTGGGATGGTTTCAGCTGTTTCATTCGATTGGTTTCTTGGAAACTGTTACTATTTACCAAAAAATCAAATGTATCTCTACACATACAAGAGGTTCGAATAGTTGTCGTTCTTATATTAAAAATCAACGTATCTCCTGTTTTCTCCAACGCAGAAGTGTAATTATCTGTATTAAACCCACATTTCGACAATTATGTTAAGTCCCATGTAATACCCTATGGGGGAGCCTATTGCCATCAACTAAGCAGAAATCCAGTCATTCATTATTTGGTATCAATCATTTTCTGCAAAATATTTTGTGTTTATTCGCACTCTGTACAAGGTACAGACTGGCAGCACAATCCCAATCAACTTTGAACCTTATACTTTAGTGATAAAGTTAAACATCTATTAAAGAAATTTGTCATATTGTAATAGCTTGACGTGCTGGTGTCTGTACACTGACCACGTAATTACACTATAAGAGGCCTACCGATCACCACGTATCAAGCTGCATCTAGCGTAATGATCCCATACAAATCTAATTTAAGTAATGATGTGAGCTCACCTGATTCGAATAACAATGCTTTTCAATAATGTACTCAACAATAATATCACGAAGGTTTATGCAATGTTCTACTGAAGTATGACAGGGAAAACTACAATGTACTACAAATATCCTATCATTGTTTAGAACAACATTATATTTTTAATTCAACCATAATAATAGGTGCATCAAAGAGTTGCGTCGATAATAACAATGTAAAAAGGTAATTAATAGAATAAAATTACCAATTAATTATAGGTAATGATGTAAACGATCACGCTTTGACGTCAACAGTTATTTTTATTTTGTAAATTTAATAATAATTGATAGGTTATGAAAAAATAATTGAAATGAGTTTTGCGCTGTTAAGTGTGAAACAAATTAGCTCTTATGATAGAGAACTGGCAACAAAAAAAAAATAGGTATTCTGTTTTACAGATTGACGTCAGAGCATATTAATGACATTTGTGGAGTACGATAGCAATAGCAGAACGTATGAGTGTAAAAATAACAGTCGTGACCATTGTCGTGAGTGTTATTTTGATCCTCCAATTGTGTGTTCCCCGAATAGGACACGTGGCACCTACACGTGGACCTCTTCACCAATAGCTACCTTGGAATGGTCATGTAATAACGTTGCCCACGTTATTCTATTGTGCCACTATCTCATCATTCCATCCTATAACATACTATGCAGAAACACAGTTTCCTGAATCAGAAAATACAATTTTTTCGTTGCAAGATTTTCCGAATTTTCTTTTAAGC
Organism: Globia sparganii; assembly: GCA_949316385.1. Lineage (NCBI taxonomy): Eukaryota > Metazoa > Arthropoda > Insecta > Lepidoptera > Noctuidae > Globia > Globia sparganii. The sequence goes on along the minus strand of OX438653.1, from coordinate 12,733,003 downwards.
GTAATCTCAACTTTCGTGGCCCGCACAAGCTGCGTGACTGCGCTGAATGATAAACGTGCCAAAGCATTGTTATTTACATATTATAATGTATTTTAATGTCTAGATTCTAGATACTGCTCCATCAATATTAATATAAACTATAGCTGCGCCCCGCGGTTTCACCCGCACCCGCATAAGTATCAATCCTGTGGGAATATCGGAATAAAAATTATCCTATGTCCTAATCCAGGTCATGGTCTACCCAGGCGCCAAATTTCATCCAAATCCGTTCAGCCGTTTTAAGCATAACAAACAAACATACAAAAACCATTAAAAAAAAGTAGGTACTTTAGAAGACGACATAATCTTATGATACGGATATGCTACGGATCATCACCTGCTACAACGCTACGAAAACGGATATTTATAAAATGGAATAAATAAAGACGACGTAAATAGGAAATAGCAGACTGAAAACGCCCACTTTACAACAGGATCGTGGGTTTTCCCTTAGGACAACGAAAGACGCAGGCGGATCAGACATGCCGCATGCGTGATTATTGTACAGGGATAAAACAATGTAGAAAATAACGCTCTGGGAGAGACTTTCTACGCAAGACAGGGCTAATTATTCTTAGCCGGAAAATACCACGCTGGAAAACTAAGGAAAATGTTATTTTTATTGTAAAGATTGTATTTATTCTTTTGCTTATTTAACAAAATAAAAATATTATAAATTGAAAATGCTGAGAAATTGTAGAGATATTTTAATTTGACTAATACCTACGTTGCAGAATAAAAATAAGACAAATCGTCGTCGTAAACAATTTGAAAAGTACTTTTAAGGGTCCCTATCAATTTCGCGGTCTAAAAACAGAAAATTCAAGTTTTTTCAGCGCAAATTTCTCAATAACCTTAAGTTGACTAGTTTTTTTTTTTAAATACACAGTTATTTATCAACTATTTATCTAGTAAGTGTACAATTTTACATTTTGATAACTACTTAATATAAATTACAAAAAATAAAAATCTAACACACGTTTTTACGTAAGCACGAAACACCATGTTTTTCAATTGGTTGCATAACTTACTGGCAGCAAATAACAATCTGAAAAATTATAAATACTGGGCATATATTATATTAGTAAGTGTACAATTTTGTTTTTTAAAGTTTAATGATTTAGTACTTGTAAAAAAATGTTGATCACGCTGAAAAAACCCAATAAAATCATGTGCAAAACCCTTGTCTACGCGTAAGAATTTATTGAAAATAATAAGTGTTAAATATTTTAAAATTTTAGGTATTTATCTACAAAAATCAATGTTTAAATTTTTATTTTGACTACTTATTTAATTGTAGTAAAATATCTAAATAATGCCTTATAAACTTAAAAACGAACCATCGATCGTTCGTTTACTAAAATTTAAATTCTTAGACTTACTAGATAAATAAGTGATAAATAACTGTGTATTTAAAAAAAAGAATGTAGATAACTTAAGGTTGCTGAGAAAATTGCGCTTAAAAAAACTGATTTTCTGTTTTACCCCTCGAAATTGATAGGGACTTTAAGGCATTTTTAAAGATGAAGATTTTATGTCTTGACATTTCGTATCACAATTACGAAACGTACGATAACCGTCGGGCAGGCTTACTGATACATAAATCATTATGATAGCTGGATGACGTGCGTAAACCGCTGCCACGTTTTTCTAAGCATTGTGTATTAGTGATAATAAGAAGCGGTCACGTGACGCCTTTCGGTCCACCCGATACGAAGTACAAATAATTTAAGAATACGATCACGAAATTCTGAAGTTAATTTCATCGGACATACGCGTACAATACGTTGCACACGTACGCATGTGCGTGCTGCGTAGTGATACAATTTACTATAGGTACCTACAGTTTTTCATTATGGAATTTCCATGTTTCTAATAACGGTGGCCAACGTTTCCTAATGACCTGACATTGTTAAAGAACTGACTAAGTACAACATACCTGTGGTACCAACTTTGTCGTTTATGTGAGGTAAACCTTGCTTACGTTTTTAACTTCAAATGACGACCGCATTATATCGATAGGATTATACAGGGTTACTGGAAGAACATTTACAACCTCTTAAGAGGTCATTGTACTCATCATTATGAACAACTTTTACTATGGGACCAAACCTGAAGTCGCAAAAAAAAATCAGCTGTTCTCTACATTTTGACGAGTTATGCGAACATAAATGTAGGGAACAGCTGTTTTTTTTTTGCAATCAGTGTAATGATTGTTATAGTATGGCAAACTGCAAGGACGTAGCATAATTAAGTAGTTTTGATTAAACAGTGTACGTCAGAAAACTGTTATTACCTATTGTTTCTTGAGCGGTTATAATCGAATCAACTGCGAAGTATTGAGACGTGAAAGCCGTTCATAATTTCTAAATGTACAAATGCACTTAGTGAAGTTTAACATAATTATTGACTATCGATTTTCTTAATGGAATAGGTCCCTGGAACAGTGACGTTGTAGCAAAATGTTTAGTCTATCTGCGGCCGACCCCTGACATTAGCGTAGAACTCACGCCTTTAGACAGTTCCGCCTTTACTGCAGAGAAATGGCGAATGCAGATGTTTGTCTTTTACTAACAACTCTGGTTTTCTTTTTTCTAACAAATTTTCTCTAACAATTCTCATCAAATTAATTCACATGGACCATAATTATCTAATTTTAATTCTATTGTTCACAAACTAAACTAAATTTAAGTTCAGTGCGTCTTTTTCTTTCTATTTCATTAAGAAAAGGACAGAAGATAAATATTAGTTTAGTCCTGTCAAATTAGTCAGCGCCTGACGTAAATTGACGTATTTTTAGTAGCCAATTTTTTAATCACGTCTAAACTTGTCTATGAATTATCTAATTTGGCAGGACTAAAATAATACCTATTTATCTTCTGTCCTTTTCTTAATGAAATAGAAAGCAAAAGATGCACTGAACTTAAATTTAGTTTAATTTGTGACAAAGAGAATCGGGGCCATTATCAAACATCATCAACTTGCTTTTACTCTCTCCTGATATCCGTAAACATAGGTAGAGCATAAACAAAAACTATATTTATAAAACTTATCCCGGATCCAAAACATGCCAATGTCCTCGAATGTCACAAATATAAGAAAAAAGTGGCCGACATTTATCATTTGGCAAAGTGATTTTTCTTGATCAAAGCAGACAAGCTCGTGGCCTCTCTTAGTTGCGCGGGCGCTTTTACGGGACACGGCATGCGGCAGTTTGTATGCAGATAATTATGAAGGAAAATGACATGAACAAATCAATACAAATAAGGCATGGAGTAGATAACTATATCTACTTCAATAAATGCAACGTTGTTTTGTTATCTGCTTCAATTCTTGTCGTTTACGTCACTTGGTTTAACCAATTAAATTATTAAATAAAGCAGATGTTTCATTTTCGGCCATAAATTGTACGGTGGTGAAAAAATAGGAAATAATTCCACGAATTGTGGAAAAATATTCTTTTCTGAATATTCCCCTGATTGCTTCGGAACAAAAAATAATAGTTTTTCAAACTATTGCCATAATCTATGCGAACATGGCGTCATCTTACTTGCACACTGCTTTCGTTCAGAAATCATGTTACATTATAACATAATAATATCACGTAGACGTTATTTATTTAGTTATAAAAGGCATGTATTTCTTTGCTATTATGGTAAGATATCTGTCATAAACAACTTGTTTTGACTAGTTACAAGAAAGTGTGACGATTCAATTCATCGTTAAAAAATATATTCTACTTTTGTGGATTGTAGATTTGTAGAATTGTAGGTACTTCGGGACGAAAAATTCTAGGTTTGTATTATTGACAATGACATTACATCAGTCAGTCTGTCAGTCTCGTTGTGGTCTCGTTCGTTTCGACTTCGTGGCTTTCAGTGTTATTTTGCGTTTCATTTCTTTCAACTTCTTACGATTTTGGCTTTGTTTATCGGAAAACAACAATTACAGTTTTGACAAATTCTAGGCTACGTAAATGACATCTCTCCAACCTATCATGGCTGGCTGTGATGGTCATAACAAACGTCAAACATTTTCAGTTTTTATTTAGTGCCTAAAGAATATTAAATTATTATGAAAAAAAAACATTCTTTATTGTATTCAGGGGTTCATTTTCCAGGTTTTCTAAATTTTACATGTTATGGCCGGATTCTCATACAAAAATGAAACGTCTCCTTTAGTTTTAGTCTGAATAATATGTTATATCCATTATCCAATCACCTTAATATAGGGAACAACATAGGTTGAAACTCCTCTGTATATCTAAACTAATATTATAAAGAGAAAAAAGTGAAATATTTTTCTTCCCACAGTTACAATTTACAAGCTAACAATAATACATAGGTATATAAACAATATTATAAACAAGTATATAATTCAAAAAAAATAAAAAAGACAGCAGCTCATTCGACATCAAAACATTCGTCCGCATCGCTATCAATGGGATAAGTGCCCAAAAGGCTGGCAACAATACCACGTTGGATGGCAATACTGATTCTTTATGGGCTAAAAATACGCCAGCCCTCTGGTCACGTGAAGAGTCAAACAACCGCATGGCGATGTCACGAAATATTCGATGAGCACTCGTACCCCAAGGCCCTAGTGTTTCAACCCCAAACGGCTCAAACATAATATAGTTCCTTGTATGCGTAATTATATGATTGAATCTTTAAACCAAAGCTGCTGTACAAAGTAAAGATCGGCACACGTGTAGCTACATTTATGTAGCATATAACAACTTGTGGTTACCCAAAAGGCTAACGATTAACATCGAATTTGGATACCAAACGCAAATGTATTCTGCGTACACATGACGTCAAGGTGAACTGTTTTGAACACCAAAAGCCGTTTATGTAGGTAAATGTAAACATTTATGTTTTCTTTCTCTCGGGCAAGTTTGGCTCCCTGCTATTCTATAAAATTATATTTTGTGAGGTGCGTATGTACCGTGGGGCATCCGTGGGGCATCCGTGGGGCATCCGCGGGGCTGTAGTGCAGCGCTGTGCATTACATAATGCTGTGAACAATCACATATCGGTAGCCGGACGTTTAATATAAAAGTGGTGACGCACGAACGCTCTCTTATCTTCGATTGACCTCGTTGAAGGGTTCGGTCCAAAGCTGCAATCTAATTTAAACAGCAAACGTCATAGTGGTGATTATTTTTATTAATGCTCTTAACGAGGTATGGGGTATTTGTTTGCACTTTATCCGGCGGCTCGTCATAGCAATTAATTTTAATCGAAAACGTGATTTAAATGTGATTTTGATAAATGCATATATTTTTTCTTGGAAATTAATATAACTATTCAAATTGAATCCTGAATTTTCGTGGATTTGGGTTTATTGATCACCCATTGAAAAATAACATGAATGATTCAGTGATTTGGCTTGATACATCAAGCGGTTGTTGTTAATTAAGATTCTGCTGAGTTAAATTTTTACTTGCGAATCGTATTTGTAAATAGCACTTTAGTATTGATTGCAAACATGCTATCGGATTGTGGCAGTGGGTATATACGTTATTATAGAGAACAATGAACACTTACGGCCTAGAGTAAATACGTGTTATACATACTTCGATATATGTAGGCCTAAGTGGATGAGTCGCGGCATATTCGATAGTTATCAGATAACACTGATGGTTATCAAACAAAGATACGAAAGGTGTGTTCATTTTAGTCGCCATTAAAGAAAATGATTAATTATCTATTTACGTATTGTTCAAAGAACCAAACACGTGCTGTTACACAGAAAGTTATACGACGAACGTGTTAATTTTAATTATTGTCAACCACTCTTCGTAGTTCTAATGTTAATTACTCATGGAGTGACGTCATTAGAAGTGAAATGACTAATCAATTACATACTCGTATAATTTGTTGATTGAAGAATTCTTATATTATCATCTACTAGATTTATCATCATAACATCAAAACAGTTAGTCGCATGTTAAAAGGAAAAACATTTTTATTTGTGTTTTTAGTTTGTATAGCGGATCATCCGATAAATAAGTAGATATGAAAAGTCATGATATTTATAGAAGTAGAGGTAGGTGAAAGATTAGATGTAAGTACATTTATTTACTATTTAGGTAGTCGAGTGAGTAAGTAACGAACTGTGTATTGTACCTACGTACTTAATACAATAAGTAATATAATTAACGCAAGACCATACACCCCAATTAGAGTATTGAGTTAAAAGCATACAATGAGCAATACTTATTTTTTTAAAGCTAACTAAATATTGATAATTTTCTTTGGCTCAATCGGCGGTCGTCAGTGTGGAAAAATACATAATTAAAAAAAAAATTGAAAGTTACTGAAATCGATATAATAGTCAATTATGAACAAACTACTTTCAGGTCTATTCTGTTACACCTTGTATTTTAAGGTGAAGGAAGTCAAAAAGGTGAAGAAAACGGGCTAATTGAGTAACACACTAACATAGCTTTCATTTTGACAGTTCAACAACATTAATTGCGTTATTAACGTTGTTGAGCAGTCAAATTTTTCAAAGGTATGAAGCAATGGATTAGCGGTATTATTAAAAATGATTCAGATTGTGATCGAAAGTGTGTTCCGCAATTAGGATGAGGGTCTTTTCTGAAATGTTAGGTGCCTACTTGAGCTGGTATTTTTTTTCAAGTAGGCCGTCAAATAGCTGTGATGTATAATTATAATTTGTATTAGTTATTTTATATTCTATATTTGTAAGCAAAATAAATAATTAACAGGAATTTTCCTATGATGTCGGGGCAAAACCAGGAAGGAATAGGGAAATATTTTACACCTTTTAGGTACTATGCCTGAAATAGGTAGGTACTTATTCGATACATTTTCGGTATTTCCGTCATAAAATAATGCTTTAGGTAATACGAAATAAATCCAAATCTACCAAAGGCTTTAATTTAATTTATTTAAAGAGGCCTATTATGATCAAAAAAGCAAAAAGGTTTTTAATCAATTAAGCTTATTACAGTATATCTGAGTATTTTCAAGATAAACTATATTATTTATGTTTTAACTTTATTTTTAAACCAGTTGTTCTGTTAAAATTTCATTTTTAATTTTCATACCTAAAGGTTAAATATGGTGGTAACGAGACTGTAATATATTATTATTATTATTATTATCAGCCGTTTCTGTCCCACTGCAGGGCAAAGGCCTCCCTTCCCTCCTTCCACTTATCCCTAAACGGCAACGCGGCAGGCCCAGAATGAGATGGTGGGATGAACTCGACTCTTTCCACAGGGATTGGCGCATAACAGCACTGGACTGTAATATAGTACTATTATTATATAAATGTTTACCCATATATGCTAATAATGATTCTGAATTTATATTTGAAAATATTTCGCAAGGAAAACTACCGGGTCCACTAAAAGTAACGATAAATCACGAATACAGTCGCCGGCACGTAACTTGACAAGGTTTTGGCGTAGTGGGAGTAAGTTAGCGCATGCACTTAGTGTAACAAGAAAATGGTCACTTTTATCGTTTGTCATTATACTATGGTAATTGCCATAGATTAATTTTAAACATGTCTGTTTACAAGAAAGTTAAAGAAACGAAAAAGACATCTAACGACTCTTGCCAAGTTACGTGCCGGCGACTATACTCACATCTTGATTTCGCAAAGCAATTCTGTCCGCATTGCTATTAAACGTATAAAAACACTCGTAAGGAAAATAATTAATTTTATTTCGTTCAGGTTTCGCACTATGAAATTTCCGTGAAGAGAAATTGTTCTTTGAGGTTAGGAGATTCTTGTACTACAATAACAAGATAATGTGTGTTCATATATAGCCAACAATAATAGCAGCAAGATGTTTTGATATTTTTGAAGCTAGTGAAAAATCAAAACACAGAACGTGTTTCAAAAACTGTTTGTCTACCGCTGAAATTAACTTAGTAGGTAGGTACCCGTGGTAGGTACCTACTTGATGTTTCTATTGTTCCCAAATTTTTATTTAAACTGAATTTTCTACAAGTTCTGAAACTAGAAAAACACAAAATACAAAATGGAAACTTGCTTCGAAAACATTTATTTAAAGGTACTTCTACGCTAATAGTATAAAGAGGAAAGATTTGTTTGTTTGAGGTGAATAGGCTCCGAAACTACAGGACCGATTTAAAAAATACTTTCACCAATAAAATCCTTCATTATCCCTGATGATGAACATTGGCGATAGAATGTTTTCAAAAAAGTAAGGGATCCGTATGAAAACTTCCATAATGTAACTCAAGGTGTGAAAAAAAAAATACCAAAAAAGAGGTGTGTTATTAATATAAGTTTGACGATATAATAAGTCTGACGTGTGGAACTATGTGTCTGTGTGTGTATCCATATGTGGGTTGTTGCGGCATCATAGCTCCCAAACGGATGATTTTGATTGTTTGTTTTGTCAAAAGCAGACTTGATCGAGTGTTTAAGCATGGAAAGTCTGTTAAGAGTGTGTTAAAATATATAAGTGCGAAGCCGGGGCGGGCCACTAGTAGTACATAAATATTTTGATGTCACAGACACTTTGTACAAATATCTATGATACATTAAAATTCTTAATTATTACGCATAAATAAGTCTGATGAGTAATCGTTGACGTATATTATATGTTTATACAGATGTTAAGAAGATTACAAGCTATTTAAACATGATATTCGATTGCTATAAACTATGCAAAACTAAAGGACGCCTACCTATGCTACCTAGAAAATCCAAAAACTGTTGACAGTACAATTATCAGTAATAGCCTGACGTTAAAGCAATTAGACGTAATGGCCGAGCGATACGCTCATAAAAATTGTACTCAATTAGGTAAATATTTGAGACACACTTTGGTTATTAAGCCTCGCTACGATATCATAGAGTCCGCAGCTAGCCTTGTTGGAATTATTCTGTTGCCCAATAGACACGCTTATAGAGTCATCATTTTATAGAGACAACTAATGAAGATTGAAATTTGAGATAGTACATAATGTGAATTACCTACACATAAATATTCACATAAATATTATGTGCATAATGTACATAATATTTATGTGAATTTTCATGAACTATTTACACTTCGAAAAATATAGCTTTTGGAACAATCTTGAAAAATGATAGTCCGGAAATCTGGCAGCACAATATGTTAAAAATAGATTATAATAAAATATCAAAATATACACAGAACATATTATTTCAGGGACATTGTTTGACATCAGAATGACGTAGTTGTTACGTAACCATTATTTTGAATTCGTTACCCAAATGTCGAATAGTGCGCAAGCGGTCATTCCAATGAAGGGTGTTTGTAAACAGAAAACTTACCGTTTTAGAAATAATGTATTGTTCATCTAGGCATAGCACATGGGTTTCCCACCGCCTCAGGAACTTCGCTGCGAGTATCTTGTCTACCACAGTTCTAGTGTGCTGGAAGCAGCATACTCTGAGGGATCCCTCTGAGGCCAGCTTGTACCGGGGGCCTGGTGGCGGCGCCGGGGATCCAGTATTATTGGCCGAGTCCACCCCTGCATTGTCAGCACAACACTCCGGACTTGAACCCTGCAGAACAACATTTTTATCCTTAGTAAAGTATCTAAACAACGCTACACTAAACTATTGTCTCTTAATGAAATATTAGGAAATTCCGGAAAGATATTTTCTTACAGCCTTCTCAGGAATTTATGCAAATGTTTCAAAAATTCCGAAAGAAAGTCAGAAAAAACTGTGCTTCATAAAAATACAAACAGTTTAGATTAGAAAATAATGCAAATTATTCTGAAAAGTCGGCAAAATTAAAAACGAAAGGTCAAAGAAAAGCTCTTCACAAGCCGCTGTCTAGGATAGATTATTACAATCGTTACCATAATTATTTTAAGTTTTGTGTCAATAGGTAGACTTTTATTATCAAAAAATAGCTAACGAGATAACTTGGAGGCCTTTTACCATTAAGTGCTCTACCGTAATAGGTACCTACTTGACGCAGCGCTTTACTGAAATTAAGGGAAAGTTCAAATAGTAGGTAAGTACCTATTTCTGAACTAGAAATCTATGCGAAGTTGTTGAGATAATAACGTATTTAGACTCTTGTATAACTCGGTATACCAGAAACTTTGCTATTAAGTTTGCACTCGGAACTGCTATAACATAATAATACATTTTAACGTTACGTTTAAACTTTTGACGGTGCCGTTACGAAATGGCCAAGGATGCGCAGTTGATTAATTTCTTGAAAAATATTAGTTTATAATACTTTATGGGAGATAGGTAGGTAGTAGGTATTAATACCAAACAATGGTGCCTCATTTAATTGAAAGAGTCTAACGAGCCTCTGCGAATTGTCTTGTACACCTTCCAAAGGTCTGACCCCAGGGTCCCGAGATATATCAAAGACACAATAATATCAAACAATATTTCCAAGACACGCCAAACTCAATTAACAAAAATAATAAAAGATTATTTTCAGTTCAATACAGTTTTCGTGGTTTCAGCACCTACAGACTTTATTAAGACTAAATTAATGTTTTCCCGGCAGTAGTAGCAACAAAACCAAAGTATATTTAAGTAATAAGTGTCAAAGATTAGTTACGAACATCAATGCTCATATTTTAATAAACAATCCTCTTCGCACTATTTATAATAATAAATATGTGCGCACACTATGTCCGATGAAAAGCTTCTGATCGCCGCACTTCGTATATACATACTGTTAATTATTATATTTATATAGGTATATAACAGCAATGACGTCAGATATGACCTTGTATTTTATTTTAAATGCAGATAAATTATTATTTATAATTGATAATTAACAGAGTTCTATTTATATGTTTGTTTAAAAATAAAGTGTTATTTTTCATTTGAACTTTCTTTATATTTTGGCTATAAATACAACCTTCGGGTAAGTATCTACATTTTAATAATATTAAAACAGAATGTGTTCGTGCGGTCGAAATCAATCTGATCTAAAATTAGATATTGGTGCCGATTCTCTTGTACCTACATCGAACTAAACTAACTAAACTATCATTAAAATTCCTTACTTTTGGCTATGAGAATCTTAAAACTATTCTGCAAAAAAAAAACTACTTAAATTTAATAATAATTTTGACAAAACTAAAATTGAATTTGACAATCGCGAGTCCACGTGCTCTTGTTTGCCCTACCCCGTGATTTTTTTTGAGCCGGAGGCGCGCCAGGGGCAGCCTCGACATGTTGTCACTTTAAGTATGGAAAATATGAAAAATCATTACATGTTGAGATTTAGGGGGTATCTTTGAGGATACTCCAGAGCACAATTTGAATACAAGGAATCCTTCAAACACAAACAAATTAAGTGGAAAGGTATCTATTCTATTTTATGTTCAAAACCACAAACGTTTGTATATAGGTAAAATAATAACAATAATGTATATGTATATAAGAGGATACAGTCAGCAACATGGCCTAGATTATAATAAGACATTCACCCCAGTAGCGAGAATTTCAATTGTTTGTTGGCCACCCTCGTAAAATCTACAGCGTGGTTGAAGTAAGAGAGAATAGCGACAAGGAGTCATCGACGGAAGACCACGTCGACACTGATGATTTTGCTGGAGCTATTGAAACCAGAATAAAGGAAGCTTTAGCATCTGACGAAAAGGTCCGATGGAATGAAGCGATTCTTTCAGAAATAAGAAGTCTAATAACGCGACACGTGGAAAACTTGACGTTATTTTTTTATATTTTTGGTTAGTTGTGTGTATAAAAATTATTGACAAGTATTAATGAAGTAATGAGTGTTAAGATATTAATGGTAACTTGTAGTGTATGAAACTTATTGACATTGTACAGAAGTATTTGTTCACCTTTGCTACAATGTATCTGACGGCGACTGTACGTGTCGGAGCACTCGTACTAATAAGTAGGTAGGTAGTAGGTAGGTAGGTGTCCAACAAACCATTATTATTTACGCATTGACGTAGGTAATTAATTTACCTTGGTAACCGTTTGTGTATTTTTATAACAACGCTCTGCTATGATACATACTGTTTTTAAACACATGTAGCTCTGCGGTATAATCTTTGATTTTATTTAAATAATGTTGAATAAGTAAAGATTTTTTTATGGATAATATTTTTGACTGCGACTGGTTGAAGTCAGCAACCTCGTACTGAAAAATACCGACATTCGAAGTTATTGTATACTAGGCCGTTTAGCAGACTTTTCGATTTTTGATATCCTAGGTATTACAGTCAGCTTAGTTATTCAATAAGGGAAAAGAAACAGGGTTATGCTCTCCGAGGCACAACAAAGTTTGGACCCCTCCGTGCCTTATCCTCTATGGTCCAGACTACAGACCAAAATATTTCTATATTGCGTGTAACCTCTCTATGCACAAAAGAAATGGCCACACTACTTAAAAGCTGGCGAGGGCGTGGATTAAAATGACCGCGCCGTTGCTACTCAGACACGAGGTTCTCAACGCTCGTAATTCCACGCAGACCCATTAATCTATAATGCCATAAATCTGTATCTGTTGTTGCAGATGTTTACGCTACGGTTTTAGCCTACTATTTGGAGCGTATAGCCCAAAACAACAGTTTTTGTGTATATCGTCTACGTGAAGCTTCAATAATCCGATTAAATTTTATAGCATGTGTTTTTATCTCATATTAATAACGGCAAATTAGTGGTCATTAAACACGTGCGTTCATGATAAAAGAAAAAAAGCATGAAAATAAAAAGAAGATAAAACGGTCACGTTTCAAAGTGCACATGACCATGCTTTTCCAAGCACTTTCAAATAAAGTACACTGCGCTAAAAGCTCTACGAGAAAATAAGCGCGATGTGGGTGGTCTCCCTATTGCAACGTAGAAACGACGAAATTGAGAAAAGTCTTTTATATATGCAAAATATTTAATATAATTATATATATATACTAGCTGACCCCGCAAACGTCGTTTTGCAAAAAAAAATTTATAATAGCCGATTCTCAGACCTACTCGATATGCACACAAAATTTCATACAAATCGGTCCAGCCGTTTCGGAGGAGTATGATAACTAACACTGTGACACGAGAATTTTATATACTAAATACAAATGAGCTTGAATATCGTCTCCCTTATTGTTGTAATAAAGGAGACGATATTCAAGTCGTCTCACAAGGAATAGCAATAGTCAATTAGCATAAATTTTAATTGAACTTTTCTTATTTATTTTTTAAGTTCAAAGTCTATTTTATACATTTTTGAGGTAGCAACTCGTAGCAAGGCCGCTGGAGCTAAGTCAATATGTTTGTCTATATCAATTCTGTTTATTAGACGTTGAGCCATAAGTCAAATTGATATTATGAATGTCGTATTGAAGAAGGTAACGTGACCTAAAATTATATCTTTGATTGTTGCTATCTTATCTGGTGCAATATCGGAGTGCAGAGCGGGTCGGTGCTGGCGCATGACACGACCCACATAGTGGTCGGTGTTCGGTGACGTCATTGCGAAAATTTGGGTCATGAGGGCGCGGATACCGAGGCAGCGCCACCGCGTTCCTCCGTTGGAGGAGATCGACCCGAATTGAGAATACTGAGCAGCGCCGCTCCACCGCGTACATCACACCGCGCTGTCACATTATCTATGTACACAGAGTACCAACGAATATCTTACAAACATCATGATTTTCCAAACCAAGAATCAACTTTATTGACATGTAGCTATTAAAATACATTTTGAAGAAGTAAATAACAGCTAAGTAATAGGTAGGTATTCAGTACTGTGCTCTTCTTAGTAGCGCACTAGTCTCTTACGAGATATGGATATTATGGCGATTTTAAACTAATTTAACCTTCACTCTGCTACTACTTATACCCAATCACTTTATGTCAATTACATCCAAGTACCTCATGTAGGTACGATCGTCATTAATACTAATAGGTACTGTAAACATGGTCAAATCATTAGATGGAGTTTACATCAGAATATTTCGATGGATATCACTAATCCATCCAATGTTTGTTTGACTTGACTTAGAGGAGAACTCGACAATGTAAATATAATTTAACTTTGTTGTTGTTCGGTAGTAGAGTCCTTAGAATTTTAAATATATTTTATCACCTTCTGCATGAAGGTTGAAGTGTGAGGTTAATAAAATTCGAGGTTTCGTGTAATCTTATTTAAAACAGATTCTGGCGGTGACACTGAAGTGCACCGAACATCGTTGCGTTTGTAAATAAATTTAGAGGACACTTTGTGATAGATTTTTATTTCCTTTAGATTCATTCGTTCACCTCCGAATACCATTCCACTGTTTTATGGCTCTAACATAGCTTATCATCACGCGGCACGCCTGTAACTCTTGAAGGGCTAGGCACAGCTGTACCTATAATAATAAATAAATAAAAATCGTATTATTGCATAATTTTGCTAACCTAGTGCTTTAATAATGAAAAGAAAGAAACAAAGCGAAGTGACGCGGGTTCCCCGTCTTCTGATAGCCAAAGCGGCACTGACAAGTACTGTATCGGGGTCCTGTCGGGGGCCGGGCGGCAGAGCGGTCCAAGGTGTGAGTGGTTATAAAGCTTGCTATTTCCGATTTCATCTTTTTACGTTAAATGTAACGAATAAAAAAATAACCTATGGCACCTGCTTTATGCATAGTTCGATTAGCCTGCAAAGTTTCATGACCTAATTTGAAAAGTTTCATTGAATATTTTTCTTTTATTTTACGGTTTAGTTAGAGGATCGAGAAAATTGTATGCAATCGTGTTTTCGCAACAGACAACACTTATCTTGCAAGTGTCTTTCCTGTTAAACCGGAAGCTGCAGTGCTATTCTGTAAAAATCTCACCGTGAAAACTAAGGTGAAGTGAGCTGTCATTCCACCTAATGTTAGGGATTGCCCCTATTGATAGCTCACTTCACGCTCACTTCACCTAAGTTATCACGGTTAGATTTTTACAGAATCGATCGGCTGATTTGTCATCGCATGTTGATGTTATTACATAATCATATGCATACTGGTCAGCGCCCTTAGTCATATGTTACGACATCAAAAGAGCTAACACGACATTATTTGAACGTCCATGAACTCATTTAATACCGGTAGATTACCGTTACTCGTTAGAACTGAAATCATTGTGTTTTGATTGCATCCACGCCCCCATGACGTCTTTAAGGAGTTGAAGCCAAGCAGGAAAATCGGAACATGTACACAAAATGATTCATCATAATACCTACAGTGAATTGTCAAAATAGGTTTCTAATGAAGTGCTGTGGTTTTCATCGCCTAATGGTGTAGTGATCGTTTACCAGGAAGCGCCAAGGCTCATGTATTAATTACATGGAATACCCTCCAAAGGTTTTCAAACACCACCTATTTTCCGGTTGCGAGAGGAACTGAATAGGTACCTACTTTAAATAATAGTATCGTACGTAGGTGAAACAATAGCTTGCAAAAAATCAATATGAACGAGTAACCTTGTAAATAAATGAGGTATTTTTGTAACTACTTTTGTGATAGGTACCTACCTAAGTATTTGTGGTTATATCAGCAAAAATAACTAAGTATACCTGTCCGCATTTATGCCTTCCTCTCTTGCGTTTAAAGGGACGTTTTCGCCATAGCTATATTAATATTTTGTTCGAGGACGCATTTAAAAAATAACCTGTAAAATTCAAGGACTATTTACAGAGCCCTTTTTGGTGTCTATATCGCTAAATACCTTAAATCAAGACTTTTTCCCACTTTTGCCACTGCACGCTTAAAGTTTCAAGTTTCAACATCGAGTAACGTAGCGCAGCGCTTTTAAAGTAGGTATCAGTACATAAAGAGCTTTTGTCAGTAGCAAGTTACATTAATTAATTGGATGCTCAGGGTAACTGTCTAACCTAAAACAACTTATAATACCTAATACCATAGTATCAGTACCAGCTACGGTCAGTGGTCTCTAAAGTATAGGCGAGTTCACGCTACATTTTTTCATAAACAAATTGAATAAGAAAAAACTAACTGAATGTTGATTAAAAACAGTCAATTTGGGTCTTTTGTTGTACGGATTTGGTGACGTAAAGTGACTGGTCAAGATTAAAGTGAATCGTTAGGTCGAACCAATCGATACAGCACGCTAGTGGCCGCCGCGGCGTGCGGGTCATGATGTGACCGCGTGCTCCAACCAGCCTGTAGCACTTATACATCTGTTCGCACCAACTGTCGTCCCACTCAGCCAGGGGTGAAGGAAACTATACCATAATTAAACGGAACACTTGTATTATACTTCGCACACAGTAAAGTTTGTTACTTAGTAGGTGTGGGCTAGCTATCACTACATACACATATGTTATCTTCAGCTGAACACGTTCTATCGCATGTAGTTTAGGATTTTGTTGCGCGCAGAGATAATATGCCGTAGTCGAGTCGTAGCATTTTGAAAAGATCTCTAAATACTTTGAGCATCGTTTTTAATTTGTTTAAGCACTCATTTTGATAACGTAATTCACAATAAATTATAAGACTTTGTGAAACAGGCTCAAGCTTGTCTAATCTGGGTAGATGCAAGAAGAAAATTGTGTTTTTTTTCAAATCAAATAGCTATCTGAAAGATTTCCACTGAAAGTAGAAGTAGTAATGACATTTACTTTTTTTTCTACCTGCATGACGCAACCCGGAAGCTGCTTTCACTCCGCTGTTTGGTGCTTCTCTTTTATTCGATTTACCACTACAACAACACTGCACTAATGAATAACGTTTTTAATTCATCAATTCACGTTTTTATTTAATGATAATCCGTCACCACGTGCATTCAAATACTGTGAATTCAAGAAGGAAATTAAGAACATAATAATAACAAATTGCGTTTATTATATTGTAATTTATCAACTCAAGATAAAAAGGGGTAGGTACCTGTGTCATTTGTTGTCGCTGATAAGATATTTGGCAGGTCCAACGAACAATCCAAATTGCCACTAATTAGTCAACTTTCCTGAATACCAGTGTGATGGATCATCAGTGTTTATTTGGCTAACGTGACATTATCTCGGCTTTTACTTTTCGTTGCGTGTCCGCCAAAATAACTTGTCCACGTTGTTGTAAGTGCCACAACTCCGTAAGCGCCGTAAGTTTGGAATATCGGAACAGCTGTGCGATCAGTGTTGTTGATATCATCACTCTCCTGCCCTTATCCCAATGTATTTGTGGTCGGCACAACATGTATTTTTGTTCCATACTTCTCTATTAGTCGTCATCTCAGTAGTCACCCCCCTTTCTAACCATATCATCATTCACACAGTCCATCCATCGTTTCTTTGGTCTTCCCCTACTCTTATAGCCATCGACATCCATACTCAAAACTCTCCTCACGACATTTTCCTCATTTCTCCGTAACACATGCCCATACCATGACAACCGATTTCCACGCAACTTTTCAGCTACCGGTGCCACTTTCAAACTTCCTCTTATGTACTCATTTCTTATGCCGGCCATACACGATACTTCCTATCGTCCAATCGGCATGACGCTACCGATTGCATCAGTTAGAACTGACCGTGTGTGGGAGTGGATTGGCATGACAGTTATACTTGACGGCACAATCGAATTTCGATTCTTTTGGCTTGATCATTCCGATTGGATCATGCCGATTGGACCGTGCATGGCGGTCTCGCGATCGTCAGTTCAGTTTGGTCAAGATAGCGTTTCTCATAATGGTGTCTTGCTTCTCAATTAGAGGAGTAACTAACGTTAGAAGTTTCATATATGTTTCTTCATTCATTCGTAAATAATTACAATAATCTTGAGGCGTAGCCCTCAATTCTTTTAATTGTATGAGTAAACTGTTTTCTTTTCATTAGCCACTGTTTGCACCACTCTGCTGGACCTTTTCTTTTTTTTTTTTTGTTTCATTTTACGAGTAAAATGCCCAAAACGGCTAAAACATCGTCGTCTGTCACCGGTGACATGGCTTCAACTGAACGTCGCTGCCGATTGGACAATTTAAACTGATCGTGTGTGGTGTATATAGGCGAACTGCAGATTGGATCAAGCCTGCAGCGTGATCAAGCCTGCAGCGTCATGCCGATTGGACGATAGGAAGTATCGTGTATGGCCGGCATTATTCTATCCATTCGTGTAACACCACACATCCCCCTTAATATTCTCATCTCAGCTGCATGCAATTGCCTTTCATTCATCCCTTTTGTGGCCCAACATTCTGATCCATACAAGACAGCAGGTCTGATCATAGTTTTATATATCTTCTCCTTAAGTTTAAGGGGGATGCGGGAGTCGCAGATTGTTCCCGTAACCTGCCGGCACTTCATCCATCTAGTGTTATTTCTGTGCTTAACCGTCCGATAGTTACATAAAATAATTAATATCCGTCCTACGCAAAATACGAGCATTGACGTGGAGTTGCGGACACCAGCCCGTATTACCTATTACCTTAGTTACATAAATAAAGCATAACTGATGACGTAAGTACCAATGACGTCAGACTTGATTTATACAATAATGTTCTGACTTTTAATGACGTTCATTTATGGGTGAAAGGCTGTAAGATGTGCTTGAGATACAGATTTATTGATGTTTAACGAACTGAAGCGTCTTTTGTTTTCTTTTTATACGAGCTTAGGTGTCCGGAGTTTGGAAATTGGCGGTGTGATACTCCCTCGGGACTCCTGCCTCGGGAAAGCACGTTAAGGGACTAATCACACTTATTCAGCTCTGTTCACCGTTTGTCCATAGGAAACAACGATTTTGTATGAGATGCGTACGCGTCCGTTCAGCCGCGGAAAGCTGAACGGACTTCATACAAAATCGTTGTTTTTTATTTATTTATTTATTTAATACTTCATGCACATACATGTACAGAGGCGGACTTAATGCCATAGGCATTTTCTACCAGTCAACCTCTGGGTGATGCAGAGACAAACAGTAGTAGGTGCAATCATTACAGGAATAAATATTTTAAATATAAAGATACGCAGAACCCTATTTAAACTATAAATATAATATATACCTAATTACATATAAATATAAGCACAAATACATATACATAAATAAATGAATATATTAAAAAGAAACAAGACAAACAATGAGAAAATATTAGCGTTGTGATGATACTGCCAGCTTCTTGCGAAAGTGCTCGCGAACCTTAACTTTAAAGGATAATCGGTTGGTTGCCATCCTGATTTCCTCGGGGAGCGCATTCCACAGAGAGATAGACTGAACGAAGAAGGAAGAGTGAATGAAGTCTGTGCGATGAGTGGGACATTGGACAAGACGATTGTGTGATGAACGTAGATTTCTATTGTGGTTGGCGCAAATGTACTGAAAGTGGGGGGCTAGATAACCAGGGGAAGAGGGAGAATCAAGAAATGAAAATAAGGTAGTCAGCGCCCTTAGCTCTCTGCGCTGGCGAATGGGCAACCACTTTAGAAGCGACCGATGCGCAGAGACATGATCATATTTACGTAGAATGAAAACGAATCGAATGCAGTTATTGAGAAGACGGTCAAGTTAGTCGAGGAGATCTGCATTCAGGTCATAGTAGCACACATCACCATAGTCGATTATAGGAAAAATAAGGGACTGCACAAGCATTGCCTTCGTACTAGATGGTAATAAATTTTTCAAACGGTACAGTCTGTACCGTTTGAAAAATTTATTACCATTAGCCAGTACCAGTACCAGTACCGTACAGAGCCCGCAGCGTTCCAGTAACCTTCTGGCTCACCCTAGCAACTTGAGTCCGCCAGTTCAGGGTACAATCAATGTGCAAGCCTAGGTCCTTCACGTCAGTACCAAATGGGACGATCATACCGTTGAAGAGAACTGGCGGCAAGGTTGTTCCACCTACCTTATTAATACTACGAGAACTGCCAATGATGATCGCCTGACACTTCGTAGGGTTTACAGCTAAACCAAATTTATCAGCCCAGGTTTTTATAGCTATTAAGTCTTTATTTAATTTGTCGATAGTGTTTTCTATGGACAAACGCTGAACAAAGCTGAATAAGTGTGATTAGTCCCTAAGCCGTTGGTCCTGCGCCTGATCTCTCTCCGGTCGTGTCGAATTGCCGTCCCATTGGACTATGAGAGTGAGGGAAGAGGGAGTGCACCTGTGTCTGCGCGCACATTTGTGCACTAAGTAATATATCTCCCGCGCCGAAGGCTTTAATCTCCGTTGAGATAGGCCGCCGTGACCGAAATACGGTCTGGTGGACTTTATACGAGCTGTGATACTTGAGTGTAACTGTAGTAGTTGAAGTTTATTTTTTATTTTTGAAAAATGATGTGAGGTAGGTAACACAGTTAACAACGGAAGCTACCAATATTATGTATGGCATTAACAGTCGTGATATAGGTATAAGCGATTGAGTTTCACTCTAAATATTTAGAAGACACCGACATTTTTATTATCTAGAAGTCAAACATTTTACAAGATACCTTATTGAGATGATGATTTGAGTGAGATGCCTCCTATCGTTAGATCAATATCTAACGATTTGATATTATTGATCTAACAATTTCTTAATGGAGTCTTAAAATTAAATGTTATTATCTACCCTAATCTATTTTCGAAGGTTACAAACATTAAAATTAGTTCTTTCTTACGTAGGGGTTGCTAAAAAAGTTGATGAAAGATGGTTTTATTTGTCTAGTTTTATTTGTATTCACTATTTCATGCTTGTGCGTGTTAATCTTCATATGCAGGTGAAATCCTACTTGCCAACGGAAATATGGAACTGAATATTATAAACATCCACCTCTTTATTCATAAACGTAGCTTAAAGTTATGTTGGAATGATTAGCGACTTTTTAACCATACATTTTTGACGTTTGAACTTCACTTAACTTTAATCATCGTTTATAAATAAACCCCTTCATTCCTAAGGTATAAATGTTTACTAATTCAAATATTTACCTACGTGGCTACGTCAGATTTCGTCATAAGACAAGCTCACAAAATATGAAGCATAGGTGTCAGTAAATAATCTTCTAATCTAATATATGAAATTCTCGTGTCGCGGTGTTTGTGGTTAAACTCCTCCGAAACGGCTGGACCGATTTGTATGAAATTTTGTGTGCATATCGGGTAGATCTGAGAATCGGCCAACATCTATTTTTCATACCCCCTTTTTTTTTTTGCAAAACGACGTTTGCGGGGTCAGCTAGTAATAATATACAGGGTTATTTGTAAAACACCAGAAACCTCTTAAGAGGTCATTGTACTCATCATTATGAACAACTTTTACTATGGGACCAAACCTGCAATCGCTAAAAAAAAATCAGCTGTTCCCTACATTTATCTTCGTCTATCTCGTCAAAATGTAGGGAACAGCTGATTTTTTTTTCGCGATTTCAGGCTTGGTTCCATAGTAAAAGTTGTTTATAATGATGAGTACAATGACCTCTTAAGAGGTTGCTGGTGTTTTACAAATAACCCTGTGTATATGTCCATTATTAGATATCTGAGTAATGTGTTACATTACAATCAGGCTCTGCGCTGCACGCTGTGGTTTAGAAAAACCGCGAAAACGGAACCGGATTACTATGGTTTCTTGATCCCAGAAGGTTTTAACATCGAGGTTTTCTATTTCATAAAGTCATTATATATAGCCCTATTTAAAAAATGCTTCATCCTAAACAATTAAATTAATGCAAACGACTGTTTAACAATTCATGGCACGATCGTAAAATTTTGATGTAGTACACACGGCTACACATCAAGCTATACATTTCCAGTTTTAGCTGACCTCTCATTGTATAGGTTTTTCGTACAATCAGAAGTCAGCATATACTGGTTATGTATAGGTTGATCTGTAGCCGTGCGTACCTACCTATGTAGAAAAATGCTTTGTTTTCGACGAGGTGCGTGCGTCTTCGGTACGCAAATACTTGCTTGTGTACGTTCTTAGGTGTTATGTAAATAATCAGCCTCGGCGTCGTACATGATATATGACTTTTGATAAGAACGTTTACAGGTAGTATTTTTTTCAGTCGTCAGTAAATGCAACACGATAAGGAAATTTAAAGACTTACGAAATAGTCCGCGGAGCTTTGGTCTGCCAGCGAGGGAGAGAGCAGACAGCCGGGAGACGGCGGTGCGGTGGCGGCCGGCGGCGGCGGCGCCAACGACAGCAGCTCGCCAGCCGACGCCGACATGCTGCCGGCCGCTGCCAGGCTGCGCAGCCGGTCCGCCAGGTCCGTGTGCCCACCGTTACATATTTTGCTCGCATAGCTATCTTTATCGTCTTTGGAGCACAGATTGTTTATGATACGCGGTCGGCGCAGCTTCCTAGACGCAGCACGCCACCGCCTTAGGCGGCACGCGGCGTTGTTCAGAACATCATCCGTATCACGGTTTTGTGGCTGCTCCTCTTCAGAGTGTGTAGCGTCTTCTCCATCTACCTGCTCATCTATGAAAGGCAGAGTCTGCGACAGGGCAGAGGGGGATGGTTCCCCATCACTGAGAGCTGTGCTCGTTGGAGTCAAAAAATCTCTCAGAGCGAAAGCTAGCCTCTGATCAGCGTTAAGCCCCATCGGCGCATTATTTGGGACTTGTTCGGCCGACATATACCGACTCTCATCGATTTTGCCATCTTTGCCATCATCCTTCAAGGCACCATTTTCATTAGAATTCAGATCCACGTTAATTTCTTGATTGCATGAAGGCATTTTGAAAAATCGGCAGTTAATAAAATTCATTTGCAATTTTATATATGCCGCATCGGCACTGTGGGTATATTTAAAAAAAAATACGTCTTATTTTATGACCTGAATATCTGACTGAGGCGTCTCTGAACCCGAAATTCATGTAACTCAAAACATAGCATAGGTAAAAATCCGCACATTTTTGTCATTAATGTGATACACTAATTTGAACGTTTTTTAGCTACTGTAGATTTAACAGGCACGGATAATTGATTCGTCTCGTAACGTCATCTCACTGAACTAAAAAACAGAACTTATTTCCTAAAGGGGCTTCACTCAAATCTGTCATAATTAAAACTCGCGGAAATATTAAAATTTTAGTATGGATTGCATTCACAATCGGCCTCGAATTACACAAGCAGTGTACGCAAACTGAGTGGAGCACTACTGGCTGGCGCTATCATCCTAAGCTATACATATACGTGACAGTACACCTCTTGTTTGTATTGACGTATGGCCGGCCTGAGCAGAAGCTACGGCTAGTGGCGCCCCCAGTGCTGCTTTAGCAGCAACTTTAGCAGCGCCATCTGTACCAGCGAACACTTCGTGCGATAAGCCGGACCGCCTGCGCCTCACTAACAACGATCAGCACTCTTGTGTGAATGAATCAGTCGGTGCAGAACATTTTCGTAAGGTGGCAGTGATACAAAACATGGCTATTGACCTGCCAATTTTACACATTTTACATCTTTAGCAGGTCAGGTAATCTTGCCTTAAAAAAGCGCCGGAACTCCGCTATCGTTATTATTTTGAATCAGTCTCGTTTTC
The DNA here is from genome assembly GCA_949316385.1 of Globia sparganii. Lineage (NCBI taxonomy): Eukaryota > Metazoa > Arthropoda > Insecta > Lepidoptera > Noctuidae > Globia > Globia sparganii. The sequence continues at coordinate 12,709,526 of OX438653.1, read as the reverse complement.
CGCGTTTATAAATCTATATACAACACATTAGGTAAACTGATGAGCTGTGCGATAATGGTATTATTATTCGCCATTGCACGTCATACATCCCAGATGCACTAGACTGGTACTTAAACTATTAAAATAAAACATTATTTTGTTTGTAGTTAGTTGATATTTTATGGGCATAATCGATTAGATTCCATTTATTAAAAGTAGAAGATGGACTTATAATGTTTTTCCAATTTCCCTCATTTTCATACAAGCTATTAGAAGAAGGAAAACTAACGGATAATTATTAAAGTTCAACAGAAAGTCTATATTATCTTATATTCTACTGAAGACGTAGTAAAACAGTTCTTTAAAATAAAATAAAAAAACAATATACTTGCATAATAGTACCTACGGATTTGCCTACGTTTTTGATATTACGATATTACAGTCAGCAAAGGAGCAAAGTTTGCAGGGTCGTCGAATATAGTGTTGAAGTTTACTAAGAAACAGATTGATGTTTTCGAATGAAATTTAATTTGATAAATGGACTGTTTGTTTTTTAGTAATTAAATTAAATTTTATTCGAAAATATCAATCGGTTTCTTACTAAACTTCAACTATATTCGACGACCTTGCATACTTATCTCCTTTGCTGACTGTACCTACATAGGCAAAGCAGGAAATGTTAATTTTTTTTTTATATTTCCTCCTTTTTTTTATTTCGGGTTTGGCCCAACAGCAGTCTCCTTTACAAAATCGCTATGTATTGTTGCCTCCAAATAGCTTACAATAATTATATGATATGACAAACATATAGGGAAATAAAACAATGTGTCTACGGGGGAAAACATTACTAATTTAGTTATCTACATTATTAAAATATTATGACGCACATAAACATTTTCCTTTTCCTGGCATAATTTTCCAAAAGCTAAAAAAAGCGTAAATAAAAAGGTACTTAAGTAGAGAGAAATTATATTTATGGTTAATTTTTCAATCGAACGATAATTTTTATTCGTGGAATAAAATTGACGTCCGACAATTTTTGTATGGAAGAAGTCGAAAATTCAAAATTATTCCTCCCCGATAAAATTATTAGGCGTTGGTGAAATCAGCCCTTAGTTGAGTAATAAACTACACTACAGCAACCACACTGAATCATTTCAATCTAAGGCCCGTATTACAGAACGTCACTCAATACTCAAGCATTACTTAAAACGAGTTTCAACCAATCAAATGGCTTGAATCTAGTTTTAAGTAATGCTTGAGTATTGAGTGACGTTCTGTAATACGGGCCTAAGAACGGCACAAAATAAACGTAGATTTGGATCTAATGACTTTATAAAAACAAGCGATTCATTTGACGTTTCTTGCTATTTGTACATTGTTTTGTTTCGTTTTCACATGTTATTTATCTTACTTATTAAGGGCCGGTTGTTTCAAACGATTGGCTAAAGTAACATAAGTACCTACTTACGTCAAATATTAACGAGTACGTAATCGTTATTATTTGACGTAAGTCAAGGCCATAATTATTATTCTGTAATTGTAATATGAAACAACGCCTTTTTTGGGTTTGACGATAATTAGCGCTATTTTTGACGTGGACATGAAACAACCCGCCCGGCCTAAGTAATCTATCGGGATTACGAGCTAATTTCGCTAATTTAATTTATACATACATATTTTTTTTTTAATACATTGTTTTTTACATTCTTTGACAAATGTAACTCACACACTTTTTAAAATACTAGTAAAATTTTTCAATCTTTGTAAATATGTGGACACCATGTATCTATCACATAATTGATTTACCAGTCTGTTATATTTTTAATTCTTTTACCATTTTGGTAGACTAAATTTTATTTTAGGTGCATCGTCTTCACATATAATTATATAAACAATGTATACAAAAACTTGTAAAACATTTTAAAAGAGTAACGGTGGAGTTTCTTGCCCATTCTTCTCCACACGAAAACTACATTTTGGAATGGGCGACTAGAATCAATTCTATTTTTTTATTTTAAATTTTGACGTTCAAAAGTGCCTTTTAAGTGCCTATTTGAAATAAATGATTTGACTTTGACTTTCAATCAACTTCTCGGCCTAAAGTTTGGATACTTTATTAATCGCTGGCGTGACTCAGATGCGTTTAAGGGAAATTGGCAGAAGGCAATACACAAGGCACAGTGGAAAGTCATGTGGGGGACTTTTGCCCAGCAGTGGGACAATACAGGCTGATAAAAAGAAAATACTCGTCCCTTTCTGGAGATAGTAGAAGAGATGACTTGATGCTGCGGTAAGTTTCATCCCCGAACAAGGAAAAGCGTTGCGCAAATGGTCATTGTGGCAATGAAAATAAGGAAAATAAAAGTTGAGATTGGACGGAAAATAGAATGAACTAGATTACTAGAGCATTTTAGAAAAAAGTACTTAAGTACTAAACTCTGCTTAATGGCGGAATTATTTGGTAAAATCCCGCGATTAAGCAATTAGTTTAGAGTGAGTAGGTACAACATCCCGCAAATTGTCTATAGACATAATCACATATACCTTGTGTGACACATCACACCGATACATTGTCTAAAACTCTAAATGATGGCGGTCTATTTATTTTGACCACGCCACGGTCTCATAACTATACATACTCAATGGCTTTGTTGTATCACTCTTCATTGTCCACCAGCCAAGGACATGTAAGGCTGTATAATTATTATGTTATCATAAATATACTTATGTAATATGTAACCTCGAACATAGAGTACTTAAATAAAAGTATATTACCTAACATTTGTGATTCCCCTTATCTTACATTCAGTTTTTTTTTTTTTTCGAATTAATAGTAGATTATTCACTAAGGGGATAAAGTGGTGTCTTATTGTTGCGGGCGCTATTTTGCTCGTCCAAGACGATTACACCTTTATCACCGAGGAGAATACTCTACTTTTCGCACCTACTGCGATGTAATAAAAACCAATTTGATTATCGAATTAATAGTTTATGAAACTGTTAAATAACAGGGGAATACCTAGTTATGTGCAGTGTCATACGCTATGTACCCGACTACGTGACAGGACAGGGTTATATTTTTTTGCGTACTTATCTATGTACCTATCTTTGTATATTTTGTAATCTATACTAATATTATAAAGAGGGAAGATTTGTATGTATGTTTGTAACGAATTGGCTCAAAAAGTACTAGACCGATTTTAAAAATTCTTTCACCATTTGAATGCTACATTATCACTGATATAGGCTTTTTTTCTTTTTTTTTCCACCCGTGCGAAGCCGGGACGGACCGCTAGTTTCTTATACCCTCGAAGCATCCTAAGAGCCGGATGTATTTAAATACATGAGGACTCTATCGACTCGTTTGGGTCGCGCGAAGATTATAGTCTCATATTTCTTTTTATAAAATCAAATTGGTGGATTTTAGATGATGACAAATGAAAGTATTGAAAATAAAAATAGTACCTACCATTACTATGTTGGGTATCAAAATAAAGGGCTTGAGGAGACGATTCAAAGGATTAAATAAAAATAAAATTACAAAATCAAAACCCGACTGCAGTTAAGATTCAAAACTAGCTCACTTTTCAAGCAGTCTGGCAACACTCGGGGCTAGCTTGCACTGCACACAAATCATCTTGATTGATTAGATTTATCTTCTTCTTCAGCAAGAGCTGCTATGAGCACTAGATCCCAATCCACCATATTAAATACAACTCAGGCAACTAGCTTGTAACAACTCTGAGACTGTTTTGACGAGAAATACGATATTGAAACGCTTCGGCAAGCTTGAGGACGGTTGCGGCATGCTTAAGGACGCCTCGTCATCCCTAAGAACGTTGCAGCATGCCAAGGCATAGTTTCCGACAGTGTGCACTTGCATGTAGGGTTGCCGAAGGATCCCTTTCCTTGCCGATGCCGATAACGAGCGCCGGGCCTAAAACCTATGAAGTAAGAACTGTTTGGTCGACCTGCATTGCTATTCTGTAGAAATCTCATCGTGAAAACTAAGGTGAAGTGAGCTGTCATTCCACCTGATGTTAGGGATTGCCCCTATTGATAGCTCACCTCACGCTCACTTCACCTAAGTTATCATGGTGAGATTTTTACAGAATCGATCGGCTGTAGGACATTAATAGAAAAAAAGTTTTTTTTTTTTTTGCTTAATGTTTCCATACGTTTTTCTAGTTCAAGTTCCAAATTCAAATCACATTAATGACCTGCGAGTCATAATAAAATTCAGTACAATATTAATGCCCGGCTAGAGCCTAGAGCTTAATGACTTGTTTTAGGTTATGTTTGAATGACATATAATTTGACGTTAGCGAGCAGGCATTGTGAAAAGTTAATTAATACCGTACAGATATAATTTCGCGAATAAAAGGGTATCGACTAAACGCACAGGTTATAGAAGATACAGTTCAATTAACATAATATAAAAACATTACAATTATCCAAACTAATCTGAACTAATTTGTCTATACTAATATACTTAGTAATGCTGAACTATCTCGCGGACGAAGTCGCTGGCAGAAGTTTAGTGAGTATCTAAGTATTGTTTAAAGCCTAGGAAAAGTAAATCTGCGAAATAAATACTAGGAATTATCACCGGGATTATGTTTTTTGCAATAAACTGATATTCGGGACCTTTAATAATAATATCGTTTATTGCGGGTCACACATAAAAATACACACAATCCTTATATACTTAGTACCTATTAGTAACAACGACTTAAAAACTATATTAGAAAAACTTAACAACTAACTTTTGTCATTAAGTTAGTTGGTAAGTTTTTTTAATACCTACACATGTTGGCACGTGACAGGTTATTTTTCTTTCGCACATTGTGTCGTAATGGATTTTTCACATAGTATTTCTAATCTATCTTCTTCTGTTTAAATAAAAACCGGTCAAGTGCGAGTCGTAGGTACTCGCGCACCGAGGGTTTCGTACAAATATGTAGGTATGTAACTACAAATTTACAGTTTGCGGATTTTTCCTTTACTTGTGCTACATGAAATTGCTTCTTGCCGAATTTCATGATTCTGGGTCAACGGGAAGTACCTTAGAGGTTTTGATTCCCTTACGAGTGTCAAAATATGCGGCATTAACCGGACATAAACGCGCGTATCTGTTGATTGAGTTGACTTAGAAATGAGATTTTTTCATTGCTTCAAGTTATTGCAGCCCTCAGTATTTGATATTAATTTCATTTTGATAACTCCACGCGTTCCTCAGAAAAAGGGTCAGGCAGACGGACAACGAAGTGATCTTAATATATAAGGATTCCGTTTTCCTTTTGAGGTACGGAACTCTAAAAACAACCGACTTCCAAAAAAACACTACAAAGTGAAAAATAACTTTAATTTCGGAAGTCGGTGTCGTTGGTTCCGCATTTTATTGACACCGACTTCCGAAATTAAAGTTATTTTTCACTTTGTAGTGTTTTTTTGGAAGTCGGTTGTTTTTTTTTTTGTAGTTAAAAAGTTTTTATTTTTCACTTTTAATACCCGCTGGTATAATAGACGGTACGGCTAAACTAACACAATTTGAACCTGCCACCATTGCAGAGGTACTTAAAATAATTGACAATTTAGATGCGAACACAAGCGCCGGTATTGATGGAATAACTACGAAAATGATAAAATGTATTAAAGATCAAATAGTGGAAAACTTAACTCTTTGTATTAATAGGTGTCTAACAGAAGGGAGTTTTCCAGAATCCTTGAAAGTTGCAAAAGTCAGCCCCATATATAAGTCGGGAAACAAATCAGATCCAGGTAATTACCGACCGATATCTGTATTACCAATATTATCAAAGGTGTTTGAAAAAATACTACACAACCGACTTAGTGCATTTCTAAAATCAAAACAGTTCTTATATGAAAAACAATATGGGTTTCGGTCAAAGTCAAACACGGTTACAGCTGCAACCGATCTAGGGACAAAAATCAAATCCAATATTGATAGTAAGAAAATAACACTGGGAGTATTTGTAGATTTAAAAAAAGCTTTTGATACTGTTAGTCACGATATACTTTTGTTAAAACTAAATCATCTAGGTGTCTCAGGATCCGCTTTTAAAATGTTAAAATCATACCTTAGTAACAGATATCAAATTGTGAAGATCGACGAAGTCCAAAGTGGACCTAGAAAAATCACCTACGGAGTCCCCCAGGGCTCAATCCTCGGGCCATTATTATTCCTGATCTACATAAATAGCATTCATGAAATCGGTCTAAGGGGAGATGTAGCACTGTACGCGGATGACACGAGTTTATTTTACTCAGGTACCTCAGTATGTTCAATTGTAGAACAAGCTCAACATGATTTAAACCTCTTACATACTTGGCTTAAATCAAACTTACTGACAATAAATATATCTAAAACCAATTATATTATATTCGCAGCAAAAAACAAAAAGATTGGTCAGCACAGTAACTTACATATTGATGGTCAAATGCTAAAGAGAGTTTATCAAGAAAAATACCTTGGTCTTATACTTGATGATCAATTAACGTGGAAACCACATATAGCGAGTATCAGAAACAAGCTCACATCACTAACAGGTGCGATCCGTGGTATAGTGCGATGTCTTCCTGGACATGTGCGTTATACTATATATAACTCCATGGTTAAATCTCACTTGGACTACTTGATTGAGGTCTGGGGAACTGCTGCCAAATCAAACCTACAAAAACTCCAAATTGCCCAAAATAGAATAATTAAAACACTATTTAGGTATAACTATTTAACTCCTACTGAAAAAGTCTACAAAGAAACACAACTTATGAATCTCCTTCAAATATATAAGTACAACACATGCATACTCGTAAGAAAAATTTTAAATAAAGATATACACTCTCAGATAACATTTACAAAAAGGGCACAAACTTATAAAATTCCAACAAGACAAGCTAATGACATCTGCTTAACCCAGCCTAGGACTAAATATGGAAAGAGGAATATTATGTATGAAGGGGCCAACTTCTATAACCAACTACCTAAAGACATTAAAGAAATAAAATCGACATACCTCTACAAAAAAACTTTAAAAAAATATATATTAAAAGATCCTTCGATTAGTCAAAAATAAATAAATAATGAATTAATAGTCTAGATAAATATATAAAATCATAAATTTATGTACATACTAGCAGTGCCCCGCGGTTTCACCCGCATAAGTGTCGATTCCGTGAGAACATCGGGATAAAAAGTATCCTGAGTGTAAATCCTGGTTACAAGCTATCTGTGTTCCAAATTTCATCCAAATCAGCTCAGCCGTTTGTGCGTGAACAAGTAGCAAATATACTAACAAACTCTCGCCTTTATAAATAATATTAGTGTCATATTAACCGAAAAAAAAAAAAAATTAATAATAAATCGCTTATGTTTCGGCACTGTGTCGTAGGCCTTAGTAAATACGCAACGACTGTTAAATTGCAGCCTACCCTCAACGCTCAAAACTATTGCCGTTTCTTGTGTGTAACCTACCTTGTTCTGATTGTTTATTTTGTACTTGTTATGCTAAAAACAATGTTTGATATGTCGAAGTTTAATTGTAATGTTAGTTTTAAGATACATTTTTGTTTTTATCTACGCTTGCTGGTAGATAACATTGTTAAAAACTTAGTTATATTTTCTCTATAAGTGAATTGTGATTCTTTTGAGAAAATAAATATCTTTAACCGTTAACTTTTTAGTGGGCCAGTTTGGCCAACTTATCTAAGTTACAATAGCCTAATCTCAACTGCTCATCACCTTTTACAAAACATTGATTTTCCCGATGCAGGGACGTTAATTGTTTAGAAGTTCTCCTTGTAAAAACCAGGAGAACTGGATCTGATTGAGAAGTCACCATCAGCTCCACTTCACGATACGCATTGTGCTTAGCAACTACATTAAAGTACCTAATCGAATTGCAACCCGTGAAATATTTATTATTGAGTAGTTCCGATGGCCATCTGTGGTCTTCATCATCGGTTCCACTTCACCGGATGGTGCTTTCTGAGAGCAAATGCCCGAGTTAAAATACCCAATTCGCTATAGGTGTGCCTACAAAATTTGAAGGTTTCCGTCGATTTCCATGGGATTCCCTCATCAGATTCCGATTTGGTGACAATGGGACCACCTCGGAAGCATATTCTTTCAAATAAAAAAAGAATTTTGAAAATCCGTCGACAATTGGCGGAGTATTCGATGAACAAACATACAAAAAAAACATACAAACATCCGAACATAGTACAGTCAACAGCAAAAGTAGATGATGAATATCAGAAATTCAATACTAATGAACGGAGCTCGAGTCAGAACTGTGTGGCGTCGAAGTGTCATTATGTGATTATAAATTATACCAAACATTTACTACTTCGACGCCACACAGTTCTGACGCGAACTCCATTCATTCATTAGTATTGAATTTCTGATTTTCATCATCTAATTTTGCTGTTGACTGTACCTCCTCCTTTTTCTGAAGTCGGTAAAAAAATTAAGTGCAGTTTGTTGGTAAGCGCATCACTTGAGAACGGCTGGGCCGATATTGTATCTATTTTTAACCGACTTCCAAAAAGGAGGAGATTATAAATGTTCAAATTTATGTATGTTTTTTTTTATGTATGTTCATTGATTTCTCCGTCAATTGTGGACCGATTTTCAAAATTCTTTTTTTATTCGAAAGGGTATGCTCCCGAAGTGATCCCATTGTCACCAATTCGGAATCTGATGAGGTAATCCCATGGAAATCGACGGAAACCCTCAAATTTTGTAGGCACACCTATAGCTTCTGTAGTGCGTCGGGGGTGTTCGCGGATGCGCATGTAGATTGTTTTTACACAACAATGCGTAAAAGGTGCGCTTCCCTGGTGCGCAGGGTGTGGGGCAGCACCAACAGTATCCTAAGCATGATTGCCAGTCGCCTGGACTGTGTTTATGTGGGTCGCTGCTGTGCAATTACTCATGGGTTGTTGCAGCAGTGATCCACCATTATTTGTTGTGTTGTTTGTATTTTCAGTGTTTACTAACATAGTCATAAGTTTTACTAACAGCTTTTGAGTCTTGAATAAAGAGAATTCTATTCTATAGCGATTTGGGTATTTTATAAAGTAACTCGTGCATTTGCTCTCAGAAAGCACCATTTGGTGAAGTGGAACTGATGATGAAGACCACAGATGGCCATCGGAACTACTCAATAATAAATATTTCACAGGTTGCTATTCGATTAGGTACTTTAATGTGGTTGCTAAGCACAATGCGTATCGTGAGGTGGAGCTGTATTTCGAGTTTTTCTGTTCAACTTTTCGCGCAGCGTCAAAATGCAAACTGTTCCTAAGGCCGCTGCCTGGAATTTTGCGGGCAGCGGGGCGGCAGCGGAGACGGCGCGGGCGGTCGCCGATTGCCTTGAGTGCACCGCTCGTTGCTCGCTCCCGCGCCGCTGTTTTCGAGAACCGGTCCATTTAAATGTACGCATAAGATCCTGCCGCTCCCGCGCCGCCGCCGCTGCCGCCCCGCTGCCCGCAAAATTCCAGGCAGCGGCCTAGGTACCTATTACTTAATTTAATTCTACGAGAAAATCATGCTGTAATAGCATAGTTTTTGTGATCATTTAGTTTTGAAAATACTTTGTTATAATGCAATTTAAAAATAAAACAGCGAGTAGAACCAGAGCAAATAGCACGTAAAATAATATAGGTATTACAGTGTTGTTATAATCCATTGTTGCACTTCTATACTAGCCATTATGGTTCAAGTGCGGTGAGATTACAATAATTTACTCTTTCAACTGATGACGAAAATTGCGACATGTGCCTGCCAACAAAAGATTAGTAATCCACATTTCGTTGATTGCAACAATTTATCGCTATATGATCATGCGCATTACACCATGAAGGCTGCAATTGTTAGGGGAATACCATTAATCGTAATTTTAAGGACGTATTTAACGTTTAGCTCATCATCACCTTCAACCATATCAAACAAACAGTGATCGGTCGCGGCGGGCAGCGTTCGGTTACATAGGATTTATCTCGCCATATTATTGTATTCAAAATGTGTCTGTGGATTCTGACAGCATGTTTGGGGTTGCTCCCTACCAACCCGACGCCAATCGTTGTGGTGCCCGGAGTGCCCGCACCAATCATCGTGCCCACAGCTGCACCAACTGCAGCCCCAACCGCGGCTCCAACGGTGGCCCCTACGGTTGCTCCTACGGTGGCTCCAACGGTGGCTCCAACGGCAGCTCCAACGGTAGCTCCCACAGTGGCACCTACTGTAGCTCCTACTGCAGCACCAACAGCAGCTCCTACTGCGGCACCTACAGCAGCTCCTACTGCAGCACCAACAGCAGCTCCTACTGCGGCACCTACTGCGGCACCTACTGCAGCACCGACTTTAGGTGGAATGATTTTATCTCTCATAATTTGTATGGATCCTGATGTAGTATGTATATTTAATCCTGATGATACCATCGCAGGCCCGCTCCCGATTGATCCTCGGCTTGGCACCACTCCGGGTCCTTCGGCAGCTTTGAATAGGCCTCCGATTACTGGCTTTAGTGCACAAATACCATCGTTCGACACCGCTGTGAAGTTCCCAAGGCAACGCAGAAGCGTGGATCATAAATATGCTGCAAGCATGATTTTTTTTTTAAATAGTGTAGGAACAGATGGAAAACACAAAATTGTGAAAAGACAAAGTAATTGTGCCTGTGTGCCTACTGGGACTTGTGTCCGAACTAGTACTTCGGGTGCTGGTATGATAGACATCAGGATCGTCACTCCGGTAAGTGGAAATAAAACTTTATGCATTCCTTTTTAATTTCTGATCATCTGAAATATCAAAATTGTAACTAAAACTATCCAGGTAGCAACTCAATGTCCAGCTGGTCAAGAATATTGTTGTGGCAACACTGTCACCTCCTCGACGATAGCTTGTGGTGTACTACAAACTGTACCTGCAACAACTATCACTCCAGCCGCTGGACAAGCTAATTTCGGAGAATTTCCTTGGCAGGTGTGTACATTTTAAAGCTTTTTATGAGATCATTTTGATAGTTTTAGATTACTAAAATTTTATCTTATCTCCATTATAGGCGCTCATATTGACGAAGCAGAACGATTACATTGCTGGAGGTGTTCTGATAAACTCACTAAATGTTTTGACTGTTACTCACAGATTATTGCCATATGTGTAAGTATTAAGTAACCAGTAATTTTAGCTGTAGCTATTATATTAAAATCATGTACAATCTATAAACTAGAGTGACGTCAATTGATGTCAATGACAGTGTTTCAGGAACTGTTCCGAATGTTAAAGTTCGTCTTGGCGAATGGGATGCAGCCGGTACTTACGAGCCAGTTCCTTACCAAGAGTACACAGTGACTAAAGTGTTCAGCCATCCGTCGTACAACGCGAATACCCTGCAGTATGACATCATGGTGCTGAGATTGTCAGCGGCTGTGCCAATTACACCGAGTGCAGGAGCAGCAGTCACCATCAATAGGGCTTGTCTGCCACCATCATCGACGACTAGTTATACAGGACAAAGGTGAATAGATATACATAAAGGAAAAATAAAATAGAAGTTGTAGGACGATTTGTATCTATGGTACAGGTACGACAACATTAGCCTACAGCAGTCCACTGCTGGACATATGCCTCTTCAATTGCACGCCATTTAGCTCGATTCTCGCCAACTCACCGACTCTCATCCAGCTGCTACCAGCCACCCTGCGCAGATCATCACTCCACTGGCGCCTGAGAGCGTCCTACCTTATGTTTGCCAATTTGCGGTCTCCACTCAAGAACACGTCTACCTACCAATGGTCATTGGTTCTACGGCTAATACGGCCGGCCCATTGCCACTTCAGCTTGCTTATTTTGTGAGCTATATCGACAACTTTGGTTCTCAGCCGGATCACCTCTTTCCGGATTCTATCCCTCAGAGAGACTCCAAGCATAGCTCGTTCCATAGCTCGCTGAGCGACCTTGAATGTATGGGCCAGCCGTGCCGTGAGTGTCCACGTTTCGGCTTCATAAGTCATAATAGGCAGGACGCACTGATTGAATACATTGTATTGTATTGTATTTAGGCTCTGCGGAATATGCGACGAGAAGACTCAACGAAGCTTCCCAAATGTTGCCTAGTCCAGTTAAATTCTACTAATTACTTACAATTTAATAATTGTATATCGCCCCGGCGGTATTTTTGGATTTGGAATCTTTTTTCAGATGCTGGGTATCAGGTTGGGGTAAGGACATGTTCGGGTTACAAGGTCAGTACCAGCAGATACTGAAGAAAGTAGACGTGCCTATAGTGGCCTCTGCGACATGTCAGTCTCAGATGCAAACTGCCCGTCTTGGAGCCACCTTCGTGCTGGATACCACATCATTTATCTGCGCTGGAGGAGAAGCCAATAAGGATGCGTGTACAGTAAGTGCATATCTATACATACGAATAAATAAAATGTCAAACACACACTTCATCAGCTTTTTACAGAATACTTACGAAAGTATATACGGTACTTAAATCATTTTTTATATATTTGTCTGTCTGTTTGTTCTGGCTAATCTCCGAAACAGCTGGACCGATTTTAACAGTGCTTTCACTGGCTTAATCTACTTTTACTTTAGAAAAAGGTTTAGGGTTCCGCGCAAAAAAATGAAAACCCATCAAATCTAATTTGTTTTAACATACGCAGCTAGTTAAGTATATAAATGATTTAATAAAGCAATAGTACCTACTCCGTTGCTGCATTATTTTTTCTCAAATTATATGTAGTGATTCTTTTTTCTTAGTGTAATGTTTGTGGGGAGATGCCGCAGGAGTTGAGATCTGAGTCGTCCATAAACCCCTATCTGTGGAGATTGTCTTTGCTCCGGCCGATTTGGGTTCGAAGTTTTGCCGCTGACGTTCCCAATAGAAACAGGTTCTAATGTCCGGGGGCTAGAAATTCAACAAGCATCAGCCTTAACAGTGATCGCTGATAGTTATGGCGCTATCTAACAGCTTCACCTCGTTGGTCACACGGTTGGTGACTAGTGCATTTTACGCCGTAATTAGATATGCCTATTTTATGGGCGGCCTTTGGTAAAAGTTACTCGTATGTTCTAGATTCTTACCTTTATTACTTCCTACGTTATAATAATAATAATCATTTTTTATCAGGCAACTAAGGCCCATAGATAAAATACACAAAATAGTCATACTTAAACAATAATAAACTAATACATATTAAAAACCTTAAAACTATGATGGCTATGATGTTATGTTTAAGGCATTAACATTTTGTTAACATCAATCGAGTTGTTTTATGATGGCCATTTGAGTTGCCCTATGGGTACCTACGAGATACCGACTTGGCAACAATACCTATTAATCAAATTAGAGGATAGAATAGCAAAATTTAGGATAGAGAATAGTATCAAGAATGCTGGTCAAATAATGATTACCTAGTTTAGTAGCAGTTTATTTTAGTAAAATATGTCCTATCAGATTATCTAACGAACGGTTATCATCGTTCGTTAGGTAATTTTATAAGACTTTTACCGAACAAACAAACAATGAGAACCCTAAATTGTGTGTTTCCTTGAAACCTAAGTGGGAAAGCTTTGTTCCTGTCATAACTAATCATTTTTGAACGAGAACATGATTCCGTACTTATGTAAAACTCGATAATGGCCCCGATTCTGTTGTTCACAAACTTAAGTTCAGTGCATCTTTTTCTTTTTATTTCATAATGAAAAGGGCAGAAGATAAATATTAGTTTAGTCCTGTCAAATTAGACAAACCATAGACAAGTTTAGACGTGATTAAAAAATTGGCAACTAAAAATACGTCAATTTACGTCAGGCGCTGACTAATCTGACAGGACTAAACTAATATATCTTCTGTCCTTTTCTTAATGAAATAGAAAGAAAACGATGCACTGAACTTAAATTTAGTTTGGTTAGTGAACAACAGAATCGGGGCCATTGTCAACTACATCCATTAGTTTCGAGTCTGCAGCTGGTTTCTGCTTAGCAAACGATGGGTACAAACAATATTGGGAATTTGTTTTGCTCATAGGCATTAACAGTTGCCTACATTATAAGAATTTTATTATACTAGCACCGTCCCACGGATTTACCCGTGTTCGTTTCGATCCCGTATAAAAAATAATCGAATATCGGTATAAAAATTATCCTATGTGTTAATCCTGGTTGTAAACTATCTGTGTACAAAATTTCATCCAAATCCGTTCAACGGTTTACGCGTGATTGAGTAATAAGCATCCAAACATCTTCGCAAACTTTAACATTTATAATAAGAACATTCTGCTTACCATTGGGTCGTACTTAAGTTATTTTCGTACATCATGCTTCATAATTATATTTTATCTTGTTTTAACTGTAATTCTCTCTCCTTGCAGGGTGACGGTGGTTCAGGCCTGGTGTGCCAAGTGAACGGCCAGTGGGTGCTGGTGGGGCTGGTGGCGTGGGGTCTGGGCTGCGCCAATGCTAACGTGCCAGCTGCCTACGTCAACATTGCAGGGTTCCTTCCCTGGATACAAACGCAGGTTGCCACCGCTTGAGGGCGGAGTTTATCGTAGGGTAGCAATTTGTTGTTTATAAGCTATGTCTTTAGTGACAACTTATACATCGACTTTTTTGTAAACATTTAATAAAGGATCAATTAGCTGTTTGTGATGATTTCTTTGTACTGAGTAAATACCTACAAAGAAAGGCGAGTACAAAAAAACACTTTTATATTGAAGCTTAACATAATATATTAAGTTAACAGTTTATACAAATAGCCATGTAAACATTATAAAACATACTCCTAGCCAACATAAACAATAGGTACGGACTACTTACAGGAAATACAGCGTTCTGAACGCAAAACTTTAACGACTAACCTTTAACGAAACTAACGACTTAAAAATAGCTCGTACGGACGTAATCTAGTATTGCAGCGGGACTCGTGCCCGCGTCAGGGACGACACATTCAATACTGCACGACGAGAGGCTTCAGTCACTCCTCGTCAGGCTTCTCAAGTTTCACGACAGGAGCAGGCGAGGGCGGTGCCGGAGGAGCGGGCGGAGGGGGCGCGGGGGGAGGGGACGACACTTCTATATACTCGTCAGTTCCCCGCTCCTCTTTGATCTCCGGCTCACGCTTGACCTCGGCTTGAGGTGGAGTTGTTCGAGGCTCCGGCGGTGCTAAAGCGGCCCACGCGGACGCAGCGCCGCGGGCGTACGCTTCATAGAAAGCTCGTTGCGCAATCTCTGCCTCTTCAAGATGCACGAAGGCGTGGTTATCAAGTTCAGCTCGGAAGAAGAACTTGAGTCCGCATCGTGCGCAGTCGTACGGTCTGGGCGCGGACGCGTGCTCGGGCAGGTGGCGCTGCAGGCCGGCGGCGCTCGTGAACACGGCGGAGCACAGGTAGCACGTGAAGGCGCCGATGCCCGCGAACGTGTGCTCGATGAGGTGCGCCTGCAGGCGCGTGGGCGAGCCCAGCGCGCGGCGGCACAGGCGGCAGTCGTGCTCGGCGGGCGGAGCAGCGCGCGGCGCCGCGTGGCGCGCGTAGCACGCCGCGCACGCGCGCGCGCCCTCGCCGCCCGAGCCCTCCGGGAGCGCGCGGAGGCATATGGCGCATCTGAGACAGAATAACTATTTAGTTTGATTGGCTACCATAATTTATTATGATTAGCATATACAAAAGAAAACTAATTACAAACTGGAAAAAACTGGCCAAGAGCGAGTTTTATTATAATCCTTAAAACGGATAACAGTGGCCACTATATTCCGTTTTAAGGATTATAATAAAACTAAAAAATGTAAAACTACCGTTTCTAATCATATTAACGTAGGTATAATCTTGTGAAGCACAACTTAACGTGCTTATTTTCTGCATTTTCTTCTAAATTGTATGAAATAACCAAACAAATAATGAGGGCGCCACTGTGCGGTCGGCATAGTCTTAAAACAGTGCAGGGACAGCAATGTGGTAACCTTTTTGGATATATCTCAGGCATTTGATCGTCTATGGAATGACGGACTACTGTTCAAAATAAAACGGGGCCTGCCTATAAACTTCTACTACCTTATAAAGTCATCATATCTAAGCGACAGACACTTTTTTGGAAAACAAGGAAAAGCGTTGAGTTCCTTAAATATTTACTATCCAAGCTTAAGTCCCGCAAGGCTATGTAATGGGTCCAACTTATGTCTGCTTTTCACAGCTGACCTCCCAACGTCCTCTTTCAATGGACTATTCACCAGAAGTTGCATCACAAAAGCTTCAAAATAGTCTCGATCATGTATCCAAATATCTCAAAGACTTGCGAATCAAAGCCAACGAAACCAAATCCGTCCAGGTGACTCACTAGAAGCTATGTGGAACGTTCCTTTGCAAATTTTGAACTGTATAGTATTCAAGGCCGCTAAACCAAACATATTTTAATTTAAACTATTTTTTTTAAGATTGATCATTGAAGTGGAGCCTGTTACTAAAGTAGCGTCACTTTGGAAACGTCACCCTAAGAAGACCAAAAACGAGGCCAAAAAGGGATAGAGGTACAATATTTCAACAATTTTTTTTTGGTATGACTCCGTGTGTTACCTCTGCTCGTCCTCCCCGGGCCGCAGATGGAACCGCGCGTGCAGGCGCGCCTCGGGCTCGGACGCCAGCGTCTGGCGACACACCACGCAGGGCGCCGGCAGCGCGGGGTGGTGACGCGCCATGTGTGACAGGAACGACTCCTCGGACAGGAGCCGGGCGCGGCAGCGGGAGCACGTGTCGCCTGATACCACCTGGAGAAAGATACTAATTCCAATCATTTAGTTCCTCTTCACAAACAATGACATCATATTATTTAAAACAGCTAAAATCTACGTGACATTAGTTTGTAAGACTAGTGTCTGCACTAGGAATACCTGTATAGCAGATCACCAGGGTCCCACCACACAGTATATAAACATAATTAAGTAGTTATTTAGTAAATGTGAAGGAATAGAACTTAATATAAAAATCGATGATAAACTTACAGATTAATGGTAAAACCAAATCAAAGAGATTAAACAAGGTTATCAAAGTTTTTAAACACTAGTTTGAAAATAGGTGTTTATTTTTCCAATTTTCAAAACACTTGCGGCTGGCAACTTGAGTTGAATTGTTTTTTTTTTTTTTGTAACAAGAAATCGTGAAGTGGCTTATTTGATTAACATTTAGGTGAAATTTATTCAAGTAGATTACCTTGCAATGTGTGAGCTTATGTTCCGCCAACACTGCAGCAGACGGCAGCACCTCATCGCAGATCAGACACTTGTGTCTCGCCGCCGCGGCCCCAGAATGCGCTCGCGTGTGCGCCTCTAGTTCCGCCCGGCTGCGCGTGCGCTCCCCGCAGTACGCACACTGCAGCGCGACGGCGCCATTCTTGCGCCGCCGCTCCTCACTGGCGGCCACCACCGCAGTGGTCACTCCGCCCCCGTCAGCGGTCGGGGTGCACGGAGACCGAGCGTCGTCACCGCCCTCACCCCCGTTGGTGGAGTCCATTCTTTTTGTTCTTGGTAATTCTCCGTTAAGAACCTGCCAAAACAAATTCGTGTTTGCTTTGAAATATAAGCACGAGAAAACATACCACATAATCAAAAAATCGATAGTCGCTTACCTGCTGTTGCATTGCATGATGAGCCTGCATGTGTCTTTCGAGCAAGTACTGTACAGCAAATGCATCATTGCAGGCAGGCACGGGACACCGATACGCGCGATGTGGTCTAGGGGTCCTCGCGGCCACCCCACTGCCAAGTAGGGCTCCGCAGGCACATCGTGGGGCTGCGGCCGCGTGACGAGAGCGTACGTGAGCGGCGCCCTCGGCCTCCGAGCGGAGAGCACCCGCGCCCGCTCCGCAAGATCGACACACCCAGACTTTGTTTTCACCACTATGAGCTACTGCGAAGTGAACCTGAAAATAGAACAAAGTATTTTTTTTATTTATTATTAACATGGTGTTAAGTTTAAATCTACAAGATACGGCAGCAATTTTTGTATGAGTGCCTTACCTGAATTGCAACTTTTGAATCAAAAATCTCCTTGCAAAGAGCGCATCTATACAAATGATGCGCGTGCAGTTCAAGAAGATGTTTCTGCAAATCATCAGGAGCAGCGAAGCTCCGAGCGCAACTATGGCAGGTGTACTCGCATGAGACTGCCAAGTAATGTGCTGTGAGGTGGCGCTCAGACGCTGCAGCATCCGCGAACGTAGCTCCACAGTGAACGCAAGGCGCAGGACTAGATCGTAGCTCCCCTCCTTCTTCAATATGCCCTTTCAAATGAGCCCGAAATGCTTCAAAATCTGGGAGCGCAGCATCACATTGATTGCAGAGAAGTGTGCTAGGTGATAAGGTTGTTTGTGGCGTGCCAGATCCGGAGCGAGGACGTTTAACTGGGGGCACTTCGTCAGGTGCCCGTCGGCTTAGATCAGTGGGCAAAGGCTGGTCAACTTGAACTGGCCCTTCACCGTTAAGCAGCGCTGAGTGTGCCGCTCGCACGTGGAGTTGTAACTGTTCCATGCTGGTGAAGGTGTCGCGAGTGCAGTAGATGCAGGCGAGTAGTGTGGGCGGCGGCTGAGAAGCGACGCGGCGCGGTGGAGTCATAGCTGCTGTGTCGACGCCGTGTGCGCTCACCATGTGGGCCTGAATAAATAAAAACATTAAGATATGGTAAACATGGCGAAAAATGCGAAATGTTAAAAGTTCCATTAGATTAGAACTCATATCTTAATTAATGAATGAATGTTCTGGTAGTTTTAAATATACCTGCAACAGGTCTGGTCGTCGGAAGGCATCTCCACATCGCAGACAGCGCAAAGCCCTGCGCCTGTCGGGCTCGCGACCCTCACGGTCTCTCTTATGTCCCTGCATGTGTGACGTCAGAGCGGCTGCGGTGTTGTACCCTCGGTTGCACACGGTGCACTGAAACGGCTTCTGATTGTCGTGCGTCTTCATGTGGATCTTCAAGTGGTCACTGGAATGTAAGTCACCAAATTATTATAACTATTACGTATACGTCTACTGCTGTAATTAGTTCGCCAAATTAACAAAAACCAATCGTAGAGCCACAAAGTAAATAGATAAGATTTCGAAATTATCGCATTCAAGTTCCTACACCTACCGACCTTCCCTGTTGGTAAGCTCAAGTATTCAGTATTATGATTTAAATACGTTAAAGATCCGAGTTACAAGAAGGCTGCATGCGGTCTTAGGTTACAGAATTTAGTATTATGAATTGCCGCGACGCAACACTCACTATAAAACCCACTTGCCCTATAATGTATCTATATATTTTTTGTAAGGATTTGCAAGGTTATTTGAGGAGTTCTTAGTTTATTTTAAATCCTTCATGTAAAATTAAGGCGTACCCAAGTAATGTGCCTGTAAGGCTGTAACAGCCAAACATCAGTATAAGGATTTTAAAATTGAGATAAATCGTCTTTTTATGACCAAGCTGAGACGTCAATTTGTCATATGAGACATAAGTACCCACATAAAGCACGGACCAAACAGAACTAACAAAGAGGCTTTTCACGCAAACTACAGAATAGAAGCGTTCGCCCAAACACCTCCGCTAATGGCCGCGCTCGCCGTGCCCGTTTAGGTACGGGCCATTATTTTATTTTTGTGAGGCCCTCGACGTCATTTGTCAGCGCATCATCTCTTTTCACTCGTCGGTGGTTCGTTGGGCCGACAAATTGCATGGAATTAGTCACGTGGTCGCGGTAAGGTGACGAAAAAGGTGACACGTCGCCTTAGAACCGAGAGCGCGGTGCTCGTGACTTATGGTGATCAATCTTATTCTGAGGCCTTTGTCATGCACGCATCTCCTGAGCATTCTCTTAACCATATATTAATCTTCAATGTCTTGAGATTAGACGCATTAGTATTTTCTTTGTACACACTGCCATTTGTGGCGTTACACTACCTACTTATATTTGGAGTGGTAATAGGATTTTGTAGTGGAAAAAAGGATTATAAAACTCAGCGATGTACCTACTTAACTAATATGGAACTTTTAATTTGTATCCAATTTCCTTTTCAGTTTTAATGGCTTAAAGCAGGTTTATATTGATCGTTATATCATTTCAGGGTATCAGATAATTCCGATAGTCATACAATTCTTACCTCCTGGAGAAGGCAGATTCACAATGTGCGCAGCGGTACTTGCGATCTCCAGTGTGTAGCTTAACGTGGCGGTCGCGAGAACGCTTGTGCTTGAACAGGCGCGAGCAGAACTCACACCTGAACGGCATCTGATCCGAATGGGTCTGAAACAATGACATAATACATAACATACAAGAAGTCACGTCTTATATCCTCGAATATAAATGAGACCCCTACAACTATATGAATGACAAACTACTCATCGTAGAAATAGGGACCATAAAATAACGGGCAATATACATATGTAGATCTGGCGCACCATATTAAGTAGAGCTTAAAGAGTTTTATACGTTTTCCGGTCTGTTTAATCGAGGATCTTGCCCTCAGCAGCCACTGATGACCAATATTCTAAAAAAGAGGCAAATTCAATATACTTATACCTTACCGAATCTAGAAAAGTAATTGTATTAAACCTAAGTAGATGAAAGTTTAGATCGTTTTAGTAGTTATACAGTGAATCTACGTCGCAAATCCAATATATTCTGACTCTAATTTTCTCTGTGTTCCCATGTATACCATCAAATCTAATAACATTTTAATCGATTACATGAGGAGCGATTAAAATGTGTACACATTTACGTCACACAATATCGAATCGAAATAACTTCGGCTGATCATAAAAACTATCGTGAGAACGATCTGTGAACAATGGACTGACTACCGCTGCGCCTGCGTGAGCTGGCCAGCTTACGGAGTTACAATCTACCGGCGTTTTGTGTCAATAGACAGAAAAAACACGAAGGACCCAATAAGCTCTTCGTGACGTCCGAATAAGATATCAACCATTGGAAACCGCTGCTTCATCGCCGCGATCGATTACGACTGATAATTGTTCAATTAATTATCTGCGTATCGATTATTTTGATCTTATAAGTACAGCTATGCAACGAGATGAGGTTGAGTAAGTTAGTAGCGTGCGTTGAAATTGAAATGGTCAGCTAAATGACGGGGCGGTTATCTCTACAAATCCTAGTCAACATATAATTATAAGTTGTAACATTGGTTATGCCGAAGAACCAAATCAAACAAATCCTGTTGGTGAAATGGTAGTTTCACAACGAATCCGAAGCTGCAGTATAACGAATCGATACGTGTAACCGATTAAATTCCTGCGCGGGAGCAGTGCGGGCTTATCACAATGAGATGGATTTGATCGGTAATGTTCACCGGAACGCCTTTGCTGCGAACAACACGTTTTGAGTTACGTCTTCTTGTAACGGTAGATAGGAACAAAAAGTAATGCCCAGGCTCGACAGGTTATGAAACATGGCAACCGTTAAGCAGTGTAGGTAGTTCGCAGATTTCACCATACGTACACAATATAGTCTCGTCACATAGGTGCAACTATGTTATAATACGTATTTGTGCCTAGTCTACACGGCGCATTTCGCGAGTTTGGGTAGGCAAGTTGCATTGCAAAAGTCAAATTAAGGATATTATCTAAACTAGACTATTAGGAAACCTGCTTAAATATTATGGGGAGGCATTTCAAGTTTATTGTAGAAGGAAGTGGTCGCAACTACAGCTATAAGATCATTATTTCCCTAAGTATAACATACATATCTAGGTCCTAGGAGGTAATCATTTTCAAGTGAGTATGGATTCGAAGACAAAATATATTAGCATACATCTAAATCAATACATAGATCGTTGATGACTATGTATCTAGAAAAGTAACAACTGTAAGTACTAAAACTTAAAATAAAGACAAGGTAAATCGTGGATCAAACTTTCGTCTCAGATAGTGTTTAGGGTACGTCGACACTTGTGTGATCGAAGTTTATGATTATTGATTCACTATGGGAACACACATTATCGTAAAACAGCTACGCAGCCATTTAAGAACTCCAAAGATATCTTGTATCTACGTGACGAAATACGTTCAGTTGTAAAAAGCAAGTATTATTGGGCTTACTCAAAAGATTATTCATGAGTTAGGACATAATGAGGATGCTAATGCGGCGCTTGTGAATAGTGTGTGGCAGGGAGATAATGGTAGCCGTCCACGTCCCCGGCCTTCGCACCGCCGTGAACTGGAGCCGGCCACCACACAATAGACTCCCAAACTGACAGCCAGTTCACGCTTTACTAATTGACCACCTCCGCGACATTCATTCAGAACAACGCTAAACAAATGTTACGAATGATTGACTTCTATTCCATTTCAGCTAACACGTTTAGCGTTTGGCACTAAACACACAACAATAACATGCCTGTAAGTTTTTATAATTTGGATAAGGTACGTAAAAAAGATACAGGGGATCCAAAAAGAAAAAAGGTGTTGGGTGAGGATTTGGCGGACTCGTGCGTCCCCAATTAGCACAGGTGCCGCGGTGGCAGCGAGGCTATTAGCACCACATCTCAATTGTTATTGCTGCCTTGTTAGTTGTTACTGACACACCTCCTTGAATTGTTGCATATCTAAGTAATGTATTCAGCACTTCTCATAACGATATTACCTACGTATTGTTGTTGCATTTGGGCCTAGCTTTGTGTTTCGTTACAACAATCATGCACTGTCCTACGTAGGAATTTCCGGCACTTATCCTGATCCTAATGCAAAAGTTTCCATTACTTCACTTAAGCTTTTCCAAGCTTTTCGATAACCAGAGGGCCTAGATAAGAGTGGTAATCGCTTTCAAAGCATTTCGTGTTTCTACAACTATTTTCGACAACAACCTAATTGCGTAACACACCATCAATCACGATCTGAATCATATTGAAGGACATTGCTAATCCATTGCTTCATGTTCCAATTTTTTTTTCTGCTCAGAAACGTAAATCACGCAATGAATGTTGTTGAACTGTCAAATTGAAAGTCATTGCTAGTGTTAGTGTGTTACGAAATTACCCCCAAGTTTAGCTCTTTCTGTTGCTTATACCATACATACATACATTACCATACATTTTTGACTTTTCCATCAACCTTACCGCAGATAGAATATCGTTTTATCTAGGCCCTCAGGATTTATCATTATAACGCTAATGCCTGTTTAATATACCCATTGAATTCCATTGCTGCCGTCTACGTCTCGTTATTATAGTGTTGCATGCTACGCTAACTTATGCAAAGTCGCGAGCACTTTGTTGTGATAAAAGTGATAAATTACCGATCCACTATTATAAATTTATCGACATGTTGTAAGTGGGTTATTATGAATAAATCGCTGCATGCTGTGTCCCGGCAAGAAACCTCCACATCTTACAAAAGCTCTTTACATCTGTATACATTTTGAATGCCTTATAAAGGTATGTATTAGATAAAATACTTTATTGCAAGTTTTAATCTATCACCTTTCGTAAGATTAATTTATTCACATATTACTTCCAAGCTTGGGCCGATTCCTGGTCACCTAACATAAAAAAGTACCTGTAAGCAAAGTTCTTATTGAAGCATCTAATTTCCTAAGAAATTAACTTATCCGCGATGCTTATCACTAAGATTATTTTATTACTGGGCACCTACTAGACTATCATGAGTGTAATCCACAGATTGATAAGTGCCGCGTATCCTGGTACAGTCAGCAGCAATTATTATGAGCTCAGAGCCGGTCTAATTGGGCTAAGTGGACCCGCTTCCGCCGCCCCGAAGCTTTCTTCTCAGATCTGCTGTTTTACTATTATTTTATGACAACTATAAAACTAGAACTTTCCTTTGCTTTGGTATCTAACTGTTTTGTCGGAAAATGTGTTTTTGGAACATTATTTTATACTTTAGAAGGTTTACCTTTTGTTTGTAGAACCAAAAAAATATTTTAAAATTCTGTGCAAGTTTCTTTCAAATTTTTAGGACATATAATATAAGCTTCATATTCATCTATACAGTTTCAAAACGTCAACGAAGAATACAATAATACACTGTTATAATTTTAGAAATTACAGTAGACAGCCAGTCTTTGTATGCAAGACGCAGATTGTAGACTATCTAGTGCCATATAAATCCTAAGATTACGCATCTATCAGCTCAGTAGCAGATCACTTATCTCACGATTTTATGACCCTATAGTAGGCTAAGCGCTTAACTAGATATTCACTTAATTGTATTGATTACAAACCAAAAACGACCAACTTCTAATTAAATTCCATTCACATAAACTAGTGACGCGACTCGCAAGTGATATTTAAATCACGTGTTGTGATTAGCGGTGAGTGACGTGCGAATTTTACCGCGAAGCGCCCGCGCACGGCGCACTACCTCGGCAGTATGGCAACACATAAACATAGCAGCGGCATGTTTACTCCACTCACTTAATTGGAGCAATCGGCCCCTGACAGAATTAATAAATTTGATCGTCCGTGCACGATAAATTGCGCCCCGCTCCGGCCAGCGCCCATGCCCACGCACTCACTTAAGAGGAAGCTACCCTCACCGTAGGCCAATTAGACGCTCGCGAGATTGACAATCGATTAATCGATAGCTGCTCTCTTATAAGACGTTGTTTTATTGTGTTTGCGATATTACTGTTCGCAATTGATTATCCAACAGGTAAGCTACGTTCATATAAATTTTTTGTTGCTTTTACAAAATATTGGCCCTTGTCAACATGATACTTCGTGCGAGAATTCAATAAGCGAAACGATCTGGGGTCGCCGCGGGGGCTCGGCCCCTGGGTGCACCGAGGAGCCCTGCTGGCCGCCGCGTGCTGGTCCCACCACGACACTACACATCGCTTATGGTAAAAAGACACGCGACTGGTATGTATCACGGCTCGTTATTTAAACTGCTAACAAATACCGTGAGAGCGACCGACATAACGCGCCTAATGGTGGTGAGTTTTCCGGGTAAAGCGCACCAAGAACATTTTAAACTAGTTTGAGGTGAACGTGATAGCCAATAAAAGCTTGGGAATGGGCAGCGGGCGGCTACTGAGCGACTTTCTCAGATGAATAACAACGCGACATGGTCGGTTCACATGGTCAGGTGCGGCAGAGCCCGAGGTCAACTGAGCCCGCTGGCCCCCATCGTTGCGGCGATAACACCTCCGACCAGACCTCACGCAAACTCCAGTTTGATACTATTCGTTATGTGCATAAACATTCAATGTTGATATTAACATAACTTAGTTTGCATCCAAACCGGTGCTCACTGCAAAATAAGTCACCTTCTGTACGAAACACAAAAATCTTAAGTACTACACGACTAGAATAAACTTAATGTACCCCTTCACTACGCGCCACGGTGCGCATGCAGAAAAATGTTAGGCTTTATGATAAAAAATCTTAATATTCTCGTGAATCACAAGTTCTCCGAAACAGTAGCTCTACTTCGTTGGTGCTCGTACCTACTGTTATTAAGATGTGAATCTCCCTGCGCGCTCAATTTTTTTCATCCATATACGACTACCTCAAGTTAGTATGTCAAAATCATTACGACTCTTGTTATTTAACACATTTTTAAGAATATCTTAATAATAATAACATATTATAAATATCAATATTATTCGGTTTCAGTTTATTCCCAATGTCGATTATTGTAACTTGTAAGATGAGGAGTCACCGAGGAGATGTCAGTAAACCGTCCCTGCGACATATGATATTAAAGGCTCACAAAGCCAAAAATGTATTTTTACTTGTAGAACATCCCTGCAATCAGTGATATCGAGTTTGAGGTGCTCGTAATGAGGACTGAGAGTTTACCAATCCGATAGGTTTATTGAGACAGGAGACTACTCAATTCCTAGCGTAAAACAACACACGCCACCATTCTATTTTGTGATGATAGCCCTATGCCAAGCTGCTATTTCTCCACGCCGAGGTCGACTTTCTATATCCTTCCGCTCTAGTCTCTCTAGGGTGTACACAGCACTGTGTAGTGTGTCCACAGCCTTGGAAAGTTTTACGATTTCGATTACCTCTATCAAGCACAATACGTATCTAAGGGGTTAATTAAGCTGGACGGCCAAGAACTGTTCCAAGCTATCGTTTGTATTTCAGCATTAAAGTAATATTTTCCACGAGACGTTTTACTGCTTTACGATTTCTCCGGAGGCGCAACGAGAACAAGACGAATGGCGAGTATGCGTGGACTCTGTAATTGATTTATTCTTATAATGATCGCCTTTCCCAAGCAGCGGCGCGATGATAAAGGTGTGGCGAGCTAGGCTAGGGAGTTGTTATCGCAACACTATTTCCGGCCGTCACCGCGCTGCTGTCGCGGCTCCGCGACGCGATCATCGCGCGATACATTTGTCGGCGCACACCCGACACCAGCAACAGTCGCCGCGATGCGCTGATCGATATCGACGCGAGCGCAACACGCCAATTGCATACCGATAATCTAATGAAATCCTTTCTAGATATTCGTCTCGCTTATCTCAAATTTATATGGGCGAGACCTCCCCTAATTTTAATTTTGAACGAGGTGACGGTTTTGCCACTTGAAGTGTACGTGCCGATCCATATCCGTATGTAGGCGAGCAGCTCGCGGCGGCATGCAAAGTGACGTTTCTATTTGTCCTATCTCAGCTAGATCTGTCTCGGCGTGTGTCGTAATCGTAACGCGGCGAGATCGGCGCGACACAAAGGAGCCGAGATGTACGGCCGGCATAATGGCCGCTCACGTCACAGCCCTCAGCTCGCCAGCGCTGCAAACCGAGAGCGATGCATATCTACGCACCGGCTCTGTAAATGGGCTGTTTTGGGTATCTACTTGCTAATGAAGCGAGGGCATGCATGGCGAAACTGGGCTGTGGATTCACAGATATGATTGCCGCAGCAGTCGTATTGTCTGCAAAGCTGTTAGCTTCGTTACTTTATGGAAATGAGAGGACGGCCGGTGGACGTATATATTACCTACTTCAAATGTTACATGTGTTGGTCTAGATATTTCTGAATATGTCTTGCGGAGTTTATTGAAGATTACAAGTGTAGGATGGGATGCGTTGGTTAACCGTCATTCAAGTAGGTAACGAGCAAAAGTAACATCGTAAACATAAATACCTGTTCATGTTTCTTGAGATAAGAGAGCCTCGGGAAGGCTTTATCGCAGAACTGGCACTGGTAAGGGGTGTGCTCGGTGGCGCCGAGCGTAAAGGGTGGCTCGGCCTCAGCGTCGGCGGCGTCGGCCGAGGTGGGCGTGGACGCCGGTGACGGCGACGGCTCCGGCGTCGACGACGGCCAAGAGCTGCCCGCCGTGCTGCCCACGCTGCCCAGCGCCTCTGATGTAAAACAACCAAAACAAAATTATCATATCTAAACCAGCTTAAGCCAGTCTAACTGATGATATATAATATCAGTTAGACTGGCTTAAGAATCAAGGCTGACTCAATTGCATATACCGCCCATCTCTGAACTTATTAGCACCCTCCCAGGGACTGAAAGTCACAGTAGTATTTTTTCGTGAATCTTCAATAGGTAGGTTTTGCATTGACGACGAGGATGTTGAAGAAAATACCCAAGGACGTTAAGTAGTATGGCAGCCCTTATAAGAGCCAGCGTTAACACAAATCTCCGCCGGCGCGGTAGTGGGTCTCATTCCCATTGGACCTCAGAATAACGACATATGACACCCTTTTTTTTTGAGGATGGGAAATCATCAAATAACCCTTCCCGCTCAGGGTGGAGCAGAAGGAAGTGTCAGACTCTTACTGACTAAAACCCACCCGTGTTCCTTCCATAGCCCTTTATGTTCCGGGATAGCGGTAACCCTTTCGGACAATCCCGGCCGCTGCCCCGGCAGGCTTCGGCTTTTTTTCTTTCTTACGGGCCCCTTCCCTATCTATAGCTGACATCTCTTTGAGGAGTGAGTTACGCATTTGACACTCTGAATTATTGATTACGCCTTATGTGCGTTAAAAAAGTTCATAGATAGGTATGTCAACGACAGTAAATATTTAGCGATATTTAGCGAGCGAGCTTATACCTTTATACAATTCAATAATCGCCGAATTTTGATGACATAGTGAAGTGGTAATGGAGGCTAAAAAACATACAATTTAGGATTCCGGATATCCAAACAGTCAATTAAAGGGGCAGTGATTAACACATCAGTTAATTATTTGGCGAATTTATCCATTTCTCAAGTTAAATTAGTGGCACATAATGATTTTTTTAACCGAAAAAAGTAGATGAGTCATTATACTGCTAGGTGAGCGATATATATATACGATTGAAAATATGATAAATAGGTATTATCCAAATTACAATAAACAAGAAAATGCATCGATCTTAACGTATTTTTAAGCGACATCAAAAAAGACACGGAAGTCGGTGGCAAACAACTAAAATGCGAACCCAACGACACCGACTTCCGAAATTAAAGTTATTTTTCTTAGATATTTAGTGTCTTTTTACGAACACTACTCAATTTATGTCCAAAAGCGCCTAACATAATTGTTTTTTTTTTTTTTTTAATTGTAATGATGTGCGAAAGCGATTATGCCAATGGATTTTTTTTATATCAGTCGACTCGAACTAATAATAACAATCAGAAATCGTTATTTATGATTTTCTAATGTAACTTTAATAGTTTTCGGATATTAGGTACCTATACAAAATTATTTTAATTTAATGGATAATTTATTGCGAATTTTTTTAGTACTTTCTGATAGTTTTTAACAGAATGCCCAGTTATAGGTTAGGCTTAGCAAAAATTAGTTTGGGAATGATGACCGGAGCTGGTTGAGTAACGTTTCACTTAATGGTCTATTTTTCTTAAGTTTTACTATTAACATTCATAAAAATTGCTCTATCTACTAGCACTACAAAAACATAAACAATCCAAGGAAAAAAAATAACTTTCAAATAGCACAGTTTTCAATTTGCAAACAACCTCTGTCCTTTACCATACTTATATTAGGACTACGGCAGCAATTGATTGTTTATACAGTTGTACTCTTTTTATTATTAGCTCCATTTAATTACGAGTATCAATTAGTCTGAATTCAACTTTTAAATCGAAATAAGAAAACTGGGTGAACGGTGAGTACTAAGAAGAGTTTTTTGTTAAGATTATCTAATCGTGTTTTTCTATGTGTGAATACCTTATGTATGAATAATGGTAAAAGTAAGAATGCAGATAGAATGATAATATCTCATTATTTTGCACATTTTCCATAAGGGAAGAGGTTGAAGGTAGGTACCTATGTAGGTACCTACACATTTTCAGTGAATCTAAGTTGCCTAGGTACCTGTTAAGTGTAGTTTCTAATACCTACCTATTTTACACAATTTTCACAGTTTTAAGATGCGGTGTGATCGATTTCAAGTACTCTGATAATTTTTATATTTTTACTAGCTGACACGAAATAATTATGTTGTCCTGTCCAAATCAAGAAAAAATCTTAGTTTTTCGAATTCGAATTCCAATTTTCCAGGCAAGTTTTCCTATTTTTCGTTTCCTAAACACTTTATTCAGACGAACGTTTTAAAACAAGGAATAGCTATAGTAATCGGTCCAACCGTTCTTAAGTGAGGAGTGACTTTTCAAAACGGCTTATTTCGGGTTCCCAATTTTACTTTTTTTTTTATTATGTACATAGAAGATTATGTACATATAAGATTATGTACATATTATGTACATATAAGAAGATTATGTACATATAAGAAGATTATGTACATAGAAGTTTGTTACTAAAAATATTCATATATGAAAAGTTTTCGTATTTTTCTTGGTCCTGAAAAAAATGACCATACAGAAATAAGCCATTTTGAAAAGTCACTCCTCAAGTGATGCGCGTACCAACGAACAGCATTTCATTTTTATTAACGCTTTAACTTAAAAAAAAAACTTTTTTTTAATGTCTTGTACAGCCAATTTCTTAAAAAATAATAATCCAGTGTTTTTTGTATCATACATAATAAATCAATAAAAACTGGCCTCACGAGTTCAACATAATTAGGTACGAGATGCCATTTTCTTCATATCGTTTTCTTTTTCTGAGAAAATAGCTATTCTTTCATTATTTTTATGAATACCGGTCAATACTAAATTGAAAAAAATAACTCTAATAAATATATATCCTGTTTGGTGTAGTAGATTTTTGTATTTTGTAAACCTGAAAACTATGTACCTAATCATCATCAGTTTTGATGACATTATTATTAAATAAAAATAAATTAGAAAGAAAAAAAAGATTAAAGATTTATTTTTATTTTAAAAGAGTAATTTAGAAAGCTGGAAATAATTTAAAAAAAAAACACTATTACAACTAAAATAAGATTATTGTAAGAAATGAACACCTAAATGTATATTTTTTAATTTTACTATGTTCCACAAATAGATACCTACTAATAATTATAGGAAAACATCATAGTGTAACTACTTTTACCTCAATATAAAACGCTGAAAGTCGTTACCTGTCAAATTGTAAAGAATAATAATATCAATTTGAAGATTTTCCAAGGTGTGTAAAGCACATTACGGGAGACAGTCACATCTCGGGATAAAGCTACCATAAATATCGGTAAGGGTCCATATTTCGGAGTTAGGGCTAGAGGCAATATGTCTGCGGCACCTCGGAGTGGCGTGAAATATAAACAAATTGAATAGGCCCCGATGACGAGCGGCGTCTGCGCTAATGATGACTAATGTCGGGAGGTAGCGAGGCGCGAGGCCGCCTTATGCCTAGCTGCGTACATGCCTGACGAAGAATACTTTACTAGGTAAGATACTTTGTAATGGGTTCTACATACATGTTCGGGTCGACATGATTCGACACCGGCCGGGTGGCAAAATCGAATATATTGGCCGTCCGACTGTGCCTAATCTAGCCAACCCCCGAACAAGTTGTAGCACACCTTACTTTTTAATGTTAAATTGATTGCAATTGAATGAGGTAGGTAGGTATGAGGGTTAGGAATATATTATATTTATAGTTTAAATAGGTGTCTGCGTATCTTTATATTTAAAATATTTATTCCTCTAATGATTGCACCTACTACTGTTTGTCTCTGCATCACCCAAAGGTTGACTGGTAGAAAATGCCTATGGCATTAAGTCCGCCTCTGTACATGTATGTGCTTGAAGTATTAGATAAATAAATGAGGTAGTGCTGCTGTAAGTATACTATTAACTACCAAAATATTTATATTTATTGGAAAATATGGCAATTTTGCAGCTTGTTCGCACTCGCACACTCTCATGTACATTCTAAGGTCCTCATGTTATTATATATTTAAATATAAAATATATCCGTTTTCATGGTAAGATTCGACCTAGAAAAATATGACCATAAATATCGTTATCTGAGAAAAATCCACTCTCGAGTCTCAACTGCACAGGATCCGAGATAGATAGAACATAATTAACGACATTAATTTGCAAACTAGGACCAACATTTAAATCCATCGAGTAGGTGCTTAGCATAATAACAGTAATTTATCATGAGAATAAGCTATTCATTACATTTTTCGCAATATAACATTTCTTTTACGACTTATTTCCCTTCGGAGCACATTTAATAAGAGGAACTATTTATATCAATCTGTCGTACTCCACGCCCCGGACGCGGTAACGACTTCCACTAATGGTCAAAATAATGATAGCTGGGAATATACTTACAACATAATAAAATTGGATATGGAATAACACAAATTGTAAAATCCTCCGTTTGAAAAAGAAGTTGGCAAAATCTTCAGCTTTCCCGGTATCGATATAGGTATCACTGAAATAAATAAGCAGTAAATAAAAATGAAATAACGTTGATCTGAACTGCTTTATACAGTTCCATATGAGCCTAACGTTCAAAACAGTATTTTTACTGATCCGAAAACAGTTAAAGCTAAGCATTAAGTCCGCCTTTGTACCTTTTTGTGCGAAAAGTTTAAATAAATAAATAATAAATAAAGCTTCAAGCAAAATATTACCGTCAAGACAAGTTAACATTGACGTTTTAACTTTAACATTTTTTTTAGCAAATGGTATGTTCAATCATTAAACGTTACGGTTTTGTCTTTTATTGTTTTACAAACATTTCTTCTTACTGCATAAAGTCAGTAAATCTTAATGAAATCACTTTAATGTGGTTTAGTAAGAAGTTATTTTTTTACAGTGTACCTAAGTATGTGATCAATCAATCTGCCTAGCCTTTTCCCAACTATGTTGGGGTCGGCTTCCAGCCTCATCGGATGCAGCAATACCAGTATTTTACGAGCGACTGCCTATCTTTCCTCCACAACCCAGTTACTGGGTACATAGTACGATACCCGTTGGTAAGACTGGTTGTCAGATGACCCGTAACGACTGCCAAAGATCCACGAATGTCAGCCGGGACACGGAGGGATCTTGATATGTAAAGATGGTCACCCATTCACGGACCAAACGCAGCAAGCGTAGCTTAACCTTATCGATCGACCTGTGCAAGTTATTACTTAGCCACGAGACCTAAGTATTTGATCAATATATCAATAATTCCGAAAACAACTGAAGAAACAGTAATGATACCTACGTCAAGGAACAAGGCCAATAAAAAGGCAGGTCTGGCCAACAAATAACGGGACTCGTGCAATTTTAGCAGCGCTCGGTGGATGTGGCCGGTCACTGAGGATAGCCGTAATTAGCAGCGATTGCAGGCAATTCCTCGGCGGGTGACGGTGGCGCCGCCGCCGGCGACCGGTGGGCGGCGGAAGCACACTTCCTAATTGCGCCGTCTACGAGACACCTCGACCGGCGCCTCGGTAATCAACGCCAATCGCTAGCCGACATGGAAAACCGACAAACCACTTTATAATGCTCGTGGACCTTGATTTCGCTAATGCGATGTTAAGTTCTAATGAGATTACTGCTTCTTTTTATAATTTTATTCCTCTCGCTGTAGCCAGGAGATGCCGTATTATGTGAACTTAATCATGTAAAGTTTTCTTTATATATAGAGTTCTAATGAGATTACTGGTTATTTTTATAATTTTATTCCTCTCACTGTAGCCAGGAGATGCCGTATTATGTGAACTTAATCATGTGAAGTTTTCTATAAATACATTGTCTTTAACCTGTCGCGCGTTTAATAAGACACAATAGAAATTTTATTGTTATCGGTACACATGGTGTACTGGTCACTGTGGACTCGACGTGCGAAGAGTCAATAAGTAAGTTATCATTATCATTAAAAGTCTTCCAGGATCCTATATTTTTTCAAAAGCTGAAAGTCAATGAATGGTCTGCAATATCCACAGTAAAAATTGACAAAAATGCAATTGAATATACAACTTGACGCTCCGAAACTTCAACAAATGCTCTTGCTCAGCGTATTTCTTAATTGAAGGATGCAGAACAGACAATGATCCGACAGGCCTTGTAAATGCAATTAACTATCTAAGGAAATGCCTCTAAAAAGCTGTAGAAGCCGGTGATGTAAGCCCACAATAACACCTGGCCCCGTGATTGATTCGGATTTGTTTGCACGCAATTTTAAGGCTGATTACTTGCGACGACACGGATAGGAGATTAACGAGTTGATTAAAGTTTAATTGCAGCGGCTACATAAGTGGAGAGCGGAACGACGACCATTCATTTACATTAAGATAGCCGAATGATTTTTTTACGATCCTGTATCATGCGGCGTCCTACAACCGGTCTAGTTCTAGCTAGTTACCTATTGAATGATTAGCGTGTGCAGTTTTATTCTTGCTTTAATTGATGAGATAAGGTTTTGTTATGACTTTGATCCACAGTAAAGACAAATTAAATTTAGCTATTATGCGTATGTACTTTTATTGTATTTGCAATTTAAAATGATTTTATTTTAGATGATGTTCTTTGTTTGTATCATAATTTTGGTTTATTTTTCTTTATTGAATATCATAAAATGGTTAAAAGTAATCGGTGACCAATAACAGGTAACTTTACATTCATTCATTCTTTATCTACGTGTTTTTGGCTTATGATGAGTGATTAATTACATTATAGTACCTACTCAACCATTATATTCATTTATTTGGATTTCAATAATGATTTCCTAATGACTTTACATTTTCAAGATTAAGACACAAAAAAACAAATTCTGAATGAACGTCTGAAAAAAGCTCTTGGTACCAAAGTGGTATAGATGTTAGACTACTCTAAATAGTTCTTTAAATAAATCATAAGCAAATTATGTTTTATTTAACGCCTCTCTGATAGTTCCATCAGGTAAATAGTTTTTTAAGGGTTTGTGGTGTGTTTTTTGTGTGGTTTTTTGTAAAAACTTAAGGAATTGTTCATTTAACCAATAATAATGTTTACAATGTTGCTAATTCTCAGAAAATCCAGTCATGCAAGCTTTTCTTTTTGCTTATTTACATTATTTTTGTTTTTTCCAGCTCGTCCCGCCACGCTACATCTGTCGCGTGACGCCTTCTGACTGTGTTAGAGCTCCACGTAGTGCTTATTTTGACCCACAGCTCATTGGGCATACGGCAGACGTGGCGAGAAAACAAACGACTAGTGGTCCACTTTAGTCCTTGGAGAGAGGGCTTTGCTGAGCAGTGAGATGATGCAGGCTAACAACACTAAAAGTAAATTGTTTTTAAGTTTTGCGTTTGTTTTTTAAATAATATAATAATAATAATGTTTATTTTCCAGTAAAATGTTCATAAATGTTACAAGTACAGTAATATTTTACTTACAATACACGCAATACAAGTATTTTTATTGCTTGGGTTATATTCTATACTATAGAAAATAATTAAGTAAGAATAAAAAATCCTCTATGTGGAACTTTTGAGCTTTCATGAACTAAAAGCGTTAGAAACTCTACCAGAATGGAAAAATACTCTTTCAGTTGTGATAAAAACCATTGGAACGTCAAAAACTCTACTTAAGTATTGCAGAATCGATTTTTGACCTTCAAAATTAATGACTGAAACAACTGAGCGGTCACTTCTGGTACCCGTTTGTTTAAATGAAATAAATCAATAACCTAATTTGTATGACGGCCACCTTGCGAGGTGGAATTTTATTTCCAACTTTATATGTGCATTTATTAACAATTATTTAAACTTTCTGCAACAAACATGAAAAGCTGTTTTTATTTTTTTTCTTATGGCTTCGTTACTAATTTACTGAATCAAACTCAACGTTACCATATTTGTTAAACCAGCGGGGTACTTAATTTCGTAACACACTTTCAATTAAAATGCGAAGGATTATGAAGAAATTGCGAACCTATTGCTCCATGTTTGAAAAATTTGTCTGTTCGACAACGTAAACAACGCAATAAATGTTGTTGAACTGTCAACAAAGCGCGTAGGCATCTACGCGTCTATTGCGCCTACGCTGCTTGGTCGCGGCTGCTACGCTGCGTCTACGCGGCTACAGCTGCTATGTGTGTAATTGAGTAGATACTGGATTCAGGAAGCGCATGGCTGATCTACCGTTTGGGAAGGCCTATTTCCAGCAATGAACGCCTTTTAGCTGAATGATAATGATTAGATTGAAAGACATAAGAAAAGCATCAAAGTATGCTCTATGTTAGAGGGTATGGTTTCCACACTTAGTCCTTCTGGTGGAACATTGTGCGTGGCGCATGGCGGCCGTCGATGTTTATTCCAATCAGCCCACCAGAAGTTCACTACATGTCCCGGTCTATTACCTAAGAACATCTGTGTAAGATCTGGGAGCCCCAAAGACTTCTGTCCTAATCTGGGTGACGCCTGTGTATTCAAATAGCACATGCGCAACGGTTTCCTTAGCCTCCATGTCAGCCCTAGATAGAGGACTGGACGTGGACTTCTTCAGCCTGGTTAAAGAAAAGCGAATTCGACATCTATAGATTAATAAATATATTATAATATATCATACGAATAGTTACACACCGATTTCTCTCTTTCAGTTGTCAGTAATTTGAATTTCGAAATAAGAAGACAAAGCGTTGTGTAACTATACAGACAACTTTTATTAGTAAGGCGGTTAGTTTTATATTTCGCACCTAAAACCACCCAGCCCCCCCACCCCCCCTTTGCCGAATCCTTCGAGAAATATAGGCGTGACGTTTTGTGTAGGTATGTGTTATGTATAAAGCCATCATAGATGCATAGAGGATTTCAGTATAACGTATTTTGTCCCATTATTGATTTCCTTATACTTCAAGTTATCCGTTATCGATGAACACCAATTTTATTGTTAACCAACGGTTTTAACAAGCTATTATAAAGCTTTGTTGGCTTTATGGGCTGTAAATGTATTTCCCGTAAAGCGAATGTTTTGAACACTAAAAATATAATAAATTGTAGTACCACTTTAAGATGCAACCAGTCGTAGGTATTATAAACACGTACCTACTTACTCATTTCAAATATATGGCGGCAAGCAGTGTGCCTATACTTTAACAATAGTGGACGCTGGTGCCTTGTTCTTAAGCATAAGCTGCGATTTAATTTATAAAATAACACTACATATCCAGTATGAACCCTAATTACGTAACACACTATCAATATCAATCTGAATAATTTTGAAAGATTGCTAATCCATTGCTTCATATGTTCGAGAAATTTGTCTGCTCTACAACGTAAATAACGCAATAGTGTGTTACGCAATTACCCCGCCATTTATTATGATTTAATTTTCATACGTATATTATTAGGCAATAGTTATCTTTCTTTTAAGTACAAAATGATGCACTAAAAGTACTTATAAAATTATGAAATATGCTATTGAATAATGTTATTTTTGTTTAATTCTGTTTGGATATGAAACACCTCATCAGCCTGTCGGGTTTTCATACTTCAAACGAAGGGATTTATCATTGTAGTAGCACGAGAATTCCCAAGGGGAAGTGAGGCAATCACCTTACATGTGATCTCTTATATTTGTTTAATTTAACAAATGGATTTAAAAAAACGCTCGATATTTCTACAGTACACAAAAAAGACTTAAAATCACAATCGGTTGTTATATTAGCTTTATACTTATTTCTTGCTATAGAAAATCCATTCACATTCGTACAAAATTCATCAGTCTTGTAACAAAATGTAAACCATTAAAAACTAGTTTTCTATGCAATCGGGACCATAGGCAAAAGCCAGTAATTAATAAAATAGGAAAAGCTATATTAAGCCTTTTCTCTTTACAGTCTATTATTATAGATTTCATATGTTTTATTGCAGCTCGTATGGAATATAATGGCCTAGGAAATAATATAATGCTTGTTGGTCGTAACATTTACTAAGAAGTTTTATAGCTGTTTGTCCTACTTTGAGAGATTTTTCAGAAATTCCATATGTTATTATCCGGGTATTTCTGGTCTAACCGTATATGGGAACATAAACATCCGGGTAAAGTAAGGTACATAATAATCTCGCCTGTGGGCTAGCCTATTGCCATCAACCGGGTACACATCCATACGACATCACCCATTATATCACATAATTATTCGTCTTTCAAAAGTATTCATACAATCAAGTACATCTAAAGGCGTTATCGCGTCGCGGACAGTTGCCAAGATATTTTGATTGGAATTGATATTTGACTTATTAACCATTTAATGAGTTATAAGTAGGTTCTATCTTGCTGATGCCGAATGTCAACACCAGCCCAGATACCAAGAGATTCAGTTAAGTTCTTATACAACTCAAAAAGTTAAAAACCTAACTGAACATTCAACATTTCGATATAAGCCGTTAGGACGATACTGCGCGACAAAAATGACGATGATGATGATGTTCACGAAAATCGTTTATGGTATAAGTACAAGCATAGAAGGAACTGTAAAAATACATCATGGCTTTTTATATAATTTATGCCACAGTGCGAATTGCACAACAATAAACCCTTATTCTGGAATCAGAAATGTAGGTAGTTATTTACCCGAAGCGGAGAATAACAGAGGCAAATTCCATTTGAGTTCCCCCAGGTAATGCTTGAGATCTCATTCGCAATAACAATCTGGACGTGCAAATTGAAAGTCTTCTACTTACTTTGACTCTATCAAAAGAAACGTAAATTAGGGGCAGCGAGGACAGATTTGTATGGCAAATCAGACAAAAACTCACAATGGCGAGACCATTGCAACGTTTATAAATCAGTAGACTTGGTCCCCAGGAGGCTGGTGAATTAGGGACACAGTCACCAGGTATAAGTACTGTAACGATGTGTATTGCTGTTCATCCATCATCAATTTCCTTGGGAAGTCGGGAGGTTCTTAGGACTTTTATGTAAAAACTGAACGGCTATACAATATAAAGCACTCACCCCCCCACCATACACCTAATTTATCAATTTCCGCAAGCTATTCGTAAAACGATTCATACACATTCCGGCTACCGCATAGACAAAGTTTCAATATGTCCGATTGATTCAAGGGATCTTTATGGAGAGTTTATAGGAAAATGATTTAGGCCTGTATTACAGAACCAAACTCAAGACTCAAGCTTTACTTTAAACTAGTTTCAACTAAACAAATGGCTTTAGACTAGTTTTAAGTAATGCAAAAGTAGGTATCCTAAATTCAGTAAGTACTTAATTATGTTCAAAGCAGTTCTGAATACAGATGGCAATTTCCTAAATTCTTAGCGTTCTTTCATTGTGTACCTATAATAAGTTAATAAGACATGAACGTTTCTATAATAACAAACTCGTTTTAGAAAAAATACTAACTGTGTAGTCGAAGGTCTATTTCAATCACTCTACCTATAGCCTTTTCCCAATTTTGTTGTACAATCGGAGGTCTAGACACAGGGTTAAAAAATGCTGCTAATTTCTAGCTAATCCTCCAGTTTGTACGCCATCGCTAAATTCAGTGTAATTTATTTGAAACTATGCCAGATTATTGTAGATTTAAATTCGAGAACAGTCCAATTAGAATCGAAATGAATACACAAAGACTGACCGATATTGCAAAAAGAACATGCGTTGACATAATTTTTATGACATAAGTATTCTCGTTTCGCAGTTTTTTTTTCCGATACAATCTAGACTTTGTAAGCTCAGTCAAAACAAAACAAACAAAACATTCTCAGCTTTTAGTATGGGGTCCCCAAAAGCTCACATCGAAAAGTACATAAATACCACGACAGACGTGTTAAATTGATGGGAGGAGGGCGATTGAGACACAAGAACATTATATATGAATTGAGATGCCAAATTGTTATTATTTTATTTATTAAGGGATAATAAACAACTACAACATAATAATACATAAGGTTAACAAATGTTTAAGTAGTAATGTTGCAGTCCACTACATTATGCGCAGATAGGACATATTAAAAGCTCAGAGGTTTCCACTAGACGATCATTACCAAAATTAACAAATATTTATTATCTAATTAATTTTTCATAAATAGCAGCATTGTGACCACAGATCACAGAAACAAGGATAGTGACATATGAAACAACGTTTAATACAAAAAAGTCCAGAAGAACTAATAGTTTATAGGTACTTAGGTATTTCCCATTAAAAATATATATGCTGACCTTTTATATCCTCTGATGTGACGTCGTGGTTTTCTTTGTTCGCCTGGATCTTCTCAATGAGGTGCTCCAGCCGACTGCTGTTGCCTTTGAATAACATGATCATATCTCCAGCAGCTTGGAGGCTCTCGATCCTGCTCGGAGGTGCTCGTTCATCCAACTCGCGCACTCGGGCTGGTCCGTGTCGGCCGCTGATTGCCGCAGGTGCATCGGTTCCAGTTTATTTTGGTATATTTTGCGGGTGCATTTATGCGAGTGCGAATTAATGCGCGGCGCGTGTCGGACAGGTGCCACTAATTGAAGGGGCGCGGGTCGCGGGCTGCGCTTCGTGCGCTTCCTCCACGCCAATTATTTGGGTGCCTGCTGCCGACCGGCTTAATTAGCGACAATCATTCTTGGCACGCACCTTTATTTTCCAATTACAGGTGGTTGTGAATTTCGAGGCCAGTGTCGTCCGTATCGGCGAAATGATGTAATGAGGGAGTAGTGTCCCGGTGGTCGTCGAGCTCGTGCCGTGGTGCAGTGATGCAACGGAACGCGCGCCGAGAGCGGCGTGTGGTGCGCGACTGCCACGAGCCGCGCTCCGGTGGGCGAGTCGCGCCAGCTCCGAGGTGCTGCACCCTGCGCCCCGCCTGGCCGCCCCGCCCATACGACCTCCCCCCCACTTGCACCCACTCCCTCTTTCTAGCCTTCGAAGAATACTCATAATGGTCATAAATACCAATGTTATTTGGACTATCTTCCGTCTTCATACCTCCAATTTCCAAAAATATATTGCTTGAGAACCTGCTTTTGTTTCTACAATTATTGAAATACGACCTAAATACTTTCTATGCAACATTAATGTTGTTCTTACGACCCTGACTATATAGAACACACGTGCAATATCTCTGGTCTTGGACGCCGATATGTTAACTTTAGGTTACTTCTCTATTATTAAGGTGACAAGTGCTCAAAGCATAAAAACTCTACCTACGTCTTTCTTATTTTGCCCTTGCCTATAGGTAGGAAAAGATATTGAAGTAAATATAAACAGATATCTTCGTGTAAAAGTTCAAGATGTCCCTAGAGTACCTAATCAGACGTCACATGA
The DNA here is from genome assembly GCA_949316385.1 of Globia sparganii. NCBI lineage: Eukaryota > Metazoa > Arthropoda > Insecta > Lepidoptera > Noctuidae > Globia > Globia sparganii. The sequence continues at coordinate 12,668,935 of OX438653.1, read as the reverse complement.
CATATCGCATATCAGTTTGACAGTCGCAAATACGGCACGCGGCTCAGGTAATGAGTCGAATGACAGGAAGATGACGCTAAAAGCTTTTCAAATCTAGAGCATCGAAGGAAAACTGGTTTTAGATTTTCCTCGTTCCACCCACGGTGTGGGCGCGGCCAATGGGCGCCGGCGCCCCGCGCGCCCTCCACGTCGCGCCGCTCTACTAAACTTCGCTAAACACAGTGCACTCCGCCAAATACTAGGTACATTTTGTTCCTTTTTTGCGGACGTGCCTTTGTCAAGAGAGGCCTCTTTGTAAACCTTTCAGCTTTGTAAGTGGTAGCAACAGCAATAGAGTATTATATTCAATGGGTATTGTTTCAAAGAAGATGAGATCTATAACGTTATTGTAATGTGGATTAAAGTATGATTTAAAACGAGAGCTAGTGATGGTCACCGGGCGTCCGCGGATCGCTCCTCTGGGGGCGATATCGGCGGGCGACGGTCGCGGTGTTGCCTTTTAGTTGTGCATATATTATAGGGATTACGCGGCCTACACCACAGCTGCTGTAATTTAACGGATAAACTCGAGAAATATCCGCGTGGAAGTACGATCACCAGATTTTGGACCGGTGGGAATTATTTGGGACAAAGTAAAAAGAACTAACTACATAACTTCAAGCTTTTTGAGCATGATTAACTATTGGATTGTTACTTCTTTTCAATCAGCTTTTCAGGTTTTAGAGATTCTTAGAAATATTGCCGTAGATTTATTGTTACATGCGAAGTCTCCTAATACAGGCATTTTTTGCTTAAAAGGAGGCCCAATCTTTAATTTGTTGTCTTTATTTGGTTATGAAATAAACATTTTTTTTTATTTACATCACAATCAATAAAAAGACTCGCTGGGAAAAAGTTATTGTTTAGAGACTGCAATACTCGTACCTACTGCTGCTGAAGATTCTTTAAGACTGCGTAAAAAAATAAGGCCGACAGAATGAAAATAATTATAAGTATATATTGTTGGTTTTCATTCAAGGAAAAGCACATGCTGGGAGCACGTCTGTAGTCTATCTAGATACTAAAATCAAGCTTGCCTTCTACATTCCTTAGTTATGAGTCTATCTTTTCTGTGATATTCCTTCATGATTAACCTTGTGGGTATACCAAAGTGAAAATAAAATTATATATTGTGAATGTGAAAACGTTGTAGGCCTTGTAGACCGTAGATTTGTAGACTATCTTCTATTTTATTAAGTACCTGGTACTTATTGACAGGCCTACACTGTCCTCACATACCTACCTATTAACACTGTAATTTGATAACATTGTAAAAGCCAATTATTTTTAAAAGAGTAACCGTGGAGTTTCTTAGCTGGTCTTCTCCATAGGAAACGACCAATTGAAATCGTGCACTTAGCTTTTGACGTTTCATAAGTGCCCATGTAGGTTTATGTGAAATAAAATATTTTGATTCTTTAGAACACTTTGGTACCTATAACTCCCACCGTATCACACACAACATTGTAAGCACACTCCGCATGTATTCAATAAAGTCACACATTTCATGTGAATTACAGAAACTTGACAAATTAATGAACATCAAATATTTAAGAGCCGTTCGCGGGGCAGGACTGACACCGAATTGTCGGGTGCCCGTCGCGCCATCGCCCGCTGCAAAAGGGTTAAACATTAATACTTAAGCGAGCCCACCTCACTCCTGACGCGGCCGATTACTCTGTCACTGAGCTAAATCTCCGAACCTGAATAAAGTATTATGAAAAAGTGCTTCTTATCTACAATGCGACGTTTCCAACGCGGTCCACTTTGATGAGGGTCTGAATTTCAAGTGTTATTGCTCATTCTTTACGTTTTCTGGGGTTTGTTACGTTATTGTTAGTACCTACATAATAATTTGGTGGTTCATGATTATTTTATCTACCTACGTCGCAGAAGATAAGGTCTTTGTTTCAATGAAATCTTTAAATGAGTCGTTGGGTCTCGTCGATACTTATGCCGAAATACCTCTAACTGGAAGATAGAACCTTCATGCTTGAAATGCTTAATTTAATTGTTGCAATACTCATGTGTTTTGACGAAAGTATCCAGTAGGATCAAAATACCATTAATTAATTATGTAGGTAGGTAGCTCTACGTCATAATTATAGTCCAGTCATTATAGACATTCGAAATCGAAAATTTAATTATAATTCCAAAAGTTTTCAAACTTCGGTAAAGTGAATGGTACATTGGGACGACCATAAATCTCATTTTGCAACCTTGTCCGCAGTCCGGAACATTGTTAAAATTGCAATTAAATTAATTTTTGCTGTATGATCGTGAAAAAAATTCCAAAAGTTCTGCAAACTTGGGGAAGTTTTCGATATAATATTTCATATCACGTATTTAATTTGCAACCAATCTAAGTGTACGGAACATTTTTTGTTATTGAAAATTAATGTTTTTTTTTATTAAACTGAATGAAAACGTTCCAAAAGTTCTGCAAACTTGACACATATATCGGAAAAATATACCGAACGGTTGTATAAATTTGCAACCTTTTTCGTTGACCGGAACATGTTTATTATAATTCTTTTTAATTCGTGGTCATTTTTTCGAGTAAGGCGGTCTCGGAATAATTACAAAAGTTTTGAAACTTGGTTGCAAACTTCGAAGACATAACATACATATTTAAGAACATACATATTTTATTTTATTTTTTTTTTTTTTTAAGACATACATATTTTCTTATTCATCAGAATAGATGTTTTCGAAGTTTGCAACCAAGTTTCAAAACTTTTGTAATTATTCCGAGACCACCTTACTCGAAAAAATGACCACGAATTAAAAATAATTATAAATAAACATGTTCCGGTCAACGTAAAAGATTGCAAATTTATACAATCGTTCGGTATATTTTTCCGATATATCGGTCAAATTTGCAGAACTTTTGGAACGTTTTCCTTCAGTTTAATAAAGAAAAACATTAATTTTTAATAACAAAAAATGTTCCGTACACTTAAATTGGTTGCAAATTTGACACGTGATGTAAAATAATATTTTTAACACCACTCCAACTTTGCAGAACTTTTGGAATTTTGGTCTGAAGAACTGAGCAAATTATCATTTATTGCATTTTTAACAATGTTCCGGACCGCAGAACAGGTTGCAAAATTTTATAGTTTGTTTTAATACCATTCCCGACCTTACATCAAAATTTGAAAACTTTTGGAATTATAATGAATTAATTGTCTTGACTGACTGGACTATTATAGGAAATCGAAATAAAAAAATCTGTCTTAATAATTCCTTTTTTTAAATTCAGAACCCTTTCACAGGAAATACAAGGAGTAATTGTACAATAACAATAATACTGTAATTTACCAAGTCCCCAACTGATACGGGGTGAACGCGGCAAACACGAGCATCTTGAATATTTTATAGTGAACTGACTGAGCCCCCCGCTTCTTCCGAACTTACTCTAATGTTCAACCCTTGATTTGTATTTGGACGTTACGACTCGTGAAATCTATCCGCTATCGCATCATTAAAATTTCATACTTTGTATACACAACTGACAACAAAATTCTTGAAATTTCGTACTTAGGTATTTTAGTAGGTACCTGCTTTCTTGGTAGGTATTCCTAAATGGGAAACTACTGAGATGGCAAAATATAAGTAGGTACTTCATTCTAAAGTTAGGTATCTCTATCCATCATTTATGTAAAGGTTATTTTTAAATAAAATAAAGATAAAAGAGCCAGAAATACCAATTTGTGTACACATCACGATAACCACTCAAAACATTTGAAAAAAATATTTTTTACATCTCTATTTAAATATTTATTTCCGGCCATGACGGTGCGTTGTCAACAAACACCCATATACACATACACCCAAATATTTTTTGTCCGTACCTGCGTCTCCCGGGACCCGACGAAGTGGGACATACGTCTGTTCACGTCCTAATAAATCAACGGGACAGCCGTCATTCCGATGGATTAGGCACGTCCCTATTCTCCCTTTGCGTCACTTTTTGCGTCATACGCCTTTCGTACAACTCTATCATGGGCTTATTTCTATAATAGCTTTTGTTAAAGCTTTCGTAATGGTGATAGAATTATTTCATTGATGTTTTACATTTTAGTATTTTCTTGGAACATTTAAATTGGCAGGTAACATCGATTGTCAAAGAAAAACGTTTTATAAGATCATGGGTTTGACAAAACACATATTTTTAATAATGTAGGAAATACATGGCTACGTGATATCCAAGTAGTTTTAAATTAATTAAAGACCTCATCGGAAAAAAAAATGAAAGTTTAAGGACCATAGTCAAGTACATATTAAAAAAGTGGCTTCCCTTTTTAGGAACCCTTAATTTTAATACAAAGGGTAGTTCACGGTTTATTTGAGAGATAATTCGGAACGTTTCACAGTCATCGAGGAGCGTAAAATAAGGCCACACAGGACAAACAAATCGATGGGGGTGAGGTTTTTTGGTAAGATTGCGGAGAGATAGCGACGGCAGGGTGGTCCGCCATGATATGCCACTTCACCCAACAAAAGAGTTTTTTTTTATTCGTGTTTAGCTTAGAATTAGTTTGTTTACGCGCAACAATGATATTTTAGCGGTTTAACCACATTTATATGTATTTCGGGAATGATCCATGATTTGCTCGGGTGTTTGTTTGAAGGGTTCATAGTTCATACAACAACGTTGCTTCAAACAATCAAATCACCCCTTGATTATTAAAATTAAAAACTAATTAAATGATTTAGTTGTGCTTTAACAGACATACAAAGTGAAGATTAGAGCGAACTCTAATATTCACTATCTTAGCTAACTCTAATCTAAAAAAACCTATCAAAACAGACAAGCAACATAACACAATTTGGGGCAATTTTGAAAAAATCTCGAAAACATATCTGTGGGTGACGAAATCTACAAGTTGAAACTAAAGTGTCGAGATTCCGACACGAGCGTGTAATATGTGTAATAAACACTGTGGCGGCCACAAAATGAAGCCACCTTGATATCATCAAGTTGCCCTCGTGATCCTCCACCATCGCTTATCACATTTTACTTGCACGGATTCTCACAATTTTGCTTTACTTTTTAATATTAATAAATAAAACATCTGCAGAAGAGACGTAGCGATTTACTAAACTAAAATGAAAGATATATTTGCAATTTCCTGGAACGGTTCCAATATTTTTCACTGTAAGAACCGCTAAGGTGCCAAGGTTCGTTCTTACCTTCAAGAAAACAAAAGAAGGTAATTTGTGTTATGTGTGTCACAGCGAGGACAATAACTTGATAAATTACCACAAGTAAACAAGAATAGGCAAGCATGCTGTCAAATGCGTAGCAATGAGGATCTAGAAATGACAGTTGAATATTGTATGTCGATAGGCGAAGTCACGTCCTGCGGCGATGGTATCCCTGACGCGGCTTTCTGTGAGCGCTACATCTCACACGAAATGGGTCAATTAAGACGTGGGAGTGACGCATACGTGACCGTAACGCCTGATCTCCGTACTGATATCAACTCAGTGCTACGTTTCACGCCTTTACCATCGTAAACTGCTGCTGCCACGATCTCGTATCTGTTTCTCGTGCGCGTAATATCTACGTACGTCCTATCATATGCGCATGACCGTTGCTGATATTTACACCACTTTATTGGGGCGGTAAAACGCTTTACTTAATCGCTTCTTGTCCATTAATTTCTCCATTGAACCAAAGGCATTCAGCGAGCATGTCTGGGCGTGAACCCCAAATCACTTCGAATACCAGTAGCAATTAAGGACGAGACAGTCTGGGTTACTGCCCTTTTACTTCGTACTTCTATTACTTTTGTAAGTGGCCTTAGCAATATTAGAAACTTGAATCATAATGTTGCCAAATGCCACGCTTTTTGTGATTTGACTGGAACTGTCAATTTTTTAACCGCAACGTTTTTGTGTTGGCTATAAAATGGGTACAAATAAGGTAATGTTCCGTGGGAAACTGTTCCACAGTAATAGTGCAGCTAGACGTTTAGTCCGGCGGCGTGAGCGCGGTGGAACGAACTGAGGCGCATGCGCGGCTTGGTGACAGTTCCGCGCGACCTCTGCGCCTACTACGCCGAGGTCACCTCGCCGCGCGAAGCTACTGTGACCACTTAGCTCGAAACAAAATATATTTACTCTACAATTACATTTCAGATCAGAATGAGCACTTGAAAGTGGTTAAATAACGTTTTTGGACAGTATTTTCCTGTAGCATTATGTAAAGGCATAATACTGAAACTTCACAGAATTTCTTCAGGCAGTTCACAACAAACAAAACTAAAGTCCGATCGACAATCAATCTTTAACGCCTTTAAAAGTAAACATTTCCTTGTTGTATTTTATTATGTACAACAAAAGGTGTTTCTTTTAAATAATCAGCTTTATTTTAATGGGAGTAAGTAGACCGTCTGTCAAAAATCTGTCTACTTAGTCACAGCAGTGACAATAACTAATCTGCGACAAATACAGTTGTCTGTGTCGGCCGTGGTGCGCTCGTGATCGTCAATTGTCACGGCGCGCCGCGTCGCGCGACTTTTTACCACCTTTGGTGAGCTATGCCGTGTTAGTGCACGACCCTCTTGTATTACCACGCTCCGGCTGACGATTACTGCAGTTTATTACATGATTTTTAAAGAAAATATAAGTAGAAAGTTCAATGTACCAGCCACCTAATATTAGTTTTAATTTATTTTAAAACGGTCACTGATAAAGATTATTCAAAATAATGGCTTCTTTTAAGGTAATTTATGTGTATTCGATGACAGGGCTTTTATAGATAGCAGAAGCGTGCGACAGGCGAATCGGCACGTAGTTCCTGAACTGCGCGGGCGCAGGTGGCGGTGATGCTGCGGTTGCTACGACACCTGCACTGCACGCTTCGTGCCCACCGATCGCTTCTAACACACCTATCACCGCGAATTGATACAGTTCTCCAAAGCGATCAAGGTGGAATGAATCATGTAGAAAATCATAGATTTCATTCATGAAATGTAAGAAGGAGAAATGTCTAAAAGTATAAAACAAATATGACGTCATAAAAGCTGACTGCGCAAGACAAGCCATGATCACAAAAGGAAAATAACTTGAGACGACATTAGAAATTCTAAAACCAAAGTTATTTGCATAAAAGGGACTTGAATTACGCCCTATGCGAGTTGTACAGGAAGCCTCGCCCTCGTAACTGGCCGGCAGTGGTCCGTGCGTCCGGCCATCGTCTGGCCGTCCGGTTCGTACCCGCAGCCGCTCCACCCGAGATCGCGACTAGATGGACTTCCGCCTTTTAACTGTTCTTACGAGACTTGGGCCGTTCCATTCATTCATTAACTGTGGGCAAGAACACAATAAATCACCCCTGATTTATTATATTGTACTACACCATTGTTTAACAGCTTAATTTAACAAATAACGAGGTGAAACTTGCAGTTTTAGCATAACAGTTTTAACTTGGCTAAACGAAAGCTGTAATTATACAGATACGTGCCTGAATTATATAAAAGAACATTAAAAAAATGTGTGATTATCATGAAATTATTCGCTATGTTTACACCTCCACTCAATTAAAACATAATCTACAAATCTCTTTCTAAGAATCCTGATATTTGCTCAATAACTATAACAACTTACCGAGTTGTAGGTAGGTACCTTTGTTTGCAAATAATCGGATGTGCGTCTTCGTTGTATAGAAAGTCGAACTATAAACTAACTCAAAACAGGCAGAAGCAATGAGCGAATGCGCCTAAACAATAACAACAATAGATGTTGCACCGCACTGGAAGCTGGCAGGAAATGCCGGAGAACCGAAGATGAAACGAGCTCCGCAAACTAGCACGCACAATAGCCTTAACATAACAAACAAAGGACTCCAAACATTCTACGTACGAGCTAACTTATACATCTTCTCTTAATTATATGTTTATGTTCTACGTTCAGTTTGCAATTATCCGAAACTAAATAGAATAATCGATTACAGCTACTCTAATGACTAGAGCCTTCAACAATAAATTCGTAACTATTACCTACAGCTGTAAAAAGCCCACCGATACAAAATACTCAATTTAACACCATCCATTTAACTGTGAGCCGGTATAGCTGAGAAAAAAGTGCGGAAGTGGCTTTGATTGCCGCACAGAGTACATAATAGGTAGCTAGCGATAACTGATTACATTTAAATTGTTTCACAGTGGCGATAAGTTGGGGGTGAAAGGAGATTAGTTGCGCACGCGTCGATGAAGACGTCTGCTTCGTTCAGTCAGTCACCTGCTCCGTGATTGTTGGTACTGCATCCACCTGGCTCTGCGGTTACAGAGCCAAAATACTACTTGATTGCATATTATTTCGGATAGAGCTATTGAGTAGTCATTTAAGTACTTGTTTATATGAAATAAATTTTCCGAAGCGTCTTTATAGGCGTAGGTACCACTACCAACCACTTATCTATACGAAAACTACACTTATTTTTTTACAGTTCTGATGTTATTAATTAATATTATAATCTCAACACAAGAAAACAGTTTGATTGACGATAAGATGTCGTAATCCACGACTCGGAGTCCCGGTACAGTACGACACGTAATATGGTCGCGGCTAAGGTTCTCACAAACTATGACTCACACCCATTATGGTCTCATGTAATCAAAGACATAATCATTTTAAAAACCAGTCTCTCATTCCGAGAATTTCGCCTCTAACTGCTTCAAGCGTGAATTATTAACGTTTACAACAATTTAAATTGTGTTTGGTGCCCAAGCAAGTTGCTACGAAAGTAAATATCTAAAAGATGAGCTTCTATGTATTAGGAAACGTAATCTTCAGCACAATGAGGATACTTGATGAATACCTAATAAAAGTGTGAATGCGATATTGTGCCGGTGGTCGATGGAAACGTGACTGATGCGTTTGGCGCTAGCCACAGCACCACGAAACTCTGTAATTACGGAGTAGTTTATATAAGTGTTCCCATGAAATATTTTCAAAAGGCCTCCATGCTGTTTGATGATCGTATGTCCCAACACCTTAGATACTTACGTCACTCGTTAAAACCGCAACATTATGAAGTGCTTACTTGCCCATATAACCCATATTAAGGTAATGTAATGCAAAGTAAGGGGCAATATTAACACATCGGTGTATATGTTACTTTTTACTTCAACGAAAAAGGTGACAGACAAATGTGCAGGCTCTTGTTTAGGTGATACATCTTTATTGTAATGATGATAACGAAATATTGTGCATGAGAATTCCTACACAATGAATATTGAGTTTATAAAAATTGAGACGTATTTAAAAAGGATGCTTTGACCCTTGATTCTCACCATGTGAGTCGAGTGGTTCACTCCCAGACTCCCAGCGGATGAGCATCCTACTTTTGGGTGGTCGCCCAGCGTCCGTTCATTTCACGCATTTTAGACATCATTATAGAGGGACCTACGAGCTTCGACCATAAACGAATAAACACCGTTAATGGCCCCGATTCTGTTGTTCACAAACTAAACTATATTTAAGTTCAGTGCATCTTTTTCTTTCTATTTCATTAAGAAAAGGACAGAAGATAAATATTAGTTTAGTCCTGTCAAATTAGTCAGCGCCTGACGTAACTTGACGTATTTTTTAGTAGCCAATTTTTTAATCACGTCTAAACTTGTCTATGCATTATCTAATTTGACAGGGCTAAACTAATATTTATCTTCTGTCCTTTTCATAATGAAATAGAAAGAAAAAGATGCACTGAACTTAAATTTAGTTTAGTTTGTGAACAACAGAATCGGGGCCAATATCAATTATTATTAACACTAACGTAAATTACTTCGAAATTGAATATCTCTTCATATTTGTAATGTTTTTAAAATGTTATTTCATAATTTTGTGCAGTGTCGATTGCTAACTTAATAAGTAAGTAATTAGTATGCTGTAAGTACTTAAGATTATATTATTATTTTTATATGTTTACTTATATCGGCACCATGGTGTCTCCGGTCCTTTGAAAGGCGTACGAGGGGCCGAAGCCGGTTCACAGAGGTCCTTTAGCCAATTTTTATGGAAGGAAGCACCAACAGACGATTATTCCTGTATGCAAGTGAACCCAAGGTCAACCCCCGGTTGATGCAGGACTATTGGGACTCACACAATATTTCGTCGCAGTGGACAAGGGCCTCATCCCGCTCTCCTTGGTCAGTGAGAACTAGCGCTCACCTGCATTATTTGATACTAACGATAGCAGAGAAAGCAAGCAGGGGAAGCTTCACGAACGCTTCTTCCGGGCCCTCCACGGCCTCCACCTTTTGGCGTCCGTATCATGACTGCGTTTCGGTGCATTTCAAAACCTTCGGGGAAACCGAATGTTTTGTCTGTGCGATCATGGATGAAATTATCATGACGAATAATTATCGGGAATATATTGTCAAGGACGGTACGGTTGGCTTCGGAGGGACCCGTGGCTAAATAAAAACAACCGCACAGGTCGATCGATCAGGTTACGCTACGCTTGCCGCGGTTGGTCTGTGGATGGGTGACCATCTTTACATATCGAGACACCTCCGTGCTTCGGAAAGCACGTTAAGCCGTTGGTCCCGGCTGTCATTCGTGGATCTTTGACAGTCGTTACGGGTAGTCAGAAGCCCAAAAATCTGACAACCAGTCTTGCCAAGTGGTATCGGTTCCAACATAGTTGGGAAAAGGCTAGGCAGATGATGATGATCGGTCGGCTTTCAGTCTAACCAGATGCAGCTGAATACCAGTGTTTTACATGGAGCGACTGCCTATCTGACCTCCACAACCCAGTTACTGGGTAATACAATACCCCTTGGTAAGACTGGTTGTCAGACTTTCGGGCTTCTGACTACCTGTAACGACTGTCAAAGATCCACGAATGACAGCCGGGACCAACGGCTTAACGTGCTTTCCGAGGCACGGAGGGGTCTCGGTATATAAAGATGGTCACCCATCCACAGACCAACCGCGGCAAGCGTAGCTTAACCTGATCGATCGACCTGTGCGGCTGTTATTCTTTAGCCACGGCCCCTCCCCGTTTTTTTTTTTTGAGCCGAAGGTGCGCGCAACCTCGACCTCTTTTTTATGGAATTTTTCACTTTTGTATGGAGAAAAGAGGTCGAAGTGGGGAACCTCGACTTCTTTTTTATGAAATTTTTCACTTTTGTATGGAAAATATGAAAAATGATTACCAACGCGTTGAGTTTTAGAGGTTTGCGGTTTTATAAAGGGGGTCGTAATTTTCATTATTTTTGCGATAGGACACACCGTTTTCGAGATATACATAAGCAAAAGAAAAGAAAATAAAAATCAGTACTGTTTTTGCATCTGAAGTCGAGGTGTTGATGTGAATTTTAGTTCATGCCAACTAATCTTGTTCCACACCTTTTTAGTCGCGATTAAAAATAGTCAGATTTAGTTACAAAATCTAAATTTTAGGTGAAAAACCTCAAATTCAGAATAGCAAAATTACTATTTTAACTAAACTAATATCTCAGTGCAGTCTTAGTGCTGTCAAACTAAAATTTAGTTATGTTGTGTCACTTTAGTTAATTTCAGAATGGGAAATCGTCGTTTGACAGGAATAAACTAAATTTTGGTAATTTTTAGTCTAGTTTAGACGCATTTGTGATAAGAGAATCGGCACCATTGTAGTAATAGATCGACGAGAGCGACGAGTGGCAATAATTGTTGACATCACTGTCCCTAATGTAGAAAATCTAGTGAAACCTGAGAAAGATAAAAAAGTCATGTATCTTGACTTAGCACACCAAGTTGTCGGCATGTGGAACGCGGACTCTGTAATCATTGTACCGATAATCGTTATGGTTAATGGCCTAACAGCGGAGAGCCTCGGCCAACACCTCAGGAGACTCTCATTGCGCAGCTGGTCGTGGGAATTCAGAAAGCAGTACTCCTGGGCGTCAAGTCTGCTATTACAATAGTGTCAGAATGGTCTATCATTGATTTCATAATTGTTGATTTTGACAAGTTTGGTAATATATTAATATAATGGCGTCATTATGACTTTCCAATGGTCAACCACTGACACTCCACTGAAAAAAATGGCATAAAATGGTAATCTCGTAGTAATGACAAAATGAATAAATGTAATGTTTTGAAATTGAAATTGAAATTGTTTATTGAAATAATTGATTTACATAAATATTTACAAATTAGGGCCTTAAACTAAAGGTAGGTAACAAATAATTGGATTCTACCTGAACTAGGAATAAACCTGTATCTCAGGTATTAATATAACTAGTAAAAGACGAAATAAGAATAATTATATAACATAAAGTAAAAGTAAAAGAAGGCTTATAGATAAACGTTGGTGGTCTTATGCGACGTCATTATAATCTATAGAATTAATGTATCTTGCCTCAGCTATTTTCTTTGCGGGGCATTCTTGGTCGCCTGTTTTGTGGTCGCTCGGTTTTTTAAAACGCAAGCATGTTGCACAATGTGACGGTTCAGCATGTTTAGTGCACTCATTCACCTGATGACCCTGTTCCCCACAATGTCCACACGTATAGGCAGCCTCCCGACAAGTCTTTGCAGCATGTCCATACTGTTGACATTTAAAGCACCTGGTCACAAGTGTGAAGTCCCTCACTGGGCAGGAAGTCCAATTAATGAACACTCGAGTTTGATTTATAAGCGCCTTTCTTATGCTAGCAGTAACTTCAAGAATGAAGTTGCATGTAGGTCCCTCTTTTTTACCTGACTTGTGACTTAAGTTTATAGATGTCAAAAAAGAGTCACGGGACAAACTAGGCAGCTTCTCGGCTACATTCTGCTCATATATGCAATCATAAACTTCTTGATCACTTAAAAGGGTCGGTACTCCTATAACCACAATTCTTGGTCTTCTCTTATGGGGCTCTTCCACTTTCAGGCCAGAACTACTTAGCTGGGATGATTTCTTAAGTTTTTCTATGTCGTCTTTAGTCTCCGTGCTGATTATAACGCCTCCGTTTTTTGTTTTGCGCAGTCCTCTAACGTGCAATTTCATTTGTTCAGGGCATATAATTTTTTGGACAAGAGATTTAGTGTCCTCACTAGATTTTAATTTATCCGCTGGATAAATTGCAATAGAACTGACGTTATTGGGGCGCAAGTAATTATTTCTATTGGTTTTTACCATGTCAGCGAACGAAACATTTTCTGCCGTCGATGGTTTTGTGCAGTTTTCTTGAATGGTTTTCTTGATATTTTCGAGGCAGTCTGTGAGGTCACCTTTTTCTCTCAACACTAATTTAGAGTTTTGTATTTCTTGGGCCTTTAGTTTCAAGTCCTGGTAGTAAACCGCCATTTGTGAAACGCCATGTCCAACCTTGCGCGATAGGGAAATGTTTATTGCTATTTACGAACTTCTTACTACTTCAGATTACAAACACTAATACGTAATATGTGAAAACATATGAAATGAAATCTAGCATGAAATGTAGTTTTTCTCAGACCATTCACCGACCAATGATCGACCATTATGAATTTAGCAGATTACGAACTTTTAGCAAAATGACAATGGGATCGTGTTGGAATGACGAATTTATAAAAATAGCAGACTTGGGCCCCTGGACACGGTACACATAGTGAGGAGGTTCCTTTCTCTAGAGCGCTGACCACCGGCAGCTTGGACTCTGTTCCTGATGCCGAGAGGGGACTATTTTTTCTATTTTTAAAAGTTTTTTTTTTTTGTTTATTATAATAATGTACTTACATAATAGCTATTGAAAATGAAATGGAGAAATGGATCGTTACGGGTCGTCAGAAGCCCGAAAGTCTGTCCGACCGAAGTATTACCGAGCAATTAGTTTGTGGAGGTCAGCTAGGCAGTCGCTCCATATAAAATACTGGTACTGAGCTGCATCCGGTCAGACTGGAAGCCGAACCCAACATAGTTAGGAAAAGGGCAGGCAGATGATGATGATGAAAATGAAATAAAGAAAATACAATCTTTGTTTCGAGCAAACATTTATATAGGTTTACTAGCTGACCCCGCAAACGTTTTACAAAAAAAAAAAAAAGAAATTGATAGTAACCGATTCTCAGGCCTACCCGATATGCACACAAAATTTCATACAAATCGGTCCAGCCGTTTCGGAGGAGTATGGTAACTAACACTGTGACATGAGAATTTTATATATTAGATTAACATTATCCTTAAGCTTAAGTATTAGCCTTGTGTTCACCAACATTTAAAATCAACTGATTAAATATTTAATCAGTTCTATATTTAAAATTTCCTTAGGAAATTTGACATAATCCAACTGTTTAAATACCTAACCGGTGGTTTGAATGTTGGTGAACTCAGACCTTAGTACCTAAACAATATATACAATACCTACGATAATAGATATAACTGACAGAAGTGAATTATACATATATGGACAGACAATTCTGTCAGAAAAAATAATTCTAATTAATACAAATAAGTACCTATACAGCAAATCTCCAGTGGTCAACAATGACACAATAGCGACCATTATATCTCACTGTCCATTGATGGGTTACATGCTCTGTGCATTGATGGTAGAGATTAGCAACAACACGCAAGAATAAGCCTTTGTAGATCAATAGAAAAAAGAAAAGCTCTATGAAAAGTATGGTATGGAGGTTAAATACAAGAACTCACCTGTAGTGGATCTATTTAAGAGATATGTAAACAATGTCTCATTCACACAAGTAGTGAGGTAGCTCCTGTTACTAATGTCATCTGTCAGTCACCACGAACGGCGGGAAAAGGTCAAAAGTGAAGTGACCGTGCACGGGAGGCTCGGCGTGGTAGTGAGCCAGTTAACTTAAAATACGGGATCAACATATTCTACAAGTGGGTGCATGCAACATGCACGGATGCACGGTTGTTAGGCGCATGGGTGCTGGGTGGGTGCTCGCGTGGGTGCAGGGGGCGGGGCGCGGTCCGCCCATGGCGACGCCCAACGCGCCACGCCCTACAGCAACTATTACTAAGAAGTTTAAAAGTTATTTTAATATCATTAAGAGCAAATTTCACCAATGAAACTGAACGCGATCAGCACATCTAAGCCGCGTTCAAGAGCTTTGGTGTCATCATCGACACTGACAACTCTTAAAAACTCTGTTTAGGTGTGCTGATCGCGTTCAACTTAATTGGTGAAATTTGCCTCAAATGGTCCAAAATTGTAAGACAAGTTTCTATATAGGTTTAGTTCTACTTGCATACAAATAGAGAGATTATCATTACAATGACTGTTGTACCTAAGTACCTATGTATTTGTGTTCATTGCTTTTAGAGTGCATTTAGGTACCAGTTACTTTCTTTCTATAGATAGAGCTTTCTGTATATTCAAGCAGAGAGCTCTTTCTACTTAGCTCAATCCTACAACTTAATCCTGCTTTACATTTTCCTTCTTATGTCTGTCGACCGTGTGTTATTCATAAAACATAAACATATATATATTGCTTAGACAGTCTTTAATTGTAAATACCTATCTCTGTGAATAATCAGCAGGTCGATTAATTTTTCATTCATCATTGTTTTTAGATTCCTACATCATTCAAACTACAAAGTTAAGTGTTTAGGATCCAAGTGTCCATTTGTGGTTGACGAGTTTTCAAACAGGTTCGAAATTTTTCCATACACTCCTTGAAGATACCCGTAAAACAATGAATTTTGCATGAAATAAGGAAAGTTAAAGTCATAGTCAAATAATTTATTTCAAGTAAGCAATTTTAAAGCACCTTTGAAGTTCAGGAGACTACCAAAAGTATTATAACTAGTGTTTGTAAAATGACTACCAGAGCTTTGGAGCTTCAACTGGATGATTGACAATCATTTGATACGCTTTTACTATATTTTTGGCATTTAATTACAATTTATTTTTCAACGTAAAGTGAAAAGCACTAATCCTAAAGTGGGTCCAGAGGAGGAATTCTCGTTATTTTAAGAACGTTCACAGTCTGATCTCAGTCTTAATCTGTCGAAAATACCTGCAATTTCCCTAAATTTGTTGATAAGTTTTTGACATTGATTGTCGCTGAGGTGAGATTGCGACATTTGCAACTAGATTTTGAACGTTTTTAAATATGGGAATTAGCCTTCTGATCTTTTTTGTAAATGACCTCATGAATTTAGCGAGGAAGTATAAACACCTACGTAGTTCTTTAAAATATGTCTTATTTCACGAAGATAAATTAATACCGTAAACTATCGAAAAATTAAAAATACAGATTTGTTCAAAAGTTTAAGCAAAACATTCAGTAGATATTATGGATAATATCTGCTTTCAAAAGCCTCATTAGGAGCAATCCTACTAATATTATACTTAAATGCGAAAGTTTGTGAGGATGGATGTTTGTTACTCTTTCACGCAAAAACTACCGAACGGATTTTGATGAAACTGTACAGTAATATAGCTTATACATCAGAATAACACATAGGATACTTTTTATCCCGATATTCGATCGAAACTTACGCGGGTGAAACCGCGGGGCGCAGCTAGTACTACATATTTTGGATTTTAAGATGTAAAGTTTTATTTGTATCCATTATTTTGTTGTGGTATGATTAAATAAGACCTCCAAGTAAATCGATGCTTGTTTCGTAATACAACCAAAATATTGTAAACCACGACCTTAACCATAAGCAAAATGGCTACAGTGGGGCTAGTGGCCATTGATGCGTGATAATATTGGAATCGGAAACGAGAAAAACAAAACGACAACGCCACTCTACCTGTAGACAAATATTTTCAACCGCATCGTTGAACTAAGTAATCTTCTCAAAGTATTGAAAAACTATAACAGCTTTATTGTTCTTGAACACGCTATAAAGGACACGAACACGAGATACGTACAGGTGATTTGAACTCTTAGTTCAAAATACCTAGTTACAGGCGAATACTACACTATAATAGTAAGTAGCTACTGGCTACAAAACAATATTGCCATTCTATCCAGCGACGCCAGCCAGTGGCGAAAAGTTAAAATGCCAAAACTTTTCCTCGACACTAGGAAAGTCACTTGTTAGCAAGTTGATTCCATACTTTTCCGGTAGATGTCAGTATTCGGTGTTGGCGGTTCCGAGAATTCCACCCCTGTTCAGAACCCCTCAGTTTTCACTTTCCTCCCTGTCGTCGACAGAGCGCGCTACAAATACTATTCTTTTAGATAAGAATGATATTATTAGCGTACTCGTAACGCTAATATAACTCTCTGGCTGGCTAAACTTTTTATTCTAATACAGAGATATGCAAATAGCGATTAGTAATTCCACGTAGCTATACATAACAATAAAGATAAAGCAATACGATTTAAATAAAGCGATTATCATCAAGTAAATTCAGTTAGTGAAGTGGCGAGATCCACGAGTGTTGTGCGGCGGCGGCGGCGGTAGGCCGCGGCGAGATGAAGGAGCCACGGGCCCGCAGATACCATCGCTGAGCTTTGCTACACGTCGCCGCCGCCGCGCGCCACGCGCCTTGCATCAAATAACTGATAAAATACTACGCACATCTTTAATTTCATCTGCAGAAATCCAAGTATTTAATTTTGATTAGTTCTTTTAAATTAATTGGCGGTTCATAGTAATGTGAGTAACGCGGTCACGACCTCGCGATTCCCACGCCGCCGCTTCCCCCGGCGAGCGACCCCGCCGTGCCGCCATTGTCAGTCACTCTAGCTACTCAACAGTTATTGCCTTTACGTATTAGCATACTGCTGTGATCACTCAAGCAATAGAATAATCATCGGTAGTGATGTTCCGCTCTTGATCAAACAGTATAGCACAAGCAGACGAATGATCGGTCAAGGTGAAAATCGATGACTGCTATGATTTCATGGCTTTTGTGAAACGATAAAAAAAAATATTTTTGTTATAAATAGCTGATAAACTTTTAGCTCATTGGCATGTAGATAAAAAAGCAGGTAAGTAGTTGTAGTTTAACGATGACGTATCCGAAGTTTTTATTTTACTCATATCATATTCAAATAATCATACAATATGATATGCTCAGCGCTATTTATTAAATAAATCTTATAAACTTTAAAATTGAGTGTGAAACTTTGGCAAGGTTTCGTATTCGGGACTTCGGGAGTCCGGTATCTCTGTCCATGCATAGTTAAGTGCATCTGTGTCAAGTGTCGACGCAATATCGGAGTTTCCCTCGAGGCCGAAGGCTGTCGATTTAACTTCTTGACTGGGCAGCGCGCGGTGGACAAACAATCATGAGCTAGTGATGTTCACACGCTGCAGAGCTGCTCATGCATAGTTAAGGAGTCTGTTCCGTCGCGCCTGGAGCACCTCTCTAGAGGCAGCCGCGTGTCTTGAGACATTACTTCTTTCGCTACCATGACAAGTTTTAGGTGAAGCGATGCTGTTATTTATGAAAGTTTAATCTGTAAAATATTATAAGCGAAAACTTTGCTTACATTCTACCTACATGTTTTTAGGTCATTGCTGCATAGTAGATAGGAGACCTAGATCTTGTATCAAAAAATAATGTTGTACCGCTGTTTAATCAATGAAATACCTACACACTAATAAAAAAATGTGTGTTGGAGAATTGCCCTGTCAGGCAAGCGTGGTCTATCGTCGACTACAGAGCCATAAATTTTCTCTATGACACAATGAATGAAACCGCGCGAAATCAACGCGAGATTGGGGGGATTAATTAAGGAATTAACGATGTTTCGAAGTAAGGAATCGCTAAGTGGTCATAGTGAATTAGGGCCAAGGTGAGTTAAAAGCTCTTTGCCATAACAGCCAAGTTTGTAAAGAGCATTGCATATCTGCGTCCAATAATTTGAGACATATTAGGAAGGCACGCAGCCGGCCTGTGAGGGCGGTGCTGTGAACAACAGTATGGTGAAGTTTAATTGAACTGAGACGCCACTGGTCCGGCCGGGACTCGATCGGCACACCATTACTCGCGAGACCGACCTCAAGCTATCTGATAATAAATCTAGTGATATCTCATATTACCTCTGCACTGTGCATATCTAATGGATTATTACGATTTTGGACAAAACTGAGTCGATGTTGGTTGCTTTGAGTATTTAATAAAGATGTTTGTTGATTTCTAAAGCAATTCAGGTAGATTGCATTGACACCACTAAAATCAGTTTTTAGTTCATTTTAACCGAGTTCAAAAAAGAATAATTTTCATCAATTGTGGTCCAATTATGAAAATTGATTTTTTTTTCATTTGGAAGCTTACGAGGTGGTCCCGTATAAATTATATTAACTTTACTTGGGTAGTTTTTGAGTTAGCTTCGATAGAACGTATTTAACCCACTTGGTGTATTTTAATGATGGTATAAAACTTTCTGTCACTGTTGTGTACATAAATAACAAGTAGTGGTATATAAGAATTGATGTGGGATTTAAGTTATTTAGGTACCGCGACGAAAAAGGAAAGAAATAAAACTTTTTACAACAAAAAAAACCAACTTCCAAAAAAACAGGACGCATTCCACCAAACTTTTATACCTAGAACAAGTCTTATCCTGAGAATATTTTTTTTAATTTTTGACAGTTTTTGCATACTATAAATGTCAGACGTCAATTTTATTTATTAAATCAGCCCTAAGTGAAAAATGATGGGAAGTCGATGGCAAAAAAACGAAAATTCAGAACCAAATACACCGACTTCCGAAATTAAAGATGATTTTTTTGTGTTTTTTTTTTTTCGAAGTCGGTTATTCTTTTTAGGTAGATTTAGCTAATATGGAGGCAGAAATAGTCTTCTGAAATTGTCTGTATAAGTATAAACCGAGCTAACGAGAAGTAGAGCCTTCGTTAGTTGGATTTTAGTTCGAGAGACACCTGACCTTGGTAATGTAATGACACCTGACGGGTCACATAAATTTGTATGTCTTAATTTTGACAAAACATAGCGCACCCCCTATTTATGTAAACATCTATTTAAACACCTATGTTTCACAAATAAACTGATTGATTGATTGATTGATTGAGAGGATTCATTTGGAATCTCATTAGGAGATCCGAAATGTAATTCCTAAATCTTATTCTGTGAGAAATGTTTTAAATAGCCAACCGGATTACTGATGGGTGCCATAAAAAAGTTACAAAATGTACCTACGTAAAGATATTTCCATACTAATGATCAGTGTGGAAATATCTTTTTATCACATCTATCCAAAAAGAGCTAGTGTATTCTTCGTAAACAGGGACTAAAATAGCTCTTTAATCCCTAGGAACTAAAAGTGATTTGAATCTGGAATGCGGATATTGTTAGTAAAAGTTCCAATTAACAAAAAGATCAATCACGAATATCGTATAAACAAGAAACAGGTTGTATGACAAAGTAAAACTCGAGCGAGCCAAATTTACATAAAATGTTTGCGAAAAAATAAAAAACGCGCGAAAAGTATTCTACATTCGTTCGCAATTGTTTGAGTACTCAAAATTGTATGTAAATAAATAAACGTACTATTCTTATTTCCCAAATTGCACATACTTACTTTTTCATAGAGGGTGATATAAAGTAGAGTGTCCACCTCGGGAGCAACACTATTTTAAGCTCGAGTGACGTACTCTGAATCCCTCGTCTTCAAAATAGTTTTTTTCTTCCTTGGACAGTGCAGTATAGATGGCAGTGTGTAGGGTCCTTACTGCCCCGTCTCAAAAATCATTGTAGCTACACGAAAATGTTCTTACTAGGAGGCTGTCCTGTCATTATGATTAATAGCTAACTGTATTCACAGATTTTGGGAAAATAGTAGTCAGGAAGAAAATCTTTACTTCTCAAGTTTCATTTTATGATGCCATTTGAGATTGAAGTTCTAGAAATGGCAGAAAATGCAAAAACCTGTCCTTCATATTTGAGGCAGATTGTATTTTCGTTAAACTTGTGACACCCTGCGACACCTGAGCGGAGCAAGCGTCTACTGATGCGTGCTCCTGACCCGGCAGAACCCTTTTCACGGTTCCTGCATTCAGTTAAGAGTAGAATACATTTTAAGTCAAGTTAAGTATTGAAAATTCCCAATAAAAAAAAAAGATTGTGAAGCGTCTACTGCTAGCCGTGAATTTCCATATTTATCTATACGGTGGCACGGTCAGGGCCATCGACGCGCAAACCAGAACCTGAATTCAGCGCATGATTCAAGACCCCCTAGCACAAAATGTCTTCGTCGGATCAAAAAAGAAGCTGTTTCATAGAAAACTGAAATACCCACGCGGTCAAAATGTATGGAACATCTAATAATTTTTTAACTAGCAGCGCCCCGCGGTTTCACCCGTATAAGTTTCGATCCCGTGGGAATATTGGGATAAAAAGTATAATATGGGTTAATACTGGTTATAAACTATCTGTGTGCCAAATTTCATCCAAACCCGTTCAGTAGTTTTTGCGTGAAAGAGTAACAAACATCCATCCATCCATCCTCACAAACTTTCGCGTTTATAATATTAGTAGTTAGGAAGTAGGATAACCGACGAAAAAATTCAAAGCAGAGTTCTGAATCATATTATGCTCAAAACTGTTTCAGGATCCAATTCCCCCATCCCCAGAATTTGCAGGCTTCTTTATAATTGCGATGAATCAATAGATATTTTTTCCACATCACTTCAAAAATTCAAGCGCCAAGTCCATAAAAAGTAACCAACACAATTGAATGTTTTTTTTTTCTTTCTTCAGTTTAAATTGTTTTTTTTTTATCCTTGTCATGTTTTCTAAAACTACCTGTTAGTGCTGTAAGCGTTATTTCTACACAATTATTTCAATTTTATTGTAGGTTATAATTTTGTTTTTGCATGCTGTGTCTATCGCATCGTATTGTACAATAAGCTTGTATATTGCTCGTATTTTAAGGATAAACAGTGTAACAATAATTGTAGATAGGCCAATATATCAATAAATATGCTGAATTCATGGTTACAGTTTACTCGGGGGTTAATTTTTTATTCCTGTATAATAAAATCGTAGAGGAGTCAAAACTGTACATTGAATAATTTGAATAAAAGTGATTACTACGAGTTCAGCAGTGCTATTCTGTAAAAATCTCACCGTGAAAACTAAGTGAAGTGAGCTGTCATTCCACCTGATGTTAGGGATTTCCCCCATTGATAGTTTACTTCACGCTCACTTCACCTATGTTAAATGGTGGAATTTTTACAGAATCGATAGGCTGAAAACGATTATTTATGGCAAGAATATAGTTTTTTAGAATTTTTGTCTGTTTGTCTGAATGTATGTTCCAGCATCACGTAAGTACTACCAGATAGATTCAGTTCGCAAAGATATTCCCTATAAGTCAGGTCAGTCTATAGGGTATAAATTATCACGGTATTTGCTATGGGGGATGAGTAATACTACATTTTGTTCGTATTCTTCTATAGTTTACCGTAAATTGTAAAAAGACGAGGTAAAAGATTAGAATATTGCAGGCAGATTTAACCTTTTAAGTAATTATATCATCACGCTATATTTTTATGGAGCTAAGCAGTCAATCAGTTAGCAGATATACAGGGGAGGATTTTTAAGACGGGGCAGTCAGGGTAGGTGCCTTTACCTTTTTGTGCCTGCAGGAAAAAAATAGCAGGAGGAGTCTAAGGAGACTGTTCATAACTTTTTGAGAAAGGTTATGAACAGTCTCCTTAGACTCTTTGGTAAGACTGGTTGTCAGACTTTCGGGCTTTTGACGACCCATAACGACTGTTAAAGATACACGAATGATAGTCGGGACCAACGGCTTAACGCAACTGCAACCGTATGTTAACACAAATAAAGGACAAAGTGATTTTGACAGTGATGCCAAATCAGAGTAGAGAGTCACCGAGTAAAGTCCTTTCACAGTTATGTTACCTCTGATTTTGCATCACTGTTCACAATTGTTGTCCTTAAAATAAGGTTCCTTTTGAATTGCTGCTACTGACAAGTCTACCAAAATCACAGTGATCTTTATTATCATTACAATAAGGTTGATATTAGGTTGCTTCTGTCAGATGAAAAATAAGTATGAACAAACTGTAATCAAAAAACTGATTCCCATTTGGATCTCCTCTGAAAATTTTTCAAGATCAATTTGAACAATTTGATTATATTTATGAGGTGACCTCGATTGAAGTACCTATTGGGTGTGAACGTTAATTAGTTGATATTTTTATCCTGTACATAATATCTATTCATTAATACACTGACCATAAAGGTGGCCATCCACATGAGAGACGCGAGGAGCAACAAAGATTCAGAGATAACGTCTCGTCCATGTCTGCATAAATTGTAGGTGAATTACTGATAACCTATCACACTAGCTGATAGACTTCTGTTTATTTATGTTTATGCTTAAAATAGGTTATAAGACTTATTGCTGCCAGGATAAAAAAATATCTTATCAGCAACTGCGCATAAACTATTAATAGTGCGATTACAAAACGAATACAGAATTCAGTTTATCAGGCTTAATGGTAAACGTGTTTCCTATTTAATTATAATTTAAATATGAATGTACAGTAGGAGGTTTGTTATTGCCACCTCAGACGTCCCTGGTCCGCCCGAACCCGCCTGCGCCATATTATCTTCCTACGATCTCTAAGCCCTGAACGCATAAATGCCCGGGACCCATTCATCCGCGCAATTCACCATAGAAACAATAAGCGTACCCTTCGCCGCGCCCGCTTGAAAGACTATAAAACGCGAAAAAAATAATTTATTTTGTACGTACTTCTTGGGAACCCTTTATTACTGGCGAGGGCAATCGAATGCTTAAAACATTGCAATCGAATACTCGCCGCCGGCAGCGGGTGAATGGTGGCTCACAATGAGCAGCAGCCGCGCGAGGTGTCGTATGTCGGCCGCGCGTCGCCCACGCCGCACCGCACCGCGCCGCACCGCACCGCCGCACCTCTTACCACCGACATACGATATCGCCTTTTTATTTCATAATTCCTACACAAAAGAATCGCTGCAAAGGCGTAGGGTGAAGACAATGATCCCGGAGGTAGAAACCGCTCGGAAACCCTTTATATCCAATTTATTGTCTCAAAATAAAATCGGGTGCAAATTAAAATATGTATTGAGCCATACGACCGGTATCGCCAAGGCTTTTATAACCGTCCTTTATGTTTTCGGTATAAATATTAGATAATACTTAAGCATGCACGTATGATGAACAGCCATGAGGTGCAGTTAGGGGAGCATAGAGACAGAGTAGGAAGTAACAGATGCGGTACGTTCACAAGAAATGGGAAGAATGTAAACACAAAGGGTGCGCAAGAAGAATGTGACAATTGTTTGTTTTCTGTATATTAGCCATATCACAATACCGTTTTCGTCTGTTTTATACGGTTAATGAGATAAGAGTCGAAAACAACTCGTCAGAGCCGCTAATAAATTGTGGAGGGGGCTTATCGAGATTGGCGATCCGGTGTAATGTGTGTGTTTGGGTAATCAGATGTGAGCCTTCCAACTTTTAATTCCCCGAGATCGGGGCGCGGGGTGGCGGGGGGTCCGGCGCCAACGCCGATATCGCATATAAAAAGGTTGCGGATCGCTCGCTCCTCCATCCGGCGATTGGCTAGGCGGCGCCCGCTGCTCCCCGGGGCCCTATACGAGAAGCGAAATGGGCCCCAGAACACCCATAAGAGAGCGACCCCGCCCGCCACGGCCGAATAATTAGGGCTCTTTGTTTAGATAGCGGCAATTTTATTTGGGAGAGAGCGGGCGCTGGGGACGTCTTCGGCCATTCCAACCGCCTGATATTAATAAGAAACGTGTGTGCCGCAGCCGACTAACAGCCATCGCTGAATGAAAATGCCGCTCCGATTTTATTTTCTTAGAGAAGCACAGCTTTCGTAATTCTATTATATTAATATTTTATAACCTTTCCACAATTCCAAATATCTACTGGATCCTTTAGAATAAACCAAACAACCTGGCGTTATTTTTGTATTGATAGCAAAAGTTGTGAAAGTGTGAATTACAACAACCACAAGTTCAAAGAAAAGGGGAACGTTGACAGTGCCAGGCAATATCACATAAATAATGCAGCCAACAAAATTGGGATTTTGATTTGTTTTCTTCCTAACTTTTATTTGTCTTTAGCTCGAATAGGGAACACAAAGGTTTAGTGTTCACCTTCACTTGTTTTCCGATCTTTAGAACTTAAGCTTCGTCGTAGTGTTGTTGTTAACGAAGTGGAAAATTTAATGACTTTGGCGAGAGGGTGATTATATAGCACGTTGGAACAATGACATTACTAATTGCCAGTTTTGTGAACGCACCCAAACCTGCAGGTTATTTATTTTTACCCGACTGCGGAGGGTTATGATTTTAACCGGTATATATATATATTTTTTTTTATTGCTGAATGGCCCCGCTCATGACCTCGATCACGCCTGATGGAAAGCGATGGATGAGGTATATGACGAAACGAGCGTGCCCAGAAGATGCCTAAGGCACTGGAACTCCCACATATCGACGAAACGCAACTTGATGCCGAACTCCGGTGGGAGGGAGCTCGCAATCCAAGCGAGTGTTAGCCCTACCACCGCAAGGGAAGAATATTGGCCAGTCAAATAAGGTGTTGGGTGTGACTGTTCAGGATGTGCCGAGTGCTCGGTTCAGTTGAGTAACTGGCGGAACAAACTGCGCTACACGAGGAGGCTTCTTCATGCATCCCGACAATGTATATATGAATGTTCATCTGGCCCCTCATAACTTCAAAAGCACTTATAATAGTTTGACAAATGAGGTATCGTTAGAAGCGTCTTGACCGTCCGTTGGTTAAAGGCTGTGTGACGTTTCACTAATAATTAATTCAATATGGCGCCCGTGAAACGTACGCGCGACATAAAGTAATGAATTTAAAAATTAATATATAATTTGAAATGGTGCCTTGTTGGGTATCAAATGAAAGGGCTTAATTAGCATATTTCAAAAATATATTTATTTTATTATTTATGTACACACAGTAAAATACTTAGGGATATGACATAATTATAATTTAAATATTATTGAAATAAGCACCAATATAATTAAATATTAAATACGTCTTTAAACTTATTTTTTATGATCTTCTATGCACAATTGTGTGACAGAAGGTAGGAGTTACGAGAAGTTCGTATCAGAAAATTTAGAGGACCATTTTATAGAAAAACTGCAAAGCAAAATATGTAATTTTGTAAAATACTTTAAAACAAATCACTATGACCTATTTATTCTTATATTAACAGGTGGCACGTGCCCGGTGCAGTGCTACATTCCTCTGACGTCAGATACTATCCTTAGAGCGTCACCTTTATACTAGATAATACAAACTTCGGGCAAGAATTACTATTAAGAGAATTGTTACTGAAATTGAAGATAAAAGGTATCTTTGGGATACCTTTTATCTTCAATTTCAGTAACAATTCTCTGGTACAACGGTCACTGCATATTGTAGAGATATGCATAGCAGTCGGAGGGCTGCGGCGCGAGCCGAGTTCCGCGGGGGCCGCCACTCGCCTCGCCTTTGTCTCGTCCCCGCAAACTTGCCATAAATGTTAATATGGGATCTTCTCACATTTGAATATCTATTTCTTCGCGAGGCCGGTTCGTTAACGCGGCCTTGAATTTTAAATTTTATCGCCGCACCGGGAGCGCCGCAGATGAGGTGCGCGCCTACGTGATCTCCCCGACAAAATAACCGAGGGAAACTTCGTTTTTGTTTGTCTCCTTTATTTTTTGTAAAGTGAAATAGATGATCTGGGGAGAAATTGTAGTGTTATTATGCCTAGCATGCGTAAAATTCTCTAGAATAGATAATGTAAACTAAATGTCGCAATATCCAGATTCAAATCGCTTGGCACTAACCGGCACAGTCCCACCTAAACATAATGAGGTTGTTAATTAGATGTCTCACAATGAGAACTCTGGCACTGTACGTATTCGTAACTACAAATTGCGACTCAGTTCGCTTAATTACAAATTTTCCTGTTTCTGTTTCATGTCTGTCACGTCTGACGTTACACATTCTGAAGCTGCTAAAGTCTGTAGCAAAGTTGTGGAAACTCGTGCTACGCCAGTTCAAGGAAGGAAAAACTTGAGGCAAATAAGATTAGCGATGCTAAACTGTAATTGCTTTAATTAGCTCTCCTATTGCATTGTTAATCTACAAAGTGTCAAAGCCAATAAATAGTTAATGAAGAAAACACCAGATTGAGAGTACATGATTTAGTTGTTAAATTAAGTGGAAATATGCTTTTTTTCATCCGACGTTGCCACTTTATCATTGTTGGTGGGTCCATTAGCCGACAATCCGGCGGGGCTGTTCAATGTCGCGACTCAGTGACGATCGGAAAGTTTAGCTGCGAACATTTTAATGCGCCCCCACCTCCCCGTCTGACCCTCAATTATTGAAAATGCATTTCTGTCCGCGCCCTGCGCCCGCTGCACCACGCCACATCGCAAATGCACATTTTAAACTGCACCTGATTGCAGAGTCGTGTACTATCCACGGCTAAAAGTCGTGCTGTCGCTTTATTTAAACCGAAAATTGGCTTTATTATAGTGACCAGTTATAACTCCTGCGGAACGTCAAACCAACGTTGATTGGTGTATTGAAACAATTAAGGTTTGCCTAGTGATTTATTGATGATACTAACTGTATTGTCAATGCAAAACAAGCTAATATAAACACGAAGGTGTTTAGGTTTACTGATATCAATAATTTCGAAGGCATATTATGAAGCAGTCCAACATTTTTGTCTCTATTGTAACATGAATTCAATCAGAAAAAAGATTCTTTAACAAAAGCACCATGCCTGAAAAGTGCCCTTTTTTTTTCAAATAGTAGACTTTCGCTGCCACTTAAAATCATATCATTCCAAAAACGAACAGCTTATGAAAATAAATCGTCATCATAAGAGTCGTACGTGGCCGCGGTCGCGAGTGGTCCCCCATTCATCGTGAACTAAGTGACGAACGGTGTACACAATTTCGGGCGTCCGTTTTAATTGTAAGTTCGGAACGGGCACTGTCCGCAATGCAATTTTAGCTTCCACATTTTCCGTTAGAATTGTATTTGCTCTTAGTCCGACTCCCCTTTTAGACCTATTTTAAAATAGCCGGAATAACTGCATGAGTTTTGATTTTCTTGTCGCTGAAGCCATTTGAAGCATCATTATGATTGTTTTGGTTGGCAGTTTTTGTTGACTTCAAAATGTAACCTATCATGGTCATGCCAGGCATGAACTGAATTATATTTATGAGTAAGTATGTCAATATTTACCTACTTCAGTCTTACAGAAAATATTTTAATATCTTATGACCTGAAAAACGCATACTCAAGGTGAGTATCATTCAACATTCCTATAAAACAATTATACAAATTGCTAAACACTTAACGCGACATATAAATGAGAAAGATTCCGCGCCGGGCTGCAGAGAGCACATCGCTATAAAGGCGCCGCTTCCGCAAACTGCGTGTCGCGAGTACATCCTAGTCGTAGCCGGTTTAGTGTCGCCAGGAGGGAAACTACGATTCCTCTGAGCGAGAGTATCTGCTCCTCAACTTTATGTTCATTTTATCTTTTCGGCTGTATTGCGAAGCGGGGACTTCGGCAAAGGCCCTCCAGGGCTCCGTTAACGCCACGGCCGGCCCTATCACCTCTGACTTCAACACTTTTTACACTTCTCTATTCAAATATTAATATGGGAGCGCCATTCCGTAGTTGTCTTGTAAGTTTAATTTTATTCTTACGACACGTTTATTATGAGTTTGCGTACTTTTACATTATGACTGAGTAAGCACTTTAAACTTACCTGACTCGAAACTGTCCATGCTCTCCGATTTAATATCCGCCACATCTGAAACAATAATGAATTGATTTGAATTACATAGGGATTAATTATTATGTTAAACAATGTAGAAAAAAATAATCCTAACGAAAACCTAAAAATTTTTAAATGAAAATAAAAAATCTTTTCTGTTATAAATATGCCTCACACACACCTTTCACATCTCCAAAGAAACTTTCAAAAGTAAATCGTGGGTGTTATGAAAGTTAAAAAAGATTTGGTTTCAGTTAGGGAGCGGTAACCGCATGAAGTTGGTGTGTGCCGGAGGCGCGGTCGGGCCACGGGCGGGCCGCGGTCGAAGGCTCTAAATCCACTTTGTCGCCGTATCGAGTCGAACTCGGTTCCCTACCCGAGACACTTTACCTCTGTTTTAAATTCGGATGGGTGATCAAGTTTAAACTTTCAGTCTAATTTTGTAGTTTGGCAGTCCTTTTCGAATATTTTGCTGTATATATGTGTATGTATTTGGTTGAGGTTACAGTACATACCTATTTTTAGTTTGGTTTACATTTGCGATAAGTTTTTCGACCCAATAAAATCTAGAAAAAGTTACAAGTTCTAGCATGTAAGTAATTAGTTAAAGTCGCTGGCTTTTCTTGACTAAAATATTGACCTGCTGTCCTCCCATAACTACTGTAATTTGAAAACATTGTAAAAGCCAATTATTTTTAAAAGAGTAACCATGGAGTTTCTTGCCGGTTCTTCTCCATAGGAAACGACTAGTTGGAACCGTGCACCTAGCTTAAAATTCTGACATTTCATAAGTGCCCATGTACTATGTGAAATAAAATATTTTGAATTTGATTTTGACGGACAAGTATCTGTACTTACTTTCTTAAGGAAGAATGGCCACATTGAACTAGGAAAAAATAATTTGTTACCACGATGAGACTATTAGCTATTACCAAAATGAAGTATGTACCTACTCATAGTTAATGTATTCATAGGATATCATTAATTTATTAATAAGTCTTCAAAAATACAACTTTTGCTCATTAGAACGCAGTATAATAGTTTAACTTTTTACTTAACGCATTCGTAATTTTTACGTTCTAGAGATGTCGCACACTTTTCTTAAAGTTTTAATCGATTTATTCCTAGATTGAAATTTTAAAAGCATCACTTTCCAATATGAAAACTCCCTTTCCCACTTACGCTTTAAACAAACACACACAGTACTGTACAAATTATGTATGTACCATAAAGGAAGACAGTCCTCACCCCCGGGGGTCTGCCGGCCCAGGGGACTTTGTTACAGCCGAGATATGCAGCCGCTTACACGATGACCGCCTTCTCACGGGGCCAGAGGCCAAGGACCGATGAACGAAATACTCTCTCGAAATATACACAGTTTCTTGTATCGCATAAAAGTAATTATCACCCTAACCACTCTCTCGTAGAGAGTAGTAACATAATAACTTACAGTTCATTTTTAGGGTTCCGTACCAAAATGGTAATAAGGAAACCTTATGGTGGAACTCAGTCTGTCTGTCCTTCTGTCATAGCTGGGTATCTCAAGAACCACTAATGCTAAGTAATAATAATATTAAATTTGGAATGGTTTTAGATGACGTTTGCCCAACTATTATGCAAATAAGATTTTTTTTTCAGCATACTGAAAAAGGTGTTCGTGAAAATTCGAAGTGGGGCTACTAGGGATGTGGTGGATGTGGAGTATCATATGAAAGAGCGCTGTTTGCACATTCTCAAACATGTTTTCTTTTTATTAGGCCGCATAGGTTTCGACTTTTAATTAAAATTTTATGTAAAAAATACCGTCGCCCCCCCTTTTTTTTGAGGATGGGAAATCATTAAATGACCCCTTCCGCTCTGACTCTTACTGACTAAAACCCACCCGTGTTCCTTCCTTAGCCCTTTGTGTTCTGGGGTAGCGGTAACCCTTTCGGATAATCCCGCTGCCCCCTCCCTTATCTCCGAAGTTTGCCAAGAGAAAAATCTGAAATTATTCTATGTGATACAAGTGTATGTAAATATTACAAGAAAAATAAAACGATGTCCTTAAATAGCAACTTTTCAAAAATCAACAACAAAAATTATATTACTTCCACTATCGGTCAAGAGGTGGCGCTGACCTAAAACTGCAATATTGTACACCGCAGTGTTAAAATTCTCTGACGAATATAGGCCTCGCCGATGAAAATTTAAAACATATCATAGTATGGACTCGCTCTTGGCCGGTTTTTTTTTATTATCAATTTATAACATTGTAAATATTTGGACATTACTAAGATCGGTGAAGGAAAAACAGCGTGAGGAAACTTGGAAGTCAATATTAGTCTAAAATCGCCAACCCGTCTTGAGCAAGCTTAGTGATCAATGCTCGTGCTTTCTATGTATGAGAAGAGGGCATTAATGGGCTGGTATTATTATCATAACGTCTTGTAAAGACAGGCGAACCTCCGTGACCAGCTACGCTTAAAATCGAACACACTGAATGATATAAAAATATACTTTGATAATATAGAAACCATACTGGACTGAACATACTTGCGTATGTACCTAATCCTAAAACAAAGGAACCAAAATCTTCTTCAATCCAGCATAAAAAAAAAATACTAAAATTAGTTCAAACGGTTACGAAAAGCGTAGCGAGCTCGTAGCACGTAGACAGCTCTACCGTAATATTGAGATACAAACAAATGTCTAGCTCTTAATTAACATAGATATCTGCAGTATTTTGAGTAATACAAACATGAAATTAAAATTAATTACATGCTACGATTAAAATGTTTTTGGGGTCTACGAAATTATCTCGTAGCACTTTGCTACGAAGTCCGCTACGCTACACTAGATTAGAACGAACACAATAAAAATTTAAATAACGTTTAAAACACGTCCTGATTCATCCAGTAGTACGTCAGCTAAGTAAGTAGATAATAGAGGAGCACGGGGGTGCTTGCAACATTAATGTGCAGAGGCGCCGCTCACCGCCGCGATTGGATCTTGTGAATTAGTAAAGCCGTGCGGGACGTAGTCTCCTTGCCGATGCTAAATTAATCTGCGTGAGAGTGTAACTTGCGCTAAGTGTCCCCACGCTGCCAGTAATTGATCGATTAGCTTATTACGAGTATTGTGTCTTGCGGTTGATCGGAGCATGGTTTAATTAATGTTTTACAAATACATTTGCTACGGGCGGTACCTATGCAGTATATTGAAGGCATCGTCCTGGCCAGAAGTCATAGCCATATGTTTACTAGCGTAGCAGTTATTTAC
Source organism: Globia sparganii (assembly GCA_949316385.1). Lineage (NCBI taxonomy): Eukaryota > Metazoa > Arthropoda > Insecta > Lepidoptera > Noctuidae > Globia > Globia sparganii. The sequence continues at coordinate 12,636,896 of OX438653.1, read as the reverse complement.
AAACATACACTTATGTGTTTTTTTTTCAGTGGAATATTTATTTATTTATTTTTAATACTTCAAGCACATAAATGTACAGATGCGGACTTAATGCCATAGGCATTTCTACCAATTAACCTTTGGTGATGCAGCTCAGACAAACAGTGGTAGGTGCAATCATGAAAATTTAGGAATAAATATTTTATGTATAAAGATACACATATACCTATTAAAACTATAAATATGATAAATACCTAATTACATATGTATCATCATCATCCGCCTAGCCTTTTCCCAACTATGTTGGGGTCGGCTTCCAGTCTAACCAGATGCAGCTGAGTACCAGTATTTTACATGGAGCGACGCCTATCTGATCTCCACAACCCAGTTACTGGGTAATACGAAACTCCTTGGTAAGACAGCTTGTCAGACTTTCGGGCTTCTGGCGACCCGTAACGACTGTCAAAGTTCCACAAATGACAGCCTACGCCTTAACGTGCTTTCCGAGGCACGGAGGGTCTTGGTATGTAAAGATGGTCACCCATCCACGGATCAACCGCGGCAAGCGTAGCTTAACCTGATCGATCGACTCATGCGGCTTTTATTACTTAGCCACATGCCCCTCAAATATAAGCACAAATAAATATACATAAATACATGATATTATTTTATGATTCAATATTTATGTCTGTAATTTATAAGGTGTACATACTATAGTATTATTATTCTATTCTATTCTATTCTATACTAAAAATAAATAAGACAAATAATGAGTAAATATTACCGTTGTGATGATACTGCCAGTTTCTTGCGAATGTGCTCGCGAACCTTAACTTTAAAGGATAATCAGTTGGTAGCCATCCTGATTTCCTGGGGGAGCGCATTCCACAGAGAGATAGACTGAACGAAGCAGGAAGAGTGTATGAAATCTGTGCGGTGAGTGGGACATTGGAGAAGACGATTGTGTGATGAACGTAGATTTCTATTGTGGTTGTTGCAAATGTACTGAAAGTGGGGGGCTAGATAACCAGAGGAAGACGGAGAATCAAGAAATGCCTGCTGTTTTTCGTCAATGTGTGGGAGTTCCCGAGCCTTAGGCATCTTCTGGACACGCTCGTTCCATCACATTTTTTGACTCCTGAAATGCAGGTATTCTAACCTAGCTCTGGAGCCAGGGTCTAAAATTTTTCTGTAACCTGTTTTTATGCCAATAAATGTTCATTATTATCACAGACCTCATCCATCGCTTTCCATCAGGCGTGATCGAGGTTAAGAGCAGGCCCATTCAGCAATTAAAAAAATGAGAACAAGGTGGTCAGCGCCCTTAGCTCTCTGCACTGGCGTATGGGCAACCACTTTAGAAGCGACTGATGCGCAGAGACATGATGATGGAATACTTCTTTGCTATTCTTATGATTTCCATTTCGTTTCTTTAATTAAAGTACAAGACAATATCAATCATAAGGAAGTTAAACCGATTGCATACGACGATTGTATAAAAGTACTAATCCAGTCAATGACTTCATGAGGCTCCTACTTACTGGGTTCCTTGCTATTAGCCTGAGCCTTCTAGCAACGTACCCGGTAACCTAATTAACTTATGACATATTTATGTATTCATGAATTATAAAGTTATATATTTATTTGGCATATATTTACTTAATTGAACTACAAATAATTCGCATTTCGCATGCTTTCCAAAAAATATTACAGAACAATTTAATATACTGAATGGCGCTCTTTTTGTGAACCTCAAATAATTCCTATACCCTAGCTTAGTTACTGCAGCAAACGGTGAGAAGAAGCCAGACAGTTAAAATAAAACTCATTTATTTTAAAAAGTGATTTATGCACACTTTTTAAAATAAATGAGCTTTATTTTAACTAAAAGTTATTTTAACTAAAGAGCCCAAAATATTTTTAGAGGTTCCTTCATTTAAAAAATCGTACATCATTAGAAGGTCAATAAGTTTTTGAAGGATAAGTTAAATATGTCAATGTTTATTTATGGATAACTCAAATGTTGCCAGTGAGAGTCGCAGTTAGTAAGTAAGAGTTGTCAGTGCGAGGTGTCTGTGGCCGTCGTTAGTCGTCACCGAGAGCGCAACTCGCAAGATATTAAATACATCCCGGTGGAGTGGGCGCGGCAGGCGGCCGGGCTCTAAGGCTGGCGCTAGATTTCCCACGGGGGCACGTTAATTTTCTGCCGCCTTGAGCATAGGGCCCCCCAGAGACACCCTACCTTTCGCGTAGCCATTCAGACTGAAGGTGTTATTCCGGTAACGCCGCGGACTGATGCCGATATGCCTCTCCAGAGAAAACTTTTTCACGTAGCACTGAATAAAAATAACAAAGCGCACACTATAGTGCTCAAGCTGTGTTCTTAGGTTCTTACGTTTACGTAATGTCTGAAATGTCACGTAAAAGCAGAATATGTGAGAGCTGGCTACATCGTTATTATGTAAATTGTAAACGTTGTTAATGGCAATAAAACAATAATGTTGTAGATGTAATAAAAGTTGGGTTTTTAAATTGATGGAATGATGGCACGTGTAATACATTCGAAAACTACTTTGTTCGCCGTGATACTATATCATTAAAAGTTTTTCTAACAGGGATTGCGCAGAATGCATTGACATTTAAACTATTAGTTTCACGGGCATTGGACAATGATACTACATGTTTTCCCAAATACGTACATGTTTGATATTTTTGTTTGTTTCTAAAATTTTTTTTTCTCTTTATTTTTAATTAGGGACTTTTACACAACTGTGTATGCCAGTCCCATCGTACCTCATACAAAATCTTAATTAACTAAATCTTAACTTAGCGAACTAAAAAAAAAAACACTTGTTTCTAACTTACTAATGACCAACGGCATCGGCTTCTATTTTTTAAATTTGGCAAGTCTGACAGTCTTATAGTTTCTCAAAGTATGCTAACCGTCGTGGTAACCCATAATGGAGACTGTTTAACAAATGGCGAGATTACCCAAAATATTTTTATAATAAAACTGAAATATAGGTACGTGTGTACGTGATGCCCGGGGGAGGTAGAACGGCAATCAGTTCGTCTGCCCCGGGAGGCTGCATTAATCACGATCCGAGCCGCCATCGCGCCACTGACTATGCGCCACGCGCAACGCAAAATACACAATACACCACACACTAAACTGTGTTTAATTGCTAATTAGAAACGTGCAAGTGAACTCAACTTTTGCTTGGTTATAGTTACTTCATGTACTCGTAGATGAATTACAGCTCCGTGATAACTATCAAAGTTTCCACTTTTCAGGACTCTCCGAAGTAAAAAGTATGAAGTTTCCGTATCGAGATCTTTAGGATGTTCACTTGTTTAGGTGAAGTAATAACGATGACAAAACCGATAAAAAAATATAAATAAGTATTAACAAAGTTGTGTAACGATTCATACAAGTGCAGAATGTGAGTGTGTGCGTGGCTGGGTCGAGGAGTATTCCCAGGAGACGGAAGGAAGTGTGGCCGAAGAGCGTCACCTGGGACCCGCCGGGCGAGGGGAGCTCAGACAAGTAACAGACGTAAACGATGAACGCCTTTGTATCAGCAAAACAGAACAAAGTACCAAACTTGGCGATGACGAAACGATATCCACGATGTGGATTAAAATCTTGTCCCCTATGTAAACAACAAACACTTTTAGTAATTAAGCATTGAAACAACGGGCTCAGGTCGCGGGTCATCCCCTCGTGGCTGTTGATAATATCTAAATGCCTAATGGCTGCTGGGCCTGTGACGAATGTATCGGGCCCCCTCCCGTGCCCCCGCGCCCGCCCGCTCCTCCACTATGTGATAATTCCAAACGCTGCGGCCGCGCCACCTGGGATCATGCAGAGCCGCACTCCAATCATGGATATACTTTTATATTATTTTACAGTTTAATGAAAAAAAATGTTGATTATTGATTAATGGTGTTCCCTTTTTTATTACGAGTACCTATTGTTAAAAGATTTTCCAAGAACTTTAGAATTACTCTAAGTGTTGCTTATTGCGAGTCCAAACATTACAAACTTGTTAGTTGTCAAAAACTTGATAGCAATAATTGCCTCTGGTGTCTACCAGTTTTGCTTTTGTTTACCAAATTAAGACAATTCAACTCGATTGGATTGTTACACAACAAGTTAATCACAATTTGGCTAGAATTCGGGTCCAACTTCGTGAACAATTCAGGATTGTTGTCGCAACGGCAGCGTGGCACGCGGCGCGGTGTCGCCGGCACGCGCCCCGGCGCCGCCTGGAATTCCGAATGCACCCCCGATGTCGAACATCGGCATTTAATTAGCCACATGCCGGTCGAGAAACCGTCCTACACCCGATCAGCATAGCGCGCATTGTTGACCGTCTAAGTTGACAGAATAACTTACATAATGTTTAGGATTTAATTGACATATTCGGAAGATACAATCTTTGTCGCTTGGATACTTCGAAATTAACCTGTTGAAAGGGCATCACACTCGGAATTATTTTATTAGGTGCGTTGGTTCTAAGTTACATCGTCCCATTACAAAGGTTTTTTTTAAATTCCAGTGTATGTATAGGAAAGTCTAAAATATGTTGGTGTGGAGTGCGGTCCCTGCGGCGGAGTCCCACGGGAGCGAGCCCGCGCGCCCAACTTCGGGCTCAGCGGCGGCGCCCCCGCGCGCTCTCCCCCCGCACCCCGCGCGCCACCACTCACCCCCGCAGAGAATACATTTGCGCAACACGAGTGTTGGCCTAACAACGACTGCGACACCGGGAAACACTCACTGGGAAAAATTACTCATTTTCCGATACTGCCGCGGATAGTTCAAGACTTGTAGCGAAACAAAGCATCCTACAGCCGTTTGTTCCTGCGCCATCACATTTGTCCTTCCGCAACATGCAGTAAAGGACTTGCAATAAATTTGAACAATGAGTAATTTTTATTATGGGTGCCTTAGAGGAAGTACCCATTGTTTGTCACATGTAACTTTCTTTATTCGATTGTTTTACTGCATATTGCTGTTTTTACATACAAGAATATGCATACTAGAACGAAAACATCCTTTTGTTTGGTTGTTTCTAAATAAATGGTGGTTATATATTATTATCTAATAACATTTCTAAAACACCCATTGTCAGTAATATAAAAGACTACTTATTTTAAATTTTCCACGATGATAAGTAGGAGCAGAAAATACAAAGTTTATAACTCTAGCAACTCTTCCAAAGATTTTGTTACGACTACGTAACATAAAAGCTAAATTATCTGGGTGGTATAAAATTAAAACGTCAACGCTGCGGTATGGCCCAATGTTTTAAAAACTTCTTAAGTCATGAAAGATAAAGTGAAGGTATAGCTTTGGTCGATGATGGGGCGCGGTGGCCAATTTATTTATAATCTCTGGTGCAGAATTGGCTACGAATTAGCATGTAAATATTAGAGGTCCAAGGAGCCGGGTGGAGATTTATCGCGAATGGCGCGAGATAAGCGAGGACGGAGTCGTAAAGCAGCGCGCGAGAGTCGGTCGGCTTGGCGGCATCAGGAGCGCCGCAACACAGCACACCCTTTGACGAAGTTGTAAAAAGAGCATTAAACCGCAGTAAAAACGCACCGGCCGCGTGGGCTACGCCTGGGGTTGCTCGTTATTTTAGTGTCCTCCTTATGAATTTCAATGAGATTTAGACATAATGAGCCTCGCTTAGAGGTCTCCGGGATATTAAATAGTGTACTCTTATCTTAACTGTGAAAAGTTTGAGATAATTTATTCACCGTTTACCTACATTCATCTTTAACGTATCTTGTGCTCTATAATAAATAGGGCTGGCGTAATGACAGACAGTTATTATACAATTCTCACCTGCCACATCTTCTCTCTCATAGAGTTCTTCTTTTGTTTCATTAGGGTCTGCATCTTCACCGTCTGTAACAAATAAAACTATTAATTTCTTTATTATCATATACGTTATATTACATACTAGCGGCCCGTCCCGGCTTCGCACGGGTGGACATTTTTTTTCTTGCAATTAAAAAAGCTTATATTAATCAGTGATAATGTAGCATTCAAATGGTGAAAGTATTTTTAAAATCGGTCCAGTATTTTTTTAGCCAATTCGTTACAAACATAGGTACATACAAATCTTTCCTCTTTATAATATTAGTATGGATATGATAAATATAGATTTTATTAAAACATGTGTTTCTTTCTGCAGGTACGTCATCATTACCGAAGCAGTGTTGCTGTTGAGTAAGCCATCAAATAAAAGTTATCTAAGATCATCTTTATCGATAACTAGCGACCCGCCCCGGCTTCACACGGGTGCAATGCTGATACTAAATACACTACATTATACATATAAACCTTCCTCTTTAATCACTCTATCTATTAAAAAAAACCGCATCAAAATCCGTTGCTTGCAAGTTTTAAAGATTTAAGCATACCTACATAGGGACAGAGAAAGCGACTTTGTTTTATACTATCTAGTGATAATTTATATGTTACAATTTGTGTAAATGTCTGATAAACAATTGTAGCCCTAATTGCCTCTGGATATGTCCTTCCTGACCAAAGATTGTTACTCGGTGGCCATAAGCACTACTCTTGCAGTACTTATGGCCGCTTAGGACCAACACTCTACTTTTTGCGTATACTTAGTTCAACTTCTGTTACATCAAGTAATATCAACATATATGCTTACTTACAAAAAGGGCGACAAGTTTTTTGGCTCAAATGTTCGACATAAGCTCACGTAGCGTGTCAGATGCGGGGGCCGCCTACATATTATGTGTTCATAGCCACTTTTCGACAAACGCTAGCAAACTTCTAATTCCCTTAGCTTATATTTGACAAGGTCACTCTTCAAAACTATATGTTATACAATCTAAGAACCTTGGGTTCTTCTAACCTTGAATGAAGGTACTAAAATAATATTCATTTAATAATTTTTAGTAACATACAAAGAAAAGAGAAGAAAGATTAGGCATAAAAAGGCGTGAGTAGGCCGCGGTAACGATCGATCTTCCTAAATTCTAAAGTAAAACATTCATTATACATGTACTCAACAATCATAAAACCCTTCGCGCCGAGCGACGAGCGACGGATCTGTCACCTGGGGCCGCATATGACAAGCCAAAAGTAAAGACGATAATGTAAATGCATCGAACTCGAGAGTTTTTCTTCGTTCCCCACAATTCACTCGAGGACGGATGTCTTGGAGCGTGAGGAAGCTTCAAACAAATGGGTCTTTTGAATATCACAAAATAATGTATTCGAGTCGTCTGTTTAGAAGTTTAACTGATAACTGATCTGTGTGTACAGCGCGTGGCAAGCGGCTGGATAATCTGACGATGGATGCGAGTCGATAAACGCGACCAGTGAATAGTGCGGCGCATCAAATGCATCTGACATGTGACTAAGTGCTGGGTGCGGACGCTACCACAACTATAAATTATTCGCACTGCGTATTAAATACATTTCACTCAGTCATTACTTCTATGTGGAGATATTTCATTAGTGTATTATAACTGGGGAATATGTGTTTATTATAATAAATTATTTCTCCAGAGGCTCTATAATGAACAGCGAACTGCGAGAGCTTATTCATTAAAGATACCTATTTGTGTTGGTATAGTTTAAACTTTCCTTTTCTCTATAAGATAAAAAAATACCTACTTAAATGGCTTTTATCCATAATCACCCAAAGCTATCTGCTAGCTGGCCCAAAACTATCGAAACTTTTGAAGAACTACTTGGTCTTGTACTGGTTAGATTATAATCTAGAATTCTAGAGTTTATTATTTATTATTATTATTATTATTTATTGTTTAAATCAGATTACAATGATCCATAATGTTAGTAAAACACACTTATAAACTATATTAGCACAAATAAAATTAAAATTCAAATATTCCATTACAGCACCTAATTCAATTCAATTCAATTCACATTCTAAATAAAACATCAAAATAAAATGATATAAAATAAAATAGATAATAGATGAAATTAGTCCACAAATGTTTGTTTCTATGCTCGGACGCCAAAATGTCCATCCTAACTTGTTCCTTATTGTCTTGGCAATACTTCATATTTTGTTTAAAAACTTTCCGCCTCACTCTCATATCTAAAAACAGCTGACCAGAAGACGGTCTACCATCCTCCACCCAGTTCAGAAAAGCCCTCCTCGCGTTCCCGTGAGCTTCCCTGACATACTTATTCCACCCGGTCACTGTACGCCGACCACTCCCATTCCCTACCCAGCCCGAACTATTCTCTGCCGGTTCCCGAAGCGATGTCACAATGTTCGTATACATATTATCAATTATTATTCCATGCTCCTTATTTTGACAGTAACTATCGCAACAATTACTTAATTCTTGTGGAAAGTCTATACCTCTAAGTTTCTCCCTACACATCTCATAGTAACAATTTATTTGTGCTGCATTCCTCTCACCCCATATAGCTTTATCTACAACCTTATCCTCCAGTTTAAACGAAGCCTCCGTTGACCTAACCCCAGCCAAGTTAACTTGAACGGCAAGTGGAAAGTGGTCCGACCAGTAGATATCATAATAAACTACCACCCTCTCTAATGATTTCCACGCCGCTCCAGACACCTCCCTTAGAGCTCTCTTCACACGGATAAAAATATTTTAAAAAATATGTAAAATTACTTGTAGGTAGGTATTCAGTGTATGATAATCGCTGGAAAAAATACCAACCAAAAGCACCATTCTCGCCATACTTCTTACACCTACTCACAGCTATTTCCGATTCAAGCCTATTTCCTAACAATTCGTAAATCAGAACGTTAGCTTCACAGTGTCGTGTCGTGTGTCATTCGCAGACGGACGTCGTGCACCCAATGCGCCGCTCGTACGTCATCCGTTATCGGCGCCTCTACGTCAGTGTCAGCCGAAACTGCACGCACTCCCCATATCCTGCCGCTTCGGCGAACATACTCGTGCAATCGCTTAAACGCATTGCATCTATCGTTAGCTAGATTCTCTAATAAGTAGGAAGTAGTTGTGTAAGTAATTCGTAGCAAAGAAAACAATACGAATCGAGGTTAGGTAGGATTACGATAACATAAAGAATGAATACTAAACTTATTTGGTCTTATCGTCTGTAATATAGCTATTAACCTTTATGATAATATTTCAAATTCATTCTTTAAGAAAAAAATCTTACAGAAACGTATTGTTCATAGCTTGACCACAAAATCACTAAGATCTCAAGCATACACTTAAAAGTGTTAACTTATTTCAAAACGAAGGACTAATGCTGCCATCGATACTAATTACTAACTTAAGTTCTATGTTTTTTACAAGGAATCTAATAACCATACACATTTGCATTTTGCAGCATTTAAAATGATATTACCGTCCAATAATTTCGCATGATAGAAATTGACTGTAACAAAATTCTTACCTTCAAATGTTTCAGCAGCATTACATTCTTCATTTTCATCCCCTTTGTTTTCCTCGTTGCACCCAGATTCATCCTGCAAATCATTAGGTTCACCGTCATCATTGTCATCGTCTTCTTCTTCCCGATCACTAAATGTCCGTTTTCTTCCTCTCTCGGCTGCAGCAGCATCGTCATTCCGCTCTTCTTCTTCCGCTGAAAAGATGTTAAGTATTTACATAAAATTTAAAAAACTAACAGTCTTAAATTAATTATAATATCGTCGGCTTAGAGTGTAAAAAAAATTTCTTTTCACACTTTCGAATGGTATGAATAACGTCATAAAGTCAAAAAATGGATTTGGCAGGTTTACACTCTAAGCCGACGATATATACACGTATATAAAAAAGGAGAGGAAATAATCAAAGGGCATTCAAAAATTCATCCGCATCGCTGTCACAGGAAAAGTCCCCAGGCTGACAGCATTTTCACGTTGCAGGTATGGCAATGCTGATTCTTTGGCCAAAATAGGTCAGCCCTCTGGTCGCAAGAAGAGTCAACCAACCGCTTTGCAATGTCTTGAAAAGCTAAGAGGGCACTCGGACCCCATGCCCATGGCCCTAGTGTTTGAACACCAAACGGCTCGAACATATAGGTCCCAAAAAGACTGGAGTATTTGCGCCGTTTGAGGTTTTCCGCACCTGTAGCAGTAGGAATGGCGCTTGCACTTGCATGTCTCTGGTCTCCTCCCATGGTCGAGCGTCAAGCCATTGGGTATAAATTAGAAAACAACATATAAAACTAGAGAACTAACTTTTATAACTACTAATTAGTTATTCCTGAGCAAGAACATATATTTTTCACGATTAGGTACTTCGCATCGTTAGCATAGTTGAGTCAACGAGGTAATTTTTATCTTTGACTAAGTACGTCAGTAGCATTAGCCTGCACATCTAATGGCTTTTGCTGTAATAGGAGCTATCAAAATTGTGTAGCGCCATCTTACATTTCGTTAAAGTGCCCAATTCAAAACGCAATAGTTGTTTTGACAATTTCGAGAGATTTTCTTGTAAAGTGACGGTAGTTCACAATAAGAGCGGGCCGTCGAGCGGTCACCGACGTGAATCCACACGTTGCTCTATCTACAATTATGGTAATCTTATAGTGTATCTCCAATTTCGGTAAACGACTCGGGTGATAGTAATGATAATGTTAAAACAAGACCCACCGAAATATTATTGTGAATTTAGACCGAAAATAACTAAGTGTATCGTCAATTGTTATTATTCGTTTCCATTCCTGCTAAAATGTTGTTTTAGAAGCGAGAAAGGTTTTTTCGCTCGCTGCTCGCTGCAAAACGTTCAAAATGCACTAAGTAAACAATAAATTATTTATCTTCCGTGTGTCATATTTACTTGAGGTCGCCCTTACTTGTTCTTATTTTTCACTGAGCACGACTTTGTGTGGTGTCAGCGTCGAGTTGAGCTTCTTTTAGGTCTTTTTCAACTTGCGATAACCAAGTGGCGGGTGGTCTTCCACGAGTGACCACGATGCGTGGACGCGCAAGACAAGAGTTACCCCAGTGCAAGATAGAAAAGGTGCCTCTATGTAACCTGGATCCGGGGAATCTTATTTCTATAATTATATATCTATCTTCTACATCATTCTATGCTTAATTATAAATTAACGTCGCTTTTCGTGTCTGTCTGTATGACCGCGTTGTTCTTCTAAACTCCACAACGGATTTTGATCCAGGTTTCACCATCATTTCGAGAATTAATTCCAGTTATGCGTATAATACATTAATATTAAACTTACATTTAATAAAGAAATTTCGATGTTTTGTAAAAGTGTCAAGTGACTAGTGGTATTTCTTTTATGAATACTATTTAAAACAAAAGCGGAAAACTCTTTTTGAAAATTTTTATTACCCAACTGCGTGACAGTGAGCACCGGCTTATGGTACCTAGGGCCCATTCCTTTCACCCAGTGGTGCTACCAATAACTTCCCTTCTCCGATCTTCGTGTTACGACCTTTTTTGTGAAAATCCTCATGGATGTCAGTCGATAGCTGTCTTTTTTTGAATGGATAAAATTTTAATCTTGAATTTAAAAATCAATTACCTTTTGTTACTCTAGCAAAAACTGGAAAATGGCTCGACCGATTGTGATGAAACATGAAACTTTGGTACGTTGTTGTGTGTGCGTCGGAGAAGGTTCTTAACAAAAAAAAGGCATTGCAAGGCATGCCAGGCATGTGGGAGGCAGTCACCTCCTTCTGCGAAGCAGTATTGCTAGCGAAGGAGGTGGCGGGACGGTTGAGGGAGAGAGCCTCACGTCTCAGCCGCCGCGGGAGAGGCTCCGGGCATCGGGAGCCGCGTGACGACTCCCGGCCACCGTAGGCGCGGGCCTGCGGACGGAGAGTAATGGGTAACTCACCGTTCGATCAGGACCAGGCCCGTGTCGGACGGCGCGTACGTGTTCCACGCGCACCTCAAAGAGATGTCAGCAATAGGGAAGGGGCCCGTAAGGGCCGAAGCCTGCCGGGGCAGCGAGATTGTCCAAAAGGGTTACCGCTACCCCGGAACATAAAGGGCTAAGGAAAGAACACGGGTGGGTTTTAGCCAGTAATAGTCTGACCCTCCCTTCTGCTCCACCCAGAGCGGGAGGGGTCATTTGATGATTTCCCATCCATAAAAAAAACGCATGCCAGGCATTAGCCAATTTATTATACAGGGTGTCCCTGGAAGTATGAGAATGATTGATGATTGAGAATTATTTTACGATTCAAAAGTTGTGACCAATTTTTTTCAATCGTTTCGCATAGTGCTCAAAGAAAAAACATCATTAAATAAAACTATCAGGGCTGTCTAAAAAACTTAAATTGACAGTTCCTGGTAGTTTTTATTTTAATGATTTTGTTCTTTGAGCACTATGCAAAGTGATTGAAAATAACAAAAGTTGGTCATAACTTTTGAACCGTAAAAAAATTCACCAACATTCTCATGATCAAAAGGTTTGGAAATGACTTTGCCCACGCCCCTATTTGATTTGATCCATACTTCCAGGGAGACCCTGTATATGTATATCTATAATGGATAAGATGGAATGGATTGAAGGAATTAATTGGATGAATCTGACGATGTAAGAGTCTGTCAGACTAAAACCACATGGTGTTCTTCAACTACCCTTGGCCGGGTTGCTTACCTTGTTACGACTAGGAATCTTATTCCTCCTTAGCTCTACCTTAGCAAGTTCAATAACCTTTCTACGTTTCCGACCACAGCCCAATTTATAAAATTAAGATTTGTCCATCAACTTTAATAAGGTTACACCAAATCTACAGTAGGAACTAGTTTGGTGACATAATTAGCAGGCAGGCGGTGGCAGGGCGCGGGACGGTGGCGTGATTGCGCCCTGTTGGCGACCGCGCCCTCGCCACACTTCGAATTATACAATTAAACACAAAGCTGTGGACATTACGTAAAAATTGACACTCCCGGATTGTTGTCACTGCAAACTGTGCTTAGCAAGGAATGACTCTCTACTAAAGTTGAATTAAATCAGGCTGGTTCGATCTGTCTGTTTGACTACACAACATTTTCAGAAGCGGCTGTAAAAAATATCGTTAAACATTTTCACGAATTAATCATTACGAAACCATGAATAATGTTAATAGCCTCCATGTCATCACATAAATAAATCAGTCGTGTAGGTAATTCATATTTAGATGAGCTAAAGCTAGAGAAGCGTAGTACCGGGGTCCCGAGAGACCCAGCCCGGCCTAGTGGCCCGAGGGAATGTCCATCGATTCATCAAAAGCAGGCCAGAGGCAAAATCCTAGCAATGCCACGGAACCCGCACTGTCCCTGAGGCAGTGTTCGTACTTACTGCAGACGTTACCGACCTAATATTTTGTTACCGTACACCAGAGCGTACTTGTATGGTATCTACGGGAGAATTTTGATGACTAAAACGATTAAAAATATACTAAACTCAATGTCTCTTTTTGATTGCAATTCTATCATAAAAGTAAACCTAACTAGCGAAGCCTTATAGGATCCTTATAATTCAATAAAGTGTCCTAAATGAAAAGCGGACTTTTGTTTCATCGCCGGTCATACGCGTCCTCACAGCATTGTCGTCGATCCCATTTAGGTAGCCAAATCTTTCTTTTTAGATTTTGCTTTAGCCTTTAAGCTTTTCATTACAACTGACTTTCAATCCGGAACTTTTCAAAATGCAATAATATGGGAATAGAATACAATAGTTTTTCAGAATGCAATATTAATATGCTTCTTAAAATAACTGTATTTAACTGGAGCCATGCAGAAGTAGGAGAGAAGGGTGTGTTCATATTTTCAAATGTAATTATATCTTCGAAAGCAGGATGAATCGAACCTCTTGATTTTAGCTAAAAAGCTATCGTCGGAACATGTTTTGTGAAATTTGACAATAGGTAGGTATATCCTACCTATTGTCTAAGTTCACAAAATATGTTCCACCTAGAACACACACCAATTTTGTAGAGAATAGCGAGGTGACGTCCGTGAAGCCATCTTGCACCATCGCGATAGCCCATCATAACTCGAGCGCGCAATGTGCCGCGCGGGATCCATTCCGCACCAAGGAGCCGCCCGCGCCGATACTCATGCCAATTCAATTTTCTTACTAACCGTATTGCTTATTATTATACGAGACGAAATTCTATGGGATGAAGAGTACAGATTTCGATTTGCTGATTCCGAATATATATATAGCTCAAAATCGTCCAAAATCGAGTTATTGCGTTCTTCGTTAGCGCGGCAGAGTATTGATTTCAATTTTTTCTTATTGATTGTTAGAAACTTCCGTTTACAAGATATAGGTATTAATGAGAAATTTTGTTTTTTTTTTTTCAAGCTAATCAAATTTTTAGGGCGAGTAGATGAAGTTAATTCAAAGGAAAAATAAAATTACCAACCAAAAGTCTTTGCACAGTTCTGACTGGAAAATGCCTCATCTTTATTTTGTCATTATTTACTGATTTGTCAAATAAAGAAAGGCCGGAAGGGTTTATAAACAGTATGTACGGTAACACTCGTTTCAGAACATAAAGCCTCAGATATAATTATAATTTTATGAACGTTCACAGTCAGATCTGTCTCAATCTGTAAAAAATACCTCTGATTTCCCTACATTTTTATAAGTTTTTGACATTTGCTTGTCGCCGAGATGAGATTGCGACTAGATTTTGAACTTTTTAAATTACGAGAATTGACCTTCAGATGTTTCACGTCTAGGTAAAATATTCCACAAGAGGCATTAACCTACTCAACGGGCGGCACTAAATGTTGTAGGTACGTACATAATAATTTTGATTAAGTACCCGGGGAGCACAAAGGAATAATAACAATCCCATCTCGGCGTAAGTCATTGTAGTTTCGCTCAGTTGTATATCCTTGGAAACTGTAATTTTAATGTGTTCGGAGTCGGAGGCGTCGGTATGATGTCGAGTGGGAATAGCTGAGTAGCCGCGCTCCCCGAGGTGGCCGGTCGGCAGGAATCCGCAGGACCTGGCCTGCCCGCGCCCGCTACATCGTTAACTAATGTACTACACTCAACATATACAATGTACCTCCATTACCCATGTATTATGCATGTCGGTTTCCGACTTTCCGTAATCGAAATATCGGAGTTCGTTGTTCACTTCAAAGGATACCTACAACTGATACAAGTGACCCATTAGGGATTTTTTTAGGTGTGCCTAAGTATAAAAGTGTATTCCCTATTTAAAAAGGTCTTGCTTCATTACAGTTAGCTGGTGGACCCTGTGCGCAGGCGTTATCTACTGAAATTTAAAAAACTGTGTAATCACCATTTTTACGACTTACTAAAAATAAAGAACGTAATTTAGCTTTTCGTTTGGATTGATTCTTCAGTTCACCTTTTAACATTTTAGTTCGTGAATATAGGTAAGGGTTAGCTATCAATTAAAAGTCGAACGTCTCAGCTGGTGTTTTCCTTGGAGAGCGAGGCGCGCGGGGCGGTGAGGTGCGGGGCGGGGTGGCGGGGGCGAAGTCCCGAGGGAGCAGGCGGCACGCGGCTGGCGGGCCAGGCCTCCCGGGACGCCGCGTGGGCGGCGGGCGAGAACTTGGCATCCTCTGGGACTACCCCCACTACCCCCTAGTCCCGGCAGCCCGGCTCACAACGACGCCACCGTGATATTTTTAACAGATACTGTTATGCGCGACTCTCGGAAAATTGTTAAACCACATGAGTACTGTAAATAATTCCTGAAATCTTTTAAGATTTTAAGTAAGTGCTACGTAAAGACTGGTTCAGACTGAAATCGCTACGGTGTTAGTAGGTACCGTAGAGGAGAACGGTTAGTTAACTGGCTCAGTATGAGGTAGAGCTACCGTTTCTATCATCGCATCACATTAAGAAAGGTCTAAAAACAACAGTTATGTTGTATTGTGTGTGATATTGAATCCACCCAGAATTCAGTTAAACTTTCCCAACAACCAGTGCTATAAGTAACAGTCAATCAATCATGAAATACGTGATACAAAATGAGACCAACATAACAAATATTTCACATACATCGAGTGAAATAGACACAATGATATTAAAAATTCCTTCTTAATGTAAGTACCTAGCCCACATTATTATTGTTACCTTTTATGGATTTTTTGCCGCGAAACAGGTGAGTGATTTATGACAGTCGACTGGGATTTGAAAAGAGAATTCCTCGCCATGTTAACAGATTGCATTAATGTTTTACTTTTTTTTTTGTTTTACTTATCCAATGCGCGAACTTTAATATATAAAACATGTTACAGTGTCATTTCATTTCAAACAAATTCCGTGAGGAATGGAAGCGAGGCTACAGAACATAGGTCTACATTAATTATTCTAAGGATGTGATATTATCCCCGCTAACAATGTCACTACTTGCTACCAAATCTTACAAGACAAACTTTTTTACAGATAATAGACATTTGGCATGTAGAGTGCATAGTTTAAGTTGATGCCAAAGCAATAAATATCCTTACGTATTGAATAGAACAGAATCTTATGGTAGGCACAGAAGAAAGATGAGACTTTGATACGAAAATGCATAATCAATTAGGTACTGAAACATAACGAAGGCTACTTAACCAGATTCATCATCTGCTCCAGAGTTCGCACAAAGCAGCAAGCAACAAAGCAACAGCCAATTACATCGATTAAGCAACTCACGGGCAGCCAACAGTAGATGAGAGGTCAACATCAACATAAAACTGTTATGATATGGCTTTAGCGTATTTCCCAGAGGCACAGGGGAGGTGCGCGCCACCCAGGGGAAATTTCCCGGCGATTCTCTGCGGGGCCTCTACAAGTTTTATGGACGCGCAACACCTAGGGCTGCTACAGCTGCTGGATTGACGTTTCTAGACTAATAACATCTTTATTTGATGGTTCGATTGTAGAAGAATACTTTTGTAGGTCTAACGTAAGCTGTTGCTTTTGATTCTATATTTTTTTCGGACTGTAAGTGAATCTTTGTAAGTCAAGTTTACTACACTACACTTTGAATTGCTTGAGTTTGCTGTACAAGCTCCAAAAATGGTTTCTAGAAACAGATTCTTAATCAGAGATTGACAGCCCTGTAAGCACCCCGCGCTAGCCTCAAGCCCTGGCGTGGCCATCAACTTCTTATCGTTACATATAACGATGCTCAAGGTAATAAGTGCCGAAGAGCTGTACACTGATTAATTTTAATAACCATTGTTAATTAACAAGCTTATACTGGAGCTAAAATCTAGTCCAACAAAGAAAAGCTCTTGTATGTGTACATATCTTTTTGAATAGAGGTCTTTTCAGTACCTAATTAACAGCAAAACCAGGGAAAATAAAGATTTAAAACAGGACTTAATTTCAAAATTAAGTTATCCCAACTGCATTAGTGTAGTCTGAACATCGGAGCACATAAGCTCAGTAAAAAAGTTGACGTACAAAGCCAAATTGACTTAACCCTCTTCAAAAGGCTTACAAATACGTCCATCCAAAGCTTTTACCTCCAATAAAACATTCATACGGTTTATTGTGATCTTTACACCTTCCACCCCCGATCAATTCGTTATGTTACGTACATAATTTAATTACAAATTATGCATACTATGACCGGCTAGAATATTTTAACAAGCTGGACGTTTGAATTTTGTATGAAAGTTACCTACTTACTTACGACATATTTTTGGATAAGTATCTGTTATTTGGCTGAAGGCCCATGAACATGTGGCTCTTGCCTGGTCAGCCTTAAGAATCAATTTTTATGCTTCGAAAACAATGAAGATGTTCTGGGCCCCCGCATCTACATGTATTTTACGAATTTACTTGATAATTAACTTTCAAAAAATGAGAGCAGTTTATGCTAATCAATTACTGCTCTATCCATTTATGACCTAGTCTAGATACTTTTCGCTAATCATCTATTACTGCAGACACATTATAGTCCTTGAAAACTCGAGCAGGTAGAAAACGACGTTGAGTAAACAATTCAAGATACGGCAATACGTTTTTATTGTATGCCTGGGACAGGGAAGGATTAACATTTTCACTGGATGTAAAATTTTAATTCCTCCGCATGAGGGACGGGACGTTGAAATTGACGTGTTATTGGACCCCAGCGAGGGAAGCGGGTAACCTGGCAACAGACGCAGTATACACAGATCAAATCATAATCAAAAGAAGACTGAGGATTTAGGCACATCGGACGAATTCTGGCAACCCATCCGCAAACTCCTTTAGTGTCACATAATGCGACGGTTTTCCCTAGATTCTTTCAGGTGAGCTTAATTTTGGAAACCTAATAGTAATATGAAAATTATGCTATTTTCTTACATTTATGTAAGTAGATTATCCTGACAATATTACTCACGATATTCACGAACTGACAAACATGATTACTTTGTGTATCATACTTTGTGAACACTGCAAAAGCAGAAAGCAACAATGAAGCCATAACACAGTGCGTTATACGTATACACAAACGTACTGAAGAGCTAGTATTGCATTAGGTATCCCTGGAGCCAGCCGGAGAGTCGCAGCATCCTCGCGCTCCCCCCGGGACGCATTACGAAAGTACTAGACGCCACTAGATCGATACATAAAGTTACTACATTACATAGCTGTTAGTTCTGCAACAAATAACATTGTTCTCAGTACTTACTGAACTGTAAAACTATATAGATCTAGGTACCTATTATTTTGAAATTGTGATGTATTATGTTGTCTTATGTATTAAACACTGAGTAAACCAAGTATTTATTTTCTTTTATTGTGGGATGTATAAGCGTTTAGTATAGGAAAAAATCAATGTGTTAGTAACAGCTACTCCGAAATCTATCAACTACAAACAGTTTGAAACTTTTAGGAAATGTAAGTAAAAGTTTGTGCGACTTTATTGAACTCTTCTCAACTCTAAGCTAGACTCCTCTACTGATAATCTTTGACAAAACCGGTTCCATTTTGTTTAGACCTTTAGCTTAGTAGCTTCTATTGTGAAAGTAAGTAGTAGGTTTGGTCATTAGGTACCTATCATAAAAATAATCAAACGCCCCATTTAATTGCGTACCTAATCTGCATAACACACCTACATTCCTAGATACGAGGAGTCCTAAATATGCTTATCCAGAACACCATAATCGTCAACAACTCGGGCTTGAACATCCATAAAGGTCTTATCTTCTGCATCGACTCCTTGAGCGTAATAAGCGGCAAATATCCTTCGAAACAATTTAATGACAAGAGATGTTTTACTTGCAACTCTACCAAATTGTTACTAACCTAGCCACAAAACGAATGCGTCAGTGATGACGACGGGTCATCCTTTAACCCGCAGTGTGGCTGCATGCAGAGGATACATCGGCGCGATGTTTGCCGAGCGGCGACCGCGACCAGTCACTGATAAAACGTTGATATTAGGGCGCCACGACCGCAGCGCGCCGCGGTCCGTCCATCACCCGGACCGACGCCCTCTCATTGACGCCAAGCCATTCATTGTTTACTTAAACTACGTGCCTATGTAATTTGGATGGAGTTGAAGTGAAGATGAATATTCGAGGGTAGGTAAGTATGGGTAGTGCATTTTCAAGTATAGTTGCTAGTTTATTGCAATAATTATACCATTTTTTTACTTTATTGCTATGAAACTGGCTTATTGTCCACGGAGATAGAAACCAAGGCAGTCGAGGTACGCTTTTAATGTAACCTCAGGAAACTTATAAGACATTGTTTATAGTTTTTACAAATTTACAGACACCATCTGTAGATCGTTCAGTTCTACATTTTTAAACACAATTTTGCATAGGGATAGCAATGTGTATCCATACATTCCGGGGACGTATCGACTGCCCAGAGCTCCATGGCTTTTTCTGTCTATTATTTCTGTCCGACAAATTCATCGGACACCGTGAGAGCCGCGGCGTACAATCTGTTTGCGCAACAGTCATCCAAAACTGTAGCCAGAGCCGCATCCCCAGTCTTTCGTACTTTAAAGATGCTAAATGCCCTTCTGAATGACAACCCCTGAATGTAATGTGTTCGTGGATGAATGGAGTAACATTTATGTATAATGTCTGGTGATCTGTGAAAGAAAGTATGTAATAGTCCACTGTTCCATGTTAGTTCTTTAATTAAATGACCTAGAGGTATACTTACAACATAATTATTTCCAACATATACATATACATTTTTTTATGCTTGAGTACGAGGCTTGTGACTACATTGTATGTGTCTAAATTATGTCTTTTTTTTATTTGTAATGTGCGTTTTGTTTGTGCAGAATAAACATTTTTTCTTTCTTTCTATATAATAATTGTTTCTATGTTAATAAATGTAATTGGAGGTGTACCGTTTTAATTACCTAACTATAAATCAATAAATTCGATACTACATACCTAAACTCACTATACCTACTTATACTGTATTTACTTAATTTAGTATTATAAATGCCAAACTAACTATGTCTGCTGTCTGTTATCTTTTCACGCCTAAACCTCTGAACCGATCGTTATGTTATATACTTTTCACCCTGGGTATTTGAAAATTATGCAATACAAAATATGCGAGACGAAATCGCAGACAACTTAGGTATAGGTAAGCCACTATAACGGTCACTAAAAGATCATTCGAAGTCATGGCTATGCCATAGCCCATCACTGTTGTCCACCTAATGGTGATGCCAGTGCCACTTACGCTAACGAGGATGAAGATATGGGCATGATTGACCCACTGGGAGAGTGTACACAGGAATTGCAGGTTTTCCGTAAGTGAAAACACAAGAAAACGTTTATTTTCTTTTTGTGTCAAAGCCCAAAGTTTTTACTGGGTTTTGCATTGCAAAAATTATTGAAATTTGAAGATTTAAGTATATTTTGAGTTTCTTAAATGGTTGTACTTTAAATTCACCTTAAACAAACAATATATCAGAACGTCCTTACAAATTGAGAGTGAAAATAAATTCAACCAAACATATCGCAGTTTGTTAACAAGTAAGATATTTTCTTATCATATACTTACGTTTAAGCGCCCTTGGTTTAGCTTGTTTTCTTCGAGACATGGTCCCACGCTTTAGCAGCGCGTAAAAACGCAACTATCACTTCATTTCACCTTCTATAATCACTTAAAACTTGCTTTACACAGTAACGTACGCTCTACAAGAAGTAGCGGTAAAGTTTATCGGGAAAGTAAAAGTGCGCGGCGTCGAGAGTGCGCGACACGTGCCACGCGCGGGCCCTCCCGCGTACTGAGCTTACTGGCGCCCAACAAGTGGCAATAACAATATGTAACCTTGCGCGCAAACTCGCAAGACATGTGCTATCCGAACCAATGTTTGAGTTGCTGAAAGTTCGACTGGCTCGACACAAGATAGACGTCTTTGTGAAGTACCCGTTGAGTGGGTAATAATCCTAACTTGTGTTAAGTAAGACATGCAAAAAACATTTACATGGTTGGATACAGTTACCCATAGCAAGCCCCAAAATTGAGTCCCAATTAATAGTTATTAACCGACTTCCAAAAAGGGGGAGGTTATATGTTCGACTTTATGTATGTTTTTTTTTTTTTAGGTATGTTCACCGATTTCTCCGTCAATTGTGGATCTATTTTAAAAAGTCCTTTTTTGTTTGAAAGGGTATGCTCTCGAGGTGGTCCCATTGTCACCAAGTCAGCATTTGATGAGGGAAACCTAACCTATAGCGATTTGGGTATTTTTTTATAGTAACTCGTGCATTTGCTCTCGGGAAGCACCATTTGGTGAAGTGGAACTGATGATGAAGACCCCAGATGGCCATAGGAACTACTCAATAATAAGTATTTCACGGGTTGCGACTCGATTAGATACTTAAATGTGGTTGCAAAGCAATTTATGCTCGTCACAATGCGTATGGTGAAGTGGAGCTAATGGTGACTTCTCAACCAGCTCCAGTTCTCATGGTTCTTACTAGGAAAATTCCTCAACAATTAACGTCCCTGAAATGGGAAAAATAATATTTTGTAAAAGGTGATGAGTGGTTGACATTAGGCTATTGTAACTTAGATAAATTACAAACTGGTCCACTAAAAAGTGAAAAATAAAAAACTTTTTACAAAAAAAAAAAACAACCGACTTCCAAAACAACACTACAAAGTGAAAAATTACTTTAATTTCGGAAGTCGATGTCGTTAGTTCCGTATTTTCGTTTATTAACATCGACTTCCGAAATTAAAGTTATTTTTCACATCGCAACTGGCAATCGCTACTATGCTATTTTTTTTTTATTTTACCGACTTCAAAAACGGAGCTGGTTCTCAATTCGGATGTTTATTTTTTTTTGCAGGTATGCTCGGGCATAACTCCGTCATATAAAGACGTATTTGCAAAATTCTCCCATTTTTTAATGCATAAGGTATGCTTCAGGGGAGGTTCCATAAATGTAATGTAATGTGTAAATCTTTGCTTGGGTAGTTTTTGAGTTAGCTTCAATAATAGGAAAAAAAACACGTAGTAAGTACCAATAAGACGCAGCTAGAAACCATACAGCCCGAAACACAGTCGAATCTCAAGAATTTATAAATCTCAAGAAATGCTGGCACTCGCTCACCAGATTCAACAGTTCCAGTTCTTTGAGGCTATCAACAATGACGTGACTGAAATTCAACTCACACACTAAAACATTTAGGACTCTGATAGCGGAATAACTAATAAAGTAAGTATAAGTACAAAAATTTGGTGAAAAGTAAGTACGATGAAAAGCGATCGCATTTTGAAACAGCATCTTGAGTAAGGTTCTGTAATACGAGTCTTTAATATTTTAATTAAGTCAATAAAAATTAGGTTGTCTAATTAAGTATAGGTATACGGTTTACACAATAAACTTACTCGTTATAGTAACTACCTATACTGAGTTAGGTATTGCAATGCAATGCGATGTTATCACTAGGTATCTACCTACTAATTTATACTGATATTGTTAATAAGTATTGTGTTGTGTGCCTTATTGGCATGCATATCACATTCAGCTATCTTGTGAGTTCTCCAATAAAATTTATGCAGCAAGTACTTACGCGGCAGTTAAGAAAGCTAGGAACCTCAAGATTCACTCAAACTTGCGCCTAAAATTAACTTTCCGAAGTCTTTGTCGAGACGTCCTGAGTCCAGTTCGAGTCGAGGTAATGTAGAATTAACGGACTTAGAAATTAGAATATGGGTGAGAGTGTCAGTTACGGGTGTGTACCTACCGTACTACGCCAACAACGAAACTGTTCAAAGGGTTTTAGCTACCTACTTACTTCTCCTAAATTACGGTAGTTATTAGGTACCTAAATTTTAAAATGCAAGTTATGTTCTTTATTAATGCGTATCCTGTTGTAAAAAGAGTAAAAGAGCAAAGTACTACGCCACATAGGCCATCGCCGTAGCAAGGCGCCTAGCCTGCAGAGATAAGGCCGAGGCGTGTGGGATTCTGGCCTCGTCAAAAACACCCCAGACATACAGTGCCCACATAATAAAAAAAACCTACCAGAACCAAAACATCAAGGTCTAGTCGCAAATTGTATACTAATCCTACAGAAACGAATTATACAGATAATGAGAAGTAAGTAGGATCTCTCTAAAATCTTCTATCGCAGTCCACTCTGGACAGAGGCCTCTCCGAAGTGGCGTCACCAGCACACACCCGGTTCTCCGCATTCCGTATTCAGTATGTCCCAGCCGCCTTTTAAGGTCGGCAGTAGGCATCTGGCTGGCCGATATTACGCTACGCTTGCCTACGCTACGTTAGAGAGACAAAAACTCGATAGAAGTATGTAATACCGACGTGTCGTATAGATAACAAAACGGGTCTAGGTAATTACCGAAGTCGTTATAGGATGATTCATTCAGCCATTAATGCATCATGGAACGCTTATATTAGTATTATCAAATACTAGCTTATCATTCAAGAACAGCAAGTAGTGACGACAAGGCGGTTGACAATTATTATAATATCCTCAATTCCTCATTCACACGTTGGCTGCCATACGAGTATACCCGTAGTAACTTTATTTTATGCCCATTGCCACCATACAAAATGGTAGGTACGAGTATACTCGTAGTTGGTAGTGGTTCGGAACCTAGTTCAAACTACGAATTAACTCGTAGTATGGCAATGAGATAGGATTTTTATTACCTATTGCCTATTGCCTCTGTTGAGCACCAAACTGAAAAAAGGTCAAATGATTACAAAGAGAACTGATAAGCTTTATGTGTGTAACTGGAAGGATAAGAGGGAAGTTTTGTGTATTTCTAATATGCATAAACCTATTCTGGTTCCTGTTTCAAACAAAAACGGTAAGGTTTCGATGAAACCAAATATGTTTAGAGATTACAACAAGGGAATGTCCGGGATCGATCTTTCAGACCAAATGCTGTCATATTACTCAGCACTTAGAGAGACGTTAGTTTGGTACAAAAAACCAGCGATACACATTTTTGAAATCTACATTCACAACGCCTGCATGATCTACAGTCAACAAGCCAACCTTCCTCCGGAAAAGAAATTGGATGCCCTTTCGTTCAAAGATGAAGTCATATAACATCTTTTAGGCGAAACATTTGCAAAGTATAGTCATCACGAGCAGAAAAAACGAGAAGGATTAGAAGGATTAGGACGAGGAAGCGTCTACCACCCACACAAAAAAAAAACAGAAACCGACGAAACCGTGTCGTGTTTGCACAAAAGAAAAAAAACGCAAAGAAACAATTTATTACTGTCCGGTATGTCCTGAAAAACCTGCCTTATGCGTAGAAAATTGTTTTAAAATGTATCACTCCTTTTTGATTTCACAGTGATGTACCCAAAAAAAATTCTATTAAACTTTTTTTTCTGATTAATTAATGTTTTACTTCAAACGCCAAAAAATGTAACCCCGCCCTCCTTTCACTGCCACTTGTCTAGAATTCGTTAGAAATCGCATACAATCAACTACGAGAATACTCGTAATTGGCAGTGGGAACCAGATCTTGTACTACGAGTATACTCGTAGGTTGGCAGTCAACGTGTTAATCGCAGCCCAAAAAAATCCAGACATTCAGGTTGGTAAATGGGTTGGATTTTTAACATTAGGGCAGGGTATGGTTGTAACACCCACAGGGTACAGTTGTAACAGGTCAAATATTACAAAAACTGTACGCGGTAGTACAGTCAACAGCAAAAGTAGATGATGAAAATCAGAAATTCAATAAAATAATGAACGGAGTTCGCGTCAGATCTGTGTGGCGTCGAAGTAGTAAATGTTTGGTATAATTTACAATCACATAACGATACTTCGACGCCACACAGTTCTGACGCGAACTCTGTTCATTAGTATTGAATTTCTGATTTTCATCATCTACTTTTGCTGTTGACTGTATATGAGAGGGAGGGAAGCAAGGGGTGAAACACGCAGGTTGCAGGTCCGACTAGTGATGTGCCGCTGGAAATATTGAAAATTTACGGGAACTTTCCCATTGTAAATTTACGCAATATTCCCAATATTCCCGTAAGTATTCCCAAAGTTTCCAAATATGTATTTAATACATTTTTCGTATATACTGTATAATTACACATGTGCAACTAACATTACGCGATATTTATACTCCTATTACCACAGCTAAACATGTCGTTACATGTTTGTACCTGCACTAGCTTGCGCCACGGCATAGCGATCGCCCCCACCCCTTGTAAAACAAGCTTCAGTTAGTATACAAAGTTTCATGATCTAATTTAAAGTATTTTTTGAATATCAGCGGTTTATTGTTCGGTTTGGAGGTAACTTTTGATTTTTTTTCTGTCGAAAAAATTTATGGAATTGTGTTTTCGTCAAACATAAGACCTAACATTAATCCTCAACTTTACCAAATATTTATTTCAAAATTAATGCTGCAGTATTTTCGACATAACGGAGGATCATGCTAAGCCATTTGAGTTAGTATTGGCCCTTAAGGTGTCACTTTTCGATATTTTTTCTATACAAATTTCGGGAGAATATTACTCCACTGTTTGACATTGTGCATCCAAAGTTAAACATGATATCGTTTTGACTTATTAATAATTGTGTCTGTACGGAAGCAGAATAGTAAAATAAAAAGCCATTAAAAAGTTATTCGTTTTTCTTGCTATTTTTAACGTAACTTTGGGTGTCAATAAGTAATAAAAGAACTGTAAAATCTTCAAAACCAAGTCCGTACCGACAAAGCTCAGTTATCGAAGAGATCAATAAACTTTATTTGTAATTGATTTATGCAGTGGTTTTTTCATAAAACTCGATTTTCCGAAGCACTTTTCAAATCTTTTTACGCGTCTATCAGTTCGGCACGGTGTTTCTGTGCGTGAAAACTAGACGTTGTTCGTGTAGGCTAGCGTCTAACTGCTCATCACTGATATTAGCGCTGTCGGGGACGAAGCCAGGCGAGACAGCGTGCTTTTTGACCATGACCACCAGCGAGTTTGAGCTCGCGACTAGTTTACTCTTAAGTCATAAAAATGAAAACGTAGCAAACGCTTTTTTATTAGAAACAAGCCCTGTCGTGATGAAAAGGGAGGATAGTTTATTTGAAACATCAGTAGTGTAACTAAAAAAATGGTCCGAATACTTATTTCTCTAAATATAAGTAGATAGTATAAAGATCGTAAGCTAGGCTCTAAATATAAGTAGATAGTATAAAGATCGTAGATAGTATAAAGATCGTATTTTAGTGATGGGGAAGGTGGAGAGGGTGTTAAATTTATTTGAGGAAAGTACGAAACCCACGCGGACAAAGTCGCGGGCAAAAGCTAGTACGAGTATATTTAGTTTTTAGAGACAGATACTAGTTAATTTTAAACAAATATAAAAGTGTGTTGATTCCGTGGTTTATTAAAATTGTTAACTTTATTAAAAAGTTTACAACTCTCAGAATCTGATTGTAAAATTGTGTTAAAAAACCAATGTGATTAAAAATGTTTTAATCCTATCCTACTATATAACATTATAAATGCGAAAGTTTGTGAGGATGGATGAATGGATGTTTGTTACTCTTTCACGCAAAAACTACTGAACAGATTTGGATGAAATTTGGCACACAGATACTTTATAACGAAGATTAACACATAGAATGCTTTTTATCCCAATATTCCCACGGGATCGAAACTTACGCGGGTGAAACCGCGGAGCGCAGCTAGTAAAACATAATTTCTGATGCTTTGTGATTTTTTTACTACGGGAATATTTACGGGAAAATTGTAAATTTACAGGGAATATTCCCGTAAATATTGGAAACTTTGGAAATTTTCAACTTATATGTATAATCAACTATCGACGTAACCACGATAGTACGCAAATTTACCTAATTAATTGGCTAGTATATAATAAAAAAACACTAAAGTACATTATCATCAATATTCCCCTAAATTTCCAGTTTTGGGAATATTGCCGGGCACGTTTACGGGAATATTCCCAAAGTTTCCAAAATTCCCGGGAACGGCACATCACTAGGTCCGACATTATTCGCAGTGAACTGCGTCCCGTTTCGTGCGCTGTATGTAGGTACGCTTCCAGAAAGACTTAATGTGTTTTGTCTTTCAACTTCATGCATTGTTGCATTCGATGATACAGTTAACATAGATGGCTTAAAAATTGGCACAAGCCTTTGTGTGCGGTAAGCCTTGTACTGATAACGTTGCTTTCTTCTTATCACGTATTTGATGATACCGTCGGTGCTCTAGTGAAGTAAGTGAGAGTAGTAGTGAGTAGTCTTCTTCTTTAGCATCATCATCACAGTTCGTTTATGTTAAGATAAGAGAAGCTGATACAGGCAAAACGGCTCTAGTCTGTCCTCTAAACTACCATTTTAAAAGAATGCCGTTCGGTCTTAACGTGTCAGCTATCTATCAGCGTCTCATCGATTGTCGATCCTGCTCTGCTTAACAAGATGTTGATGAATTTATTAGCTTATTTAGACGTTCTGTTGGTAATATCTCATGGATACCAACAGCATCTGCAAGACCTCGAAGCAGGTTTTTAAACGTCTGGTCGAGTTCAACCTCCATTTGCAACTGCGCTTCATTTCGGGAAAGCGTTAAATATCTCAGTCACGTTATTACACAAAATGATGCTTCCACGACCAGCGAAGGTGTATGCTGAAGTCGAGATAAAGGTGCCAGGAAACCTTAAGCATATGAGAACCTTTTTACAACATTGTTCACGGTTCAGAAAATTCATACCCAACTTCTCAAAAGTTGCCGAACCATTGACACGCTTGACTTAGAAAAGTCAAGTATGGTCTTGGGACTAAAAACAAACACAAGCATTTAATGAGCTGAAAAGTACTGACCAAAGCTTCAATACTTTTTTTTTAACGTAGAGAAATGCTCATGCATTCTGCACTACCACGGGGAGATAGTGTAGTTATGTGGGACTCTAACCCACTAAAACTCCACGGCGTCCTCTGCCGCTTACGGCGGGAACACGAGCACGCGTTAGCACTCATCCGTGAACCCGCCGCGGCTGTCCATCACCGGACCCTCATATGGGCGCCAGACGACCCCGTGCCCTGGTCCCCTTGCGGCGGGTCAGGTCGTTGCTCCCGCCGCCTGCCAATTTTCGGCCGCAGATGATAGGGAGAGTGGCCAACGTAATACCAACACTCCTCCTCCCCTGCGGCCCCACCGCGCCCGTCATCAGACGGTGGCAACCCCGTCAAGGCCGCGGAAGGTAGGGAGAGCGGCGCACCGCAATACCGGCACTCCTCTCCCGCCGCGGCCTCCAACCCTCAGCCGCGATGCCTTCCATACGACATCGCGGCCCGCCTCAGTTGTGATATCGCCCAAGCGGCACCGCAACCTGCTTGTTGGCCGCTACGTCGTCGGCTTACAGGCAATAGCCCTGACGAGCGGCCCCTTCTCGGGTTCCTCTTCGTTTCACCGTGGGTGGCCAAGCCACGGCTATTGAGCCCCCCTGCCTCGACAATGCGGGAACCCACCGGGGAGGACAGCTTCAATACCAATTACAATCGTCCCTCCATTCCGCGAACTGACGTAAGTAACTACGCCTTGGGCACAGTTTTATTGCAAGGCGACGGCAATCAAGAAAAGCCAATTGAATATGCCAGCCGACTCCTCAACGCACCTGAACGCAAAGTAACTACTCTACCACGAAGCGTGAAGCACTCGCTGTAGGGTTTGAGCTGGACCGTTTCCAGCCTTATTTAGACGTTCAACCAGTCCAGTGATTGGCAGTGATGACCAGCCTCTACGCCAGTTTCTATCACTTAAATCACCAGAAGGCAGATTAGTCCGTTGGTCTCTGAAGCTCCAATCTTTCGTCTATTGTAGTTTTAGAGCCCGATTCGAATATACCCTAGGATAACTATTCACACACAACCACTCGAGACGCTTCCGTAACCTATCGAAAATCAATCAATGGTATATATGATAACCCGTCGGATGGTTGCGAGGTGATGGATGTGCGGTGTGATGGTGGAAGTGGAGGAAGGTGGATGTCGTGGCAGAGACGCTGAGTAAACCGATTTGTTCCAACGACAAAAGCGACAGTTGTGGTATTTATACATACATACATACCTAGTCAGCTTTGCCCGGATGGAACAGACTCCGGACTCTGAAGTAGAAAAGATCACTATAGAGCTAGAAGGTCCTGATGATGTTCCATCTTACAGATGGTTAGAAAGAGGATTTCGCATGGATCAAGAAGTCTTGTACAGAGGCCAGCACATCAAGCTACCCCAATCTGTCAGATTTTCCCAATTGAATATGAACCTTATTCCTTTGTGCTAAAGTTGAAAATCTATCAAAGAAATTTGACAGATTGGGGTAAGTTGACCTGCTGGCGTCTGTACCGTTTCAATCCGGACTCCGAGAGTAAATGGCTCAGTTAGGTATATCTGCTGATCATGTTTCAACTATTTTGAAAGAGTTACATGACTTTCAAACTGCGGAACACCCAGGTATTGATAGAACTTACCAGAAGGTAGCACAGCTGTATTATTTCACAGGGATGCGGAGAACAATCAGCGATTATGTCTTAGCCTGCATCGCCTGCCAGTGATAGAGACAAACACCAGTCATGAGCTAGCAGAACGAGGTTTGGCCATGGACCTGTTCCGTGTTCGACCCACTTCTATATGGTGACCAGGGGAAGCCACCACTCCCCCTGGTCTCCTTCCGGAAGTGTATATCTCATTGAAGCCAGTGCTACCTGATGGACGGAGTTGCTCTAAAAGAAGCAACAGCAGAAGCTTGCGCTTATGTCCTCATTGAGAAATATTTCATGCGATTCAGTCTGCCTCGCAGGATTATTAATTCAGACAACGATGTCCAGTTCGTTTCCGCAGTGATGCGACAACGTATATCAGTTCTAGACATCAAACAAATTTTCTCCCGTTGTATCATACTATCGTAGAGATTTTTTGCCCTGCAGGATGAGCTTGTGGTTCATCCTGCAGAGCAAAGACTATCTATGCTATGCATCTAGTGGCAAATGACCACACCTCGTGGCCGAAGAAGTTGCCAGTGACCCGCATATTAACAGAATAATTGTGAATAGTGCGAAATTGCTGCACACAACAGGCAAGTCACTGGCTTATTTGACTTTGGACAGAGAGATGCGTCACCCACAGAGGTCGTTTCGATCACGAACTTTGTGTCCCACAAGTTACCCCTTACTTAAACTTCCTGCATTCACTGTCGGTTCGGGAACGTATCGAGATCCAGCAGGATAAGAAAAAGGAGTACACCGACGCTTCGCGCCGACCATCTGACGCCTTCGAGGTAGGTGATTTAGTCATGCTTAATTCTCACTATAAATAGCTTAGGGTCAAAAGACCACGCTTCTAAGTTCTACCGCCACCGAAATGGCCCTTACCAGATCAATAAAAAGGTAAGTCCAACAACCTACACCATCGCGAGCACAGAACAACCAAATGTAGGTCATCTAGTAATATAGGGAAATATAATTTCGAAGACTTGACTTTAGGTAATCGATATGTTATATGTCTGTGGAGGCTTGTTATTAGCAACTTGATAATATGTTGTTGTTACCTACTATTTGTAATTAGTCTGTAAGCCTTCTTAAAACGAATAAATAATAATAATAATAAGACCTTACAACCGAGGCAGCAAAATTTTGTGATTTGGTCCCATAGTGAAAGTTGTTCAGTTTGATGGTCTAAAGCACCTCTTAAAGTTTGTAGAGTTGATTTTGAAACACTTATGTATACTTACTAGCGGCCCACCCCAGCTTCGCATGGGTGCATTTTTTTTTTAATTTCCGAAATTTTCTTTCATACAAACCTTGTCTTGGCAATATTCGTAATAAAATAATATTGCGATTATAAATTGAGATATAAACTATCCTATCTTTCAAGTTGAATGAAACTACACACAGTAAACAAAATTTTATTAAAATCGGTTCAGTAGTTTAGGGAGGCCCTTACGGACAAACAACGTGACACGTAATTTATATACAGGGTGTGGCGAGAATAATGGATAACCTTGAAACTGTCGACTGGCTAGATAATTATCATCTATCATTTACCCCACTTATAAATGATTAGTCTTTTACCTCAAATGCTTTGATTGTCCTTGTGTAAAGCCTCAATAACAGCGCTATGGGCGACTCTAACAATTCAAAAGTGCCTGTAAACGATTTATTTGAAATAAATGCTTTGAGTTTAAATCGTAAGATTTATTAAGTAATTTACGGTCACTCATCCACAGACCGTCCTCGGCAAGCGTTACTTAACCTTCATGATCGACCCATGCGGCTGTTATAATTTAGCCACGAGTCCCTCTTTAGAACTTAATAGCCTCTAAGCCAATTTAAAAAAAAAACCCTCTCTTTGAATACAGTTTATAATAGACTTGGCTAAAAAGTGTCGGCAACCAGGCCATTAAAATATTTTTTTTTATCTGTTTGTCAGTGTCAAACGCACTCAGCTCATCAGCTGTTGTTGTCAATGTCAAAAGAGTCAAAAAAAAAATACGGAAATAAAATTTGGATTTCAGCGCAAACAAATGATAAATTAAAAAATATCCTTGTATAAAGCATTAAATTATTATTTGCAGTTTATTCAAATATAACAAATGGAGCTTCCGTTTGAGGTACGTACATTTACACATTGAATAAGCAATACTTCCGCGTCTTTGCTGGCTATACTAAGGTTTTCTTTGTTTGTCGTTTAAATCATTTTTTCACGTGATTATCGATCATGTAAATGAATTTTCTCTTATCGATAGTACGCCCAAAAATTACACTATAAGTATACTTTAGATCGTAAGAATAAATTCATCAGATCATTGTTTTCATTTTTATATTTTTAATAAATAAAGAAATACTAAATTATATTTATATTCTTACTCTACTTTCAGGTATTAGTTTATCTCTTCAAGTACTTACCAAAATCTGATAGGAAAGCTGCCAGTGAGACATGCCGCTCATGGTACTTGGCTGCAAATGATCAATGCTTTCTAAAGAACAAAGTGGCTGTATTTTACAAAACAGTATTGTCTGATGAAGTATCCTCACCACTCACCATATTTGAGGAATCAGCTATCACATATTACAACTATTTATTTAATGAAGTGGAAATAACAAGTAAACAAAATGAATTCTGGAATAAAATGGGTGAACACATTCAATGTTTGACCTTAAGGAGCTGTGATATTTGTGAAAAAGTATTTGTTTATATGCTACAGAAATGTACAAATCTAGAAACTTTGAACATACAAAACTGCAAAGAACTGTTCATGTCAGGGCGCCTGCTAGAGGGGAAGAGCGAGGGATTTTTAACTGACAATCTTGAAAACTTAAAATCTTTAAGTCTTTCAGGGAATCAGTACTTGACAGATGCATTGTTCAATAGATTTGTATCTGCTGCCCCAGCCCTAGAGGAGTTAAACTTATCAGCATGCTCCTTGCAGTTCCATCTTGGTTTAGTCAAGAAGTTTTACCCTCCAAATACTGATATTTTCCGAAACCCATCAGAGAGTGTATTGACATTTTATTTTATACTCCAGTTGATTGTTAGTAGAGCTAGAAATATCAAAAGTTTGCATTTTTCTTGTACTCTCATTGATGGAGCTGCACTGAAGTCCCTATCAGAAGTACAAGATTTAGAATTACACTCCTTACAGGTACATTCCTGTGATCAACTCACTAACACTGGCATATTATCTCTGACTACACATCAAACATCTCTAAGAGAGCTTGATATAGGATTGTGTACACGAGTGACAGACCAATCACTTGTACTTATATGTGATAATCTAGTCAATTTGGAATACCTCAACATTCAAAGGTGTAGAGCTGTCACAGATTCAGGAATAGCAGAACTGAATAAGTTGAAGAAATTGCGGTCTTTAAATATATCACAATGCGAACTGTTAACAAAATATGGTCTTGAGAAAGGTATTTGTGTTGGAGAAAATGAAAGACTTGAAGAACTTGATATCAACTCATTGAATATAGACCAAACTGGAGTTATTATGCTTTCTGAAAGACTTCCTAACTTACGTGTATTAAACTTGAGCTACTGTTTCAATGCTGTAACTGATACATCAGTGCAAGTAATTTTTAAGAATCAATTTTTACTTCAAACCTTAAAATTTAGCCATTGTGATAAAGTGTCTGATGCTGGATTAACTGGCATGGGAAAAGTTGAAACAAAATGTGGGGAAGATGTTCCAATAATGTCAAGTATTGATGAATCACACATGTCGCCTAAGATTCACTTGGGGTCCAGAGCAGAAGAAGAAATAGTCCGTGATGCTAGACGAAAAAGAGATGTCTTGCTTATGTGTGAACAACTGACTATGGATTCATACACAGGTTACTCCTTAGCTCGCATGAGAGGTCTTAAAGAGCTGGATATAAGTGGATGCAATAGAATAACAGATGTGAGCTTGACCTATGCTTTTAATTTCAAGGAACTGATTAATCTAAACTTAAGTAGATGTCAACAAATTACCTGTAAAGGAATAGAACATCTAGTCAAAAGTTGTCCAAGCATCGAATATTTTAATCTGACAGACTGCTATAATCTAAAAGATGATGCTGTGAAAGAAATAGTCAAAGACTTACACCGATTAAAACAACTTGAACTAAGAGTAAGTGAAATATTAGCCAGACTCTTCTTACAGAAACTAATGAACATCTCTGTTCTTACAATTTTAAAATCTATTTTCAGGGGTGCAATCAGCTAACAGATAAGACCTTGGAAGCAATAAGTATGCACTGCAATAAACTTCAGTTCCTGGATGTGCAAGGATGTCGCAACATGTCTCCAGAACTAGCTTGTTCAATTGGATCCCTACCGTCTCTGCATACTGTGTTGATGTCCAAGCCAGGACCCTACATAGACGATGGAAAAAAGAGTAGAGCTCCTGCCCCAGCTTTTCTCCCGGCGTTAATGAGAAAACTACGCTTACACTAGGCTTATTTTATTTAAAATACTTTAATACAGTAATCAACTACATACTACAATACTAAATACTACACAGGAACCTACGAATCCCGCTCGGGATGCGGGACACCACCGTATGTGTCGATTGTTTTAATGATTCAGAAGTCGCGTCTATTCGTGCCAGTTTTAACACCTCCATACATGTTTGTTGACACCAGACACCATCGGCGCAAGCGAAACGCATCCCGCGCAAGACTCACCTCAGTTTGACCAAGTAAATCTGTCTAGCTAGGTCATCTGGAATAAAGACAAGGAAAATGATTATCCAAGTTACCTCAGTAAAAATGTAAGCAGTGAAAACCTGCTTGCAGTTTTTATTTCTAATGATTCTGGTAACCAAGCTTGCACTATTTTGTGTGATTCTTTGCAATGTTGTAATGCACTTCCTTGCCATTCATAATTGTAATTAAAAAAGTATAGTCGACCTCGTTATTGCTTAATCAGTTTTGACAACATTTACCACTAAATTACTCAAATTGAACCTGTCGTTTTATGACTTCCAAGTTCCAAGTAACATTCACAACTTTAGAAACCTTGCGGTGGTAATGGAGTTACGATGGCGACTATACCTCACGGGCCGTGAGGTATAGTCGCCCTCTCGTAACTCCAAAAGTGCCATTAAGTAATGCCGTGAGTCACGGCATTACATAGTGGCACTTTTTTCAATTGAGTTGTAGGTAAGTACAGAAAGGTAACGATGATTTGTGTTACAATAGCCTGCTCACTACACTACGTCATCATCTAGTTCGAACGTAATTAACTATAGAATCGCTCTTACTATCGACTGTCTCAAGGTCAAGGTATCTGCTAGAGAGACTAGCAGCGACAAAATTTATTCTCCGATTTATTGTCCAGGTGTGTATGATTGTGATGTTTACCTTGACAATTTATTCTCTTTAATTTAGGTGTATTTACTTTATACCTAATATTTATAATGCAATATGTGACTAATGTTTATGTTAAATTATATTAAATCAAAATATGTTACAGTTATTTTTTCGTGATGAAATTAACCTTACATGTTCCTGAAACAGGAGTTTTTAGCAACTGTGATAACACGTTATAAACCTATAATTATATTTTTAAAGAATAAGAATATGTTTATTTGCAATAAGTACAAATTCGTTAAATATGTTGCAATAAATGCTATAACCACTTTATTTGTTTTTAAAATGATCTCCGACGCAACTCCCAGATCCTAGGAGCTATCCAATTATTTCATTCAATTTTTTTCTAGCCAATGCGCATAGGCTCCTGCGCACGGGCACCGACTTTCCAAAGATTAAGGCGGGGATGACCCGAGCGCCGTAGGTATTGAACGTTCACCTCAGCCCCCGCCATGAGTAGCGATACGTAAAAAATTACGATGCCCGGAGACGCGCGCGCCGAGCGCACCGCTCAGAGTTCATGAACTCGAGTAGGTACTAAGTTGCGTCACAAAATAGAGCAATGCAGAAGATCAACTTGAATGAATTAGTGTGGTTTTTTTATTATTCGCGCGGAGTGAATTTTCAGTGGGCAGGCCGTTAGACCGGTTTGGAGACAATAATATGTACCCAATGAAATGTAAACAGTTGCAAGAATAAAATAGCAGGGACCGAAAGGTTAACCCGTACGAGGGTTTTAACCGGGTTAATTTTTAGGATTAGGTTAGAAAACCCACAATAAAGGTTAACCCGTATTATAGGGTTAATCAGCCTATAAGAACCGGTTTCGACGTAAGGTGCATTTTAGCACATAAAACATCTGCAAGAAAGTGACAGAGATAACTACCACGTGGTCTTTGATCGTGTTCCGACGTGACTCTAAGTAGTCACCGCGCAGGATGCATTGAACTTTGAGCCTTATTAATGTTGCATAATGCTGTTTTTAATATTGACAAATGTTCGACGCTAATAATATTTAAAATATCGTCGACCGTAGGTTCAATTGAGGTAAGGGACATTGGGTATCTTGTCCCTTACCTCAATTGAACCTACGGTCGACGATATTATTACGATTCTAGCGCATTTCACCGACAGTGGTGCCGATTCTCTTGTACTACGTACACCGCACAGTGGGGCAACCTCGACCTCTTTTATAGGGAATTTTTCACTTTTATACGGAAAATTATTACCAACGTGTTGAGTTTTAGTGGTTTACGGGTCTCTTATTGGGGGTGGAAATTTTCATTATTTTTGCGATAGGACACACCGTTTTCGAAATATAAGCAAAAGAAAAGAAAATAATAAAATAGTACTTACTATTTTTGCATCTGAAGTCGAGGTGTTGGTGTGAATTTTAGTTCAAGCCGACTAATTTTATTCCACACCTTTTTAGTCGCGATTAAAAATAATCAGGCTTAGTTAGAAAATCTAAATTTTAGGTGAAAAACGTCAAATTCAGTATAGCAAAATTACTATTTTCACTAAACTAATATCTCAGTGCAATCTTAGTGCCGCCAAACTAAAATTTAGTTAAGTTGTGCCACTTCAATTAATTTCAGAATGGGAAATCGTCGTTTGACAGGAATAAACTAAATTTTGGTGATTTTTAGTCTAGTTTAGACGAAAACTTTTCACCAAAATTTAGTTCACCAAACTAAATTTTGGTGATTTTTAGTCTAGTTTAGACGAAAACTTTTCACCAAAATTTAGTTTGGTGAACTAAATTTTGGTGAAAAGTTTTCGTCTAAACTAGACTAAAAATCACCAAAATTTAGTTTATTCCTGTCAAACGACGATTTCCCATTCTGGAATTAACTAAAGTGACACAACTTAACTAAATTTTAGTTTGACAGCACTAAGATTGCACTGAGATATTAGTTTAGTGAAAATAGTAATTTTGCTATTCTGAATTTGACGTTTATCATCTAAAATTTAGATTTTCTAACTAAATTTGAGTATTGTTAATCGCGACTAAAAAGGTGTGGAATAAAATTAGTTGGCATGAATTAAAATTCACAACAACGCCTCGACTTCAGATGCAAAAACAGTACTGTTTTTTGATTTTCTTTTCTTTTGCTTATATCTCGAAAACGGTGTGTCCTATCGCAAAAATAATGAAAATTTCGACCCCCTTTTAGTAACCCGTAAACGCCTAAAAACTCAACACGTTGGTAATATTTTTTCATATTTTCCATACAAAAGTGAAAAATTCCATAAAAAAAAGAGGTCGAAGTTGCCCCACTGCGCACCTTCGGCTCAAAAATCGGTTTTCAGAAATCAGAAAAAATTTCATATTAGGTAATAATAGTAAACATTTTATAACAGCAGTATGGGAGCACAAAAATGACAAAAAACAAACAACTATAAATACCATAATATATTGTTCGGAGTGATTTTTCTGTACACTAGTATAGTATACTCCATTTACAATAAGATTAGAAATTTAAACAAACTTTTTTTACAGCTTGTTCAACCGATTTTGACTTCTAATTCGTAGGCATAAGGATGGCATTAAAAGCAAAAAAAGTGCTTATAATAACAACTGTTTACCGCTTTTAATGCCATCCTTATGCCTACGAATTAGAAGTCAAAATCGATTGAACAGACGGTAAAAAAGGTTTGTTTAAATATCTAATATTATTCTAAACTAGCTGCTGCCCGCGACGTCGTCTGCGTGCATGCTCTACAGCACCAAAAATACCCAAGATGCCAGTGTCGCTATAGCATATAAGTACACAACTTTTAAAATAGCATTAAAATATAAGTTTTTTTTTGCAAGCAAAGCAAGTGAAGAGAGTTATATGGGAGTCCTGCTGAGTTCAGTCATAACATGTGACTGAAGGAAATAGAGAAAATAATGCAGGAATACATTCCAGGACACAAAAGAGTAAAAATACGTACAAAGGTATCATACTTTACAACACTTCCCTATAAACTACGTTGGTAGTTATGCTGCCAGGAGCCAAAATGTAAAGAGAGTCAGGACTGGTGACGCGGGAGCAAGCGACGTACAGTTGCCCGTGTGAGAAGCAACTCGTCCTGAGGTCGACACCCGCTGCCCTGCGACTTATTGATGGTCATCGCGAAGCAAACACTCACGGGGAACTGTACGCGCTTGAACTGGAACAGGAAGTTATGAGGTATTAGGGGAATGCGTGGTATAAATACTGCCTCGCCGACGCCACAACCCGTAAGAATTTCCGCCTCAATGGTGTGTCTGTGGAGGGCAGCGGCGGCCTTAGGGGGTGGCGAACAGGGCAATCGCCCGGGGCCTCGCTCTTGCAAGGGCCTCGCGCAACAACCCAAGCAAATTTTAAAAAATATAGATTTTTTTTAATTTAAAACTTTTGATTTTGATCCTTCTGGCACTACTACTGCTGCTAGAACTTGAGCTTGAACGTGTGCGTTTTTTAAGTTTGAGGCGTTTAATACGCTTACTTTGTTTACCCATAGCTGTGTGTGGGTATCGCATCCCATTTCTGATGTGAACTATATATGTACTTGGATGACTATTGACTAAAACAACTTTAAAGTTTAACAATATAATACTTTCACTCAATACAATAAAGACAAAAGATATAAAATACGAATCGACTGACGACTGCCTCTTACAAAGGTCTCCGTCGTAAAGTCTGCTTATAACAATGGTCGCAACGCTGCTCTTGTTTATATTAACATGCTGAATTTGGACCCTATCTTATCGATGTTTACGTCCGGCGGCTCGGGATTCAGCAGCGCACGCATCTCGCATGCCGCTCCGGTGAGGTCACTCTTAACTTTGTCACAGAATACCTAATAGTACTTCGTACAGAATGGCCACTCCCTACCCCGCGCTGACATCAGATACCGCACCTCACCCCGCACACCCGCGGCATTATCGGCGGTTCTTTAGCTCGGGGCGCTCACAAAGAACCGCAGCACTGTACTGCTGACACGAGCATACAATTTTGCGATTTAAAAGTTTTATCTGAGTTTTAATCACGATGGTTCGATATTGTGATGCTTTTCCGAATTTGTATTTACATAAATGTTTGTAAGATATCGCATTTTAATACCATGCGATATAATAACCGATTATTTATAGTTAAGTAGGTCATTTAAACGAAAATATTTTAGTGTAAGCAATATTTAGCTAAGTACCTTATTTGCATGGGTATTTGCTCTGGGATAGCAACATTTAGTGAAGTGGAACTGATGATGAAGACCACAGATGGCCACCGGGACTACTCAATAATAAGTATTTCACAGGTTACGATTCGATTACTTTAATATGTTTGCTAAGCACAATTTATGGTCGTCACAATGCGAATGGTGAAATAGAGCTGATGATGGAGTACCAAGAGAACTTCTCAACAATTAACGTCCCTGCGTCGGGAAAAGCAATATTTTGTACAAGGCGATGAGCAAGTTGACATTAGGCTATTGTAACTTATACAGGGTGGAATCGAAGTCATGGGCATTATTTTAACCTAAGGCACTACTCACGATACTGATTGCATTACGGCTATTAATACGCAAATCAAAAATATTATTAATGCAAGTAAGGAAAACCTTAAAAATGTAGTAAATCAAA
The DNA here is from genome assembly GCA_949316385.1 of Globia sparganii. NCBI lineage: Eukaryota > Metazoa > Arthropoda > Insecta > Lepidoptera > Noctuidae > Globia > Globia sparganii. Next base: position 12,597,039 of record OX438653.1, on the reverse strand, counting down.
TTGCACAAGGCTTATTATTGCAAATAAACACTTAAAATAATTAAAACAAAATACTTCGTTAACGCCAATAATTGTTGAAATATCAAAATCTTAAAGCGCAGTACAATGCAAAGCGAAATGTAAACAAACATCACCTGCGCGCGCGCGGGTTTTTCCTTACAAGTAATAATAACAATGGGCTACAAGACATTCCGTCCGGCGGGATTCCCTGAACTCTCTCCGTCCCACTCCCTCACTCGCAAAAATACGAATATCACCCCCGCGCGGGGTATGCTTCCCGCCGCAACACGAAGTCACGAACCCGGAACCAGTGTCATAACGACTGCGCAGGTGCATTGACGCGTAATTGATTTATTGATCCCGTGACGTAATCGCCGTACTCGCCGCTCGCGTCATACGGTGCTTGGATTGCAGTGTATTAAGTGTTAGTGTAGTAGTTGTGTGTTGTGTGTGTGTTTGTGTACACGATGCCTCGACCGCGTAATGTGCAGGCTAGGTACACCAACCAACAATACCCACAAATGGTTGTAATTTACGATCGCACAAGAAATTTAGTATGAACTCGTGAAATGTTCCATCGGCGCTACCCGAACGACCCTATTCCTTCACGGGGTCTCATTCCACCAGAACCACTCAGAACCTGTTGGATTTTTCGTCTTTTCACGTGCCAGCACATGCACAAGCTCGTGGAAGAGCACCCGTTTACCCTCTGTCACTTTACCGACAAATAAGGTTTTTTCAAAAAAATCCACAAGCTAGGTACGTAAATGTTTTTTTTTTTAATGTATGTTAGTTGACGTAGTTTTGACCGTCCTAAGCCGGCAAAGTACGAAGGGAAATTTGGAATTTATTATGAATCAATTCATTGGCAACTTACGAATGTCACGTGAGTCGGGCGGGGTCAAAGAATTCACGCCCAAGGACGCGCGTACGGCGTAGTGTACCTACGCATTTGCTATCGAGAAGCGCAACTAATTTGATACTTTGTATGACTTACTACATTTTAAGGTTTTCCATACTTGCATTAATAATATTTTTGATTTGCGTAATAGTAGCCCTAATGCAATTAGTATCATAAGTAGTACCTTAGGTTAAAATAATGCCCACGATTTCAAATGCACCCTGTATACTTTATAAACAGACCTACTAAAAAGCGAGAAATAAAAACTTTTTAGCAAAAAAAAAACCGACTTCCAAAAAAACACTAAATACAAAGTGAAAAATAACTTTAATTTCGTAAGTCGGTGGCAATAAACTAAAATACAGATCCAAAGACACCGACATCCGAAATTAAAGTTATTGTTAAAGAGTTTTACATTTATTACATAACTATTATAATATTATTTTTATTTCATTACGAACCCGACTAATTAGATAAACAATCAAACTAGTCCTTTCTAGTCGCGTCGTCGTCGTTCCCGCCTTTTTTTACGCTCCGCACGACAAGCAACCCTACTAGAGTTTACGCACACATTTGCACGTGTATCGACGTCATTTGGCTATGTAGTAGTAGTAGGTAATTATTTTGCGCGCGTTGTACGGAGTGTCCGGGGTGTGACTTTGTAAAGAGAAAAAAAAATAACTGAAGTTTACCCCACTATCGAAATAGTCCTGAGAATTATTGCCACCACACCTGTTACAGTTGCATCTGCTGAAAGGAGTTTTTCGAGGCTTAAAATTAATTATTAAAACATAGGTATTTGAGGAATTTGATGACACGATCGGCTTTCAGGCTATTCTTTCAATCGAAAATGACGTAGCTTATTCGTTAGATTATTGTGCTTTAATTAAAGATTTTAGTTTTAGGAAAAGCCGTAAAAATGTATTTTAAAAATTTTCATCCCTGTAAGTATTTGTTAATTTTGTTAATTTTTCAATGTAAAATATTTTAAAACTCAAATGTTATTTATTTGTATAAAATATTTAGCATTTCTCGTCAAACATGACAAATACCTAAACCAAACAATTAGACCTACTTTCGCATCACATACTTTTCACGAAGGACAAAGAGCCTCGCAAATACCTGCCGCCCGGAGCCTCGCAATGGGTAAGGCCGCCGCTGGTGGAGGGAGATGACTTTAACGGCCCATTCACGACCTTGCCGCGGTGAGCGGCGGCTAAGCGCGGGGCGGCGAGCGGTAAAAACAAAAGTATGAAAATGTTTGAAGCACGCCACGAGTCGCCGCTCACAGCGAAAACGCGCGCGGTTTTGTCGGAGCGAATCGTTGCAGCGGCGCGCGGTGCGGGGAGCGGCGAGATCAAAAGTACAGCGGCCCGGATAGCGGCGTAGATGTGACGGACTCGGCGGCGAACTTATAAACAAAAAATTTTAGACGATTTTGTGGCGGTAATGGATATAGAGTATAAGTATAGAATATAATCAAATGTTTTCACACTCATTCTTGTGTACTCATAAAACTTATCCGGATATTTTCTGTAATCTTCATAAAGGTCACGAAATTTGCGATTTAAATATCGATCTTTATTCAGTTCGTGCACTCCTTCTGTCATACTTGTTTTAAAAATATACTGCTTTCTAAACACAAAAGAGATAATTTTGATAACGCCATAATTTTGAGCACGTTCTAACTACCTAAATACGTCCACCTCGACCGCTGCCGCTAGCCGCTACTGAGGGTACGTGGCGTGTAAAACGCACGCCGCGCCGCCAGCCGCGCCGCGCGCCGCTTAGACCGAAGTCGTGAATGGGCCGTAAAGCGGTTAACACAACTTCGGAGGAGATAGGTTCCGAAGAAGCATAATCGGAACACCGACCTTCAACTTGATGGTATGCGCTGGAAGTCAACTTGCTGAGCTCAGAAATTCCACGGGATAATGTGTGACGTCATCTTGCTCGACGACAGTGTTTATCGAGGTGTAGACCACTTTATTCCCCTCAATTTCCGAGAGAATGCTTTCGTTAATTGCTGCAGCCTGATCATTTTTGGGCATCAAAACGGCCCGCTCACACACCCAAGAATTCTGCTGGTGCGGTATACGACTGATGTCCCCGTATACACAGTGAATGAGTTCTTCTAAACTGGATACCACTCTACCGAGAGACTCTGGAAGCATCACCTGTCTCTTCTGGTAGAGTGCCTTCGCCAAGACTTAGAAGGACATCGGAGAATTCTTGAGCACGTGCATTACCGCCGAGCCGAGCTCTCATATTAATGGTCAAGCGCAGCGTACGAACTCGTGACCACAACGAATATCGTTTCAACGAAGCATTCACCACGTCAGCCCTCGAGCCCCGCGTCACCACGGGAAGCGTTTGCCGAAAATCGATCGCTCTCTAAATCGATGGGAATTTTAAACATGGCATGTGCTGTCTTGCCACTCGGAAGCAGTGTGGTAGCGATTCCCGACGACGCTACAGCAATAGCAATTTTGCCTTGCCTCCTGACCTTGCAAGTATGCCAGTGGTAACAAATGTTTTTCCTGTTCCACCAGGAGCATCCAAGAAAAACATTTTACCCTGGTTGTGCCCAACGCTTTCAAGGACGGTGTCATAAATTTGCTTTTGCTCTGAAGAGAACAAAGCGACATGGTCATTTCGTATGGTGGTCATTTCGCGTTATACTCCCGATTTTCACGGTCTTGATACGGTGATGATTGGGGAGCTGGTAACCCATATTCGATCAGTGGATTGCCGCCGATAGAAAGTACCACATATTGAAGTGAACTGAGACAGGTGTTCAGCACGCGTTCATCAGTTACTTCGACTTCGTCTCCAGTAGCGCGCCTCAAAGCTCGTCGAAAATCTTTAGACAGATGATGGGGATACTTCTCTCACAAAGCTACCGGGTTCGCGACTCCACAAAACACCAAGATGACGGCAAACAGATGACGCATGCGGCTGGGACTGTCACTGACGCTCGCCTCCGCGAGGGTGTCATGAAATGAAATGATCATCATCAATGAACATAACTTTTTTGTAATACTTAACACCGCATTTTTTTTAAATTGTCTTCCTCAACTCTGCTCAAGATTTTGAGGGTTTTGTTGGAACTTGAATTTGTCAAAACGAACTATACGATACAACTTTTATGAAGAAAATGCACATCACCATCTATGAATTTTAAGAATAACTAACTACTTACCTCGCCAACATGATCAAATTTAAATTATTAATTTCCAAAAAAATGTTAACATGTAGGTAACTTGATTTGATTTTTCTGAAATCTCATAGATGGCGCTGTTTTAAAATTGTCTTTATACTACTAACATTCATTAAAGTATATTTCTCTGCCCAAGTTACTTAAATGGCGTAGTTTTTATAGTGTAACGTCAGATAATAGCATGGCTTACTCAAAAACAACATTTAGATATGCGTCGTTAGATTACACGCTGTCACAGAATGCGTAAGAAAAATAAAGATTCACAGCTCCTCCCCTTTAGGTGATAGCGTGATAATATGTAGCCTATATGTTGACCCAACCTCTTAGTAATATTCATGCAAAATTTGAAGTAAATCCATGCAGTACTTTTTGAGTTTATCCCGGACAGACAAACAGACAAACAGACAAACAGACAAACAGACAAACAGACAAAAATTCTAAAAACTATATTTTTGGCTTCGGTATCGATTGTAGATCACGCCCCAAGTATTATTTTTAAAAAATATTCAATGTACAGTTTTGACTTTCCTACGATTTTATTATATGTATAGATGGAGTATAGGTACTTTCGACTAAGTATTCTAGTTCTTCTCTGCTGTTTTTTCGAACAAATAAGCCTTTCTTATTTCGATTCATTTCTGATCTAAAACAATAAGTTATGGTATTAAAAAAGATTGGGGATAACTTTACCTAAGCGTAAGTACAGACGCCAGCACATCAAGCTACTACAATCTGTCAAATTTATTTAATAGATTTTCAACTTTAATGCTATCAGAATTAGGTTCAAAGTTGATTGGGAAAATTTGACAGTTTCGGGTAGCTTCATAAGCCATCTGTACACGGGCGGCGCGGGCGGTGTCGCCCGACATCAAAAGCGGTTCACTAATACTGTAGAGAAATAATACATTTGTAATACTGGGACTGTGGTCAATAGGAATAAATTAAATATAACTTACCATATTTCTTTCGCAATTTTTTTTGCCTTCAACCGGATTTAGTCCTAATTTTATTTCTTCGATTTGCCATTTTCACAAAACAATCATAAATATATTGTCTTAAAAGTTGCATACAAGATATTTACACAATGAGAAATAATCACTTAAGCAAAACCTTAACTGTGGTCTATATAAGTACAGTAATTATTTTATTTCCTATTAATATTATTTACGAAGCAGAAGAGAAGCGCGCGCGCAAAAATTTGTCATAGGTCTCGCCTCGGTAACGTCCCGCGGGACACTGGCAGCCAACGCGCGGATCGAAAATCACTTAAATTTGAATGATCAATAATTTTTTGTAAGGAAAAAAAAAAACGATCGGGTAGAATCGATTCTAAAATGAATTATCTATATTTTCATATTAATTATAGAAAAAAAGGAGTATTAGTACTTGATGAAAATGAGATTTTGGTTGTAAAAAAACTGCAAATCGAAGTTAGTTCGGTATTTTTTTCTATCGAGAAAATTGTACTGTATCGTGTATTGAACGGGTACATGGTAAGGAGAAAGAATATATCTAAAATATATATTTATTTCAGATTCTAAATATTATAATTTGCCTATCGAAAATGAATTCTAAAACAAGCAAAAACAGGAACACCTGGCCTTAATATCGTTCGATGGAAGCTACAGATGATTTAAATCGCTAGCTCAGTCATTTTAGGAAGTCGTAATTTTGGTTTTAGTAGTCGGAGTTACCTACTTTGTCTACATTTATGCAAAAAATAAGCTTAAAAAACTAAAACCCGACTACTGAAAAGGACGAAACAAGAAAATACCTTCCAGTGGTCGGCTAAAAAAACTACGACAGTGGATACCAAGCCATAAATGGCTGTGTGGTGTAATTTCCGTAAATAACTATTAATATAACTATACTAATATAACTATACCCGAATTACACGGATTTTTTGTGCGCCGGACTTTTTGCGCGTCGTGTGCGTTACTGCATATAATTGCATAGGTTCTATTTTCACAGACTAAAAAGTGCGTCACGGATAGTCTGTCGTCTGCGCTGCACCTTATTATCATCGATGAGGCAAAACAAAAAAAATAAGTATAATTATTATTAAAAATTATATTAGGCTAGGTGGAGCGACGACCTTCGCAGGATGGCTAGTAGCAGCCGGATGACAGTTGCCGAAAATCGAGTTGAATGGCGTGCAATGGGAGAGGCCTATGTCCAGCAGTGGACTGCTATAGGTTGATGATGATGATGATGATTATTAAAAAATGGTAATTTGCGTAACTTTTCGCCGAGTAGGTATGCTTGCTGCAACCGGGTGGGGGAGCACGGTCGGTCCGGTGATAGGCTCAAAAAATAATGATGTGGTAAACGATATCGATTATATTATGTTGTTAAATACGATAAGTTACCTGTTAGATCTACTTTTGCCTATGGATGAAATTAATGGTGTCCTTCACCACACAATCCTCACCTTTGAAAACTTCACTAAAATCAATCGATTTTCCTATCACGATAGTCGCAAAAACGCGACGCAATATTAATGAAGTTATAAAACTGCATAAGCTAAAAGTATCGTGCCCGTTATGGCAAAGTGTGTAAATTAAAACAAATTATATATTTCAATATTTTATTACATTGAATTTAAAAATAACTTTTACATATTTAACATAGATAATGTATTCTTACATACTTGATTTGCTTTTAATCTTACCAAAATTTGTTCATAAACATATTTTAATGTTATAATACAATGGCTGTATGTAGTACCTATATAAAATAATTGTAACTAAAACTATTATGGTTGTATATGTATGTTTAAACGAGTTATACAGTTATATTATTATAATGATTAATTTGTAAATATATGTAGTTCTGCAGTATTTGGCTAAGTTTTAGCATTAAATATCTTTATCAGTTTTTAGGATAAGGAGCATTAGTTTGACCATTATAGGAAACTGGACAATTTTAGTTACTTTTACGAACTTGTTTTTCCATGTTTTTTTTTTTTTCTTAAATTTTGTTATTTGTGATGTATCTATGCAATACTGGCATGCTGCCTGTTGAGCATTACGGAAAATGCACATTAGTAATAATACTTTCTAATTCGCGGGTGATTTCGTAATGCATTTTTGAGAAGCTCAAAATGGGATGTTAGGCTAATTTACACTAAAATTAAGACTTAGGTATATAACATTATATTGATAAACGATTATATACTTAGATCTTTATAAACAAAGCATATAATCCGTCAACAAATACGAAAACGTTTTATAGTACACACATGAGCGAATCATTTTTTAAACCTAAGAAAGTAAAATTTTGTAAATATTCATTAAATATCCCTGTGAAAAAAATACCACTGCTGCATTTAAATACATAATAAACATTGAGATAATAAACAAAAAATTGTTCAATGCACCAAAATAAATAAACACTACTACACCTCCGGCTCTGGTGTGATTAGCTAGCTACATACCATTCACAAAAATAGTAGGTGAAGATGCAATTCATCAACAGCACATATTGTTATAAATTATTGTGCAAATTCACAGCTGGCTAACCATTGATGAAAATATTCTGGGGAGCTATTCTCTAAGGATACAGCCTTGCGGGCAGCGCTGTGGCAGCGGTGAAACTTATTGTTTTCACCGCTGCGACAGCGCTGCCCGCAAGGCTGTATCCTTAGAGAATACCATGGCTGGAGTTCCATATATCACGGACATTCGCACACTTTTTAATAGGAACCTCATTGGTAATGTAACAATATTCAATGAAAAAAAAAAACTAATATTTGATACAATTAGGAAATTGCTTGACTGATTAGTGATGATTATTCAAGAATTATAAACCCCAAAAATCAAGTTATGTAATTTGTAAATTTTGTAAAAAACAACAATAGCAACGTCGCTGAGCTGTTTGCATTTAAAATCACATATAACTATATATAAATAAAATAAAATCACTTTACGTGCCTGTGTGTGACCACTTAGTTCTTCTAAACTGCATAATGTATTTTGAAGCAGTTTTCACCATAATTTAGGGGATTTCATCCGGAAGGTTTAAATGTATACATTATAATGTTCTTGTTTAACTTAATTATGATAGTGAATTGTCGATGTTGCGTCAAAAACCGTGCGAAGCAGGAGCAAATCGCTAGTCTTTTATAAGGCACCTAAGCAATTGTACCGACAATCACATGCTATATGACTATTTTTTGTGGGGATGACTATACTTTTCAAATATCGATCTTATTCAGCTGTCTTAATAAATATTTGAACGAGTGCAAAGAACCTCAGTCACGGGATAAACATACTTACATGTTATCATTTAACCTATTACTATACAAAATACTCGTATATATATTCGCCTATGATAAAAAAACAGTTTGGATCAATTTATTGTTCAATGTGCGAGCTTATATTTAGGTAATCACTAGTTTAATAATTTATAAATGTTAACAAAAATACACAGTTAAGTTATCAGACTATTCATTTTCGTGACAAAATTTCGAAACTTTACATAATAATGATTGATATGAAACTAAAGCAATTACACAGCGTAACTACTACATAAAATAAGTAATGTTAGCCTTATCCCGTGGTGTATTTTTTTAATGGATAAGAAATATGGATGAATAACTTAAACCTAGCTTTTTGGTTAAATTTTGCAAATCTTTAATATATCCAAGGAAAACAGAAAATCATATCATCATTTATGCTTTGTTAATGGAAAACAGTAGGTAAGTAAGTATCTAAAAAGATAACCTTACGTTTAGACGCATTTCCTTGTTATTTGTATACTTAATATCTTATGTAAATTAGTTTGTTTAAAGTTTAAGTGGCAAACAGGCAAACCAATGAACAGATAAACAAACTTTAGAGATTGCTAATAAGCAATCTCTAAGCTAATTGTATATCTTATTTTTGTTTTTCTTTCTCGGTTACATGTATGACTACACTAATCAGTTACCAAGTCAGTCCACACGAAGTATTATCAAAGTGAAATACTTAAACATCACTTTTTGGACGAACGCTTCTTCTTGTGGCGCCTTTTTTTAGGCGTTCCTCATGGTCTCAATGTAAAGGAAGGCGAGCGCGTCTGAATCTGCGGCGTGTTTAGCGTCGAGCTGCTGGGACTGGGCACGCAAGGCTCCTGAGAATTATCGCACTCCAGATCTGGCATGTTTATATCCTCAAAGTCTGGAATATTCCCTGTATACGAGATTAGCTGATTCCCTTCAACTGAAAGTTGCCCAAAAAAATATTATTAATATTTTTAAATATAGATTTAAAGACCGACTGCAGTTTACTACATAAGTACGAACATTATACTTAATGTAAATATAGCCTAAAAATACTAGAGGACATCTACGTCATCAATAGTGTATTACAATAACGATATAAATGTAATAAAACAATGTCATATAATCAACCATGCGACTACTTAAAAAGCAATCAATAACTAAGTACCTAGTACATAAACATAATAATAGTTGTCAATCCTTAATGATAATAGGTATATGTTTGAGAGCAATATCATACCTATAACATAACTTAAAATAAATCACTACGTGCGTTAAAACCCACGCCCAAATTTTATAAACCAAAATGGAACATAAAAGTTAAACACTATAAAAATGCAGTTTAATGTAATGCCCAGCGCGCAGCATTAAAAAAAAGAATTGAAGTAAACATAATGCAATGCGCTTTTCGGGAGACATAAAAACATAATACTAACATAACTTTCAGAACCGTTGATGGAGAATTAAAACATAATTGCCCCTTGAACAAAATAAGCACTGAAATGTAGGTACTTAAGACGCTGATAAGACCGAAATAGGCTTGTCTCAAACAATTTTTTAGCCAAATCTGTACAGTTTGTAACGGCGAAAAAAATATATGTTAATCTTGAACATATTTCTGAGAACCTGGTTGTCTTCAAAACACGTTTTTGAAAAGTTTTCTCGATACAAAAAAATAGTAAACTAACCTCTTAAAATGATCTTCTAACAAAAATATCTGTATTACTCATCAACGTACGTTGGTAAAATTTATAACAATAACGTATCATATTTAAATACAGAACTTGGTTGTTTTTTATTTTTGAATACTCAACTTATATAAAAGTAATTAATTATTTTATGATATGTATAAAGTTAGGAGCGTCGCGTCATCGCGCTTCTCTTTCTTATGTATGCAGTTCGACAGTGATCGCATAGACGCGCTGCTAGATGGACGTATGTCGCTTTGCCCCGCAGCCCCGCAGTCCCGCTATCCGTTCGTTTAATATTTTGTTGTTTGACAACTTATTTTATTATGTTTTTATAACTACAATACATTGTAAAAATATTGGCACGTAAACATATTTGTATAGGATATTTTATAAGTTGCACATAATTATAGGTCTAAGTTGTGTAAATATTTTCTGTGCAAAATGGGAAGCAAACAAAAATGCCGAAGCCAGCAAAAAAAGCGCTTTTAAGCTAATAAACAAAAATATCTCATGGAAGTAGTAAAATAAGTAATTTTTTATAATGTAATATTGAAAAAACAAGTACACGAACAAAAATGAAATTATAATTAAATAGGTACCTACTTTAAAGGCTATTTTGTACAACCCATAGCGCAAATTCGTCAACAATGATAATGCATGGTTGGTCTAGTGGTATTAGCATAGGTTCTGGCGAACTAGTTTAGAGTTCGTAACTCAACCCAAGTCTTACAGAATTTGAATAGGATCCATTTTTTATTTTGCAATTTTAGGAAATTCATTGTTTTATTTTTATATTTAAAAAAATATATATATTTATTCAGTAAAAAGAGACGTTTGGTGAACAGTTCAGAAGTAGGTGAAGCTTCGGAAATTGTTTTTCACCAGTAAGTTTGTAATAAGTACAGATGCCAGCACATCAAGCTACCCGACAATGTCAAATTTTCCCAATCAACTTTGAACCGTATGCTTTAGTGATAAGGTTCTAAATCTATTACATTACATTTATGTTTGCATAACTCGTCAAAATATAAGGAACACCTGATTTTTTTATTTGCGACTGCAGTTTTCGTCCCTTTACTAAAGTTGTTCATAATGTTGAGTAGTACAATCTCCCATTTCGTTTAGTCACATGTTTTCAATTTCAACCTGTATAAGTATGTACAGACGCCAGCACATCAAGCTACTATAATCTGTAAAATTTATTTAATACATTTAGAACCTTATCACTAAAGCATAAGGTTCAAAGTTGATTGGAAAAATTTGACACTTTCAGGTAGCTTGATGTGCTGGCGTCTGTAATTATTACAAACTTACTGGTGAAAAACAATTTCCGAAGCTTCACCTGCTTCTAAACTGTTCGCCAAACGTCTCTTTTTACTGTAAAGAAAATTAATAATTAAAATATTTATATGTATATATATTTTTTTTTATATAAAAATAAATATAAAAAAATTAAAAATTTCCTCAAAATTACAAATAAATAAAAAAAAGAAACCATTTCAAATTTGCTAAAAATTCTCCCGGGTACGAACTCGGAACTTGCTCTTTTGAACTTAAGCTAATACCTCTAGACCAACCTAGCGTTATCATTGTAGTCGAATTTACGCTATGGGTTGTACAAAAATTTAATTTTTGTTCTCATACCTATTTTGTCAATATTACCACGGTATAATTATATGCAGTATTCTATCTTCATACAAACGGACGATGCGCGAGCTATGCCTACGCGCCTCAATCTCGGCATTCGCTCGGCAGGCAGACAGTCGCGACTGTGCCGCAGTGACGAACGGTCGGTGTGTTGTTTTTTTAACAATAACCGCGCGATTTTTTCACTACAAATAAGTTCAAGTACATATTTAATATGACGAGTAGGATATATTGTGCTGTTTTTGGTTGCATGAATTCGTCCAGGGATAACTTTTTTTAGATTATCTGGAAACTTTGAAAGGTAAGACTATAAAATAATTTTACTTACTAGTAGGTAGGTACATAATGTGTCTTTTTAATGGATAAGTATTTCCTTTTATCTCCCGAAAAAAACGATGTCTGGTGTAAAGTGAATAGAGTAAAGGAAAGCGATTGACAAGAGTGAAATAGGTAGTTATAGGCGGTTCATGAATCATGATACGATAGGTACTTACGCTTGTGTTAGAAACCTCGGGGCATGTGTGTTTTGTTTTGTTAGTTTGTATAATTCAAAGTAAAGACGTGGTATTTTATTATTAATAATAGTTGTTTATTGTACTGTGTGTATGAATAATACTAGAAAAAAATAAATTTGACCGTCTGTCTGTCACTAAATAGTTGAAATTTTCTCAGATTAAGTACTTCGGCTGCTGCTATAACAACAATTATACCACAAAAAACCGTTTTTTTTTCTCGGTATTAATAACGACAACAACAGCTAGACTCATGAGATATTCACAGAATATTTAGATGTTTGAGAGGGTTGTGATTTTAAAACATTCGTAGCCAGCTGTTCAGATTGGCATTGGTGACCAAAGAATTTTTGTTTTGAGTTGTTGCGAGTTGTAGGTATCTAATTTATAGAGACGTTAATAAGCTGAGATAAAAATTTATTAAAATTACTCGTCAGCTGTTTCTTGCATTGTAGTTGAGTAGGTAGGTGTTGAAGTTTGTAAAGATTGGAGTTCCCCACCTTGTCCATGTTTCCCAAAACAATTTTTAATTAAGCTCTATATTAGAATGCGGATTCTTTATACTTTAAAATTTGATAATAAAGCGTTTCGTACGTCTCAGTCAAGGCGCAAATATTTTTCGGTCGCAAATTTATAAGACCGATTTGTTATTCAAACATAAACATGGTTTTTTAATTAAATCTACCAATCAAAAAACAACATGCATTTTTGTTGAACACTTCCTATTCAATTCACAAAGTACTTATTTTATTTTTTTATATAAAATAAAGTATATTACAATCACAAAACTAAATGGAAACGCAAAGTAGGCAAATGTAATTCAAATGCTGGAGGCGGGCAGCCCTATCGCATGTTTACGTACCGCGCGGCTGTAGGCATTTATGTCCAAGATACAGCCGAGTTACAATACTGTATATAATTATACTGTGATATTACATTATAAAAATTACTTACTTTACTACTTCCATGAGATGTTTTTGTTTATTATTATAGAAGCGCTTTTTTGCTGGCCTCCGGCATTTTTGTTTGTTTCCCATTTTACACAGAAAATATTTACACAACTTAGAACTTTAAGTAGGTACCTGTACAACTTATAAAATAACTTATACAATATGTACCTGTACAACTTATAAAATCACCTATACAAATGTCTACGTGCTAATGCTAATATTTTTACAATTTATTGTAGCTAAAAGAACAAAATAAAATAAGTTCTCAAAAACAAAATATTAAATGAAACATAAGAAAGAGAAGCGCGATGACGCGACGCTCGTAACTTTATACAAACCAAAAAATAATTAATTACTTAAAAATAGGTCGAGTAGTCAAAAATAAAAAACAACCAAGTTCTGTATTTAAATATGATACGTTATTGTTTTAAATTTTACCAATGTACGTTGATAATTAATAGAGATATTTTTGTTAAAAGATCATTTTAAGAGGTTAGTTTACCATTTTATTGTATCGAGAAAACTTTTCAAAAACCTGTTTTGAATACAACAGGGTTCTCAGAAATATGTTCAAGATTAACATATATTTTTTTCGCCGTCACAAACTGTATAGATTTGGCTAAAAAATTGTTTGAGACAAGCCTATTTGGTTCTTGTCAGCGTCTAATTCAGTGTAAATAGTTAAAAAAAATCAGTGTAAATACTTAAAATAATTTAAAAAAAGGGGTAAATATATTCATTTGTTTTTTTAATCGCCTTGTCTAATTTGATTTTAGCACTTCATACAGAACAATAAATATATAAGAGCGCCCTCTATTGGTTCATTGGTAATTATTATTGACCGCGTCACTTTGTTTCATCCTTGGTAGTTCGCTGTATCACATCCTTTTAAGAATGGCGCTAGGATATCGGAGAAATAGTGGGCGTGGCTAAAAATACCTAAACATCGGAGCTCAATATTGGATTTCAGCGTCTTAAATCTAGTGGGATCAGTGGCGTAACTTCACATGAGAGTGTCATGGCCTGGTGCAAAGGGGAATTCGGGCCCCCTTTACCCATTACATCCTCCACGGCGTGACTTTTTTTTACAAACTAAATTTGTTATTTTCTCTGGATAATATAATTTTGATTACTTAAACTTTTGTAACCCAGGGGGGTTAGAGGTGTTTTATCACTAGCGCTGGTTGCCATGTGCTACTACAGGTTTGTCAAAGAACTTTCGAAAACCAAAGAATTACGAAAACCTAGCTGAAAAAGCGAGCGAAGCAAGGTCGAAAATTTCTGAAACCCGCCTCAGATTGGTTAGATTTTCTTTTGAGTATTCATAGTATGAATTGGGGGGCGAGCTGATACTTTCTAGATTACGACTTACTTTTTTCTTAGCTTAATATAATAAAGCTCCCGTCGATTAAGGACCTAGACCGGTGCCGAGTTGACTTGGCAGACCTCTCGGTCACTGAGTGGGCCCCAAACACTACGGACTCTGGTGCCCTGCACCACTTCACACCTTAGTAGTTACGCCACTGAGTGGGATGTAATATAAGCGGTTCCAGTTTTACAGATTTTTTAATGAAAATCAATGCCTACATTCTATTCGTGCAAAATCTATGAAGTATAAAATCTACTTTGCAGTGAGGTATGCGAGAAATAAATTACTACCATTATCCTCAGTAAACAGGTGCTGGACGCGGGTTTCGTCACTGCTTACATTCGAAATCTCACCTTTCTGCTTCTTTGCTTTAATTAACAATAAAATGTAATTACAGTTAACATTTAACATTTTTTTATAACTATTGTGCCTTATTTTAACATGATATTTAGTTAGACATACAATATTTTCACAGCAATAACTGTCTTTATAAAATGTCGCGGCAAAAATGAATCTCATAATATCTACCACTTGGGGGAATCTTAAATTTGTAATTAATTATCCAAAAATAATATTATAGATAATAATTTTTTCATAGATAACAACATTAATTTTCTAAAAGTTCTGTCCATAAAGGTTTAAACAATAGATTTAGTTATAAAAATCTTTCTATTATTGATATGGCGTTCACAATTTCAATCTGTTAATTATGTAATCAGCCAAGCATTTTAGGTCCGTTTGAGTCAATTTTGTCACGACACAATCTACCTATCTTCCGTAGCACTGACCACCACGGAACACGGAACCACCACGTCTATATAACCCTTTACCAAAAATATCCACCACGTCATGTGGCCGAGACGCGGTCAGCGTTGATAAAATCTTGCAAGATGAGGTAGTAACAGGCTACTTTGCAGGGGAGGCCTCGCTGTTACCGATCAGCCAATCAAAATCAATCATCGGATACTGTTTGGTTGTATCTACAATTAACATAAACGTGAATATAACTCTGAAAACACATGCAGATATGTACTGGCCTTTTAGATCGCAATGATTTGTTGATGGAAGTCGTGCGCGTGCATTTTGGTTTGAGTGATGTTGTAGGTAGGTATATACTCTTAATCTTATACATAATGATAGAACGAAACTGGCATACACCTTGGACAGAAGCTTATTTTTTGAACTCTGCCCTCATTACTAAAGCTCTATTAGTATGTATGTGGTTGAATAAGCAAATAGTTACCTTGTTGTGTTTTGTAGTGCAAGTGAAATATTATGCGTTATGGATGATATAGCAACCTTCGTGATTCCCACAGAATTGCAGGAAGAAATTATAACGATGACTGGAAATTTGGACACAGTATCTCTGCTTCCTTTAAACATTATAGTTATGTTTATAAAAAATAAGATAACATTACATTTTAACTAGTAACTCACCATTATTAGGTGTTTTCGTCCTGTCCTCCAGTGAGTTATAGGGCAGGCCATAGAATGGATCATCCGAACCAAATAGCTGAAATAACATTAATAATATTATACCATTTTATCTCCAAAAAAATAAAATATTAATATGTCTGACAATGGTAATACAAGATAATATGACGGATATATCTATACATCTATAATTTTGGCATCATGGGTGTGTATCTACCATGATAAGCGTTAGTTCTTTAGTACAATGTTCGAAACCATCAAAGTTACTCATATTAAGATAGTGAAAGGGACTGTCAATATTATTCAAAAAAAATATCCACATATCACAATTATCTAGCATCTATTAGTCCTGCTGATTAAATATAACTATTACATAATTATTTGATGTAGGCTGCAAGGAAGGAATAGCGAGAGACATCGAAGGTAATATTCTTGCATCAGCGGTCTATGGACAATACAAAAATCATTTTATGCATTTTTCTATCATTGATTTGTGAAAAAATCTAGATTATAAAATCATTAAGAATCTAAAATTAACAGTATAAACAATCCAGAGCGTAATAATAATATTTTATAGTAATCAAAACAATATAAAAATATTATTATTTTTACATTCAGGATTGTTTATGTATTGTAAACCTGTCTCTAACATGCAGACAGTCAGACGCGCGTCTGTGTGCGTGAGAACAGCAGGCAAATGCCGCACAAGGCTCTACACGCGGACCAACACGTTGTCTGCAACGTGACTTGCGCCGCGCTACCAACCTAACGATCTTAAAATATCAATGTTTACAGTGCGCTACAGATTGGAGCTGTTGCATGTGTGCGTGTGATTCCAATAGGCGCATTCACTATTAACGAAGTTTCATAATATTTTAAAGGGGAGAATCTGTACCTCAAGGGTGGACAACAAATAAGTTAAATATATTAAGTTTATAACAAGTTAGTTATTTAAGTTTTTATTTTATAAATATTTGGAGAAAAATCACAATACTAGAATGTATTCAAATGAAACCAGAAAAATTTATAAGAAATTGATGAAGTGAAATTGAAATAGAATGAATATCAATCTATAACCAAGTTAAATTTACAGATACCCTTAAGATACAGAAATGTGCCAAATATGAAAACTACATTGCAATTGCAAAATTAGCATTTTTTGTAGAAGCAAACTGTTCAATAGAAAACATAAGTATACATACGCCCAATAACGTGTTTGTGTCAAAAGCATAGCTGTCACTCCGAAGCAGTTCTCTTAGCGATTCAAGGTCTGTTTGCATAGTATCCAAATGATCATCAATATCATTCCTGAAACATATTTTAAAAGTTCAATTATCAACTATGCTTCTTTTAGACAAATCCAGCCACCATGTTACATTGAAATTTTGTAATACCTACTTATGAATGTATTGTGTGTATGTTCAACTTTACACTTATGCATTTAATTTTACAACAACATAAATAGTAGCTAAATTAAGATTAGTTTCCAAAACTTTAAATAATTAGTATAGCAGTTGCTGATTGCCAAAATAGATGGTGTGAGAGCTCAAATTCATAAGACATTTTTTTCTCCTTGTACCATTAAAGCAACTTATTTTTAAATAAGCTATGCATAACCTAACCTAACCTAACCTTCGCAATTGATTGTCTAATATAGATATTTATCAAAGTTTTACACACAGATATACAAGTAATATCATAATTTAAGAATACTTTCAATAAATATTTATACAAGGCCACATCTGCATCTGTAACTCAGAATAATAATTACTATTATATATTCACATACTTGTTTGAATTTGTTCCAAAGAGGGAAGAATATTCCTCCCGATTTTTGCTGAGGTTATCTCTTCTATTCCTGAATTTCGAAATTACATACATATTAAACACATGAAAAATGGATAGTTTGACTTACCAACTGTAATCTAATAATATTTTGAATAGAACTTCTTTATACTTCACACATTGTGATTAAGCGGGATTATAAACATAAAAAGTACGCACATAGGTACTAAAAATAGAAAAGAATAAAAAGGTGATAGTATATTAATTACCTTGTCTGGAACCTATTAGTGTTGTTGTTTACGGTAGCTAGAGTCATATTGTTCCAATCTATATCATCCTGGAGTTCTGTTTTGATATCGGCCAGGTTCAAGATATTCTCAGTACTTTCATTGCCTTTCTTTGATTTTCTACTAGCTTTCAACTCGGGCATTTCTATTTTAATATTGATGCCACCAAGCATTTTGTCCTTTGATGTCGTTAGGAGAGACTCATCAACCAGATCTTGCAATGCATTTTGCATACTCAAGTCATCAGCAGCAGCTACCCCAGCATCACTTACTGAATCATCACTGGCAAATATTTCTGCTGGAAGCTTCAAATCTGCTGGTGGGTTTAATGTATTGTAGTTTTCAGATGAAATACCTTTGCCTGAGGATGTTACCGTGCTCCTATTAGCAGAATTATTACGACCTGCTTGTTTAGTTGATATTTGCTCAATTTTAACAATAACTGGTGAAGGTGAACCCATCATATTGTTCATCACTTCATCTATGCCAGGCTGATTCATTGTGGGAGTCGCAGGTGTTGGGGAAGCTGATGTGTTGATGTTGTCAGTTGTTCTCTGCATATCATTGTTGCGGGCCATTGGATAACTTAATCTGTTTCCAACTGAAAATAAATTTAATAGTAAATAAAGGTTAGTTATCAGAAACTAATTAGGACAAAAATAGTTAAGTAATTAATTAGAGGTACCTGCTTCAGGGTCATCTCCATCTTCCATAGTGACATGATACATTGAGGTTGTGGGATCACCGGGGCTGTGGCCAGTGTTAGCATTAGTCATGCTGGGTATGTCAACAGGAATAAACTCAGATCCTTGCATGGAATCATGAGTCCCCTCACTGTGCATCAAATCATCATGTGCCAGTTCATGAATAGTAGGTCCATCCTCCTAAAAAGTGCATATTCACAGAATTCTCATAGAATAACTATTGACTTCAAAATTGTTCAATGTCATATAATAATATGACAACTTACCAAGTTATCCTCACTTAACTCATCCAATAAAGCATCTTTGTCCAATTTCATTTTCTTTAACCTTCCAGGATAAGATCCGTCTGCAGCATTGTGAGCTGCACTGTTGATCATCAACTGGTATGGTCTCTTCACTCCAACATTGTTCCCACTAGCGTTTGGTGGCCTAGTTGGCTGTACTAGTGACATCAGGAATTGGATGAGCTAAAAAAAAACATTTGATATCAATATACTAATATGCTGTGGTATCACCATATATCATACTGTATGGAAATAATTTAAACCAAGTAAAAGTAAAGAATACAAAATACTGACATTGTTTACAATCTGCTGTTGTTTTATGTGCTTTTGTCTCAGAATGGCCACTTCTCTCCATAAAGCTTCATTCTCCTGTTTCATGGCACTGAACTTAGCATCAAGACTCTCCTGCTTGCCTTTCATTTGTTTCACATCTGTTAGTACTTTGTTCATAAGCTCTGGCTTCAGAAGAACTTTCTCCCCACTTTCATTGCTAGTGACTATTGACTTTGGGTTGGCAATCTTTCTTTTAATGTGCTCTAATAGATATGCATGAGTTTTCATGAAGCAAGGGTGAGAAAATTCTATTTCATCTTTCTCATAGCGCAAGCCACCATTTTCTACAGATGTGATCTTATGAAATCCATACATATTCAATTGCCGAATAAAGCTTGCCATATTGTTGTGTTTGTAGTATAAAGGAAGAAGTTCCCTTGCAAAGTCTGCCTGATTTTTTATGACAAATGTTTTCCCACCCTGTAATTTAAAAAAACAGATGATTTTATCTTTGAGAAACTACCTTGAAAGAAGGTTACAGGTCACAGTAATGTGCAAGTACTTGATTGAATAACAAACACCTGATTGATGACAAGGTTGATTTTCTGACTGCAGACTGAACATACATTACATGCACAATGCATTGATTGTTTACAGTCGGTGTCTACCACATACCATACACTAACTCATTAATAATGTCACAACCTGGCTGGAAAGGGTATAATTTCCAAGTATTATGTTTGCTGTTGTTGCTAATAAATGCATTGAAACTCTTATTAAGTGTTTTCTTATATTAGACAAAATCTTAGACTAAAAAAAAAGGAACTTTCATTCCAATATGCCGTAGTAATTGCATGTCTCCATCTATCTCTATGCGTATACAAAGTAGGTACACAAATAAACTAAAATATCCAACATTTTGTCATAAAACTGAATGTAAAACAAGATAATAAATGTAATCAGCAGCCTAAAATCTTTTTTCGGACTAAAAAGTCATAAGTATCGCCAATTAATTTACATCAGGGGCCGAGAGCATGGTAGTAAACGTGACCTGTAAAGTATTTATTTATTTATCAAGTTTCACAGGCAGTCCGTCAAATTGCAACATTTTTAGGTTGTTTTCGTAATGACTTTCTATTGGGAAATATCGCACTAATACGCCTCGGAGCTACTTTGGTTGTTAGTGAACTGTATGGGCTAGGTTTTTAAAACTGTTAGAAAATTAAAAACACTTACAGGGCTCCAAGAAATCAGATGGTTCGTCTCTGTATCATTGACCAATTTCCATAATTTTCCAAGGAAAGCTGGCACGCTGGCCCCAATTTCTACTACTGAACGCATGATAAACTGAGTTGAATATTTAACACTGTGTTTATAAACAACTATTCCAAGTCCTATAACGATATTTTCAGAAATATAATAGTGTTACACTCAAGAATTGTAATTCTCAAATCGCCATTTTAATTATTAACTCACACACTGTCAAAGTTATTGTTCACACTGATGTAACTTTCACTAACACTGTCTATCGAGTAAACTACACCCACACCAACAAAGAATTTTAGGCAGCTGCCAACATCTCATAACAAACTACTGCGTTCAAAAAACAAACTCTCCACGTTATCTGTGATTTTGGAAATCACCATTTTGAGCTTTATGTTATTTTATGATGAATAGTGCTTCTTTCACTACTTGCTGGCGGTATGTATTCAACTTTTTTAAATGGTCTGTGTTCACAGCCGTAGTAAAAGAAGCAGATCGATGTTAGTAGTACGTACTAGTGAGGAGGCAAATATATAACAATTTGATTATTGTGACATGTTCAAATCATCTTCATCTACAGCACAGACCAACTTCACCTACGGCTGGACATCCTTTCTTTGCTTATGCCCTTGCCAATCCCGGCCCACGCCCCTGGGTGCACATATATAGCATATACTAATTCCATGGACGTGGATTTGATTAGTATTTAATAATCTGTGGTGTTCGTTCGGTTGGTCAATGGTCAATGTGAAAATCGGTGAAAATTTATAAAAAAATAGGGATGCACGATACTTGCATTTGTATCAATACTTTGAATTGGATCTAAGTGAAACGATTTTAGGATCGTATCAAATGGTTTTGATCCTATCCTCCAAATATAGAGGGTGAAATTTTAATCACCGTTTTCCTCATAAAGGGTCATTGTACAGAGGCCAGCACATCAAGCTACTCCAATCTGTCAGATTTTCCCAATTGAATATGAACCTTATTCCTTTGTACTAAAGTTGAAAATCTATCAAAGAAATTTGACAGATTGGGGTAGGTTGACCTGCTGGCGTCTGTACAATGACCCCTTAAGAGGAAAACGGTGATTAAAATTTCAACCTATAGAATCAATCAATCTGTCTGGCCCAGTGCCAACTGTGTTGGGGTCGGCTTTCAATCTGACCGAATGCAGCTGAATACCAGTATTTTACATGGAGCAACTACCTGTCTGACCTCCACAACCCAGTCACTGGGTTACACAATTCCCCTTGATAAGACTTGTCAGTTTTAGGCTTCTGACTACTCGTAACGACTGTCAAAGATCTATGAATGACAACCGGGACCACGGCTTAACGTGCTTTCCGAGGCACGGAGGAGTCTTGATATGTGTAGAATAGTCAGTTAGTCACCCATACACAAACCGACCGTGGCAAGCGTTACGTAATCTTCGAACGACCGTTGCGAGCAGCTGTTATAATTTAGCCACGAGCCCCTCCAAGTCCAAATATGGAATTGTATTGTACATCTGTGTTTTAATAACTCCGTTGGAGTATATTTAAAAGACAGTTATGAGACTCTTTACCTTAAAACTTCTATGTATGTACAGAGGCCAGCACATCAAGCTACCCCAATCTGTCAGATTTTTCCATTTGAAAATGAACTTTATTCCTTTGTATGTACAGACGCCAGCAGGTCAACCTACCCCAATCTGTCAAATTTCTTTGATAGATTTTCAACTTTAATACAAAGGAATAAGGTTCATATTCAATTGGGAAAATCTGACAGATTGGGGTAGCTCCATGTGCTGGCCTCTGTACATACTAAAGTTGAAAATCTATCAAAGAAATTAGACAGATTGGGGTAGCTTTTAATGTGCTGGCCTCTGTACAATTTGTAGAACGACAAAAGCGAATAGGATCGGATGGCAACCAACCGATTATCCTTCAAAGTTAAGGTTTGTGAGCACATTCGCAAGATGCTGGCAGTATCAGCACAACAGTAATATTTTCTCATTGTTTGTCTTATTTATTTTTAGTAAGTATATTCATGTATTTATGTATATTTATTTGTGCTACTTATATTTAATTAGGTATAATATTATATTCATAGTTTTAATAGGTTTAAGAGTATCTTTATATTTAAAATATTTATTCCTCAATTTTCATGATTGCACCTACCACTGTTTGTCTCTGCATCACCCAAAGGTTGACTGGTAGAAAATGCCTATGGCATTAAGTCCGCCTCTGTACATTTATGTGCTTCAAGTATTAAATAATTATATATATAAATAGGTATTCATAATAGCAACAACTACATAACGCACCTTTAGAATTGAAGTGGCCTAGCTAAAAATTTTAAGAAAATGACTTTGATACAATGAAAATGAATTTGATGCAATGTAAAAAGTAATTTTCTTAAAATTTTAAGAAAATAACCTTGATACAAAGTATTAAAATCAGTTTCTTAATTTTTTTAGTTAAGCCACTTTAATTCTAAAGGTGCGACAAGTTGAAAAAACTATAAGTTTTAAAAGTTGCCTCATTTGTCAAGATGCACCGCCATCATATTATAAACATTGGTATTTAGAAGTTTTTACTTACAATCTTGATATTTTAAATTGACTGATCACGCATTTATGTCATTATTTTCGATGCCGGTACTGTTACATTGATCCAAGCATGCATCGCATTAGTTTATATCGATTCAAAATATTTGAGTATAGATCATGTCGCATCGATAGTATCGACACTGTAAAGTAACGAAACGTAATAGTATCTCACATCACTATTCTTTATAATATGAAAAGTTGAAAACCCACCATTATTTCGTGAAATTGTGTCTCGATTGTATGTATTTCATTTTTATAAAACGTAACGGAAGAGATTGTTAAAGCTCTAATTTACCTGGTGCTAAATAACATATTTAAATATTACTGCACAACCACAAGTAACGAGATGGAGGTAAGTAAAGAGAAAATTAGAAATCATTATTTCTAATCAAACAACTCGACCTGTTTTTTATATAGTTTGCTAAAAACCATTAAATTTCCACTTATAGATTGAGATCCTGAACGCTTCGGGATCTAAACCTTTAGGGAAGATAGTGGTAAATGAAATTTCTACTATAAAAAATGTGAAAGAGAAGGTCTACCAGACCGTTAAGAGATCCTTGCACCCCGACCGGCAAGCTGTAAAGTTAGAAGCCAAAGGAAAAACCCTAAAAGATGAAGAAACACTTAAATCTTTAAACATTCAAGATGGAGCAAAGTTGTATGTTAAAGACTTAGGACCTCAAATATCTTGGAAAAACGTGTTTTTAGCAGAATATGCTGGACCATTATTTATTTACTTATGGGTTTACCAAAGACCATGGATCCTGTATGGAGTCTCAAAAACATCGCCTGGAACAGTGGCAAGGTAATTTTTTTTTTATGTCTTAGAAATAACCTAAGACGACCCACTGACCAAATGTTCATAAAAGAAAGTAGAAACCATGAGCAAACTGTGCCTGATTTACAAAATAATCTGTATTACAAGACTCATCCTTAACTATTTGAGTCTGACACAACAAAAATAATTTAATACATACATTGAATTTGAATGTCCACAATACCTAAGATTGCAGTGTCCATAGTCCAACAACACTATTGTTTGTAATAATACTGTCAGCCTGCATCATCCATTCCTGGACAAAGGCCTCTGTCCATGACTTCCAGCTTTTTCGATCCAAGGCTAAAGTGAACCACTGGTTGTTTGTTTTCTCCAGCTAGTTAAATAATTTAGCTTGGACCCTGTTCCCGATACAGGTGGGCTACTATTTTTTATATTTTAAACATTAATTTGTAAGTACTGAAATTAAATAAAGGATATAATCTTTCATTACAGTGTTGCAACTGCATGCTGGGCTGTTCACTATGGTAAAAGGCTCTTAGAGACCCTATTTGTTCATCGTTTCTCTCACGGCACCATGCCGCTGCGCAATTTGTTTAGGAACTGCGCATACTACTGGTTGTTCACCCTGTATGTGGCATACCACATCAACCATCCCCTGTATACTGCTCCTTGCAACACCTGCTTCTATGTGGGACTTGGAGGATTTATTGTAAGTATACAATTGATTATTTCAATTCAACCTCTTTAGTTATACAATAAAAATATCTGAACGGACAACCATCAAGGTTATTAGTAGTCTTGTTGATAATTATTGATAAGTACCATAATTGAAAAAATGGCAGGTTTTTTAAATCTGTAGATGTTTTTTTTATAAACTTTAACTTATAAAAACACTCACTAAAAATAACATAACATGACTATTAACTATTAAAAAAAACTACAGTCTGTTTGTCTGATGGTTTGAACAATATTTTTTGGGAAGTTTGCAACTTAGAACAGAAATGTTTTATGCAGGTACCTACTATCATATTCATTAGTTAGCTTACATACTGTAAGTTGTCACCACAAAATAAATGCTTTTTAATTTTTTTTTTTTTAATACCTGATTAGGCTAATTAATTTCTAATAATATTTAAAATTAATTAAAGATCTAATAGCAACCAACTAGTATGCCAAATCAGTAATAACTTAAATTTCAAATACGCATTTTTCCCCAAAATTTGAAATATTGGAACCCATTTATGTAAAGACGCGGGCAAAAGCGATTGGCGTACATTTTGTTTACTCATTGTCAATACAACAACCTCTGACCTTGTATAAGTGACAAAGTCCATTCCATCGACGAATATTAAACGGTAATGCATTTTTCAATTAAATAATATAAGAATCATTGGATCTGATGACCATTCGTCACATTGACTATTTCGTTGCTATCCCTAATATCCATCGGACGAGTTGGGAATGAGTCGAAATACAGCATAAAACGAGTTAAGAAACTGACCGGATGCACAAGGTGACGTATTCGTGAATGTGACCTAGTAGGTATACTGACCAAATAGCCAATGACGAATAGTCATCAGATCCGAATCATTAGGTATCATCATGAACAATGAATGTGGTTTAGTTCTTATTCAATAGCTAGATATGTTTCCAGTAAAATTAACATGAAGGTGCATGCCATCTGGTAGAATTTACATGTAATGTAACAATCCAGAATACAATTTTGGACATGACTATCAAACAACCTGTTTTTTTTTTTAACCAACTGACGTAATTAGTACCTATTGCACGAATCCAACCACGATTCACGTAAGTGGTAGAGAACAGTATGCACCGAACGTATAAATAGCGCACCGTAACTGGAGTGTATCTATCTAATGGTCTTTAAAATAAAATAATATTAAAACTGATACCTAAACCGCACGGCGACCGGTTATTCCATTTATCCACCCTAAAGTGGATATGCGGAAACGAATGTCCGAGAATCCACCTTAAGACTGTGCCGACCGCACAGTGGCGCCCTCATCGTTTGTTTGGTTATTTCATACAATTTAGAATGAAAATGCAGAAAATAAGCACGTTAAGTTGTGCTTCACAAGATTATACGTTAATATTATTAGAAGCGGTAGTTTTATATTGTTTAGTTTTATCATAATCCTTAAAACGGAATATAGTGGCCACTTTTATCCGTTTTAAGGATTATAATGAAATTAAACAATATAAAACTACCGCTTCTAATAATATTAACGTATAATCTTGTGAAGCACAACTTAACGTGAATATTTTCTGCATTTTCATTCTAAATTGTATGAAATAACCAAACAAACGATGAGGGCGCCACTGTAGGGTCGGCACAGTCTTAAGCAAATAAATTCCATTTATCCAACTAGGCTTAGGGTGGAATCTCCGACATTGGTTTCCGCGTATCCGCCTTAGGGTGGATAAACAGAATAACCCACGGCGACTGCCCTTACATTTATTATTTTGTATTCTTTATTCATCAATCATCATACATTTAAAGATGTTATGTCATATACTTACGTAAAGTTTTGCTTATGTAATTATTTGAGTCTATTAACGATGTCAAATGTTTTTAATTGCGAAACTTATTGACGGAAAGCAACATAATTGCCATATACTACAAGTGTAAATAGCTGTTACAAGTTAATATTAACTTTGATTACAGGTCTGTGAGCTCGGCAACCTCAGCATCCACTTGTTGCTGAAGAACCTGCGCCCTCCCGGTACAAAAGTGAGGCGTATCCCTGTCCCCGATGGCAACCCCTTCTCTCTGCTTTTTAACTTCGTGTCTTGTCCTAACTACACTTACGAATTCGGATCGTGGATGTTCTTCACTATCATGACTAAATGCGCTCCAGGTGAGGAAACAATTTTGTTTGTGAATATTTAATTGATTTCTCAAAACATTAAATGGCGAATGGCACTAATTTAGAACTTCAATCCTTCATTACTCTAACTGCGTAACACACTTTCAATCTTAATCTGAATAATTTTGAAGGATACTGCTAACCCATTGCTTCATATTATGTTCGAAAAATGTGTTGGCTCAAAAACGTAATTAACGCTGTTTAGCACCAAATAAATAAAAAAGGTATTAGGTGCAAATGGGTTTAATAGTTATAGAATATATCACACGAAACTTTATAAAAAATACGTAAGCCGCCCCGTTGCTAGCCAACCAACAACAACAAGTCCCTAGCAACGGGGTTTCCAGATCTGTCGCCAACAAACGCAATGAATGTTGTTGAACTATCAAAATGAAACCCATTGCTATGAGTATGTTACGCAATAATGACCCCACAGGTTGCTATTTATACCTAAGTGTTTTTCAAGAAATAGACCAACTAAGTATACCTAACATGCCACATTTTATAATTTCTTATTAAATTAAATTTTAAAGTCTAATGAATGTTGAACACGTCATGAACTTTGCTTTGTTTCCGAATACCATTTACATGCCCATTATGTTACGAATGATAATTATTTATGAATACTAAACAAACCTTCATTTCTTCGACGATTTGTCGGCACTTTAGTTTTAGAGACGGAAATTTACTTTTAATGCTACTGTCGCAACTTAAAGTAAACTTTTGTTTTATAGCTGGCTTGTTTGCCGCCGCCGGGTTCTACCAGATGGCTGTGTGGGCCATCGGCAAACACCGCAACTACAAGAAGGAATTCGCAGACTACCCCAAGGGACGTAAAGCTATCTTGCCTTTTATTCTATAAGCATTTACTTAGTTATTATTATGTAGTTGACATTGAACGCTCAATGCTATTCAGCGAGGACTCATCAGTCACAAATATACACCTAGATTCTTAATTCTATGGTCGGGTTATAGATAGTGCTAATATGGGTGATGGCTTGTATTTGTATGACATGGATGCATTGGCATCAAGGACATTTTACGTTAAAAGAATATTAATTTATATTTTTTCAAATATGTTTACGTTATATACGTTACGCTACGTTATGTACGAATATGGCTTATTTAATTTTTTTTTTTATAAAAAACATGTTTTTACAGTACACCCAATGATAGATAATTTATTTTCAATAAAAAAAATTCATATATTTATTATGTTTTATATTCTTCCTCCCAATAGTCTACTATGTCACTCATGCTATCGTATGTGTATATCAAGGACGTTTATATTAATACATAAGGTTACCAGATACTTTATTGAAAATTAAAAACAACTTTAGGTAAGTACATAATTAACCACACATCATGCAAGCCACATTAGAAGTTAAATATTAATATCTTCGGTATCGCCCACGTTTATGTCATCATCAATACACCTAACTTTGACCAGTAAACGCTCATTTTCTTCCTTCAATGCCAAAATTGCGTCTTCTTTTTCCTGTAAAAAAAAACCGGTATACATAAAACCTGGTCAAATATTAATAGCAATAAAACATGAAAACTTTCCATTGTTGCCTTGAATATATTATTTTTTTTTGTTTTAACCTAAAAGAGGTCGTGTATTTTAAAAAAGTATCACTATACCATTCAAAGTCCAGGCATTATCCGTATATTTCTATAACTATTATTTATCTTCTTAACTTAGTGATAAGAACCCACCTATGTTATTGTTACTTGTAATTTAATTTACAGTACCCCAAGTGTTTATACCCTGTGATATGGGTCCTAAATTCTTAATCTACAATCGTTTGAAGTAGTAAACGAGTGAAGTTATCTTATAAACTTAATTTTAATGGTTTTGAGACTAAGGGCTGATTTTTCCATCGCCAGATAACTTTTATTCGAGAAATAAAATTGACGTTTGACAGTTTTTGTATGAAATAACTGTCAAAATTCCTCGAATAAAGTTATCAGATGATCGAAAAATCAGACCATTATCAATTAAGTCAGCCTATCGCAGTCCACGGCAGGACCAAGCTAAGCCTCCAAGATGCGCAACAGCTCCCGACTCTGCTTTCCGCATACAGTCTGCCTCAGCCGGCCTTTTTTACCAGTATCTTGTCTCGAGTTCTCTGCTCACAGCTACCTGTTCTTGACAAACATGGTCGGTATACATGTACTTAAAGTGTAATAAGTATAGTATCGTCTTGCCTCAATCTTTTGCTTAAACTTCTCATCGAGTTTCTCCCGGTCCTCGGTGACGTGCTTGAGCTTGGCCCGCGCAGTGGCCGGCGGTATATACCGAGCAGACAGGCCCAGGATAGACTCCATTTGGAAACACCGAGTCCGTGTCGATTTCAATTCGGTGCGCAGGTTATTAACCTCCGTTAGTAGTGTACAGTTCTCCTAGAAATAATAATTTGAAGTCCTTAAACGAAGAGTATCTTGCCAGTTGCATTTAAAGCCTGGCCGAATGTTAGATTATAATCAGGATATTATAAAATGCAAGGTACTGATACACATTTCATCGACGTCATTTCTAATGATGACTAAATTCGGACAATAATTTATCCGCGAGGTCGCAAGATTCTGGACGTAAGACGGGCTCGACGTTAGAGAGGTTTCAACCAACACTTACTTACGTCCATAATTTTACCGATATCGCTCTTAGAGCCTCCCAGAGCCTTGGTGAGCTGACTCTTGAAGCCTGCCACCTGCTTCTCCAAGTGATCTCGCTGACGGTTGAACTCTCGCACCGCCTCGTCGTCCGCTATGCGACTTCGCACAAAGTCTATGTCCTCGACGTATTTGTGAAACAGTGTCTGCGAATATTAAGAATATGAAAGACATGTAGGTATCATTGTTTTATTTATGCTTAGTTTCAAATCATCAGTTTGTTTAAACCCCAAGAACACCTTGTTCCACGCACGCCTCAAAGAGATGTCAGCACTAACAGAAGGGTTCCGCTAGGGCCGATGACTGCCAGGGACGCGGGTTGTTCGAAAGAGATACCGTGGCCCCTGGCACAGGCAACTGAAGGAACAAGGGTGGGTTTTAGTCCGTAAAATCGGTCTATAAATGACGGCGTACTGAGGTAACAAATAAAAAAAAATAAAAAATACAACCGAATTGAGAACCTGCTCCTTTTTTGAAGTCGGTTAATAAGTCCGACGCCCTCCAGCTCCGCCCAGAGCGGGAGAAGTTGTTTGATAATACCCCACCCAAAAAAAAAAAACAGATTGCAGTATTCAAATGACGACACAAATAATTTAAATTTAAATAGCGTAGTTATTTGCAAATCAATGCGCTAACAGTAACCACCTACAATGAAATACTCACTTTCACAGCTGACTTTAATTTGTTTGGATCTTGGAACTCTGCTGTCATGTTGTGCAGATCGATTTTTATTTTCTTAAGTGTATTTTTTAATGTTAAGTTTCTTTCTGCTTCGGCCAAGAAATCTTTTTTAGCAGATCCCAATTTTTCATTAAGCTGCGTAATCTTAAGTTCTGAAATACATAAATAAAAGTAAGTAATACAATATAGATACACTCGACAGTATAGACTTTCTCATAAGTTGTAATTGTGCTGCGGGGCAATTGTGCTGCGGGGTAATTGTGCTGCGGGGTAATTGCGTAACACACTATCAGTAGCGATGTCTTTCATTTTGACAGTTCAACAACATTCATTGCGTTTTAAACGTTGTTCAGCAGACAATTTTTTTCGAACATAAATGAAGAAATGAATTGAAAGTGTGCGTGTGTGTTGAATTGAAGTGCTGGTTTTCTGTCTACGTAGCTAGGTATCAAAATATTTCCTACAGGCGCGAACTATGGTTACGAAACTACGCCAAACACTTGACAAACAAAATTTTGTAACAAAACTAAACAAAACAGGTGCGAAAATTGGTACCTTACTGTGACTACTTAATGATGACTAGACTATGTAATATCATACATGTTAGGCGAAAAAAATTACAACTGAAGTAGAAATAATAGGAATGCTGTTTTACCGCGGATTGCTTTTTTCTTTAGAAGACTTTCCAATGAAACTTCCAATTCAAGTATACGCACTTTTTTCGCTTTTATATCGCGTTCTAACGGGTCTATCTGTTATGCAAAGGTCAAAGGATGTATATTATAATATTTCTTACAGCTGTAACTTCTTTCTTACTTAGGCCGTATTCAGTGTTCTCCTGACGGTTAGGACTGACGTCGATCTGCCGTAGCTATCGCTATAGAAACCAATATCACGACAACTGAGGAAGTGGTGCAGTATTTGAAGGTGAAGACCAACTGGACTCTGAGGGTTGAAAGGTTGGAATCGCACCACAACATCAACTTTAAGTCATTCGTGGTACGAGTTCCAACCCAACATCTGCAGACCTGCCTGAAAGAGGACTTTTGGCCGAAAGGTGTCGCATATCGTCGTTTCCGTCAGGCCGTCAGGAGAGCACTGAATACGGCCTAAATAATGGGTGGAATAATACTCCAAAAAGCCTTTTTTACTATTATGCATACCAAGTTCATGTTTCGCATTTAGTAATTTTAACTCCTCATTTTCCATATCATCAATTTGATGTCTTAATTCTCGTATTTCTCGCTCTTTTGGCTCAATCTACATGTACAGTTATCGTCATTGGTTTAATATTTAACATTTAGGGATGATTTTTCAATTATCCGATAACTTTATACAAGGAATAATTTTGACAGTTATTTCATACAAAAACTGTGAAACGTCAAATTTATTCCTCGAATACAGTTATCAGATGAATGAAAATTCAGCCCCTAATCATGTAATTATATAATAAATAATAATGGGGAACTCACTTGATTCTTTAGCTCAGTTATCTTAAAATTCAATACAAACTTATACTTTTCAAGTTCTTGTTTTTTTCGTTTTAATTCGTATATTCTCTTTTCTTTGTCCTGTATTGAACTATCTCTTTCTGCAATTTCTTTCTTCAAATCAGCAACGTCACGCTCCAGAGTTGAAATGACTTTCTGAAACTGTTTGTGTTCAGCTGCAAATATTATTGTTAATGGTTAGTTCGCATTAACTTTTAAAGAGTTCGCAATTTAAGGTTTGATTACTTATATACTGGAAAAAAACTCTAGGGGGCTCTAGAATCATAATTATGCTTAATTCACGGTTACAGTTGGCGCTCTGGCTCAATTTTTCTCCTGTATAGAGCAGAAAGTACCTTTCAACTGTGATATTTGATGTTTGAATTCATCAATGTCTTTATGTGCACTAATTAACTTCTTTTTCATAAGCCCAGTCTCTCCTTTGAGTCGCACATTAGAGTCTTTTTCTTCTTTCAACTGAACTTCGTATGCTGTACGGATTTCGATAATTTCGCGATCAGCATCCTCTTCGATTGCCGATTTAATAGTTTCATGTTCTCTTTTCTCCATTTCTGCTTGTTCTTGTAACTATGTTAGAAATAATATAATAGTTGTTCAAAATAAATCATCGTCTACCATCTAACTACACTTACGGGAGAAGACCAGTGCCGGTTATTGCGTAACAGAAACAATGGTAATGTCTTTAATTTTAAAAATTCAGCAACATTGCGTCATTTACATTGAGCAGGCGAATTTTTCAAACTAAGAAGCAATGGATTAGCAATTTCCTTCAAAATTCTTGGAATTGTGATTGAAAATGTGTTAAGCAATTGAGGTGCTATTTCTCGTCGCCGTCAGTCCGGTTTGTCAAATACAGGATGGGCAAAAAAGACGACCGCTGGAAGTAAATTGATGATAGCAAATCTTACTCAACGCAAAAGAAAAAAAGTTTTTTGAGAAGTCACTTGTTTCGAACGGACATCGAACGACACAAGTGTAAAAAAATAACATCCCTGTGTTTAAGAATAGGTTAGTCAACAATTACTTGAATCTTTGATGTTCGATTCGACACGGAAGCGTATCGAAAGTTTGTGAATAGCTTTGCAGGTCTCTGAACTGTGATGAACTTATAAGTATAAGGAAAGTCCCTGCAATACTTACCTCTTGCAACATTAAGTCTTTTTCCTCCAATTTCGCTTCAAACATATCATTCATTTCCCTTAGGGCTTGTCGTTTGCTCTCAGCAAGCGTCTCGAGTCTCTCCTCATAATCTTTTCTCATTCGAGCCGTTTTATCTTCAAGACTCTGTAAACAACATTCATTTAATCTTGCGTGCACTACACTTTTATATTATAAAAATAAATAAAATTGAAGTGTCTGTTTGCAATGTCAAAATGACATCTTTTTACAATACATGAAAGTATGTATATAGGTACGGTACTTATAACAAAAAACAATTTTAAACATTTTGTCTGTCTGTCTGTTTGTTCTGGCTAATCTCCAACAAGGCTGAACGGATTTTGACGGGACTTTCACTGGCAGATAGCTGATGTTAAGGAGGAAAAAGAATTAGTAAAGTACTAAAGAGACATATTGTATTCCGACATCCACGCGAACGAAGTCGCGGGTTATTAGATAGGTAATACTTTGGGCAGTTATTAGATAATAAATTTAAAGTTTTTATTGAAATCTTACCTGATATCTGTCGTACTCGCCAATAAGTCTGACATTGAAATCAGCTTCTAAAGCTTGCAACATTCTCTCGTGGCCTGACCGCAACTTAGCGATATCTTGTTGAATCATGCCTATTTCGTGAGTGTGTTCATTTTCCATTGTCTGTCAGGATAAATTACAACGTTAATTGAGTTTGAACAATTATTTAACTACGTGACTGTTAAGTTAGCCCAGGTTCGCAAGGGCGCATTTTTCTCACAGAGATTTTTTTTGGACTTTTTTTTTAACGCACTGCTCAGCGCCGAGAGTTGAAAAACAAATAGTATTTTTTGATGCGCAGGGAAACGCTCTGTTGGATTCTCAATGCTCGGCTCAACATCGAGAGTTGAAAATCCAGTGCGCGATAAAATCCCGCCGCGACATTTTTACGTCCGTGCATCAACTTACCTCATTCTTTTCTTTGAGTTCCTCAATCGCAGCGCAGTAACCTTCGTGAACTTCTTTCAGTTTTTCTGCCTGTGTCGCCTCTGCTTGACGCAGTTGATAAGTGTGCTCCGTCTCGAGTTCACTCATTCGCGTACTCAACAACTAAACAAACAAATTCGTTCAATTAGTAGGTAACTGGGTAGATACCAACATTCTTTATTAATTTTCGCTATAGGTATGAGACGGCACACTTAAATTTCCTGGAAATGAATTCGAGATAAGTGGGCATAATTCATTATCGATACCTACTGCGACCTATTTAGCATACAAAGGCTTTGTCTGATACTTATGAATAAACAAGCATTAAAATAATGAACGCGAAGTGTGTGTCGCATTCAACGAATCATGTCTTCCTACAAAATATCTCTACTACAATATTATAGCAAGCATTTAGTAAAAGCTTTGAGTTACTGACATTTATGTTATTTATTTTTTCCTGCAAATCCTTCTTACTTATCAATATTTCTTTGGAGTACGCGAAATCTTTGTCTAAAGCAATAGCTCTTCCGTCAGCGTTAGTCAATCTCCATATGCAGATAGAAGCATCTTCGGCGACAGAAACCAAAGTCTGATCGTCGTATGAGAGTGCGATTCCGGTTACTCGCTTGTTGTGCATATGAAATTCATTAAAAATGGCTTTGTCCAGCAATGGCAGCTGTATGGAGGTGATGCCGCCCAGGCCGCCGCTGATGAACAGCATCAGGTCCGATCGAGATAGTATAATAGTATCAAGGGCAATGCCAATCAGGCCCATGTTTCTTCTTATGGTATTGGAACCTATTTCTTTGATCTCTCCATCTGATCCAATTCCATATGTGGTTTTTCCATTGCTTAAATATAGTTTAAATTTATCATCAATTACTGTATTTCATTTTCTCCTCAGTAAATATACTTAATGTGACATGGCTTACCTATTCACTGTGCATCCGGAAAACTGGTTAGTTTTTAATATGACTTCTCCGACTCGTTGGCCGGTAACCATGCTCCATTCGTACACAGCACCCTCGGTGCCGCACGATATCATTGTTAGATCATTTGCCGACCAGGCTAGACACGTAATCTATCCAAAAATAAACAATTCGGTCGTTGTCTTTCCAAATCTTAACATACAGGTATTACCAGAATTAATTTAGTAAAAAAGCTAACCTTTCCGTTATGGCCTTTTAAATTAAAAACATTTTGAAATGACACCGATGAAAACACTTGTATGACTTGGCCATTTACTGCAGCAAAAAGGTGTCCGTTGGTACTAAACTTGGCTTGCTTACAACTCCTTATAGGAAACTCTCGCATCACTTCAAAGTCATCTATCAACACCACCATGAAACGAAGTTTATCCGAAAAGCCAACAATCGAAAACAGACCTGAAAACAAATAAAACTCCATTAATTTTAGGTCTCACATATTTCTGAATACTTGGCCTTCCTTTAAACATGCTTGAAGACTTAGAAGTCTGTGCGGCTGCACCAACGGCTACAACGCTTTCGTCTTCTAAAAACGTTGTTCTATCTGCTGCTTACCAGTAGGATGTAAAGACAGGCAATGGATTTCTTCCTGATACAGTTTTATCATCTCTATGTCATCTGTCATGTAGTTCCAAATCCTTATACTCTTGTCTTGTTCTCCAGACGTCATAAATATTGGCTTCCATGCACACATTGACAATGAGTTAATCCGACCATAATGCATCGCTGGTCCAAGCTCACTGAATGCTATCTCTGGATTCTAAAAATTATAAGAAGTTTTGTAATTAGCTGTCCTGTCGTTTGGGAAGCGTTTGCAGTACTGAAAATCAAGTCATTTACTTTTGATTTTGAGTACAGCAGCTTTTCTAAAGCCAATCTTACCTTGTATGCGCTCGCGCTCCATTTTATGGATATTGCAAAGTAGGTAACTAATCAAATAATTAGGATAGATACAGTACACCGACGATGATAAGCGGCGACACCAGTGCGTCACAGATGTAGGTAGGGAAGGCATACCTTTTTACATAAAAATGTTCTATGGCACGTCCGAACCTCCAGTTCCTTACTACAACTACTGGGTTACCTGTAACATGTGCTGCCCAAACAACTTGACAGTATATAACTGTTTCCTCAAAGTTGTAATCAGGAGAGTTTCTTGATTAGGATCAACTGTTATGTGTTGGATTTCGTCAAGTGGCGACCATAGTGGATGTTCTCGAGTATGTCTACAAAATATTAGTGTCAGAAGGATTGTAAATGTAATTATTATTCAGTTACAAAAATATAACATTGTACGCACTTGTAGGACTTTTTTGAAATTCTGAAAACGTTTCTCTTCCTCCAGTGATGAAGTGTCTCCTTTTCAAACATGTGAACATATCCCGGTCCGCAACCGTAAGCAAATCCTGGAGAAAAAAAATCAACGGTGCGTTATAAAAGAACATAATATATATAGTGACAACATTTTTAAAGAGTATGCTTAGGTTGTTTGGTCATGATGAGAGGATGAATGAAAGGTGACTAACAAAGCAGATGTGAGAACCTATAGTGACCTTATTGATGATATTCTTCAGAAAGATTAGGTGCGTAGTACTCGCAACGCTGCATGTATGACCAAATATATAAACGTAAAGGTGGCAAAAGGAGTAGGTATGTAAGGATCGTAAAGGAGTATGTAGTTTCTGTCTACCCCTTGGGAAAAGAGGCGTGAGTGTATGTGTATGTATGAAAACTATTTTTTAAATACGTCATACCTTTAGGGAAATTCACAAAGTTTGTGACTGGATACGTAACTTCTTCTTGTTCTTTCTCATCGCTGCCAGAGTCTTGTTTACTAGAAGTACTAGCCTTATCGCTTTCTGGCTGCTCTTGCCTGTTTATAAGAGGACATATTGAATTAATATAAAGTTATAAGTAGCAGTGGTCGTCTTTTGAATTAAATGATTGCTGATGATCTGTTTAAATGTGCATGTGACCCAGCTTCGCTCTTCAGGTCCTCGATTAATGTTATTCTCTGTGTGGCACTACAATCTGGACACACTGGCTGAAGGCAAAATAAAGCTGCCAGACATAGTCTCGGACACGTTTATGCTCCGTCTTTCAAGTGTAGGTATAATTATCAAACTTAGACGAAAAGTAGCGATTATTTACCATTTGCACTCCATTTGCCCCTGTCTTGCACATCACATGCTCTACAAATGATTATGGAAGGGCCTCGTGACAGTTTATAATCTTTGAATTGTTGGCATATATATACTTAGTACACAAATACCCTACTCTTGTCTTAAAGTAATTCATCTATTTCTAATAAAAGGATCAAAACTTACTCCATTTCTACTTTCTTTAGCGACATCTCTACGACTTCAGAGGCCTTAAAAACGCAGTTTGGTCGGAGTTCGCCATTCTCTACCATCATGATCATTCCGTTGTCCGTCCCGAACATGATGCGATCCGGCGTTAACCACATGCAGGTGGTTATGTTTGTCTACCCGCACGTGAAACACACCTATTATGTTATTTACTGGCGCAGTAATAACTACGGTATATGTTTTGTCGTGGCGGTTATCACACCTACTAAAAGCAGATATTTTCAAAGGCATAATTACTATTACATTAACATTATTATGAATTTCTTACGTTTTCAGCTTTGCACCAGCCCCATTGGCGCCAAACTGTTTCGGACACATTCATGATGCGGAAAGTGTACGGTCCAATAATAACAACCAACGTGGCATCCGTGGGGTTGCACAGCACCTGTTAAATGCAGCATGTATTTACTTGCACTAATAAAGTGGCTAATTTATCTATGTCAGAAGAAGTAACGTACGTTTGTAACGATGCCCTGGCCACTCGGGTTTTGCGCTTTAGCATGGCTCTCGACCTTGCCCTTGTCCCAGTTGTAATAATATAAATACCAGTCTGGCTCTCCCGTTATTGCCACAAGATATTTAGAATCAAAGGTAAACTGCACACACGCGAATTCTCTCGCTTGAGAGTTCTCGAAAGGCACAGTCAAAATCTTCCGCCGTTTGTATGTAGTCAGATCGTAGATAGTTATAATAGGTTTCTGACCTTCTTCGGCGATCTCGTTTAGTGCAAGCCATCGTCTGAAATGTTTATGATTAGCTTAACACTGCTCTATGCCTGTATGTACCTACCTATACCGAAACACTGACACTGACCGGTTTGGCGCGAGAACAAATGACTTGATAGGTTTGTGTTTGTCCTGGAGTCTGATAAACTTCTGTTTCTTCTGAAGATGGTTGTGAATCACTATAACGCCACCGGCCGGGTACAAAATCTCTGATTCGGACAAATAATGTGCATTGTACCTGTACGAGAATACTTGAATTTTAGTGATGTCATGTTTTATGACTAATTAAACAAACAAATACAAAACAAAAGGACACTTAGGCGCCGAAGTACTCGTCCGCATCGCTGCCATCCGGAAACGAGCCCAGAAGACTTGCAGCATTGCCACGTTGAATGGCGATGCTAATTCTTTGGCCAAAGAACGACCGCTGGGTTGTTCTTTGCCTCTGGTCCCGGGAGTGTCGTATTAGATATTTATTCATTTAGTGTCATATTATATTAGGTATTTTATTCAAGGCTTCTTTATTTATTTGAGTAAGTAGGTAGCTGATTCTTAAATAGGTACTTAGCAATAAAATACATTAAACAATGCGCAATAGTCTAGGCATCACTAGTGCCTTTACCTCCTATAGATGCCTGCTTGTCCGCTGAGAATCTATTGTATTTATTGTATACTATTGTATCTTAGTTTGCTATAGGTACGCTAACAAATATCGACAGTTTATATGTAATTTAAACAAAAATATGACTGAACATAAAACATGTATTTGTACTTACTGAATATCGGTGCGAAGACCGTAGAATATACGCGCTGAAATGTTGGGAGGCGTCGGGACGGCCATGATCGATTTGATTAATAATAATTAAATAAATATCGTACAACTACCACCTGTAATCATAAAAATACGAAACTTGTTTAACAAGCGCTTCCTATCTAATTGAATATGTCAAATTGGTCAAACTTAAACGGTTGTCATGGATACTGGTTTAAATAGGTAGGTACGTAATAATTTGACCTATTTACTGTTCGAATTTAAACTCTTTGGCCCAATGATATTATAAGTAATATCATTGCTTTGGTCAAACTGAAGCAAATCCCGGACGGGATGCGGGACGAAATTCGCTTCGCCTATTTTGTCCAACTATAACTTGTATACAGCCGATCGATTCTGTAAAAATCTCACCGTGAAAAGTTAGGTGAAGTGAGCTTAGAGTGAGCTGTCAAGGGTATCAATCCCTAGCATCAGGATGACACTGACAGCTCACTCCATGCTCACTTCACTTAAGTTTTCACGGTGATATGGTTACAGAATCGCACTGCTGTTCAAACTAGCGTGAATACCTAGTCGCGTGATATCTTAATCATTAAAATAAGCGCGTAGTCCCGCATCCCGCGCAAGATTCGCTTCAGTGCTGCAGTGAGTCCAGAGTTTTATTGTGCCCACGTATGTACAGACGCCAGCAGGTCAACCTAACCCAATCTGTCAAATATCTTTGATAGATTTTCAACTTTAGGACATAGGAATAAGGTTCATATTCAATTGGGAAAATCTGACAGATTGGGGTAGCTTGATGTGCTAGCCTCTGTACAAACATTTTAACTACTTATTCGCAATTTCGCATGAAGAAATATGTGAAATGCCCAAGTCATCTAACCCACTTCATAATGCTCGGACATCAGTGTCTAAAATAAGTCGTAGTATTATTTTACACACAGTCATTATGGTAACTCTAATCACGTTCAGCGCGTGTCTATCAGTCTGAAAGTTGCAATGTCTAGAACTGTTGAGTACTTCCTAGAAACAAACTCAGTCCTATTACGTACATAGAGGTATTACAGCACCCTTATTGCGTAATTCACTATCAATCACAATCTGTTTGATTTTGAAAGGATATTGCTAATACTTACATTGCTTCATAAAAACTTTTTAACAAAAAAAAACCTTAAATATTTATTTCTCACTTTTTAGTGGGTCTGTTTATATGTAATTTATTTAAGTAAGTTACAATAGCCTAATGTCAACTTGCTCAACGCCTTTTATAAAATATTGCTTTTCCCGATACAGTGACGTTAATTGTTGAGTTCTCCTGGTACTCCACCATCAGCTCCATTTCACCATTCACATTGTGACGAGCATAAATTGCTTAGCAACCATAGGTATTAAAGTACCTAATCGAATCGCAACCCGTGAAATACTTATTATTGTTAGTTCCGGTAGCCAACTGTGGTCTTCATCATCAGTTCCACTTCACCAAAAGGTGCTTTCCGAAAGCAAATGCACGAGTTACTATAAAAAATACCCAAATCGCTATAGGTGTACGCACGGCTACACATCAAGCTATACATAACCAGTATAAGCTGAGTTCTGATTGTACGAAAAACCTATACAGTGCGAGGTCAGCTAAAACTGGAAATGTATAGCTTGATGTGTAGCCGTGTGTACCTATAATATTTAAAGAGTTCCTTCGATTTCTCGATCCTGACCTGATGACAATGGCACCACCTGAAAGTTTTCTAATCGGTCTTGCCGTATTCGAGTAATCAGGAAATACATAAAAAAGGGATTCCGACGAACTGAGAACCTCCTCCTTTTTTGAAGTCGGTTAAAAATTGATCTGCTTAGCAACGTAAATAACGCAATGAATGTTATTGTCTGGTTGAACTCAAAATGAAAGCCATTGCCACTGTTAGTGTGCTACGCAATCACCCCGCAGGTTTACGTACAAAAGAAACTGCGCATTCACCATTTAGCTGAGCTCCGTCTGATTGGACCTCAATGTCGTTTGTAGTAGCGCATCCTCTCTGCAATTTCCGAGATAAGTCGCTGCTTCCTCCGCCCGTCTCGCTGCCAATACAAATCATATTTACACGTGCCAACATCACATTTAAAATTATATTTTTATGACCAACCTTACGGAAGTAAGCAGGTATATTTTATGCGTTTCTATAAATTTTGTACAGGAAATATATGTAGTCCGTTGCAGTCTTGCAGTACTTAAATACTTATATGTACCTATATATACAGAATGTAAGAGTCATAATATTGTCTTTGCGTGCAACTAAATAGTAAAACCTACCTAAAGATTCAGTGAAGGTTGCTTTAACGTGGGTACTGTAAATAGACAAAGAAATATTGCAATATATATAAACAAAACAGTAGGTACCTAATATTTACATGGGGTTTTACGAAGTCTAACCTAATTCATATTGCATAATTTCTGACGAATTAACAGTTGGTAGAAGATTGGTAGAAGACATAATATCCTGGAAGAGTTTTAAGTTATCTACTTAAAACTATGATAATAAGGAAAAGTATGAGAAGAAAAACCAAGCTGATTTACGATATTTATAATTAGCACAAATCAAATACCTACATGTACGTATAATTATTTATATTCAAACATGCGCAATTTTGTTATGCCTGAAGAGCACTCTTTCACAGCATGCAGGTTTAATGTTCGTGTTGGCTGGTAGCCAATGTATTAAAACTAATGCAATTTCCATTTTTCTTAGAAATCTTGAGCACTTATCGCTGCAGCTCATCTTGAAAATAATAATAGATACTAGAATTTTATTGTCCCACTGCAGGGCAAAGGCCTATTCTCATTCAGAGAAGTCCCGAGTATCAAACACCACGCTTGCTTCTGTTAAACGTATTACTATTAGTCAAAGTTTCCTCACGATGTTTTTCTTCACCGATATCAATAATGTCCAAGATAAACCACACAAAACATATGAATTGAAAAAGCCACATTGGTACTTGCCCGGATTTGAACCCACAACGTCGTTCATTTTGAACTAATTTCTACTCGTATTCACCTGTTAGGTAGGTACAACCTGTGAATAGTGGGGTGGTAGTTACATACAACAATACCAGAGATAGAAACAATCCCAAATAGTACCGCTCTAGCAATCTAGAGTCTAAATAGAATCTAGCAGCGCTATAACTTTGGAAAAAGTTCCAATAGTCTTGATATGTTTTTCGACACACTTCGACTGCTAATTTCGCGGTCTAATTTAACGACTTGCTTTTTATTTATCGAAGACATGTCTAGCACGTCAGGCTACATAGCTAGGCAGTAGCTTTCTCTTTGTTCCTTTTCTCGTGAGTCTTCAATTATTACGGTTAATTGACGCCGAGTCTAATTAAAAAATAAATATCTCCTTTTATAATTGTGAGGTGCCTCTCAGGGAGGCCTCCTGCCATCTTCAATAGGACGCCAGATGACAGCTACATATAGGATGAACCAAAACCCGAGGTGAGCA
Source organism: Globia sparganii (assembly GCA_949316385.1). Taxonomy (NCBI): domain Eukaryota; kingdom Metazoa; phylum Arthropoda; class Insecta; order Lepidoptera; family Noctuidae; genus Globia; species Globia sparganii. The sequence goes on along the minus strand of OX438653.1, from coordinate 12,554,861 downwards.
TTTTGTTAAAGCCCGGGATCATGATGAAGAAGGAACTTCCTCTCACCTTAAACACCATCATTATATACATACCTATATGTATAGTTCTTTGTTCTAGTTTCATGATTGTTATTGATATGCTATAATTATTGTGTATGTATGTTAATGGTGCACCATTCAACCAACCTACAGTATTGTCTCTCCTTCTCCCTTTTAATCCATCAAAGGTTGTCTTCAAAAGATCGCTTTTAGCAATAAGACAGCCGCCGCGCCGCGCCGCGCTGTCTCTTCAAATTTCTACAAAAAGTAATTCGTATGGTCATAATTATGGTGCACATAATAAAGAGTATTCTGTTCTATATTCTATTCCAAGGAAATGTTTAGCTAGAAGCCCATGTTATTGAAATTAGGCACCAAATACCTACTTACATAATTAAGAATGTAAACATTAAGAATATCCCTCGTTGCATCGTTGCAAGATGTGAATACATTGCCAACAAGATGTTTTTACCCGGTAGGTATTCTTACACAGGGTGATAGGTAATTAACGGATAACCTTAAAACGGATATCACAATAATATAAATACCTGTAAAAAAAATAAGTACCTAATTCAACAAAGATGTTGAGGAGCCGTACTGTACACCGATACATCCGTACGTATTACGACTGAAATGGGAACTGAAAATAATTAATTGATTACTGTTATTAATTTATTATGCGCCTATTAGGTAGCTAATTTAAAAATGATCGTTGCAACATTGAAAACATAAGAAATCAACATTTATATCGATACACAGGGAGTCGGGAAGTCCCTGTCATTTATTTATCCTCCTACAGGAATGTAAACAAACAACTGCAGTTGCATATCTGTTTTAACCGCAAGTTGATACAGTTTCATTAAAGTGCCTATAGAAAGTGGGCAAATAGATAATAACCGTTTGTTAACGAGTGATCCAATCAATTAGTTGGCGATATTGGTCACAATGATGCAATACTAGACAATTAGACACTTCCTAACATCCCACATCGCCACGGCAATTCACGAATTTTGCGTACGGCAATTAACTACATTTTTTTCTGCGCCATTTTATTCTGCCCCAACTGTTCTCCCAAGTCGCTCTGGCAAGGTAGATTTGTGCTAGGTACGCGCCATTAGAAAAAACATGGCAATTTCTTTAATCGGGTGGTTTCCTTTTATAGACCATATTGTTCAAGCACTAGAAGCTGCTTTAAATAAAAGCCCGGACTTACCCCTTGATGCCCTATTCTTCGTCATATTAAAAAAAATAACTATGTTTTGTCTTGACACTTTCAGTGTACGAAACAACTAAGTTTAACCAAATAAAATTTATAGTTAAAGTAAGATTTCCTAACCATCTGCGTCATATTTAATTAAATTGAAGTAGGTACCAATACCTACTTACAGGTGATGAGAAAATATTTTTTCGCAACACTATTTCAACTTAGTCGAATATCCGTCCGGTATTACCCCAACGCGGCATTAAATCAATAGAAGAACCAATTGCTTTTCTCCGTTACTAAAAACATTTTAATCGGCTTCTGTTCAGCTCACATACGTCATAATTCATAACATAAAGACCATACCTATATGGAAGCTTTTTATATGTATGTATGGTTCATGCCCTGTAGGTATGCAGCTGCCTAGTTATTTTTAATCTTTTTGAAAGACCCATAAAAATCAAAGCTGAGAGAATAATATAATCAGAACAAAAACCTACCTCATCATAATTAGGTAGGTACATACCTAACATAAATAAGCAGCTGAATAAATTAGTTTCTGCGGCTAAAGGATTGATATTTTCCTGTACCCAAGTATACCGACTCGTTCAAAGTACAGAGGCCAGAACATCAAGTTACCCCAATCTGTCAGATTTTCCCAATTGAATATGAACCTTATTCCTTTGTGCTAAAGTTGAAAATCTATCAAAGAAATTTGACAGATTGGGGTAGGTTGACCTGCTGGCGTCTGTACAAGCATTAAACTACAAAGAACAAAAGCAGACGATGACTAAGTCGTTTTACGTTCATTGCAGGCAGTAAGCCAATTCTGTAACATTTTACTTAGTTAATAATAAAAAGTAAACGTCCAAGTCATTAGCTTCGGTATTGTTTACATGCACCTACCACTGGTGATGGATACAAAAATAAACCATTAACTACGTTCTACGGCCGCGGTATCAGAATATTACTCTATCGAAAGTTTTACTAAAGTATTCATTTTGTTTCCTCAAAACTAGATAGTGTATTTTAAACCAGTAGAAATAATAAATCGAATCGCCTGAACCTATGCACCTTAATTGCGTAACACACTCAATCACAATCTGAATAATTTTGAAGGATATTGCTAATCCATTGCTTCATCCACCAACCCGCACCCTAATTGCGTAACACACTATTACTCTCAATTTGAATCATTTCGAAGTATACTGCTAATCCATTGCTCCATATGTTCGAAAAGTGTGTCTGCTCAACAACGTAAATAACACAATGAATGTTGTTGAACTGTCAAAATGAAACCCATTGCTACTGATAGTGTGTTACGCAATTACCCTGCCGCACTGGGCCCGCGTGGTGGATTGTGGAGGCCAGTGTCCCAGCAGTGGGAACATTATAGGCTATGTTATGTTATTGCTCAACATCGTACATAAATAACGCAATTAAAGTTTTTGAACTGTCAAAATGAAAACTATTCCTACTGTTAGTGTGTTACGCAATTATCCCGCAGTAGAAATAATAAATCGATTTGCCTCAACTCAGCCGGTTATTCAGGCCGCGTTAAATTCAATTCATAGGCGTGAAAAACGCAACCCTCCAATAGCCTTACCATTCTCTATTATACAAAGAAAAGCAAAGGTCATTTTCACCTAAATATTATGTAGGTGCCTATAGGCACCAACCTGCCCTAGTGAACTACACTATAGGGTAGCTCACCTTTCGTATTTATCGTGTAGTGGATCGATACCACGAAGTTGGTGGTATTTTAGTAGTGGTGGCCTGCTGCTCGCGTGCCGCGTCTTGAATCGCAGTCCATCACTGAAATAAATTGCGGCACAGTTAATTATAAACGACGTAGAAATCACACAATAGAACACTCGTTGTTTTTGTTACCTATATTATATTTATTAGTACCCGGGTGCCTATGTTTAATAAATGCTTGTTCTTATTGCGTACTAGCTTTTGCCAGCAGCTTCGCCCCAGTGAGGCCGTGAAAATCCAAAATTATCCCACTGGAACGTACTACCTACCGGGATAAAAAGTAGGTATCCTATGTCCTAATCCAGTGTACTAAATTTCATGCAAAACCGTGAGATCCAAACATACATAAAGACTTTTACATTTATAAAATTATAAGTAGAGTTGTAGAAAGTAAAAAAAACGAGAATTTCCCAAAAGGAGCCTTATTCCAAATTGTTAGATGCAGAGAAAATCTAAACTCAGATAGATTGACTTCTAGAACTCAACGCTGCCGCAGAGTACGGAATACTGACCAAGTTTCTATTATTGTAGTGGTATTTCCTTTCATTATGTAGGTAAATGTGCTATAGGTCCCTAAATATGTTATCGGCCAAATATGACCAAAGCAGCTCGCCCAATATAAATATTACAAGGCGCGTTTAAATTTTCCGAAGTTGACGTGACCTTCGAGTTCTGCGGGTGACGCGGCTCCTGCATGGCGTCATCTTAGGCAAATATAGCTACGCCATAACGCCACTGTTTACGGTACGTGTTGTAAAAATATGTATTATCACTAAACAAATGTCCTCTAAATGGAACGCGGACGCTACTAGACGCTACGTAGCACTGCTCCTTAACAAAATGCATAAAAAGTATTGAGTAAGTATGGTAGATCCGCTACGGATCCTTCCAGCAATGCAGATGATGGGCGATATTTTTTGGAATTTAATAACGCAGGTAAGGGAACCGCAGCTCATTAATTTGACTAGTGTATAATATTGATTGCGTTAGAAGTAACTTTCTTTTTTTACTGATGTTCAGTTAACGGTGTGCAGTGAAGCAGCGTTGTTGGTGGTGCATCGCGCGCGCTCGGTGGTCGGTGTCGGTGACTCGCTGCGGTGTGATAACGTCGTCGTCGGCTGACGGCTGTCGGCCCGCGGCGCGGCGGCGGCCGCCTCGTGTGCCGCTAGTGTGCCTCAACCCGCGACGCCGAACGCCACGACGCCCGATCTCTCGCCACACAACGCCGCGAAAACAAACACTGTAATAATCTCCCCGCGATAAAACCATACAACGCGCTATCAGTTCATGATAACTCACCAGTGTGATAACTGATAAAATAAGTGGTTGACGCCTAACATACTGTGTATTATGTAAAACTCCAAAAAGTGGATTTTCTGGAGACGCAATTATGGCTGCGGCGACTGCTCCCCGTAAGACTGTCTCCATCTATGACTACCCGGAACATTTAAACCCTTTCCATGAGGAGGACAATCACAACAAGATCCGGTTTTGGACTCTCGGCAGGAGACTCAATCGGTCGAACAGCATCAGTTTTTCCGGACTGAAGGACCTTAAGAATTCATGGTGAGTTCAGAACAAGTCGTACTTACTTATTATTGTCTTAGTTTTTTAAACTTTCTCTTGCTTGCGAATACTGTGACAACCTTGAGATCGGTTTCAGGCTTAATTATTATTATCTCTGAAATTGTAATTACATTTCTAACGGTGTGTTCTAAATAATGATTTTTACTTGTCGGACTTAGCTCGAGGCTATACTTAATCGAGTCATCGATTGTCGATAAAGTGTCAGTAATATGCAAGTCGTACAAGCGATCATTTAGGTAGGTAGGTATACGTAGCATGGTGAAATCATCAGAGACAGCTAACAAAATACCTTTAGACTAAGTTGGATTCCTCCAAACTGGAACTTCGAGCCGACGATGATTCATGAATACAAATATTGTGATAGAGATAGAGTGTCAGTCGGTGTGTAAGGCGTTCTACACACTTCCCATTTTTCTTACACCTATGCTTGTTCGGGCTACCACAGCGTGGCGGGGCGGGAAGATCGAATATTTCTTCGGCTCCCTCTCGGCTTTGTTTTTCAATAAATACCTACTGCTGAACCGAATGTGCCGACCCGAAAGAAGCAGGCTTAGGTATTTAAGTATTACCTAAATAAACTGTCTGTATTTTTACTTGGGTTTTCCCTAAGATTAAAAGACCGCAAACGAAATAAAATCAAACAGGTAGGTATTTCTCTACCAATAATAAACCTAGCGTGTTTATTATTGGTAGAGAAATGCGCAATCGCAGCAGCAGTAAAGGTAGTTTCAATTCGGTATTTAATTATAGTTTTCTAATTCTAGTCTGGCAAAACGAATTGGCGTTTTAGGCTTTCATATCTCACGTAGGAATATTTTAGATATATCTAGAATAAAGTTTTAATAGGATTAGGATATACAATGCGAATAATCCTCATCATTATCTCATCCTAGCCTTTTCCCAACTATGTCGGGGTCGGCCTCCAGTCTAACCGGATGCAGCTGAATACCAGTATTTTACACGGAGCGACTGCTTATCTGACCTCCACAACCCAGTTACTGGGTAATACGATACCCCTTAGTAAGACTGGTTGTCAGACTTTCGGGCTTCTGACTACCTGTAACGACTGTCAAAGATCCACAAATGACAGCCGGGACTAACGGCTTAACGTGCTTTCCGAGGCACGAAGGGTTCTGGGTATGTAAAGATGGTCACCCATCTACAGACCAACCTCGGCAAGCGTAGCTTAACCTGATCGATCGACCAGGGGCCCAAGTCTGCTATTTTTATAAATTCGATTTTCCAACACGATCCCATTGAAATTTTGCTAAAAGTTCGTAATCTGCTAAATTCATAATGGTCGATCATTGGTCGGTCAATGGTCTGAGAAAAACTACTACTAAACATGCTAGATTTCATTTAATATATATTTTTACATATTACGTATTAGTGTTTGCAATCTGAAGTAGTAAGAAGTTCGTAAATAGCAATAAACATTACATTTATTAATTTGTCATTATGTACGAGATTACCATTTTATGCCATTTCTTTCAATGGAGTGTCAGTGGTTGACCATTAAGTCATAATGACGCCCAGACTTGAGGCCCTGTGCGGCTGTTATTATTTAGCCACGGGCCCCTAAATGCGAATAATCCTATTAATAATTAATATTAATATATATTAATTAATTAATTAACATTAATATATTAATTAATTAATATTAATTATTAATATTATAAACGCAAAAGTTTGTGAGGATAGATGGATGGATGTTTGTCACTCTTTCACGCAAAAACTACTAAACGGATTTTGATGAAACTCTACAGTAATATAGCTTATACCTCAGAATAACATATAGGATACTTTTTATCCCGATATTCCCACGGGAACGACACTTATGCAGGTGATGATGGTGAGGGTTATGGGGGTGCGGGGCGCTGCTAGTAACTTATATAAATTCACGTTTTTAGCTCTTTTTGTATTCAAATCATGGGGAATGGAATCACCCACCCTAAATCCAAAGTTATGACAATGAATATTATAAAACGATTAACCGAATATAAACACATTGTTGGAAATACACACAACTCGTGATATACAGTTTACCACATAACCTCAACATTATCATTGGTGATAGGAATTTGTAAGATTTCATTGGGCGACTTCTATGAATCATTGAATAATTTACTTACGAAATTCCTATGTAAGTAATGCTGAATTGCGGAAACTTTATGTGCCTAAAGTACCTATACTTATAAGAAATTAAAATTAGGTAAGTAGGTACCTATCTACCTAGCAATCGTAAAAAAGTATGGCTGGTCATGCAAACAAATAATTTGCTGACGATACATTTACTTACCCAACGTCAGAAGTCATTATAATGTGTAATTATTTTGTACTTAGGTATTTTCTTTAGTCGCTCATGTGATCATGGCTAAGAGATCAAGGACAAACTGATTTATGTACCTACCTAAATACATAACAAGTATGACAATCTCAACATTGCGTAGGAAGTTACAAGTTACCTTCCAGTTGATCTATAATCTCCATTTAAGCTCAGGCCACACAGACGAATCCCGCGCGGGATGCGGGACACGACTACACGCATCGGTTTTTTTACATAATTGCTAGCTGACCCCGCAAACGTCGTTTTGCAAAAAAAAAAAAAATAGATAGTAGCCGATTCTCAGACCTACTGAATATGCATATAAATTTTCATAAAAATCGGTCAAGCCGTTTCGGAGGAGTATGGTAACTAATACTGTGACACGAGAATTTTATATATTAGATTGATTAAGAAGGCACGCGTCTATTCGCGCCAGTTTGAACACCTCTGTACAAGTGAGTTGAAACCACAGATATAGATACACCTAGATAACGCAAGAGCAACTACTTCGCACCAACTTACGTTCAAAAATCGTAAGCCGCCACTTTCGCGCTCAGTCCTGTGTATTGCTGGCTGGATGAGCGTAAGTGAGAAAGAGCGCTTGTGACGTCATAGTAGGTAGTCAAAAACATGGCAGGGTTGGTTTTCAATGTTTTCATACAGATCGTGATACTTGCGTTATCTAGGTCTATCTATATCTGTTGTTGAAACCTCTTTAACTGTTCTGTGGTTGAAACAATCGGCACGAGCGAATTTCCTCCCGGATCCCGCGCGGGATACTCAATACTCAATACTCAATTCTTTATTGCATTCCACAATGTAGGCTTAGGTGGTAAACATTTATTTGGTAGGTAACAATCGTGGACTCTGTCGGGCACAACAAAAGATATAATAAAAAAAAGAAAGAAAAAAAAAAGAAAAAGAAGAAGAAGGAAAAGAAAGGAGGAAGGAGAAGATATAATTTGGAGAGGACTTAACATTTAAGTATCTTATAATAATTCAACTTATTCTAAAAACATAGACATAACATTAACATTAGAATTAAAATTGCAAAAGACTTTATTTTTCAAGTTTTAGAGATATATCATTTAAATATTCGTCGACACTATAGTAGCTTTATGGATGGAACTAGAGGCAACTATTACAAACCTATGTATAAGCGTGAATCGATAAATCGTGTAGGTATGACATACCAATCTATTATTATAAGATGCACATAAGATTTCTTCCGTATCTATCTTGTGTGATGTGTAAAGTGAAACAACAACATGTATAATTGGCCCATAATAATTATTAATAATTATGGAATGGAATTGATGAGTTTCCCTACTTCTTCTGATAAAAATAAATATGTTCTTGCAGTGCACTCAGGTAACGCAATTACTAAGATATTTTACTAACTGACTTCAAAAAAACTTTTTAACAAAAAAAAAAACCGACTTCCATAAAAAACACTACAAAGTGAAAAATAACTTTAATTTCGGAAGTCAATGTCTTTGGATCTGTATTTTAGTTTATTGCCACCGACTTCCGAAATTAAAGTTATTTTTCACTTTGTAGTGTTTTTTATGGAAGTCGGTTTTTTTTTTTGTTAAAAAGTTTTTATTTCTCGCTTTTTAGTGGGTCTGTTTATAATGCATCAAGCTCATCGCCTTTTACAAAATATTACTTTTCCCGATACAGGGACGTTAATTGTTGAGGAGTTCTCCTGGTACGCCACCATCAGCTCCATTTCACCATTCGCATTGTGACGAGCATAAATTGCTTAGCAACCATATTAAAGTAATCGAATCGCAACCTGTGAAATACTTATTATTGAGTAGTCCCGGTGGCCATCTGTGGTCTTCATCATCAGTTTTACTTCACTAAATTTTGCTTTCCGAAAGCAAATGCACGAGTTACTATAAATAATACCCGAATCGCTATAGGTGTGCCTATAATATTTGAAGAGTTCCTTCGATTTCTCCAGGATCCCACTGATAATCCTGGCAACACCAGGCCAGACTTATGTCAACATTGCATTGAACTTAAAATTTAGTCCTGTTTAAAATGAGCCCAAACACGACTACGGTGCTGTAATTTCAAGGTTTGTACTTTTTCTGATGCTCCTGGTTTCAGCATCAAGTCTCTATGTACTTCGGTGTTTCTCATTAACAGTACGTTTATCCACACATCGAGCACTTTTCAATGAGCCCAAACACGATATATCTGCTGTTAGTTGTCGAGGAGTTAGATACTCTGCAGACTATCCTGACTGCAGCATCAGGTCATGACTTGATGGTCATGAGACCAAATGTGGCAAATGTCCTATCAAACATTAAATATACTAAAACTGTCCTTGTCTGTTCGAATAACTTCTTACTGTTAAGGAGTTGTACCTTCCATCATCAGTTCAGCTACCTGAGATGGTAACAACCATACGCAAATACACAAGATACTTCATAAAATATGCGAAAAACAATAAGTGAGCCTATAAAATTTGAGGGTTGCCCTCGATTTCTCTAAGATCCTATCATCAGATCCTAACTTGGTGACAATGGGACCACCTCAGAACTATCTACTTTCGAACAAAAAAAGAATTTTGAAAATCCCTCGACAATTGGCGGAGTATTCGATGAACAAACATACAAAAAAAAAAAAAACATACAAACATCCGAACATAGTACCTCCTCCTTTTTGTGAAGTCGGTAAAAAAGGAGGAGGTTATCAATTCGACGGTATGTTTTTTTTTGTGTGTTTGTTACGCGATTACTTCGCCAATTGTGGACCGATTTTCAAAATTCTTTTTTCGTTTGAAAGGGTATACTCTCGAGGTGGTCCCATTGTCACCAAGTCGGAATCTGATGAGGGATTCCCATGGAAATCCAGGGAAACCCTCAAATTTTATAGGCACACCTATAGCGATTTGGCTATTTTTTATAGTAACTCGTGCTTTTGCTCTCGGAAAGCACCATTTGGTTAAGTGGAACTAATGATGAAGACCACAGATGGCCATCGGAACTACTCAATAATAAGTATTTCACGGGTTCACGGGTTCGGGCATAACTTCCGTCATTTATAGACGGATTTGCAAAATTCTGTTTTTGTTTGACAGATGAGGTCCCATTTAAATTTTGTAAAGATCTGATGATGAGTTTCGGAGACAGACAACGGTACTCTTCAATAAATGCCAGCAAATCAACCGCGATTGCTGCTATCGCATATGTTTCCATTGTTTACGCAATCACACAACATAACATCGCGCCTGTACTCTTTAAAGGGGTACGCAGATGTGTTCACTATACCATGGTACACCTTCACAAAGAGTATGTAAACACTAGCGTCCGTGCTAACGTTATACACCCTGATTTCCCTGTTACAAGTAGTTTTATATGAATTTGTGTGAGGTAGATCCAACTAAAAAGTGAAAAATAAAAACTTTTTTACAAAAAAAAAAACAACCGACTTCCAAAAAAAAAAACACTACAAAGTGAAAAATAACTTTAATTTCGGAAGTCGGTGTCAAAAAACGACAATGCGCAAACAGCGACACCGACTTTACCGAATTAAAGTTATTTTTCACTTTGTAAGTAGTTTTTTTTTTTTTGAAGTCGGTTGTTTTTTTTTTTTTTTTGTAAAAAAGTTTTTTATTATGCGTAACATTTACAAGGTTCAATTAAATTAGCGATCTAAACTCCGCTGATGCGATAGGTTTCGATATCTAAACACGATAAAACAAGAAAACAGAAGTGTAATTGCGTAGTAGGTACTATCAAAATGAAACTTATTTCATTTTAACAGTTCAACAAGATTCATTGCGTTATTTACGTTGTTGAGCAGACACACTTTTCAAACATATGGATTAGCAATACGCTTCAAAATGATTCAAATTGAGAGTAATAGTGTGTTACGCAAGTAGTAATTTAAAATAACCCTGTATAAGTAGGTACTTTAGAGGAGAGCAAAACAAAAGGCACAAGAATTGAGTAATCGCAATTCTTATCGAAGGACTAAATAATATCAAGTTGGACGCATCATTACTTGTTTGTTTAACCATATCAACTAGTGTGTGAATAATGCAATTACCGTCAGATGTTTATTTATAGGATTGAAGTCACTCTTCTCGCTCTTGCATGCTTATTGAGTAACGTGATTGACATGTAATTTACCAGTTTACAAACACGTGTGGCGATACAATCACTGTACCTGATGCAGACTTGTATAGGTACCTGCTACTACCTACTTACTTACAGACTTGGATGTTGGTCCATCGTGGAAGACTTGGAAGCGTCAGACGCTAAAATACGTATGCTATGCTAAATACATAATTTCCGTACTGGGAAATCGCTGGTAAAAAATGTAAAGTCAAAGTCAAATCATTTATTTCAAACGGGCACATTGAAGGATTATTGGTATTAATAAAAGAAATAGGAAAGATTAACATAATAATAATAATATGAAGGCAATCAACGTTCTTATTACGACAACCATTGTATTGCGAGAGATAGATAACAAGGCACTTTTGAACGTCAAAATTTACAAAAAAGTTGAATTGATCCTAGTCGGCCAGTGTAGTTTTATTATGCATAACTATCTAGACCACATAACAGTAGGCCAATTCTGCTACTTAATTCAAAACGTTCAAAATCTAGTCGCAGTCTCATCTCGGCGACAAACAAATGTCAAAAACTTGTCAAAATGTAGGGAAATTTGAAGTATTTTTGACAGATTGAGACTGAGATCAGTAGGCCAATTCTGCTAATTTAAAACGTTCAAAATCTAGTCGCAGTCTCATCTCAGCGACAAACAAATGTCAAAAACTTGTCAAAATGTAGGGAAATTTGAAGTATTTTTGACAGATTGAGACTGAGATCAGACTGTGAACGTTCATAAAAATTACGAGAATTGCCCCTCAGACTGAACGTTCTTAAAAATTACGAGAATTGCCCCTCAGACTGAACGTTCTTAAAAATTACGAGAATTGCCCCTCAGATTTATCTGTTCTGTAATCTAGACTAACGACTGGATAGTACTTAAAAATAGAATTTGGAAAATCCAAAAGTGCACGACTCTTATTGCTCATTTGATCATATTTTTAGAATTTATTAAAAAAAATTGACTCAATTAATTGATTTTCGCAAGCTATAGTGTTTTCAGGTTTCACGCTTGATTGACGGGAATTTTTATGGAAATATTTTGATGTTTTTTGAAAAGTACTGATATATCTCCATTAATTCTGTGTACTAGCAGGAGTATTAACAATAGAAAGAGTTGCTGAAAGGAGGCAAAACATTTTATTCGATCGTAAAGCACTCTATGCTTCGCATTATGAGTCGTGCAAAAACATGTGTAACTAGCGAAATGTGTGTGTAGGTATCATAGGTACACCTCTGCCCAACCCTTTGCGGAGTAGCTGCAGGCGTGATGTTATGTTATGTAACTAAGTATCTAGACCTAACGATTGAAATAACTTTATCAAATCTGATTGATGGCCTACCTATGTAAGTACATTATCTAACTAAGTAAGTACCTATATGACTTGTTATTAAGAGTAGGTACAGTATACACTGATTGATTTTGTATGAATTAGGTACTTATTTCATTCCAATCTAAAAATATTGATATGGGGCATAACATAACGTCATTAGTTATAGAAATAAGATTTACATTTTATCAGGTACATCAATCACGCTGCACTCTGGAATACATAATTAAGACTAATATTTGCAATTGTGTACTTACCAACCTAACTACTTATTGATTCTGAAACATTATTTATGTTACACTCCACACGGTAAGAAAAAAAACCGCACAAGTGCAAGTAGTGCGCCTGAGGGTTCCGACTTCTGTCTCTAAACTGAACCCACGGAATCAGGGAATAATTTATTATTTAACTTTGCAGTTGATAAAATGTGTTCTCCCTTAAATACATCGTTCTACATTGCGGTCGATACTCCTAAAAATGAATGTTTTTAAGTGATACTGGCTTTCGCCCGCGGCTTCGCCCGCCTGGATGTCGGAAAATAGCCCACGGGAACCCCTATGTGTTAATCCAGGTTTCCGACATCTTCAGCACTTCAGCAGTTATCGTCACATATTTCAGCCAATTCACACAAAACTAATTATGAATTATACACCTGAAATGAAAATCCGTTCGGTAGTTTTGAGTTTATTGCTTTCAAACAGACACGCAAGAGGGGGACTTTGTTTTATAAATATGTAGTTTTAAGTAGTGATAACTAAAAAAACACAATTTTTTATATTTTTTCCTTTTCTTAGTCCAGACCTTGCTTCTTGCCAAATTTCACGCTGCTCGGTCAACGGCAAGAACCCTATAGGTTTTGAAAAATAAGATAATCATCAAAATATGTGACATAATTTACCGTTTATCTTGATATCGTTAGAAGCTTGAATTTAATTTAACCCGTCAATGAGACCGCAGACTTTAGTACTTGATGTGACTTAATGGCAATTTGATACCTTCCTACGAAAAAGGATCTTGACAGACGGACAAAAATGTGATTCAAAAAAGGAACTCTTGTTCCTTTTTTACTCTATAATCTTATCGACATAGTGTGAATATTATATACCAAATGTCAAGATATTCTCTAGGTCATACATCCAGACGTAAACTCACGCCGTATTCCCATGAGGCTAGGCAGAAACTACAGAACGCCATCTGCTATGATCCTTACATACTCCTTTTGCCTCGTTCATACATCTTGTCATACAGGCACGCTGCCGGTTGCGAGTACTACCTACGCACATGGCCTGAAGAACAACACCAATATTTAGTGACCTTAGGGCGTCTCATTCAGATTCTCTAGGTCATGTCTGTCATTATTATCTAGTCCTTAGATTGTTAGCATTGTTACACAAAAACGCAGGACATGAACTCTTAAATCCGGACAAATTACTTATCATGTGGGTGATTCCACTGACTTGGTACCAGATGCTGTAACACAATTGATTGAGGTCAAAGTTATAGCATGCATTGTCACAGAAGACGTGATTTTGTTTATATCTTCAGAATTAGATTGGTAATTCGCCTACAGGCACTATAGTAGGTTCCTAAATGCATACCGACCCGCGGGGTAATTGCTAACATACTAAGGGCGGTTCCGCACTACATCCAATCAGAATTGGGAATGTTCTAAAATCTAACGGATAGAATTCGGATGTAGGTAGTGCGCAACCCCTCATACAAATAGGACTACGGTTACTTCGGACCGGCATTTCTAGGATTCGGATCAGATGTAGTGCTAGTGCGGAACCGCCCTAACAGTAGCAGTTCATTTTGACAGTTCAACAATATTCATTGCGTTGTTTACGTGGTTGAGCAGACAAATTTTCGAGCATATGAATCAATGGACTGCCAATATCCTTCAAAATGATACAGATTGCGATTGAATGTGTTACGCAATTAGGGTGCTGGCAAAGCGGAGTTTTCTCATGCTACATATGGAACAGTAGACAGCACGTCAGTGGTAACACTGATCTTGAGCCGGCCTTATGGCCTATCATAGTAAGGAGTTTCAATATAAAGTCAGCTTATACTGACGTTCTGTCACCACTGTCATGAATGATATTATAAGTGTAAAAAGGTGCTTATAGCTGTTTATCGTCTGAGTAGTTATAGTTAAATAACAATAATACGGTCAGCAAATGTTCTATACAGCAGTGAACTACTTAAATCGAAGACACTTGTGCGTGATTAATTGTTTTTGTTCTTTGAAACACCTATATTGCTTTATTACCTAGCTATTGTTCTACGCGCGGTACGCTTATGTAGTAAAATGTAGGGAGATAGATCTTATTTTTTTAGGAGTACTTTTCTATATTTTCTACTAAGACTTTTCTTAAAAGTCCTATGACACTACGCGATATTCAGCGACCATTTCCTTAAATCAGGATGGTGTAATAAGAGAAACGAAGGAAGAGTCCCTATTAAAAACACATCCCTAAATATCGTGTAGTGTAATAGGGGTTTATAAAATATTCCCAAACTTGCGACGTCTGTAGACTAGAGTTACAGGAAGTAGAAGCAGAGCAGCACAACGAATAAAGATACGAGCGAGTACCTACGCAATAGGTACTTACATAATAAATATCTAATCAAAAATAAATCGACTTACGAGTATAAATAATGCGTTACAAAGAACATAAAACAAGTTGAACCCGGTCGTTCCATACGTGCATTGGCACAGATCCAAGTCTTCATCGCTGGATTAGGTTTATTTAACTGCGCTGTGATTATTTTAGACAGGATATTTGATAAGCATGCAGGTAATAAGCAGTATCAGCAGCATAATGCGTACCTAATGACAGTAATTCTAATTTACGAAAGATTTTGTCCGAAGTTGTTTTTTGCTCGTAGATTTACATACAATCGTACTACAGAAGTATGAGGATGCCGCCACAATACTTAGGTTGCCTACACATTATTACGAAGGGTAGGTACCTACTTGCGACATTTTTACGAAAATGCGATTTTGATCATTACAAACGATACAGTTTTGGTTGAAATAATGAACTTTGTTTATGGTGTAGGTACCTACGCACGGCTACACATCAAGTTATACATAACCAGTATAAGCTGAATTCTGATTGTACGAAAAACCTATACAATGCGAGGTCAGCTAAATCTGGTAATGTATAGCTTGATGTGTAACCGTGTGTACTCCGACGAAGTTTTAATTTTTTTTATGTGTTGGATATTTCCAAACATATGAATGCCGGCAAGACAAATTTTCTCAATAGGGTCAACTTCAAATTGAAATAACAATAAAAGCTACTCGGTTCGCTGATTTAGAGATAAATACCAAATAATAACCACTTTTGGGTAGTTTTGTGAATTTGCCAAAAGGCTCCATCAATCCGTCAGACATTTAATATATTGATCACTATCAAGACATATACAATGTGTTAATGAAATAACCCAAAACCTCGGACACCCCAAACGATTTTTATATTAATAAATTGATATGACGTATAATTATTTACTTTCATAAGTTATAGTAAAAGATATTTGTAAATGTTGTTGTCGCGCTACTTCTTACAGATTCATAGCTCTATCGCACCATTTCACAATATTGTACATTTGTGAAGCGAAACGCCATTTTGAGGGTAGCCGAGGTGGCGCGGCAGCTCTAGCACCCCCTCTCCTCACCCTCGCCCGCTCTGTTTGTTTACATCGCGTTGGACAGTAGTGTACAGCGTCGTTAAAAAATATTAGACACGGCATGACAAATAATTATTTTTTGGAAAAAAAATAACCCATATTAAAAATTATTGTATTCGATTTTGCTGCCGATTCTAAGGTTTTGGTTATTTCATTAACATATTGTATTTAACACTATTGCACAGAATATCTTTAATTCTCCCTGAATATCTATCCTTTTAAAAATTGTCGTACCAAAATCAAGGGCTCTGAAGATCACTTTATTTTATGTCATTCAGGCTGGCTGGACAAATCTTCAAAATAGCTCGCATTTAACTAGGTCAATAGTGCATTTTATGTGACGGCTAAACACCTTTATTTCAGAATTTGTGACGCTACAGAATCTTAGATAATCGATCGAAAACGTGTCCAGCCATCTTGAAAAACCACTTTTCGCTGGTCTCTCAATCTCGGTAACGGAAGTGATTTTGACGACTTTTTGCATATCAACGGGCGTCACATAAATTTGTGACAGGCATCGAGCTAAAAGTTTTGTGATACGAACAGCGGTTTTGTAGAAAAATGCAAAAATCTGTGTCCAGCCATCTTGAATTTACGTATAAAACTTTTGGCTGGCACTTCTGAATCTCAATAACGGGAGCGTTTTCGAATATGGTTCCTTTACTAACATTTAGTGACGCAATTTGTGACAGTAATAACGTTCGATTTATGGCGTCACATGTAAGGGTTTACGAGAAATCAGTAAAAACTTACATGTCCAAATAACCTGCGTTCAAGCTGGCTGGACACATGTATCTCCGCTGCCTGATGATCTACGGCCTTCGAAATATATTCAAATTTTTGTGACGGGGACGATAATGATTTACTGAATTTGTGACGGAGAAACTTTGAGTAGTTTCAAAGATATTGATCATTTAAATTTTCCCATACAAACACAGCAGTAGGGTTACCAATATTGTAGGTTTTATGTAGGACTAAGTATATTTTAAGGTGTTTTCTTTAATGGACGAAAATCCGTGTTTTGGTGATAGTAGTTGACAGAATTAATATAATAATTACAACAATCAGTAATACAACTTGTTAAGTTAGTATAATCCCCAAATGTGAAAATTTCATGAAATAGTCATTCTTGGGGATTACTTTGGTCTTAGAGAGTTGTATTGATGAATTTATAGATTATAATTCTGTAAATACATATTTGTTACGGCCGCGAATCATATTTTAATCAACGTACAACTTAATACTGCCAGCAAATTGCATAAAACGTAAAAAAAAATTGAATTTCGCGGGCTACCCTAGCGCTTTTGCCTTAAATCGATAGATGACAAAAGTGTAGAAGTGAGGAAGGGGGGGGATAACTTTTTGATGTTATTATTTACGTGCAGATACCTACTCTTTTTAGTATGTAGGTATTGGTGTTTTTCATGGTAAGTACATAGGTAGGTATTGGTGCCGATTCTCTTGTCACAAATGCGTCTAAACTAGACTACAAATCACCAAAATTTAGTTTATTCCTGTCAAATGATGATTTCCCATTCTGAAATTAACTAAAGTGACAACACTTAACTAAATTTTAGTTTGACAGCACTAAGATTGCACTGAGTTAATAGTTTAGAGAAAATAGTAATTTTGCTATTCTGAATTTGAGGTTTTTCACCTAAAATTTAGATTCTCTAACTAAATCTGACTATTTTTAATCGCGACTTAAAAGGTGTGGAATAAAATTAGTTGGCATGAGCTAAAATTCACACCAACATCTCGATTTCGGATGCAAAAACAGTAATGTTTTTTGATTTTCTTTTCTTTTGCTTATATCTCGAAAACGGTGTGTCCTATCGCAAAAATAAATGTCATTCAGGCTGGCTGGACAAATCTTCAAAATAGCTCGCATTTAACTAGGTCGATAGCACATTTTATGTGACGGCTAAACACCCTTATTTCAGAATTTGTGACGCTACAGAATCTTAGATAATCGATCGAAAACGTGTCCAGCCATCTTGAAATACCACTTTTCGCTGATCTCTCAATCTCGGCAACGGAAGTGATTTTGACGACTTTTTGCATATCAACGGGCGTCACATAAATTTGTGACAGGCATCGAGCTAAAAGTTTTGTGATACGAACAGCGGTTTAGTAGAAAAATGCAAAAATCTGTGTCCAGCCATCTTGAATTTACGTATAAAACTTTTGGCTGGCACTTCTGAATCTCAATAACGGGAGCGTTTTCGAATATGGTTCCTTTACTAACATTTAGTGACGCAATTTGTGACAGTAATAACGTTTGATTTATGGCGTCACATGTAAGGGTTTACGAGAAATCAGTAAAAACTTACATGTCCAAACAACCTGCGTTCAAGCTGGCTGGACACATCTATCTCCGCTGCCTGATGATCTACGGCCTTCGAAATATATTAAATTTTTTGTGACGGGGACGATAATGATTTACTGAATTTGTGACGGAGAAACTTTGAGTAGTTTCAAAGATAATGATATTTTAAATTTTCCCATACAAACACGGCAGTAGGGTTACCAATATTGTAGGTTTTATGTAGGACTAAGTATATTTTAAGGTGTTTTCTTTAATAGACGAAAATCCGTGTTTTGGTGATAGTAGTTGACAGAATTATAATCATTACAATCAGTAATACAACTTGTTAAGTTAGTATAATCCCCAAATGTGAAAATTTCATGACATAGTCATTCTTGGGGATTACTTTGGTCTTAGTGAGTTTTGTTGATGAATTTATAGATTATAATTCTGTAAACACATATTTGTTACGGCCGCGAATCATATTTTAATCAACGTACAACTTAATACTGACCAGCAAATTGCAAAAAACGTAAAAAAAATTGAATTTCGCGGCGCTCCCTGATTTTCCCTGGCGCTTTCGCCTTAAATCGATAGATGAAAAAAGTGTAGAAGTGAGGAAAGGGAGGAGGGGGGGGGGTCTAATTTTTTGATGTTATTGATTATTTACGTGCAGATATCTACTCTTTCTAGTAGGTAGGTATTGGTGTTTTTCATGGTAAGTACAGAGGCCAGCACATCAAGCTACCCCAATCTGTCAGATTTTCCCAATTGAATATGAACCTTATTCCTTTGTACTAAAGTTGAAAATCTATCAAAGAAATTTGACAGATTGGGGTAGGTTGACCTGCTGGCGTCTGTACATAGGTAGATATTGGTGCCGATTCTCTTGTCACAAATGCGTCTAAACTAGACTAAAAATCACCTAAATTTAGTTTATTCCTGTCACATGACGATTTCCCATTCTGAAATTAACTAAAGTGACACCTTAACTAAAGGAGACGGGCGAAAGTTCATAGGAAGTTGGGCCTGATGTTACAGTAACGATTACTGCATTATTTTATTTAGATACTAATACCATTTAAAAAAAACTAAAAAGTTTACAATTTCTCCATGGTAGAAAAAAAATATGGGGTGTTATTGGTTATATACAGAAACAACATTCTTGCTTATAAGTTATTCTTACACCAAGCTCTCACATTATTATTTGATAAAATAATTATCAGACTTTATTGTAGACTAGAATTTAACAGGTTTTATCGTAGGAAATTCACACATTGCGACCCACCAACTAGATTCTAGAGGTTTGAGAAAATTATTAAAAGGAGCGAGAGTATGAATTAATAATACTTCTTTTAATGGTTTATTCACTTCGTTATTTACTATTGAAATATCGTATATAAACTATGCGGGCAGTAGGCCTATTGCAACGCTGTATAACTGAAAGAATGCCTCGTCTTCTATTTGATGTAATCCTATAGAAGGACTACGCCACCAAGTAGCTATGCCGCAGTTGTTAAAATGACTATTTTGATCACTCATTGTATTTTTCTTAGAGATCCAGTACATGAGGCTGAGCCTGCTGAGGTAAGTCGAGCAGGCAAGATAATTTAGTCCGTTGTAAGAAATGCGTGGGTCGTTCGTCTAAGTAATACTTACCCGTCAGAATCCTTTATACGTAGCCAAAGTCGCAAAAGAATACCAATAGAATAATAACTACTACAGCACACGAAAACACGACAGAAAATAAAATATCCACTACCACCGCAAACTCCTGAGTCTCCTGTGAGCCAACCTAACAAAGCAAATTATTGTTTAGTTGACGTTTGTGTTTGACGTGACATTGACATGATTGACATGAATTCCAATGTGTTGCCTGAATATTAAAACAAATAATGATCTATTGTGAAATCGATTTATAATTATTTATTCTTACGATTTTTTTAGAAACGTTGTTGTGTCACTGGGAAACCACCAATATTTAAAAAAAATGTTTTTTTTTAAACTTAACTAAAGAAGAAAACACTGAATCACTTTTTATTGTTTTTTTTTCTATTTGTATTTTTAAATATCGATTAACTTACCTATTTTATTTCATCTGGCAACATTGTTTAAAAGTGAAAATAAGGGAAGTCAGTATTTTTTCCAATAAATATTTAATTTCTTATCCCATGATAAAACTACTTAATATTTCATGATTAACTACAAAAAAACTGAAAAAAATTGTTGATAAATGTTTCATTTGTGTAATGTCAGGCCCAGATTCGCCCGTCTCCTTTTAGTTTGACAGCACTAAGATTGCACTGAGTTAATAGTTTAGAGAAAATAGTAATTTTTCTATTCTGAATTTGAGGTTTTTCACCTAAAATTTAGATTCTCTAACTAAATCTGACTATTTTTAATCGCGACTAAAAAGGTGTGGAATAAAATTAGTTGGCATGAGCTAAAATTCACACCAACACCTCGACTGCCTCGACTTCAGATGTAAAAACTACTGTTTTCTTTTTATTTTCTTTTGCTTATATCTCGAAAACGATGTGTCCTATCGCAACAATAATGAAAATTTCGACCCCCTTTATAAAGCCCGCAAACCCTTAAAACTCAACACGTTGGTAATAATTTGTCATATTTTCCATACAAAAGTGAAAAATTTCATAAAAAAGAGGTCGAGGTTGCCCCACTACGCCCCTTCGGCTAAAAACAACACGGGCAGGGGCCCGTGACTAAATAATAACAGCCGCACAGGGGCCCATGTTTGCTATTTTTATAAATTCGTCATTCCAACACGATCCCATTGTCATTTGGCTAAAAGTTCGTAATCTGCTAAATTCATAATGGTCGACCATTGGTCGGTCAATGGTCTCAGAAAAACTACTAAATTTCATGCTAGATTTCATTTAATATATATTTTTACATATTATGTATTGGTGTTTGCAATCTGAAGTAGTAAGAAGTTCGTAAATAGCAATAAACATTACATTTATTAATTTGTCATTATGTACGAGATTACCATTTCTTTCAATGGAGTGTCAGTGGTTGATCCTTGGAAAGTCATAATGATGCCATTATATTAGTAGATTACCAAACTTGTCAAAATCGACAATTATGAAATCAGTGATAGACCATTCTGACACTATTGTAATAGCAGACTTGAGGCCCAGGTCGATCGATCAGGTTAAGCTACGCTTGCCGCGGTTGGTCTGTGGATGGGTGACCATCTTTACATACCGAGACCGTGCCTCGGAAAGCATCCTGGCTGTCATTCGTGGATCTTTGACAGCCGTTACGGGTAATCAGAAGCCCGAAAGTCTGACAACCAGTCTTACCAAGCATCGTATTAACTGGTAACCAGTAACTGGGTTGTGGAGGTCAGATAGGCAGTCGCTCCATGTAAAACACTGGTATTCAGCTGCATCCGGTTAGACTGGAAGCCGACCCCAACATAGTTGGGAAAAGGCTAGGCAGATGATGATGATGAGGGCAAATAAGTACCTACATTTTGGCTGAATGCACAAACCGTGCGAACAAACAAAAAAAAAATTACCTACTTACCACGTGGAATCGCGATTGTCAAATTCGATTTGGTTGTGTCAAAATAATGTTTAAATTTAGAGATATTTTAATGCAGAATAGCTCTAAGATTCTCATAGCCAAAAGTAAGTAATTTTAGTCATAGTTTAGTTAGTTTAGTTCGGTGTACAGAGGCCAGCACATCAAGCTACCCCAATCTGTCATATTTTCCCAATTGAATATGAACGATATATCTTTGTAGTAAAGTTGAAAATCTATCAAAGAAATTTACAGATTGGGGTAGCTTGATATGCTGGCCTCTGTAGAAGAGAATTGACACCATTGTGTCAGGATAACTAATGCTCGAAGGTATTTAAATTAAAAAGTATATATCGGCATAATTATATAAAATAAGTATCGGCATCACTTTTAAACGTTGGACATAATAAAAACAAAAAAAAAAACCAGATGGAATCGACACTTCCTATCCCAATACCATTGAGACTTTATTTATGTAAAAATTATGGTCACCACACAATATTAATGGATGTTTGTATGGGAAAACTTAAATGATCAATATCTTTGAAACTACTCAAAGTTTCTCCGTCACAAATTCAGTAAATCATTATCGTCCCCGTCACAAAAATTTGAATATATTTCGAAGGCCGTAGATCATCAGGCAGCGGAGATACATGTGTCCAGCCAGCTTGAACGCAGGTTGTTTGGACATGTAAGTTTTTGCTGATTTCTCGTAAACCCTTACATGTGACGCCATAAATCAAACGTTATTACTGTCACAAATTGCGTCACTAAATGTTAGTAAAGGAACCATATTCGAAAACGCTCCCGTTATTGAGATTCAGAAGTGCCAGCCAAAAGTTTTATACGTAAATTCAAGATGGCTGGACACAGATTTTTGCATTTTTCTACTAAACCGCTGTTCGTATCACAAAACTTTTAGCTCGATGCCTGTCACAAATTTATGTGACGCCCGTTGATATGCAAAAAGTCGTCAAAATCACTTCCGTTACCTAGATTGAGAGACCAGCGAAAAGTGGTTTTTCAAGATGGCTGGACACGTTTTCGATCGATTATCTAAGATTCTGTAGCGTCACAAATTCTGAAATAAGGGTGTTTGGCCGTCACATAAAATGTGCTATTGACCTAGTTAAATGCGAGCTATTTTGAAGATTTGTCCAGCCAGCCTGAATGACATAAAAATAATGAAAATTTCGACCCCCTTTTAGAAACCCGCATACCCTTAAAACTCAACACGTTGGTAATAATGTTTCATATTTTCCCTATAAAAGTGAAAAATTCCATAAAAAGGAGGTCGAGGTTGCCCCACTATGCCCCTTCGACTCTTAAGCTACGCTTGCCGCGGTTGGTCTGTGGATGGGTGACCAACTTTACATACCGAGACCCCTCCGTGCCTCGGAAAGCATCCTGGCTGTCATTCGTGTATCTTTGACAGCCGTTACGGGTAGTCAGAAGCCCGAAAGTCTGACAACTAGTCTTACCAAGGGGTATCGTATTACCCAGTAACTGGGTTGTGGAGGTCAGATAGGCAGTCGCTCCATGTAAAACACTGGTATTCATCTGCATCCGGTTAGACTGGAAGCCGACCTCAACATAGTTGGGAAAAGGCTAGGCAGATGATGATGATGAGGGCAAATGAGTATCTACTTTTTCAAACTTCAAACAAACAAAAAAAATACCTACTTACCACGTGGAGTCGCGATTGTCAAATTCGATTTGGTTGTGTCAAAATTATTTTTAAATTTAGAGATATTTTAATGCAGAATAGCTCTAAGATTCTCATAGCCAAAAGTAAGTAATTTTAGTCATAGTGTAGTTCGGTGTACAAGAGAATTGACACCATTGTGTCAGGATAACTAATGCTCGAAGGTATTTAAATGAAAAAGTATGTATCGGCATAATTATATAAAATAAGTATCGGACAGACATAATAAAAATAAAAAAAAAACCAGATGGAATCGACACTTTCTATCTCAATACAATTGAAACTTTATTTATGTAAAAAATATGGTCACCTCACAATATTAATGGATGTTTGTATGGGAAAATTTAAATGATCAATATCTTTGAAACTACTCAAAGTTTCTCCGTCACAAATTCAGTAAATCATTATCGTCCCCGTCACAAAAATTTGAATATATTTCGAAGGCCGTAGATCATCAGGCAGCGGAGATACATGTGTCCAGCCAGCTTGAACGCAGGTTATTTGGACATGTAAGTTTTTACTGATTTCTCGTAAACCCTTACATGTGACGCCATAAATCGAACGTTATTACTGTCACAAATTGCGTCACTAAATGTTAGTAAAGGAACCATATTCGAAAACGCTCCCGTTATTGAGATTCAGAAGTGCCAGCCAAAAGTTTTATACGTAAATTCAAGATGGCTGGACACAGATTTTTGCATTTTTCTACTAAACCGCTGTTCGTATCACAAAACTTTTAGCTCGATGCCTGTCACAAATTTATGTGACGCCCGTTGATATGCAAAAAGTCGTCAAAATCACTTCCGTTACCGAGATTGAGAGACCAGCGAAAAGTGGTTTTTCAAGATGGCTGGACACGTTTTCGATCGATTATCTAAGATTCTGTAGCGTCACAAATTCTGAAATAAGGGTGTTTAGCCGTCACATAAAATGCACTATTGACCTAGTTAAATGCGAGCTATTTTGAAGATTTGTCCAGCCAACCTGAATGACATCTTTATTTTTGGTCCATTTTCGAAATCTGAAAGTGGTCTCCTGACCACGGGACTCCTATCAAATATATTTTCGATCTTCTCTCATAATGCCGCACCCACTCACTTTTCAACTTTTCGCCCTGCATATGGTTGCTCCAAAACCATTTTAAATATCGTATTTTGTTTATCGCTTAGGTACAATTAGGGCTCGATTTAACTGACTGCCTACACTCATCTACCATTTAAGTTGTGACAACGGGTTCAAAGTTCTCCTATTTATTATGGTTTGATTATAGGTTTGCCTAGTCAAACTATACGTACCAACTTAATTTTATTTCTTTAGATTTTGCATTCTATGCTCTGACTATCTGTTAAATATTGCGACAATCATGTTGCCTATGCCTTGCATCTTGCAGTCTGAGTGTTTATTAAGATTTGTTGTTCCTAAATTGATTAGGTAGGTACTCAGTCCAATCAGTTGAAATATAAGAATGTAAGGATATACTTAATTAACGCAAAGATATTATTAGACAACCTATTCTAGGTACGCAATAACCTTCGCAATCAGTAGATGACATAGGTACCTACTCCGCAATTTATTTTTATTAGTTACACGTTATTAGTAATTTAATACGAAGGTAATATATATCTGATGTATGCTTAACACGAAGCCACAACTCAGGATGAAATAAACAAGCATTCAGTGAATACAAATTTTACCTTCCTACCGTACCGTACCGTACCGTAGTAAGTACATTCTACGTATAAGTACTGCGTGTGTTTTTTATCAAGTTTTTATTTGTTGTAGCTTTCGTAACACTCTAACTTTTAACAAACTGAAGGATTAAAAAAAAAGAATTTTGCAAATCGGCTTATAAATAACGGAGTTCTGAGGTAAAACACATTAAAAAAAATATTCAACCGAATTGATAACCTCCTCATTCTCTTGAAGTCGGTTAAAAAGAAATAATCCATTGCTTCGTATGTTTGCTGTTCCAATGTTTGTATGAATATAACATTCTCGTGCGATGTCCGATGAATCAAGTCGCGTAATGCATAATCAGCCAATATTGTTCCCACTGCTGGGAAGGCCTCCTCTCTGTGAGAGTACCGTAAATTAAATCCGTAATCCACCACGCGGGTGCACTTGCGGATTGGTAGATGTCACATGTCTTAAAATGTTTTGTTTTAAGATATACCCGTTTCCTCACGATGTTTTCCTTCAACGTTTTGAGAGCAGCGATTGTGAAATAATTTACACAAAGATCGGTGGTTGTAGGACGTAAGTTCGATGATCGAACAACAATACAACTCGTAAGTCGCACCATTCTAACCTTAAGGCTCGTACACACAGGCGCGACGCGACAGTGCGACGCGATTCTGCGATATATATCCGTAGAACAATTTCTATGGAAACGCGCGCGACACTTCACACAGGAGCGACCTGTCGCGCCGCGACACGGTCGCGGCGCGACGTGTAGCGCGACACAGGAGGAACATTTTGTATGGCGTCGCGGCCGCCGCCGCGATATCGCCGCGACACCATACAAAATGAACATTTAGTATGGTGTCGCGGCGATATCGCGGCGGCGGCCGCGACGCGACACGGAGAGTATAAATTCCAGAGCAATCCAAGCTGAGCTCAGTAGTAGACGATCTTCGTCACAAGACGAAGGCAGGTCTGTGCGTGTTTGCCCAGCGTGGGGCCCTAGGTTCGATTCCCCGGTCAGCCGACATAACCCAACCTAACCTAACAACTGTACCTAAGTTGTTCTATGTATCTCACGAAGGCGGGTTGGTCTAAGTAGCGTCAGTATCGCCCAAACTGGAACTGCCGCTCGGGCTACTAGGTGCTACTAGTGCTCTGTTTCGCGCCAAAATTTTGCGTCCCGTACCACCAACATATTAAGTAAAAAGAGAAAAGCTGTTCACAGTGAGGTCAGTAAACAATGTTTAAATATTTAATTGTAACATTTAATACCTACGCGATTCTAATGATGCATTGTTTGTTTTAGTCATCAAATGCTATACAGAACATAATGGGGGTTCTTAAAGCTATGTTGTTTTAAGAAACCAACGAAATATGACAAATACAGAAAAGCTTATTCCAGAAAGTTTTCAAAAAACACAACTAGCGAAACCTGGCGTAATAATACATACATGCAATTAGTGTGATTGATAAAGAAGCTGAATATATTAAACACTGTATTATGTACCGAATTTAAATGTATCTTAATTTTAGTTGTAAAATACTGATATCTAAATAAATTTATATCCCAAAAAATATTTTTATTTCATCACTAAACGAAACATAAATCTAAATAGGTACCTACCTACTTAAATTATTTTGTTCAATAACGATGAACTTCCTAATGCTACATGCAGTTCTTTAGCACACAAGAGCGCGTGTCTGTACTATACACAACACAAACACGTGCACATACTCACCCTCCTTCGTGAGATACAACAACTGTACTGAACTGCCTATCGATTCTGTAAAAATCTCACCGTGATAACATAGGTGAAGTGAGCGTGAACTGATCTATCAATGGAGGCAATCCCTAACATTAGGTGCAATGACAGCTCACTTCACCTTAGTTTTCACGGTGAGATTTTGAAAGATGTTGTCTGATATGGGTTATGTGGTACCTGAAATAAATTATATTATTATTATTATTTACAGAATATCACTGCTGTACCCAAGCTTGACCACACAAGCACGCACAAGGAAACTAGCGAATTCGGACGTGCTTTTACGATAAATATTCATAAAAAAAACCAAGGTTTTTATGACTATGTAGTTGCAATTAACTTTTTAATACAGTTGCTCAAAAAGTGGCGTATTGCAGGGACGTATAGCGTTCGGGATGTGGGCTATTACATATTCGTGCTTTTTTTTTACCTTTCCCGAACTCGTGCGTTCTCTTTCCCAACTGTCAAAATCATGTCTATGAAAAACCAACCATGAAGTTTTTACTAAAAAAATTCATAGAAGTTTTTATGATTCATGCAAATACGTATATTTCTAAAAAGAAGCTACTAATATATTTCAATATCAGATTTAATGATTTGATTGAATAAGGTAGGTTAGGTTTCATTTCATTTCATCTCATTAAATTTCATTTTCATTTCATATCAATAAAAAAATTCTACTGAAAACTTGGCTGTATGGGCATAGTTCCCTTTGCCTACCAGAATGGGTGAAGAAAAAAAAATCTCTGCTTATATTCTACGGTTGGCGCCATTTTTCAGAAATTTTCTTTGCGAGTTTTAGTTGTTTGTTGCACAAAATGAGTAATTTCGACCCTAGTGTTTTTGAATTAACACCACCTTATTTTATTAAATTGCTTCATTTTTTCGCAACTGTATTAAAAATAGTCGTTCAGTACACGTGCGAAACCGTCATTGCAACTTGTTCCGACTGTCAACCCTCGCCTTCGGCTGCACCTCGGCTCGGGTAGACATTTGTCGGAACTCTTTGCAATGACAACCTTTCCGCACTTGTAATGAAATATACTATTAATCCAAACCACCTGCCATTGCAAACTAAAAAGTCCTTGCAAATGTCAATCATTCTAATTTATACCTTATTGGAATGAGAGAAGAGTTACATTGTAAAGTATGTATTACTAGTGGATTTGGCGGCGCGCGGCGCGGTCAAATGAGTAACTACCTACCACAGAACATAAATACCCTAACGGGTACCTACATTTTTGAAGCTGCCGCAAGCCAGCCGCTCGTGCGCCGCGCCACGCGCACCAAGTCACTGCGATAGGTGCCTATAATATATGCGGATTTTGACTCAAAATTCGAATCTTTGTATTTTTATTTCGATTTCACATGAAAACTTTATTTTTACAAACAAGCTGCACATCTCCAATAAAAGCGCTAAGTTTGCCAGTCTGTGGAATGCTCGTCCCCTCCCTTAACCAGCCTGCTACTAGCTACCTATAATAGGTAGTGTAGGTAGGTACCTACGTACTAGGTACATTCTTCAATTTTCTCGATATTTGGAGTGACGTCACATCACATCGTCGATCTACGAATGACAGCCAGGAACAACTGTGCTTTTCGAGCGGAGTTGTCTCGGTATGATAAGGAAGGTCACCCATCCACGGACTGACCTCGTTAAACGTTGCTTAATCTTGAAGATCGACCCGTACGGTTGCAATTACTCAACCACGAGCCTCTTTACGGTTATGTATACCCACATAAGCTGGTCGCTGGAAATTTTAATTTATTTAGGTAGGTATACGTACCTACCTAAATAAATTAAAATTTCCAGCGGCCTTTTGCGGTATTTTTTTCTATTTCTTTCAAATAAATTTGAATTGAAACGTGCCCTCATAAAAACTATGTATTTAAAGAAAATGAGATATCCAACAGATTGTCTTTATAAATTAAGCGATTTACTCTCAGTAAGAAAACTATACATAGTTCAAACTACACTAAAGAAACACAAGACCCTACCTTACGATGCATCTAAACTAGCAAAGCGAAGAAAACATGCTGTTGCAGAAGTCCCCCAAACAAAAACTTTAGTTGCCTCCATGCAATTTAATACACGATCTGCACGGTTATATAATAGAATAAATAAAGAAATATGTATATATAAAAACCAATATTATGAATGCAAAAAAAATATACTGAAATGGATCAAACCACTTACTTATAACGAAACGGAAGAGCTCTTGAAACCCACGATATAACCTATACTCTCACACAGGCACACAAACACACAACACACACACATACTCGCACACATGCACGCTCAAATTCATACACATTCACTCAGACACACAAACTATGCTTAGTCTTATGCCAATCTTCTCTTCTTACCTATGTTAAATAATTATGTTATTAGTATTTTATTACTTTTGTTAAGGAAGAGCGGAGTCTTCTAATACAGGCATTGTTTGCTTAAAGGAAGGCTCCAATCACAAACTAATTGTTATAATCTTGTGGAAGAAATAAACAATTTTGAATTTTGAATTTTTTGAATTGCAACGTATATAGGTTGGTAGACACATGCTTCTACATACAGACACTCAAGAAACATGAACCTCTTTTTGGGACAGTCGGGTAAAGAAATAGAACGGTTGGTTCTGGTAAACTGAGATTGGCTCCGATTCTGTTATTCCCAAACTAAATTAAATTTAAGTTCAGTGCATCTTTTTCTTTCTATTTCATTATGAAAAGGACAGAAGATAAATATAAGTTTAGTCCTGTCAAATTAGTCAGCGCCTGACGTAAATTGACGTATTTTTAGTAGCCAATTTTTTAATCTTTTCTAACTTGTCTATGGATTACCTAATTTGACAGGACGAAACTAATATTTTATCTTCTGTCCTTTTCGTAATGAAATAGAAAGAAAAAGAAGCACTGAACTTAAATTTAGTTTAGTTTGTGAACAACAGAATCGGGGCCACTATCTACTCCCCTAAGCCCCAGAATATGAGATAGATTTTTACGGTACCAATATCAGATTTTGATCATAGTAGGTAATAATAATAATAATAATAAAGATTTATTTCTCTCAAAAAGGTACAGACATTGGTTCGTGACATATTATTTCAATCAAATTTATAACCTTTGTGAGAGCTGGAGTCTGTAGTGGGTTCGGGACCTGTATGACAGATCTCCAGGCTCTCACCCTCATAAAACAATACTATTAATAAGCACTAATTTGTAAACATCAAAAGCCTTCACGTGCAGAGAGGAATATTTAAAAACTATAATAGGAAAATGTTAAAACTAAAGATGGTCTGTCTGTAGATGTGTAGTGCAGCGTGACCAGATTTAGCAGAATTCTGCGATTTTAGCAGAATTTGACCACCAATTTAGGGTTTAGCATATTATGTCGCAGATTAGAAAAAGTTGGCAGTTTCTAGCAGAATCCAATAAACCCTTGTTTGAAATTTGGCAGAATTCAATTCGTCCTATTTTTCTTGTTGTACTGGCAGAATTCTGCTAAATCTGGTCACGCTGGTGTAGTGTATGGTGCGCGTTGCGTGTGTGTTGCGTGTTGTGTGTGTGTGTGTGAAAGTATATTTGTTAGGGTGAGTGTAGGTGTGTGTATTAAAATGTAGTCTACACTATCTAATTTATTTTAAAACAGTAATTTAAGGAAGTAAGTACTTATACTTACCTTGTTGATTGCAATTCCGTTGCAATTTGCGTCCATAGCCTGTCTTTTAGTCTTTTGTCTTTCTAGGAAGCATACCTCACATCATAAAGTACAGGCCTCGCCTGTAGGTACTAAAGAAATTAACAATTCTAAGTTCATATTTAGCTCATTATTGGTCTGACGACGGCTCATGCATAGACCTTTGCCTTAGACTTATGTGTACTTAATCGTTATTATTTCAATTAGTAAAGGCCATAATTTTGTGAACCATCAAACAACGCTTTTTTCGGTTTTTTTTTTCATTGGTTTGACGGTAGTTAGCGTAATTTTTAAGTGAACGTGAAATAACCTGCCCTAGGTACGAGTAGTTCAGCTCGGAAGCCGTCGGCCACGCTCGGCCGACGGCTTCCGAGCACCAACGTAAGAGTCCGAGGTTGTTTCGATTTCTCGAGAAATTGTGTTTATTTCAGATCGTTTAATCAAAATTGAACTTGATTTTGTTAACGGATTAAAAAAAAGGAGGTAACGTAACATTGTATATTATCAGTAAAACTTGTTGAATTATTTTGTTTCATCAAATCGAAGAGTATGGGGTGGGTCGATTTTTTTGCACGCAAGTGTAATTTCCAATTTTTAATACAGCAGAAATAATGAAATGAAAATAAAAACTTCCTATTGCTTTCGCTGGGAAGAAGTGGCTCAACAAACTCCCCAGCAGCACAGCTGTCTGTTCAGTTAGGAAATACTTGCTTGTACACAATAGGTAGTAGATATGAAAAGTAATTACGAGAACCTAAGTAGGTACCTACTTAGGTTAGGTTGGATTGTGTCAGCCGACCGGGGAATCGAACCTAGGACCCCCGCTGGGCAAACACGCACAGACCTGCCTTCGTCCTCTGACGAAGATCGTCTACTACTGAGCTCAGCTTGGATTGCTCTGGAATTTATACTCTCCGTGTCGCGTCGCGGCCGCCGCCGCGATATCGCCGCGACACCATACTAAATGTTCATTTTGTATGGTGTCGCGGCGATATCGCGGCCGCGGCCGCGATTCGCGTCGCGCTAGTGTGAAAGGTGTTGCGTCGCGATAATATCGCAGAATCGCTCCGCGACACGTCGCGCGACAAGTCGCGCCAGTGTGTACGAGCCTTTACTATTTAGATTTCTGTGGAATGCACACTACCTAATGCGTAGTTCGTATATATTCCGCCACACATTGAACATTTCACCTACATATCCATCTCGTTATTTCTTTTCATGTCCCAGTTTATTTAAAGCTGCAGAGTTGCACAGTCATTCAACCGATTAAGAATTAAATAAACGAGAAACAAGACATCTCACAGTTTTGAATTTAGTCCAAGTAGAGCACGAGTCTTTACGTTAGCTATGTACTTAGGTCATTGTAGGTAGATCTAATACTTGTCAAGATTTGTGTTCCTTGCCGCCGAATACTTGTATAAATGACGCCAATAAATTCTCAATTGCTAAGTAGGTATCGCATTGCGAAAGAATAACTATGCAGGTTTTAGAGGGTTTACTAATGATAAGCATTAAATATATTTTCATAATTATTTACACTGGCCTAACGAAATTCAACATAATAATCACTACGCATAATATTATTTGGCATAAATAATTTGCCTTAAATACCGTTGGCATAATAATAATGAAGCATAATTTTATAAACGCATAATGATATTTACAAATAATGTTCTTTGGAATAAACATAATAAACCCTAATAAATAACTCCTAACGGTTGTAGACACTATTTCGCATTATTGATTTATTTGCTCCAATGCAATGCCGAATGTACTTATAAGGCGTAGTCGACGGAGCCCCGCTTCGCTGGGCATCTATTTGCCTACGGGTATAAAGGAACCTATCACGAAGGAGATGTCGGGGGCTCGTTTGCTTGCTTTGCTCGGTTCCGTCATCCCCTTCGTTCCAAACCTGTCCAAGTTGGGGTGCCTCAAGTCCCGAGCTCGCTTCGCTCGCTCTGGGACCGACACTTAGGCCCGTATTACAGAACATCACTCAATACTTAAGCATTACTTAAAACTAGTTTCAACCAATCAGATGGCTTGAATCTAGTTTTAAGTAATGCTTGAGTATTGAGTGACGTTCTGTAATACGGGCCTTAGAAACATTTCTCAATTAAATTAAGTAGGTATGTAATTATTTTACCAATTCACATGATTATAAAAATATTAGTTTGTCAAATGATGTTATACTTATTGTCTTTCAATTACTTATTTGTCAAATGAGTTATTTACAGAAAGAATAGTTTGTAAAGTGATAACTATATCAAGTATAAATTTACCTATAGTTATTTTTAAATGTTTTTAAAATGAAGTTTTGTGATTCGTTTCTGTCAAATGACAGAACGCCCTTTTATATTTATGGCTCATGATTATTAGATTCGTATTTTCGAAGATACTCTAGGTACACTGGTACAAGGATCAGAATCAAAAATGAAGTCATTTATTCAAAATAGGCTGAGATTCAGCACTTTTTGAACGCAAAAATTTCATGACACAGTCCCCCAAAACGCCCGCCCTTCACCTCGATCTTTTGGCACTCGAATAACATTGACACGGGGGCGCTATTGGTAAACATTAGAACAATTTTTTTGTGAAATGTATTGAAAAAAAAAAATATCCTACATTAGCTCCGATTTTGGACACACGCCAAAACTTTGTAGCGCTGTACAATGATTGCCGAAACGCATACATTTCTTGGGAAATCTGTAGGTACCTACCTGTATGTTATTGTGTACTGTAGCAATATTGCCAATAATAATCAAGAAATGCGTATGTTTCGTACTGTGACTTGTTCGATGTCATTGACCCACTTAAATAAGTATTCGAATTAGCTTCCGTACAAAATCTTCGTTGTTACTGTTAGAATTATTTTCAGTTTTACAAAGTTATCTACAGGTTGGTAACTTGGCACTTAGGTGATTATTATTGCGACTTCTACTAAACCTTCGGAAGTGGTAATTAAAACTAATTTAAATAATTATGTACAAGCGAGGTATTATTTACATCAGATAACTAACAGATTAAGTATAGAGTGCTATTGTTCATGTGCGTTATGGAATGCCTTTAACACATAAGATAAAGAGGCTAAGGTGAATCATTCGTCCAACAGAGGTGTGATAAAATCTCTTTAGAGCGAAAAAGTGGGTCACGCCCCGTTCAGTTCAGTTAGGATTGTTAGAGCAATAGGCCCACGGCCCGTTAATTTTCTCCACCTTATGCCTACACCTACGTTACCTACGTAGGAAGGTCACAGCCTTGGCAGGTATAGGGCATAGGCTCACTACTTACTTAAATGCAACAGTAAGTCGATCAATTATACTAACGCCCTTAGTAATAATTAGCGTTCTATAGCCTCTGTATAGTTACACAACGATTTTTCTTCTTCTTTCGAAAGTCAAATTACTTGATGGCTGAAACAGAGAAATCGATGTGTAACTATTCATCTGGTATAATACGTTTATTAGTAAGCGGGTAAGTAGGTATAAAATGTACCTACCTAAGTAAAAAAAAGATCACTTACTGCGCATACCAATTGGCCGCATTGCAGGCAGTGGAGACCGCAAAATGATTTATGCTGCCGCAAGGCGCTATACTATGACCATACCTACTCGATGTCACTAGGCAATATTTAGAATTTCAATTTGATTGCCGCGTCATCTAGGTACTCGTTACTCACCTCTCAATATTAAATATGAATCGCAAAAAATATTTTGAAATTATAAGCTAGGTAGGTAGGTATGTAAATATTTACAAGATGCCTACTTATTTTGCCCTCAGTCAGTTCCTCACTGATCACTCTAATGTGTTAATAAATGAAGATAACCAAGTTTACAAACGGATTTTTCCTCTTCAATAAGCCCTAGTGCACACGTCTCTATTAAGATTTTACTTAGATATAACCTACCTACAAATATATAGGAGTAATAACAACATACTTCATCAAAACATCAAAGAATAGGCTCCTATCTGCTTTATTTTAAAAGATGACTGATGTAGGGTAAATTATGCCACTTATTTTCTCTGATCTTTGGCCCACGGACAAAAATTTATAAGAAAATTTCTATGGGTCCACGCATGATGATTAGGGGCAACTGACTTTGCAAAGTAGAGTAAGCGCCACATACGAATATGAACAATATTCAGATTTATTAATTTCCCATGACACGCTTGAGAATACGAATAAGAACATTACACGCACATCAATAAGGTTCACACTCGTACGAAGCGCTTACTTTAGCGCTTAGTCAAAGCGCGGTCTACGAATTTTAGGAGTATTTTGATCGGAGTGACGGAATATTATGTGGCCCATCATAGTCAGTCAGCACTCAGCAGGTTACTGAGTAACCGTTTACGCTGTACCCACCTACTCTTAAATAAAGATAAATGATAGATATAATTGTTCACGACAATCATTGATCAAATCAAATCTTTAGTCAAGTGCAAGCGCACTTGTCCCATCGTTAGAGCTAACTGTTTGATGCGACACAATATAATCTACTCATACTAATTGTGTGTTTGACCCCTATTAGTTAATTAACTCAAATCACATTTAATTGGATAGTTTTATTTGCCCACCATTCCACATTGTACAGTCAGACAGCATCGTAATTCAAAACACAGCTCATTATTATTCTTTAAAATTAAGTAGGGTCACGTGTCCAACAATGAAACACTATTCAAAGTCACGTAAACCTTTTGTTTTTGCAGATAGAAGTCTAATTTTTTGCAGGTTTAAAGACAATTTTATTGGGTATCGGATGTCATTTATGGTGTTTTTAATGAATGTGTAATCAATCAGAAAAGAAATAAAAACAAAAAAATTGGAAATGTGTCTTGTGTCCACAGTGGTGTACACAATGAAACATCACAAATTCAACAATAAAACATAATAATTAATAGTGTCTGCCTCATATTTTGTGAAATATAAGGAGTAGGTGAATGACAAAAAATGCTTTCAATCAAAAACGGTTTTATTATTAATTTAACTTTTTTTATCTTTTATCCTAAAAAAAAAACCTTACAATTCATAATAAACTTTCTACTGTAAACGTTTTATTTAGTAAGAAAAACAAATAACAAATGTTAATTAATTTCTAGCCACAAAAAATATTAATTTGCACGGAAAGTAGATGATGTTAGGTAGGTAATAGGTATCTGGTACACATTTGGTGTTTCATTGTGCAAGTGTTTCATTGTTGACTACATAGGGTTTATTTTACTAATATCAAAAAAAAAATCCACTAAATTGTAACACTTAACATTATGATCTATTCCACGTTAATCTACGATCTACGACATATGTTTAATGCTACGTAACTGAAAAATATGAAATTTTCAACGATAATTTAATGAAAAATCTTTAAAGAATG
Source organism: Globia sparganii (assembly GCA_949316385.1). Classification (NCBI taxonomy): domain Eukaryota; kingdom Metazoa; phylum Arthropoda; class Insecta; order Lepidoptera; family Noctuidae; genus Globia; species Globia sparganii. Next base: position 12,518,737 of record OX438653.1, on the reverse strand, counting down.
CTGAAAATATTTACATTTTTGTCAAAAAAAATTAAAATGCTCTGCAGGCATGTCTTTCCCACGTGGCGCCGATGCAACCTGGTATAGGGCGGGGGTTCTCGAGTGTCCTTACGCGATATAATGCAAGATCTAGCAACGCAGCATTTTAGAAATATCGCAGTGTTTTATTGTGTACCACTGTTTCATTGTTGAACATCTGAGCCGGTGTCTAATCATTGTTCCAGTCCACTAAGGCTTGCACCACAACGAATACGGGTGCAGTGCGTGCGACATCCAAAAGGACGTAATGCGAGATGTCACACCAAACGCACATGCAGTGCGTGTGACATCTCACATCGATGTACAACATAGGTACTCAAGTCCTTCTGCACCCGTATAAAATCAGTGAGGCCCTCCTATACCTACGTAATGTTTTCTATCTTGCAGTTTTTCATTTATTAATCTTTTGTAAAATCATATAAGTATCTACTTTTAAATAAATCGTTTTTTACTTGCTGTATGTACCAGCACCATTGCGTAACACACTTTTCAATCACAATCTGAATCATTTTGAAAGATATTGCTGATCCGATTTTATCTGATCTGATTTGATATTATGTTCGAATTTGTCTGCTCAACAACGTAAATAAAGCAATGAATGTTGTTCAACTGTCAAAATGAAAGCCATTGCGCAATTACCCCGCTGAGCTAGTCATTGCCAACGCTTCAGTGCAGACATTGAGTAAAGTGCAGTTTACGAGTTAGGTATTGTTGCTATTTCCGTGCCAATGTTATTGGTTAAGTCTCGTCTGTTATACCAGTCATCTAAAGCTGAACACTCATTGGTATAAAGTACCTACTACATAAGCAAATCCACGTAGGTACATATAGATAATGTCCAACACTCACCTTGGTTCAACCTTAGTCTTTATACCTAGGTAGGTACGTTCATATTTAATGATAGCACACAAAACCTAGGTTCATGTTACTCATTCGAATTAACATTTGGAACAAAAAACATGTTGCCGTCAAGACATCTTGTACAATACCTACCCTATATAATGAACTAGTAATTTATAAGATTGATACCTAGGTATTTATGTAGGTTGGGTAATTTATCTACTTAAGATTCAAATGGCACTATCAGTTTAAAGATGTTGTGATCTCAGAGCTTGCTGCATTTTCATCATGTGTCATGTTTAGGTAAGTACCGCAAATAGACGAATTTTCTTTCTTCCTTTTTATTTTCTTGTAGGACACTCACAAAAAGTGCAGGATCTTTCCTAGTACTTTCACTTCATCGCGATCATCTTCGTACCAGAGTGGAGTGTGTCCACATATTCTGTAAGCCGTACTCCACGCTGATTACCCATTTTTTAGGCCTGAAAAATGTTTGAAACACACGATGACATGACACCACTAGCAAACACTTATGTTGTCCCATGAACTTTTAACAGAATAGAGAATAGCACTACTGAAGCGCTGCTTATGTTCTAATCTAAAAAGAACTCTTGCGTCGTCGTGAAACGTCAATAATCCAATTAGTGCCGGCACCATTAAATGCTTACCTTGCAAAACGAGAAATACCTACGATTAGACATAGAATCTGCCAAATTGTCATTAGTCAGCCTAACTTTAGATAATTAAGTATATATAGACATAATTACATTAAGTACCTACATAATAGTGATTGTTGTTTTCTTTGATCTCCACAAGCGACCATTACACGTGATTCACTCCGAGAGCAAGTTCTTTGTTTCTACATCACCTATTTCAAATCCTGAGTACCCGTATAATAGAAGCCAAATAAAAAGAAAGACGAGTAGGTATCGTAAAATGTCCAGAGTGAGGCCGTTACTCACCATAATCAGCCTATAACGGTCCCACTGCTGGATCACAGGCCTCCTCTCTGCAAGAGGGAATGGGCCGTAATCCACCACACGGGCTCAGTGCGGATTGGTAGATGTCAATGTCTTCGAATTTTTGGCTCTAGGAGATGCTCATTTCCTCACGATGAATAATGATAGTGTATATCTAAGTTCGCGACATCGCGACTGCAGCGAACCCTTGGACTCGCTGCAGTTCAAGTGCAGGTCATGCAAATCTCAGTTTATCTTAGTGACCTAGGAGATTTAATGTCATACAGACTCCGACTGTCTGTTTATAAGATACTGAGATAGCAAACGAATGACTGGTTATAAAGTTAAACACTAACAATCTCCGACTGGGTCGAGGTTATTTGTCGCAGAATATCCATAAAACTGTTCCATTAAAATGTTTATGGATAGTCTGACTAAGAAGCTGATTGATGTATGAGTCCCATGAACAGTGATATCTCAGAAACGTAAAAGTAACTGTAAATCAGGGAAACTAGATGGAATGAAATCAAGCCTACTCATTTTTAATAGCTTAGCTCTTAAAGAATAGGAACTTTCTAAGCTGTTGGCTAGGCCAACAGCTTATGATGATGGTTGTTGCGTGCCTTTGTGAGTGGTGGCTTTGAAAAAACATTTGGGAAACAAGGCATAACATACCTACATAGGTTAACGAAAGGAGACTAAAGTTAATGTCTGGACTGCATATCTGATTTGCAACAATAGCCGTAGCCACGTCCGAAAAATAGTACCTAAGTAAGCGTATTTTGAGCATAAACATTTAGAAAATCTAGAAATACGTAGGTACATATTTGTCAAAAGACACCAATAGAAAAAGTTGTAAAACTTTTACTTCTTGTGTATTTGCATAGGTTGTAAGGCGAATAAAACACAATAGCCCAAGTCGGTAGGCAAACGTTGGCCACTCATTCGTCCGTCACGCACGGCACAATTGTGACCGCTCAAGTGGAATCAAGTGCACTAAACTTCCATTACTTTTGTCAGTATTGCGCCTACAGTATCTGCCTACAGACATCCGTTAACAGCATTGTGAGAACTCCTGCCATAATAACCATTTTAACTAGCGTTGTATTCATCTCTTTGAGTACTAATATTATACTAGATGCGGGCTCCTACTTCCCACGATGTGTCACGGTAATAACGGGGATCAGATGCTTCCAACATAAAATTGTGATGAGTTATGAATACTTAAGTGTTTCAATACGAATGCCTCATGGTAGCCCGCGAAATTCAATTTTTCTTAGGATATCGCAATTTGCTAGTTAGTGGCACTGCCGTTAACTACAATACAATCACTGTGGCAGGTTGTATGTTGATCAAAATATGATTCGCGACCGTAACGTAAATATGTATTTACAGATGTGTTAAATAAATAAATAAAATTATAATAATTAAAGTTTTCAATACAGTTTTCATCGCTTGGTCTTAATTCTAATTTCTGTTTCCAGGGCCCTACGGTCTTTTATGAAAAAAGGGAAGAAGGGGACGTCTTCGGAAAAATCTAGCAACACCCAATTGAATGGAGACACCTCACCTATTATTTACCGAAAAGCACTGCAATGTAAGAGCACAATCGTTAACGTATTATGATTCTTAAGTGTAACCCCTGCGTCCTAAACAAATAGTTAGGGAGGCGAGGTAGCTAAATGGCGTAATTCAACGGCGCCGTCGAGACCTATCAAAACCGAAAGATAAAATGATTTCGAAAAGAAAAGCTCGTATGGTAAAAACCATTTTAGCGGTGGGTTTGGCGTGTACGGTTTTTCAAAAATGTTAAAAAAAACAGTTACTTGGGCATTCTCGAGCGCGTCAGATATTCATACTACGTTCGCCCCAAGTGCCTCTGATAACAACGGTATACTAATCTGCCGGTTTGCGTGGTGGGGGTAGGCATATAAAGTAGTCAAAAATGCAAAAAAAAAAAAATTACTCGAGCGCGTCAGATTTTCGGAAGGGGTGTTAAGTAGGCCCCAAGGAAGCTCATTTTAAAAAAAACTGACGATTTCGGCGTGACGATAAGTTGCGATGAATTTTTGAAAATGCAAAAAAAAAAGTTTTTTTTGAAATACTCGAGCGCGTCAGATTTTCATAGGGGAGGTTTATCTCGGTATCCTGAAAGCATATTTCCTTAATCTGACAAAAATGTTGGTGGGTTCTCTTAATCTGATCGAAAAAGGTTTTTTAAAACGGGGAATTTAAGAATGACAATAAAGCGATAGATACAACCAACGTAAATGTAGATGAAATGTAGTACGAATTGTATTATTTATTGTATAAAAAAAAAATGAAATGAAATACAAATTGTATTATAATTGTATTGTTATGTATGACCTTTACATTTTTGCTCAATACAATTCATCAAAGTTTCCAGCACATTCGAGAAATATACCGTCGGGTCTTTTCTCTCTCTTCAATCGTCGTTATACTGAGGGCACATAGGTCTACGGTAGGGGACCATAAACATATATATATATATTAGGGTGTACCGAAAATTCCCTTCTACCGCTTCTTTCCCCACCATCAATGTTGCGAAATAAAGGAAAACTGTTACTGGTAGGACGGCATATTTCCGCGAAGCGCTCAGTCTGTATTACATGTTTATGGCAAATTCCTCTTTTTTGCTTCAATTCTTCACTTCGTTTTGCTTACGGTACGTCCAAAAAACAATTTGAGGATCAACAGGCTAATTAATAATATATATGAAACTGTACATGTTAATAATACTTTTGTATACAGATATGCGTAGCTTTTTCCGAGTCCACGAAAATTGTCGAGAAGCTTTAGAAAAAAAAAAAAATTGTGAGATATAATAAAAGTCACATAATTTAATCATCGTTATTTCATAGTATCAATTTTTTTAACACCCTCAATTTTCGAGATATACTCAAAAAACCGGGAGTTTGAGTTTTTATGATGCTTCAAGTCAAAAAGTTTTAACTTTGGAAAAAAATGTAAAGAGACCTTTTTTGTGTAAAATAAAATTACCTTTTTTGTTTATTTAAACTTTTTTTTTGTAAGATTAATCGTTCGCGACTTATATGCCGCAACGCGTTTTTCGGAAGACGAAATGGCTCCTCCACACTTCTGGTCATGCGGAAACCGGCAGATTTTGTATTTTTAGTGAGTTTTAGATTATATTCTTCAAAATAAAAAAATAAAAAATCGCGCTCGAGAATGCCGGATTAACGTTTTTTTTTTACAAGTTCGCGACCCTATAACTCGGCGGCGTCAAGGACTTATCGTCAGATTCGTTAAATTTAGTCTTAAAACACTAAAATCAACCCCCAATATCTTAATCTGACGCGCTCGAGTATTTCAGACTATCGATTTTTTTAAACTAATCTGATCGTCTATCCTAGGCGCGCGTCACTACATATAGAGCTAAATACTTTACAAGGTTGTTCTATTAGGTCTAAGGTATCTCTCATATCTCAAACTGCCACGCTCGAGTATTACCGAAAATTCCCCTATTCGCCTCCCTAACTAAAAGCGATCGGTCGCGCGAATACTCGATCGGCGCGTTCATTATGTCACGCATTTGTTCAGATATCCGGAGGGTGCAACTACGCGTTCGACATCGCCGTTCAAAATGAACGCGACTTTCGCGCTCGTGCGTTGGTCTCTATGGTTGGGACGTGGCCTAAAGCATTTCCGGTTCATTGTTTTAAGAGAGTTGTGTGTGATGATCTAATTTTGAGTGTTATACTTATAGTCTAGTGTTTCAAAAACTTACCTATCTATTAATTATTTAAATAATTTAAAATACTTAACCTAGTCTAAATCGAAATTATTTTCAGATTCGACGTCGCCTACAGGGGCGCGCAGTACGGTAGCATCTCCTGAGAGGGGCGACCGCTATGTCTATGGTGGCTCCATCACTCCGCTGCCTCGGTCTCGGTTCCAAGAGCGACTGCGCAGCACCAGCCACCATGAGGTCCAATCACTAAGGTGAGATCTTTAAACTGTAATTTTTTGCTGTCTATCTGAGTAGATAAAATTTAGCAATAAACTAACATTACGCTGATGGGTGGATTTACAATATCGTCGAAAAATCACATTGAGGGCTTAAAAAAAATTATATTACCAAAATATCTTTAGTTTTTTATATTTACAGGCTTTATATATACTTGTTTTATACAGCACTTTAACCCAAACATCCACAAAGTCAATAGCTGTTTAATAATAAAATTAATACATCCATCAAAATCATCACCATCTGTCAAAAACATGCGACTCTTATTGTTTGCCGGCAAAAAAATCGACTATCCGATGTAATAAGCAGGTTTTAATTTATGATTTACATTTATCCATATTGAATCTATATTAAAAAAAAAGTAAATAATAATTTCTTCGTAAAATAAATAATAAATAAATTTTTAAAAAATTAGCACCGAATTTCGTCAACACCGTCAAGGAAATATCAAAGTGGAAGTAGTTCCGTATGTGTAGCATTTGCGCGGCCCGCGATACCCCGGCCCTCTTCCTCAGTTCTGAGCAAACTGTGAAAGGAGCCGCAACTCCGCAGAAACGCGCTCCGAAACAAAAAAATTTGAGTGAGTGTCCAAAAAAGTTCTGTTTAGACAAAGTTACGTCATTTCCGTCAAGCTTTTTATTTAAGGTAAGCACTTAAAATAACTTTACGATAAATTTTATAAAAATTTAGTTATAAGTGAAGATGCTAAAGAAAATAGCGGTATCTTACTATTATTATTACCTACTTTAATAGAAAAATCGATGTTACGTCTTAATCGTCATCACCATACGCATCATTACCGTTTACAATTAATGAGCGGTGATGACAACATGCGTATGGTGATGACGATTTTCTTAATTTGTGCTATAATTTGCTTACACTAGGAGATCAAATTTTATTAATTTGCTCTCTTAAATTGTTATTATAAAGAATTAGAGTAGGTATCATTAGTGTTAGGTACAGAGGCCAGCACATCAAGCTACCCCAATCTGGCAGATTTTCCCAATTGAATACGAACCTTATTCCTTTGTACTAAAGTTCAAAATTTAGCAAAGAAATTTGACAGATTGGGGTACGTTGACCTGCTGGCGTCTGTACATAAAGCGTTCAAGGTTTTCTCTATTCTTGTGTTTGACTTAATTACAACGGTGTATGTATCTAAGTCCTTTTCTATTTCAAACCGAGAATAGAGTTCAACATATTATAAGTTTACTAGCTGACCCCGCAAACTTCGTTTTGCAAAAAAAAAAAATAGGGGTATGAAAAATAGATAGTAGCTAATTCTCAGACCTACCCGATATGCACACAAAATTTCATACAAATCGGTCCAGCCGTTTCGGAGGAGTATGGTAACTAACACTGTGACACGAGAATTTTATATATTAGAAGATTATACATAAGAAACTTATTTATTAGTAATAGACAGACACCAGTCGTAACAGTCCCTTCATGTTGTACCCTACTCTTGGAATTGTACGGTCCATTAATATAACTGTTTACTTTCAGATCACAACTATGAGTAAAAGAAAACGAAGCATAGGAGAAGTTCAGTTAGCAAAACAGAATATAGCTATTAAAAAACGCGCAAAATATGCCGCCATAAAGCAGGATCCTGAATTATTAAGAGTAAAATGCCTGATTACGGAAAGCTAAAAAAATTAAGTACAATTTTACCTCAATAAGACTAATTACCAAAAAAAAATCTAACTAAATCTCAATTAATATAAAAATATGATAAGTACTTATATATGCAAGAAAAAAAATTGTAAGACTATTATTATAATCCTTTATATAGTTTATAGACCGTTGATTTATTTGTTGTTGATTAATTGATTAATCATTGATAAAGTTGATTTCCTTAAATTTTGTCGTATTTTATTGGAAATTCCCATATAAAGTGTCATCACCATACACTCGAAATCATCACCATCCATGTATAAATCATTGCCATACCACAGCCGTCATCACCATCTCACCTCTTTTTATTTAAGTGCCATCTTCCGATTTACGCTAAAAATTTTAGTCTAAACACATTTTATGAGCATTATAGTTATCCTACAATGATTTAATCTAGTTTTACTAGCATTCCGACGTGATTTCAGTTCTTTGAATTTTTTGTTTGAAGAAATTTTTCTTGTGTAAATCCACCCTGATATGAGAGATCACAGTGGTTTAATCTGTCTGAGTTAACTGAATGAGTTCTGTCTGTGGCTTTAACCGCATCTTACAGATGCTTTTAGGGTTTTCAAAGTGGTCAAGGCAAATCTTATCTTGTTTTCCTTATACTTAACGATCCACGACTTAATATTGTTCTCTAGTGTGCATAATTATGTCATCGCTAAGTCATAGTTTCCTCATTCTATACCGGCTCACCAAAACAAATTAAGTCAAATGAGTCAGGCTGTATTATAATGATTTTATAAAAACTATTCATATAAAATAATATTTAGAGAAAATATTAAACATTTCCAGTGCAACCCCTCGCCTGGCCCGTAGCGAATTGTCGGGGTCTCGGCTGAGTGTGGAGAGTACGAACCCCTTCGAAGAGGATGGTCCTGTGCCGCCCGTGCGCGCCTCGAGACGTAAGAAAAAGCGCGCACCTCTACCGCCAGGGTCAGTCTACACCACCCCTGAAACTGCCGATACTACGGTAAGATCTAATTATCATACTATAAAGCCGAAACTGTTCGATATTTGGATCTGTCCGACTCTATCTGAAAAGGGCTAAAGCCAAAGGAAGACTTACTAGCAAATTACGAGTTCTTTTTCTAGCTTGAATGTCTTAAAAAAGAAATATTCCGTAGTATAAATCCTTAGATTGGTTTAATGTTAAATCAAATATTATTTTGGTTTTGTCAAAATTAGGAGACATCATGCCAGTCAACACAAGAGCAGTAGACCTACAAACAGATAGTTGGCGAATACTTCAAAGGTGTCACGTCCTTTTTATTAATCATTTTATGGTGGTTTCATAATCATAAATAAGAAAGACTCCACTTTCACTGAAAGCTATCGATCGACACGAATGCACACTGAATAATAACAGGATTTAGGGACACAACAATAATATGGGAACAATAGGCATTCAGTATCATCATCTAACACTGCTGTATATACTCTATTTACATGCTCCTAACATTTGGGTGACACTGACGAACGACTACTTTAAAATAAATTATCTGCAGCTTATTTTGATAAAGTATTTGATAAATATGTCATTGATAAAACTTTAATACTTACTTAAAGTTATGCCAAGCTAAGATATTTTTTTATTGGAATAATTGTTTTCAGAGTTCATTTTGGGGGCGTTTATGTACCTAACACTACTTTACGATAACATTTCTTTTTCAGGTGTCTGTTGCCTCTTCAGAAATACAAATAAGTGAGAGCGAAGAAAAAATATTGAACAAAACTGAGGGAGATTTAGAATTAGAAGATATGAAATTGAATATTGAGCTAAAAATAGTTGAAGATGAAGATGAAAAACACAAGAATACGGACGCCATAGAAGTTAAACCAACCACTCCTAGTACCGTTAATAATAATGAAGTAGTTGACGTCTCGGTAATCAGAGAACAAAAACAGAACAGCGAACAAACAGATACAGACAACCAAAAAGACATCACTGAATCTAATGACAACGAAGTTACGCTAAGAAATGGTTCTTCAGAAGAGGATATCCTGAACTCATCGGCATTCCATAAAGTAGACATTGTAACATACAGACGCAACTCCAGCGTTAATGAAGATGACATACGATTACGACGAGGTAATTTAGAGGACTTCCAGTCATTATCGAATAAAAGAAGCAAGAGCCTTACTAATGCTTTAGACACGACGTATACAACATACGATATAAATTTAAATGAGAGCACAATGCAAATAGACACAAACGGAAATGACGGGCCCAAGAAAGTTGTATGCAAACTTTACGACGACACGCAAACGAAAAAGAGTATCGAAACGATTTCAAGTACAGAAAAGGAATTTCAAGAAATAGACAGGGCTACTAGAGAGCTCGAAAGAGAAATAAATAAGCTAAATTCCGCGTTGAACGAAGACGATATTCCAAGCGTAGATGCAAGGCTGTCAGTGTCAGAGATCAAGAGAAGGTTTGATAAAAATGATTCATCGTCACCAAATCCAATACCAAAGCCTAGGAGGAGTCACTATGGTGGAGGCTCAAGTACTCCTTGAATGTTAACCCTTCCAACTTAATTATGGCTGTTTTATGTGGATTCCACAATCATTTAAATAATAAAATTAATATATTTTGCATTCTCACATGTACGCGGTTCACTATAGAAAACAAAAAAGTTACGTTGAATTTACATTTATCATATCAAATGTTATTATATTATGCAAATGAAAGAACAACGTATTAGCTGTAAATCGAAAGAAGTCCTAAGGCCCCGTACACACTGACAGGTGGCTTGCTTAGTACCTAGCAGGTAGCGAAATGATACGAATGATGGTCTAGAATTTTCACAACCGTCCGCACTGCGCACTTGGCGCCTTTGCTTAGTCGCCTAGCGTGTACCGAAGGATGTTAAGGTGCCACTTTTCGATATTTTTTATATGCAAATTCCGGGAGAATATTACTCCGCTGTTTGACATTGTGCATCCAAAATTAAACATGATAACGTTTTGGCTTATTATTAATTGTGTCTGTACGGAAACAGAATAGTAAAATAATAAGCCATTAAAAAGTTATGAGCCAACAAAGATTCGTTTTTCTTGCTATTTTTAACATAACTTTAGGTGTAAATAAGTATTAAAAGAACTATAAAATCTTCAAAACCAAGTCCGTACCGACAAAGCTCAGTTATCGAAGAGATCAATAAACTTTATTTGTAATTGATTTATGCAGTGGTTTTTTCACAAAACTCGATTTTCCGAAGCACTTTTCGAATTTTTTACGCGCCTATCAGTTTGGAACGGTGTTTCTGTGCGTGTGAACTAGACATTGTTCGTGTAGACTAGCGTCTAACTGCACATCACTGATACTATCGCTGTCGGACACGGAGCCAGGCGAGACAGCGTGCTTTTGGCCATGACCAACAGTGAGTTCGAGCTCGCGACTAGTTCACTCTTAAGTGGCTCTAGGCGCTAAGCAAGCCACCTGTCAGTGCGTAAGTAGCCTAATTCTTTTCCAATAAAAATCATACATATTATTATATATAAGTTGTGACTAAAACAAGAGCAATCCAGCGAGTGTACACTAGTGACTAGTAAATATGTTAGTATAATGTTTTGGAAAATGTGATTTTTAGATAATAACGATCGTGGTTTAGATGTAATCGGATCTCAAACATTTATAAAGGGGATTGCAATATGTGATTATAAAGTATCATAATAACACATGCTTCAGCTTAACTAAAATACTTGTACCTTCGTTACATATCATAATATGATACCAAGAGAAAATAATACGTAAATCAAGCTTAAAGAAGAATATTGTTTTGCCATAAAATATTTAAAATATTTAGCGGCGTAGGATAATTTATTTGTGATAAATATTTTATTATACAGGGTTATTTGTAAAACACCAGCAACCTCTTAAGAGGTCATTGTAGTCATAATTATGAACAACTTTTATGGGACCACACCTGAAATCGCGAAAAAAAAATCTGCTGTTCCCTACATTTTGACGAGTTACACGAACATAAATGTAGGGAACAGCTGATTTTTTTTTTCGCGATTTCAGGTTTGATCCCATAGTAAAAGTTGTTCATAATGATGAGTACAATGACCTCTTAAGAGGTTGCTGGTGTTTTACAAATAACCCTGTATTGAATGTATGCTTTGGTAGTGTAACACATAAACATCACCTTGATGTGTGCAAGTGCAAGATTCCTAATTATTTATACAAATGTTCACATTGGGATTAGTTATTTGTTAGTTCAGTCATTGTTGTTTAATAAATTATTATTGTAATGATATTGTGTAGTTTCATTAATCCTATCTCACTATTGTGTAAAGGAGTGTGATTAAAACATCAATAATATTCAGTAAAATATGTATTAGTAGATATACTAAAACTCTTATAAATGATCAACATTATTTTTACTCTTACAACAAACAAAGCTTACTCTTATAACCTACTTACTTTATCCTTCATATACTTTATAAATCTCGGTAAATTTGATGATGCAGTACTGACGAGTGCCTTGTATTCCTTCGGAAGCTTTTTTTGCTGCCTTGCCTGAAATACAGATAATGTTAAAAACAAGGAACACTATCAAAATCAATTTCTACATGTCATACGACTCCAAACTTACTTTATTTCGCAGTATTGGCGCTAGAACGGCCAACTTATCGGCCAGCTTCACTTTAGCAGCCAAGAAATCTGTTTCATCTTCGGAATATAAATCTACGAGTGTGTCTATTGCTTCAGCCACAGCCCATACTTCGTTCTCCTTATGTGCCTGTTCTATAATAAAGTCAGTGATGGTGCATATAACATTGGACGTGACGTCATTCAAGTTATTGACCAATAGTGAAGCCAGGATGCCAACCATTCGGATTAAGTTTGATCTTATCTCAGGGATTTCACATTCCCGCACTCCAGTGAGCATTATCTGCAAAAAATATGTTACATAATTATTATAAAATAAAAACGGAGAACTATAGGTAAGTTTGATAAAAATTTTGTAATTTTAGATGTGTACCAAAATATGTTATGCTTGGTTGCACATTAATGAAAATCTATTTGTTTTATTTTATTTAAGTAATCTAATCGTATTATTATAAACATCCATATATATATTACATAACATAACATAATCAGCCTATAATGTTCCATGTTGGGACACAGGCCTCTCTCTGTGAGAGGGAGTGGGCCGTAATCCACCACGCGGGCTCAGTGCGGGTTGGTAGATGTCACATGTCTTCGAATTTTTTGGTTTTAGGACATGCCGGTTTCCTCGCGATGTTTTCCTTCACCGTTTTAAGAGCAGTGGTGATGAAATAACATTTACACACAAGGTAAACCACCTGTCTGGGTTCGATCCTACGACCTACAAGTGAAACAAACAGTCGCGGCCGTTACTGGGACACCACTGCTCCATTTCTGTATAAAAGTTTTCTTTAAAAAAAATTCGTAAGACGTGCAGGGCTTAAAATACACCCCTCAGGATTTGGGGACTCTTTCAAAAAAATAATATTTAATATTTTACGTATAGATTGACCAGTTGATTATTTTTAAATGGCCTGTATTATTTTCTGATTATTTTTAAATGGCCTGTATTATTTTCTATTTTTAGGTGTGATTGTCACCAAAGGTGTGTAAAATGCTTTAGGATGTTCTAAAATGGACAGTGGTCCCGATTCTGTTCACAAACTTAACTAAATTTAAGTTCAGTGCATCTTTTTCTTTCTATTTCAATATGAAAAGGACAGCAGCAGGGCCGTCTAAATCCGGGGGTGCCGCGCACCCCTTACGGTAAATATATATCTTTTACGGGCGCTCGGGGCGTTATTTACTACCAGAGAACCTGATACTGAGCTACATATTGCAAAAAACGTAAGAAAAGTTGTATGACTTACCTCAATATCTGATAAAGCCAAGTCACTAAACAAATTACACTCATTACTATTGTGATTTTCCTTAAACTTAATCTTGTCTAAAGCAGCTCTCATGACTGCTGTTGCAGCTTCCGACATATTAAAATTTCCTAAACCTTGTTTAAAAACGAGTTTTCCTGTATCTACCCAGATTTTATAGAGGCCGTTGACTCCACCAAGATTTTCAATAGGAAGTGTTGATATTAAGTTATTTATGCATAGTAGTGCTCTGGTTTGCAAGCTGAGAATCCTGAAAAGATTGTATATAGTTTAGACTTTCAACATCTTATTGGATTGAGACAGGTAGATAAAAAATCAATTTAGCAAACCCACCTCTTGTAAATTATTTGTGATGCTTCATATTCCTTTAATATTAACAAAACATTCTCAGCAGGTAATTGGGTTCTAGCCCAAACTTTATCAAATATTTCCAGAGATATAAAAGCTTCCATCACTCCAGGGGGCAGCTTGTCTTCTGCAAGCATGGTCTCATTACCATTTTCAAAAAGTTCTTCATCTACATCATCACTCTCTGATGAGTCATTGTCTTCCATTTCATCACCATCTATAAGATCATTACAAAAAAACACCTTCATAAAATTTAACTGGATATAGGATAAAATAGTGATGAAAAAAGAATACACTTATTACCTTCACATGAACAAATATTAGCAATAATTTCAACAGAACTGTGTTGGGCAATAAGCATTTGTGATACAGATTGCATCTGGCTTTCCAATTGTTGTGCTTCTTTGCCTTTGGGTGCTTCCACTTTTCCTGATCCATCGCTCAAGGGCACAGTACTTGATAACTGACTACAGATCAGTCTGTGATCTACTGACAGTGTATTAGCTAATATAGACATAATGCTATTGAACACATCAGTTGGCAATGTTGCTATATTACCACCACATGTATTGATTATCACTCCTGCTGATAGAGTTTTCAACAATAGTACTGTGGGATCTCCTCCCTCTAGTCCCAACAAGGCTTGTAATTGCTTTTCTGCATTAGACTTTATCTTAGCCATTGCTGTAGGATTGTCTTCCACAACAACACACATACATTGTAAAACTGCAGTTACAATGTCACTACTGAAAGTCCCAAGATCTAAATAACGAGGAAATATGTCTAATATTCTAGACTGCCCCAAGTATTTGACAGCCATATCTGGAAAAAAAAAAACAAAAAATTCAAGTAATGCTTGAAAATAATCAGACTTAAGCTGTACCTAATTAACATTAATTTTACCTACCTGAACTCTCACAAAGGTTCAAAAGTAAATTAACAATTTGAATGAATGTATCTATATCCTCATCCTTTGTTTTGGAACTTGTATCAGGCACCCAACTTTCAGCACGCTGAAAAAACGAATTTTTATTTTGTTTTAGTTTAAACAGCCCTGAGAGCACAATTAAATCAGTTTATACAGGGTGATTTTTTAGATGGATCTTCAGGGCATAATCCTAAACTATGGGTAGTAGAGCAAAGTGGTCAAAGTACTGATGACATCGATTTTAGAGGAAAATATAACTCCATTTTTTTAACCCTTTTCTGAGCCCGAATTCAATTTCGCCCTCTATGTATAAAAGCACTCTGTGTTTATATACTGAGCGATAGTGTTGCTGATAAGGATCAAATATTGCAAAGGAACGGTATTTGTAATATCCGAGGAAAAGTGCATTCTTTTTACCGACTTCACAAAAAGGAGGAGGTACTATGTTCGGATGATTGTATGTTTTTTTTTTGCATGTTTGTTCATCGAATACTCCGCCAATTGTCGACGGATTTCAAAATTCTTTTTTTGTTTGTATGCTCCCGAGGTCCCATGGAAATCGAGGGAAACCCTCAAATTTTGTAGGCACACTTATAGTGATTTGGGTATTTTTTATAGTAAATCGTGCATTTGCTCTCAGAAAGCACCATTCGGTGAAGTGGAACCGATGATGAAGACCACAGATGGCCATCGGAACTACTCAATAATAAATATTTCACGGTTTGCGATTCGATTTGGTACTTTAATGTGGTTGCTAAGCACAATGCGTATCGTGAAGTGGAGCTGATAGTGACTTCTCAATCAGCTCTAGTTCTCCTGGTTCTTAAAAGGTAAACTCCTCAACAATTAACGTCCCTGCATCGGGAAAAGCAATATTTTGTAAAAGGTGATGAGCAGTTGACATTGTAACTTAGATAAGTTATAAACTGGCCCACTAAAAAGTGAAAAATAAAAAACTATTACAAAAAAAAAATGACAAAAAAAATAAGAAAAAATTAACATCTTTTTAATAAAATAAGTGATAGACATAATTTTAATACTAGAAATAAAGATAAATTAGATCAACCTTTTTTCAGGTTATCTAAAGTGCAAACATCTTTTATGGGGTACTGTGTTAAATGCTACAACAAAATACCTTTTGATATATTACAATTAAATGAAAGAAAATTTAAAACTCATATAAAAAGTACACTTTGTAAACAAGGATATTACAAATTGGAGGATTATATCCAAGATAACAATGTTTGGAAACATGCTGGTCCTGCTCCATAGGACAATCTAGAGTCTAGACAAAATCAAACTGGTTGCTAATTTAATTTATACATACACATTTTTTTATTTTTTTATTTTTTTTTTACATTGTTTTTTACATTCTTTGACAAATGTAACTCACACACTTTTTAAAATACTAGTAAAATTTTTCAATCTTTGTAAATATGTGGACACCATGTATCTATCACATAATTGATTTACCAGTCTGTTATATTTTTAATTCTTTTACCATTTTTGGTAGACTAAATTTTATTTTAGGTGCATCGTCTTCACATATAATTATATAAACAATGTATACAAAAACTTGTAAAACATTTTAAAAGAGTAACGGTGGAGTTTCTTGCCCATTCTTCTCCACACGAAAACTACATTTTGGAATGGGCGACTAGAATCAATTCTATTTTTTCATTTTAAATTTTGACGTTCAAAAGTGCCTTATAAGTGCCTATTTGAAATAAATGATTTGACTTTGACTTTGACTTTGACCGACTTCCAAAAAACACTACAAAGTGAAAAATAACTTTAAATTCGAAAGTCGGTGTCAATAAAAGAAAATGCGGAACCAACGACACCGACTTCCGAAATTAAAGTTATATTTCACTTTGTAGTTTTTTTTGTAAAAAAGTTTTTTAGCTAGGGCCCTTTTCCCAATTTATTTAAAAACTTTTTAACAAAAAACAACAGACTTCTAAAAAAAAACACTACAAAGTGAAAAATATCTTTAATTTCGGAAGTCGGTGGCAATAAACTAAGACACAGATCCAAAGACACCGACTTCCGAAATTAAAGATATTTTTCAATTTGTAGTGTTTTTTTTAGAAGTCGGTTGTTTTTTGTTAAAAAGTTTTTTAAAATAAATTATATAAAATCGAAACACATTATGTTTGTTTGCAGCATTTGATCTTTACCAGCTATACTTTTGTTCAGGACGCTATTTAAGTAATAAAAAACCTCCGACTGTGCCTTATGATTATGATTCAAGTGCAACATTTATTTACGTTCTACAATGAAAAATGAACTTCTTTCTATTGGCCTTGATCTCAATCTTTCGAAATGTGAATTAAACTTAGTGGCCAATACTAACAGATGTGACACTTCCCAAATTTAACGCAATAGCTCCAGAAATCAAAATTATTGAAAAAGCTCTCTTCGCCTCCTTGGGTCTCCAAACTTTGAGAATTCCTTTCCTGTTTATAATGAGGAAATAAATATAAAATTTCAATGACGTTTCGGATTGTTCCAAATTAATATGTATTCGGCAATAACCTTAATCCGCTACTGCTGTTTCGGCCCTAAATTAACTTATTTCCTTCGCGCTTCCCATTTATCACACTCACCTTATAATAGACAAAATGGACCCAATTATCAGGCATACATTAACCTCGATTTTAAATGTGGCCATAGACGACCGAGCTTGGGCACAAGCTACTCTTCCCATTCGTATGGGGGGTCTCGGCATCCGCAAAATTTCTAGTATTAAAGTCCACGCGGAACTAGTTGGCCGCTGAGGTGGGAAAGGGGTGAGGCGGCGGTTCGCAACGCATGTACTGAGTAATGCGCCCCCGCCCCTCCGTCCCACCGCTCACATACCTAAGGCGCGGCCAACTAGTTCCGCGCGGACTATAGTTTACGGGCTTTCATATCCTCGGTCCACGGCACTGATAAATTAATCAGGAAAATCCTAGCCTCCACACTGATTCATTCTGATGTGCCGTGTTTCACCGAGGCTATGGACGCCTGGAGACTCGCTTGCCTGAATACAGGTCCACCCGACAATCCATCTCCGCTCTGCAGAGTAGTAAAAAATCAGCTGTTCCCTACATTTTGACGAGATAGACGAAGATAAATGTAGGGAACAGCTGATTTTTATTGCGCGATTTCAGGTTTGGTCCCATAGTAAAAGTTCATAATGATGAGTACAATGATCTCTTAAGAGGTTGCTGGTGTTTTACAAATAACCCTGTATATAGACCTAGATAACGCAAGTATCACGATCTGTATGAAAACCAAGCGTGCCATTTTTTGACTACCTACTATGACGTCACAAGCGCTCTTTCTCACTCACGCTCACCCAGCCAGCAATACACAGGACTGAGCGCGAAAGTGGCAGCTTACGATTTTTGAACGTAAGTTGGTGCGATTTTTAACACGCGAAGTAGTTGCTCTTGCGTTATCTACGTGTATCTATATCTGTGATGTCAACAGCCTCTGACACCACGGCTTGTCTTGCAGCCGAAGTGCGGGTCGCTTAGCGCGGCACGCGAACATTAATGACGTCATCCGACGAGCTCTTGTCACCGTCGGCGTTCCAGCTGTATTAGAACCCAATGGCTTGGCAAGAGACCGGACGGTATGTCTTTATTTCCATGGAAGGTGAGTATGACTTTAGTATGAGACGCATCGTGTGTGATACTCTTGTGCCATCACATTTTATTGGCTCGGCATGCTGTGCTGGCGCTGCTGCTGTGACTGTGGAAAACCTCAAGCGGCGAAAATATGCCCTTGGCCAGAGGTTAAGCATTGCCATACAACGTATGGCACATGGGATTGCCATACAACGTGGTAATGCCGCCAGTATCTTGGGTACTTTACCGGTCGACAGTGATGCGGATGAATTTTTCGACGCTATATTTTAGTTTGTGTATTACATAGTTTTAGTTAAGTTAGGATTTAATTTTGTTACTTTTATTAATTAATTAGGTATTAGTTATTATTTGCTTAGTGATTACTTTCTACATAATCTTGTTCTCATCTTTTTATGCAATCGGTTTTTTTTTTGTGTTATTACTGTCTTCCATAGCACATAAATTAAAGAAAAAATCAATCTCTGGCCTGTTATTTTTATAATCCTTTACTTTTTATATATGCCACGAAACTTCTGGATTTCAAACAACTTGTCTTTTCTCGCTGTAGTGGTAAGCATAATGGGCAAAAGAAACTTATAAAATTATGGTGGTGACAAAAGGTTTGTATGCAAGCCGAGACACTGCTACACATTTTAATCATCTAGATTCATAAAGTGCAGCACATATTAAAATTGATTGACAACAAACCTCATGAAAAAAACATGTGACAGGAGTCATGATGTCCTGTTCCATCATATCGTCACAGGTGCCCAGGTCGACTGCAGATAAATTCCGGAGGGTGCCAGCTGCCGCATTTCTCACTGAGCTGGCTTGGTCAAGGAGCAATGGAGCGGCCACCTTCACCAATCCGCGACTTATAAGCTGAGGTACATTCTCTGGATTTTCTATCATCATGGCAAAAGTTTGCAGACCACAGTACTTTTCTTCCACATCAGCACCCTAAAATATAAGAATAACTTTAAAAACTGCAGCACTACTAACTCGCGCACAAACTCATTTTTGTTAAATTAATTGTCTAATATGTACACCATGTAAAACCATCATAATTAATTTATCTGTTATTGCTTAGTTTGCAAATACCTTATACTGACTTATCACTACATAGTATAAAACAAAGTCGCTTTCTCTGTCCCTATATCCCTATGTATGCTTAAATCTTTAAAACTATGCAATGGATTTTGATGCAGTTTTTTTTTTAAATAGATAAAGTGATTCAAGAGGAAGGTTTATATGTATAATATAGTAGAGAAACACTGATAATTTTAGAAGTTTCTAATGTGATGTCGTATATAAACCCTTTTTTTTGCGCTTACATTGCAAACTCTGGCTGAACCCTATGAGATACATCAAAATAATGTACTACAGTATTGTACACCTTAAAAAGGTCTACAAAAAAATCCGCGATGGTAGATGTCTATCTCTTAGGGATAACCCACAATAACCATTTTTTGTTCCTTTACTTTTTACGAGAAATGATGGCTTATTTACAAAGCGATTTTAAGCAATGCAGGATTAATCCTTATCCAATTAAGTACCTTAAATATATTGTGCATTTAATATAGATCAATATGGCCCTTTACAGTATGTTATTTAAATTAATATTTTCGAAGTTATTACAGATTAAAATGCAGGGACATAGCGGTTGCTGCGGTATCGGCGGCAGGGACTGGCGGCAAGTTAAATTAAAATTATTAAATTGCATTGCACCCGTGCGAAGCCGGGGCGGGTCGCTAGTAGCATAATAATTGATTCTGTAGTAAATGCATCATCTTCAAAACTAAACAAAAAAATGTGAAACCATTTTTATTTAGAGTAACTTTACTTGTAAATTGGGTGATTTGGTAGGATGTTTACGTTGTTTCGTCATTCAAACGTCTGAATTCCAGTTAAGAACAAAAATATTCTTCATATTTGGTATGATTTACCATCAGACTCAAGAAGATGTATGCATCAATAAGAATTTGTTTAATTGTCTACAATCTTTGTTCCATGGTATTGTATCAATGTGTAGCCACAAACTAACATATTTGTTAAGTACTTATTGATAGAGTATTTTGTTTGTTACTTCAGAACTCCGTTGTATAAGTTTTCAAAAATATTGGATGTTTTGTCCTAAGGTGGAATTCAGACGAGCTCTTCAATTCAAAGGCCACCTTAGACATCCTTTATCTTTCTAAGGGTTACACTAGAAATTCCAGGATTGGGCCTACAAAATCGACTATTTACTACTAAACGTTGGTAGTATCTGCGTTTTATATATTAGAAGTGGCTCCTCGTTACATACGGAGTACGGATACGAAATAAACAAGCAGAATATTTTGTTCACCTGTAACTGATCCAATATTGTTTGAATAGCATTTTCCTTGCTGTCAACTGGGAGTTGCTCCTCCTCATCACTAACATCTGCTGCCAGGCTTCTCCTTGCTCTAGTTGCCTTTGATTTCCTAACTTTCCCCATTTTTTTTAAAATTTAACCTTCAAATTAAAAACACGCCGCTTCTCGATTACTCGGTTTGCATGCTGTCACCTGTCAGTTGTCCAGTGTCCAGTGTGTCCACCACTGACCTACCAATCACATGGACCCGGCATACCTACAAGAAAAACGTGCATACCTACACTTTACTGAGAGGATAAAATGGCGGCTAATAGAGCAACCCCTAATCGATATTTCTATAAAATAACATCGATAAAAGACTGTGAGAATGTTTTCTTAGTGTCACGGGCTCACGGTACAATATCTACGGGTAAAAATACCCCAAGTTTTCTAACTTAGGTCTTTCATTTAAGTTATTTGTAGGTTCGTCCATCTTTCACAGCTAAGCCTTAGGAGGTGTTACCGTCAATGGACCACTGATGATAATTGATAATAATAAAAAAATTGTAACAGAACTGCAATTTGGAAAAAATGTGTGAAAATTTGAATTTCACAGGATATAATGACGGAACTAACATAATTAATATTTTTGAAATTTAGATGTTAAGTTTCCAACACCTACCTTTTCAAACATGCAGATGATAGTGGGCTTTAATTAAAAGTCAACAATAAATTATAATTAAGTATATAATTATATTCAAACAGGAAAAAACAACAACAAACAAATCATTCTCATTTATTTCTGAACTATACAATTTTGATCAGATAATTTCGATGTGATATTCTTTTATGAGATTTCTTCCCATAATATTTTCGTCTGTATTCAAAATTTCTCATTATGTCTCTTTATCTTCTTGGGCTGTTTTTGACATTTGTCCTTTAATTCTCTTAATAAATCTGAAACAAATAAAATATATGTAAGCTTTAATAGATATTGAAGACAAGCAAGAGATATCTCCCACTCTGTCTCAATTACTTTATTCAGTGTCCAGTTGAAACTAGATTCTTCAAAGTGAAGAGAACAAATATGAATTGTTTTTGTTGACATCTCTAAATTTTCAACACCGAGTGTTTCCAACCAATAAAGAACCATAAAATAGCATTATCGATCTTTGACAGTCGTTACGGGTAGTCAGGAGCCCGAAAGTCTGACAACCAGTCTTACCAAGGAGTATCGTATTACCCAATAACTGGGTTATGGAGGTCCGATAGGCAGTCGCTCCATGTAAAATACTGGTATTCAGCTGCATCCGGTTAGACTGGAAGCCGACCCAAACATAGTTGGGAAAAGGCTAGGCAGATGATGAAAATAGCTTTATCGATAATATAATAATGTCAAATGCACTACTCTATCCCTACAATAACAAAGAAAATGATTTCATTAGATACAACTTGAAAATAAAGAGAAAAGGGAAAATATGAATGCTTTGCTGTTGAAACTCTTCAACGAATGCAGAATCTTTTGTTTATCCTCTAAATGTAATGATATTTCAGCTGAAATTAAGTACACATACTGGTGCTGGTTGATTTCGGGTGATTTCTGCTTCTTTTGATGCCACATCCACACATATTGCCATTGGGCATCTTGCTACTGACGACTTCCACTATAGAACCGAGTTCAAACACAATAAGGCACGCGGTTACGTCCGTGCTCCAGCGAGATTTATTGACGAAAAGGGTGGATTTTTTCCGGGGTCTGCATGATGTACCTAAGCCGGCGCGGCGCTCTTTCTATCCTGTGCGATCAGACTACTTCGCACAGGATAAAGGGTTCCTGACAATCATATAGATGGTGTTGTGATCGCGCTCAGACAGCTCTTGTAGAACTAACTTGAGTAGTTGCGCCGTGCACCCATAGATGGCGGTTTTTATATGGACCACCGATCACGAGACCCGGTAATCTTTTAATGTACCTTACTATAATCTGTTCCATAAGTATGTGACGAAATTGTAAACATTTATCACGTCTGACGCTGGACATTGAAATTTTAACTGCCCCATTGATCTCGTGGTCGCAAGCGCGACTGCTGAGCGAGGAGTCCTGGAGGGTTCGATTCCCAGGTCGAGCAAAGTGATATTGGGTTTATAACTAGAGATAAGTATGTATAGTAAACGTAGCAAATAGACTAGGTACCTATCCTCTTTTTAACCGACTTCAAAAAGGAGGAGGTTCTCAATTCGACGGTATGTTTTTTTTTGTTATTATACACCATCATTTCCCTGTTGCAAGTAGTGTTTTA
Organism: Globia sparganii; assembly: GCA_949316385.1. Classification (NCBI taxonomy): domain Eukaryota; kingdom Metazoa; phylum Arthropoda; class Insecta; order Lepidoptera; family Noctuidae; genus Globia; species Globia sparganii. Next base: position 12,495,796 of record OX438653.1, on the reverse strand, counting down.
TGAATTTTTGTGAGGTAGATACAACTAAAAAGTGAAAAATAAAAACTTTTTTACAAAAAAAAAAAACAACCGACTTCCAAAAAAAACACTACAAAGTGAAAAATAACTTTAATTTCGGAAGTCGGTGTCAAAAAACGACAATGCGCAAACAGCGACACCGACTTCCGAAATTAAAGTTATTTTTCACTTTCTAGTGTTTTTTTTTGGGAGTCGGATGATTTTTTTTTTAGTAAAAAAGTTTTTATTTTTCACTTTTTAGTTGTATCTACCTCACAAAAATTCATAGAACATTCATATAACGAACATACAGACAGACAGACAGACAGACAAAAATTTTACTGATTGCATTTTTGGCGTCAGTAACGATCACTAATCACCCGCTGATCAGTAACGATCACTAATCAACCTCTCTACAGATTTATTATAAGTATAGATTATATTCATTAGAACCATTAATACATTTTCCCAAGTTAGATTTGTACCACAAGAAGAAATCTCTAATGGAAAAGTGCTCATGGTACAAATCTCACTTAGAATGTTTCTAATGAATTTAACGTTTCAGGGTTTATGCCGCCAGTTGTATCCTAAGACCATAAGAGCCTTATATGGTAAAGATATGGTACAAAATGCAGTGCATTGCACAGATCTACCCGAAAATGGTATCAATGAAGTCGAGTAGGTACTTACTTCTTTATACTGATAGTAACAACAGTACAATAATTCACGTTATTAATCTAGGTTCACGTAAGCGGTTATTCCGTTTATCGACACCAAAAATCCATCTTATGGTGGATACGCGAAACACATGTCCGAGAATCAACCCTAAGCCTATATAGGTACATTCCGTTTATCCAACTAGGCCTAGGGTGGAATCTAGGACATGCGTTTCCGCGTATTCACCTTAGGGTGGATTTTTTGGGGTGAATAAACGGAATAACACCACGTAGATACCTAGGTACCTATATTATGTGTCTCTCTGTGGCTTCGCCTATCAACTATGAATCTGTTCACGACACTAGCTTGTGGATAGGCAGATACTGTAGATACTAATACATAAGGTAAAGCTGTAGGTTGTGATAGGCACATAGAACAAGGCTACAATAGCTCCATACATTGCGAGAAAACAAATGAATATACCTAGCTTAAAATATACTCAACATCGAGGGCGCCCCGTGTACCTACTTACCCCAGCTGATAGATGTTGTGCACACATCCTCGGGAGAGAATAGGATGTGCAAACATTGGAACGCCCGTGCGGCGCCATCCAAGAACGCTACACAACGTAAGAAACTAGGGACACAAAAGATCTTTACTGTGTACCTACTTATCTCAAAGTGTCAGCTCCATCAGCGGGCAGCCCAATAATTGCGTAACACAGTAGCAATGGCTTTCATTTTGACAGTTCAACAACATTCATTGCGATGATTACGTTGTTGAGCAGACAAATTTTTCCAACTTAGGAAGCAATGGATTGACAAGATCCTTCAAAGTGATTCAGATTGAGATTGACATTGTGTTATGCAATAAGCAGCGGCGGCCTTAGGGGGTGGCGAACAGGGCAATCGCCCGGGGCCTCGCTCTTGCCGGGGCCTCGCGCAACAACCCAAGCAAATTTTAAAAAATATAGATTTTTTAATTTAAAACTTTTGATTTTGATCCTTAATTTTTTAATAATAGAAAATAAAAATTACTGAAGTTTACCCCACTATCGAAATAGTCCTGAGAATTATTGCTACCACACCTGTTACAGTTGCATCTGCTGAAAGGAGTTTTTCGAGGCTTAAAATTAATTATTAAAACATAGGTATTTGAGGAATTTGATGACACAATCGGCTTTCAGGCTATTCTTTCAATCGAAAATGACGTAGCTCATTCGTTAGGTTATTGTGCTTTAATTAAAGATTTGAGTTTTAGGAAAAGCCGTAAACATCTATTTTAAATTTTTTCATCTATGTAAGTATTTGTTAATTTTGTTAATCTTTCAATGTAAAATATTTTAAAACTCAAATTTTATTTATTTGTATAAAATATTTAGCATTTCTCGTCAAACATGACAAATACCTAAACCAAATAATTAGACCTACTTTCGCATCACATACTTTTCACGAAGGACAAAGATCCTCGCAAATACCTGCCGCCCGGAGCCTCGCAATGGGTAAGGCCGCCGCTGGCAATAAGAGTGCTGATGCAGACTGTTTGTCACCCTTGACAGGATTCATTTAGTTAATTACGATGTGTGAATTATATATAAGATTGTTACCAAGACTGAATACTGTGTTTGACTGGATTTTTTTTATTTGTTTTTTTGTACCATGGCCATATCATGGGGTATCAAAATCAAAAGAGTTTGAGGAGACGATTCTAAAAATATAACACACTAAAAGGTTGAAAAATAAGTAAAAACAAAAAACCCGTCTGCAACTAAAAACTCACTTTTCAAACATGCTTGCAAGCTTTTGCTCAAAAATCTGAGATTGAACTAATAAAATTTCAGGAACGACCAGCTCTACCTTACTTTCTATGCAAATTGCCTTATTTTTTCATTTTCATTGACGAAGCGTACCTAATTGCTAGCTGCAGTTACAGTTTTTGGACAAATGGTACAGTCACCTAGAAAAACTTCAAATCGGGCAGTTTGTTTGATTACAATCGATGCAGTTTCGTTTATGGATTTAAAGACTCTTCAGGAGTCAGGACCATCTGAGGTTAGAGAAAGTGAGTACCTACCTACCTACTAGAAAAGCCACGTACCTACCTCTAACGCAAAAAACGTTCCCATACATTATTGAGGCTGTTTACGAACAAGTATCTTGAAAAATATAAGTATTGTAAAGAAAATGTTATTTGCACAGCAAGTGAAATTCGAGAACCTACGATTTTATTTTTAACGGAATTTAACACCTTGAATTTATTCAATAAGTAAGTAGGTACCTAGTTCAGTGTTAATCTAATCTGCAATAACTTATTGATGGAATTTCTGTTTAACATAAATACTTGAATGTTAAATTAAAGCGTAGCTAATAAAACCGGCCAAGTGCGTGTCGGTCACGCACAGTTAAGGGTTCCGTAATCGGGATGAATATTTTCGCGTGAGCAATGTTGATTTTTACGGCCCAAAAATATATTTGTATTAAATAGTATTTATCGACAAAAAAAAACAAAGTTATTTCTGCGGTTGCATTCGAAAATATCCCATAATATCTCAAATCTAGGGTCACGGAAGTGCCCTCTCCAAGACGAGCCAAGCAAAGCGCAAGGGCACTACCTACCTTTTCTCGAAGCACTTCGTCGTATTTTTGAACCTTCTAACTTGGGTTTGGATTATACCAGATAAACAAAATTTTCGGGATATGATGTCAGTGGTTGACTTATTAAACCTATAAAGTTTTAATTGCATAGCTCTTATACTTTAGATTTTATTTTATTTTTGTGTTTATTAATTTACAATGGAATAGTTTCATTATTTTTTATTGTTGACATGATTATTGTATTTCAGTCTTAATAACTTATTTATGTTTGTAATTTTCTTGTTATTTTAAATTTATTGCCATATTATTATCATTCTTTACTTCTCTATTTATTGTTATTTTATGAGAATGTTTTAATTAATAATATTTCTGGACATTTGCACGTCACATCATGTGGCAAACATGCCTGTACATAGTAATGTTGTTTTACCATCTTGCATGCATGTATTTTCTTGTATGTATGACACATGTTTAGCAAATATATATAATCTTATCTTATCTTATCTTATTGATATCTAAAATACCCCGATTTCGTCACTGATTCACTGACTCACTGATGATCATCAATATTTTAAGGTTCTTCCTGAAGTCCTAGGAAGCTGAAATTTGGTATGTAAGCTAGTAATAGTACACAAACAACAAAAAAAATCTTAAATCTTGAAATTTTTACCTCTCCAACTCCTTAAACTAGGGGGTGTAAGTTTGTATGAGACTTCCGTAAATTTTGATGCTAGAGGTCTGAAAATTTATAGGGGGTCCTTGTTATCTATACTTATAATAAATCTGTAGAGAGGTCAATTCTGTACATGGAATATATTTCCAAAATAACTATCAGCGGGTGATTAGTGATCGATACTGACGCCAAAAATGCAATCAGTAAAATTTTTGTCTGTCTGTCTGTCTGTCTGTATGTTCGTTATAGAAACAAAAACCACTCGACGGATTTCATCGAAACTTGGTACAATTGTTCTTCATACTCCTGGGCAGGTTATAGTATACTTTTCATCACGCTACGATTAATAGGAGCAGAGCAGTGAAGGGAAATGTTGGGAAAACAGGAGAACTTACTCCATTTTTTAAGCTTTCGTCGCGTGTGCAACCTTAATGGTTAAAGCTACACAGAAATCATGTATCACGGAAATGTTCTCCTTAAAATTATATAAAAAATATTCCACGACAGCAAATGTCTATCTTTTATGGTTGACTCACAATAACACGTGTAACTCCCAATAGCTTAGCAGTTCGGAGCTTTCTGATTATATTTATCTACCCTTACGTTTATAACACTCTCACTCATCCCTAATTAAAAAATGGTAACATTATTACATAAGTAATAAAAAAAGAATCATAGAAATTGGTACAGAAACACCAAAGTTATACATGAAATACGCTAATAAGCCATCGCGCGTGAATACTGAATCATGCTATAAGGATTATTTTTGTGTGACGGTCGCCGCGCCCGCTGTTGTCTTGAAAAACGCGTTGAATGAGAAATACACGTTCTCAAGAATCGGCAGAGGAAAGAGCACATCAGTTAAACTCTATGAGAGTTAGTGCCTCAATTTCCGGAAGTCATTATTCCACGCGGACGAAGTTGCTGGCAAAAGCTAGTAAATAATAAGTTCGCACATTAACAACAAAAAATGAACAACAGAAAAAATACTCGTATAAATATCATAAGCAACTTACAAAAAGAAATGAAATCCCACAAAAACATTTCATGTTAATGTTGCCAAGACAAGACCATGTAGCTCGCACTGTCAAAAAGTAAACAGGGGCCCAAGTCTGCTATTTTATAAATTCGTCATTCCAACACGATCCCATTGTCATTTTGCTAAAAGTTCGTAATCTGCTAAATTCATAATGGTCGGTCATTGGTCGGACAATGGTCTGAAAAAAACTACTACTTTTCATGCTAGATTTCATTTAATATATTAGATATTTTTACATATTAGGTAGGTACGTATTACTGTTTGCAATCTGAAGTAGTAAGAAGTTCGTAAATAGCAATAAACATTACATTTATTCATTTGTCATTATGTACGAGATTACCATTTTATGCCATTTCTTTCAATGGAGTGTCAGTGGTTGACCATTGGAAAGTCATAATGACGCCATTATATTAGTAGATTACCAAACTTGTCAAAATCAACAATTATGAAATCAATGATAGCTTAGATCATTCTGACACTATTGTAATAGCAGACTTGAGGCCCAGATCTCATGTAGAGCCAAGCTTCTAACTCTACACGCCCTAACTCTACAAGGCCTAACTTCGCAAACTACACCTTAGTCAAAATATATGGCTTGGCCATTTCGCTACATTCACATGAGCGTAAGGTGAAAAACTCTCATACTGTTGCAATGGTTCTTATAGTAACGAAACGGTCAAGCCATATATTTTGATTATGGTGTAGTTTGCGAAGTTAGGCCTTGTAGAGTTAGGGCGTGTAGAGTTAGAAGCTTGGCTCTACATGAGATCTGATTACTTTTTGACAGTGCGAGCTACATGGTCTCGTCTTGGTAACATTTAACATGAAATATTTTTGTGGGTGCTATTGACTTAAATAGCAAAGTCGCATCATCTTTTTGGATATGGGATCCAACAATGACTAAATTAGAAACCATTTATATATCAAAACCGAGATACGTTAGATACGGTGTCCCTCAGGGTAGCGTACTAGGGCCGCCACTCTTCTTAATATATATAAACGATCTTCCGAAAGTAACATCAAACAAAATGGTTCTCTTTGCAGATGACAGTACAGCTGTAATAAAGTGTACAAATAAAAATAACTATGAGAATGACATCAATACATGTTTACGTGACATTATAAATTGGCTACATAATAATAAATTTAGATAAAACAAAAGTTATGCACTTTAATCAACGCTGCGAAAACCCAAACGTTCGTATTACCTATCAAGGCTCTGACATTGAGGAAGCGAATAAAGCTAAGTTCTTAGGTATAGTGATCGACAACAAACTGACATGGAAACCTCATGTCGAAGAAGTGTGTAAAAAACTGAGTAAATCCGCTTATGCCCTTTTTCAACTTTCAAAGAAAGTCAATAGTCAGGCTCTTTTAACGGCATACCATGGACTAGTTGCCTCCATTTTGCGGTATGGTATTATTTTTTGGGGGCAGTCTACTGATAGGGTGCTTGTATTTAGGATGCAAAAGCGATGCTTAAGGTCAATGTGCGGTCTTAAGACCACAGATAGCTGTCTTCCTTATTTTAAATCCTTGAAAATATTAACATTTCCGTCTTTGTACATACTGGAAATGGCTTTATTTGTGAAAAATAATCCACATCTGTTTCAAAAATTGTCGGCAGTCAGAAGCAATCCAATACGAACTCAATATGTACATCAATTGTGTCAAGTTAAATGTAAAACCGCACTAATGCAAAAGAGTTTTTTTGGCATTGCCCCACGCATTTATAACAAAGTACCTAATATTATTAAAACTATGACTGTATTTAAATTTAAAAGGGCACTAATCGAAATACTAATAGAAAAAAGTTATTACACAATTGACGACTTCCTTAATGATGAATCACTGACTGATTGACATGCAATTTGACATTATAATTTATTTTTATTGTAACCTTGATGACATTTAACATTTTTTTTTCAAATATATATACTCTTTTTATTTTTTTTATTATTATAACTGTAACGTTAATTGACATTTGTAATTATTGTATTATTGTGACATTTTTACTGTAATTCAAACGATTTGACATTGATTTGTATTTTGTATTATTTAATTCTCTTAATTTTTATTTAAAATTAAAATATCTGTTTGTGCAAATTAAATAAAAATATGTTTTGCATGCCCATGTGATGGTAGAGCATGGAGGTCTCTTATAATAAAACATCTATTACTAAATACCCATGTTTGCAAACCAATAAATGATTTGATTTGATTTGATTTGACTATGACAAGAATATAGTGAAAATAATGAAATTATATAGTGTTAAAAAATTAACCCGACAAACTTTAAGAGGTGCTTTAGACCATCGAACTGAACAAATTTCACTATGGGACCAACTCTGAAATCACGAAAAAAATCAGCTGTTTAATACAAATTTTGGTCAAGTAGGTATTGAACTATTGAACTTTTGTATTAAACAGCTGTTTTTTTTTCGTGATTTCAGAGTTGGTCCCATAGTGAAAGTTGTTCAGTTCAATAGTCTAAAGCACCTTTTAAAGTTTGAAGGGTTAATTTTTAACACCTTATATTTTTATCTCTCGGTGGTATGTAACATGGCATGCAAACGTAATTCTTTTTTTCGTAATTTCACTAAGTACATCATTGTTTAGCGATGCACAGAATACATATGTACACATTCTTTTCAATTTGCATGATGAAGTGCCAATAGACTCCGAGTAAAGACAGACAGACGGACATGACGAAATTATAAGAGTTCCGTTTTATCCATTTGGTTACGGAACCCTAAAAAAAGGGCTGGGCGCAAGTCGCGAGGCAGATGCGGCGGCACCTTTGTGAGTCGCCGACGCCGACCGACTCATTTGTTTCAAAATCTGGCTGCGGGACGAACTTTCGGCTCGGCTAGTGCTGTTCGACATAATACATGTCGACACTTTCAATTTAAATAATTCTCATTACCAGTGTTGCCTCATCATTATTTTTTCATTAGGTACTTGAATTAATAAGTGAGTTAAATGTGAGTTGCTTTGCATAAAGTAATAACATTGTAGTTCATAATATGTAAAAAAAACTTAACATGGAATTGACCCAATCTAATTTATTTTTATCTTTAGCTATTATTTTTCACTTGTTTTGAACTATATAATGAGACGGCAGCATAAACATTAGTTAGACAATAAAATTAGTTTTCTTTCTCACACTTGCATTGTTGCATTGCATCCGAAATAGGTAAACCAGAGTGCGCGCGGCCGAAATCGGAAATAATCGTTTGCCACTATCTTGACGTTTATTGGCGTCAAGAGAGTGTGATGTGTTCCGTGATTTCTGAAGTAAGTAAATGCCATCTTTACCCACAAAGTATTTAAAAGTGCTGGCAGGAATAATTATAATCTTAAAGTCAAACGTCGCGTCGCGCGCAGAGTCGCAGACTTATCTTGCGCCCACTCTACTTCTTTTATAGGTACGGTGTAAAACTCACTTCTGTCATACATAAGTTATGAGTTGTGACAAAAGTGATTTCTAGACCTCCTTTAAAGATAGAGTAGACCATAAAATTATGATCAAGTTCAGGAAAGCATCGAGATCGAAGAAGCATATTATACCTACACGAGTCGATGCAGTAGGTAGACGATAAAGTGACTTCAGCTTCACTAGGGTGCAACGAGGGCCGGGCCCGGTGGCGCGCGGCGCGGCGCCCGGTAGCCGCCTCTCGAGCTTTCTTCATAAATCAAAAAGTTGTTTTTGTGTCTTATCGGCGGATAATCGGCGGCTGCTACCGCGCTGCCGATGCCGATCACCCCCTCCCCACTCCCCCTCCCCCCACGGCACGACTGCTATCTTTTGGATGGACTTAACTTTTTGTCGAATTTTAATGGGAATTAAACATAACGAACGGATAATCATTAGGTAAGTCTTCCACCACTATATTACTACCTACATCGTTTTCGAGCCAACATAATGGAAGGCTATTAAAGGATTTTAGTGTAATCGATAATGAAGGGTTATAACTAGAATGCTATGACCACAGAATAATTATATACTTATACTGTGCTATGACTCCGCATGTTTGGAATGCGAGCGAAGTTGACTAGACAATAAGTTGACAGAACCTTTGTTTTCGGAGATTTAAAAGCTTTCCTTCTTGTAGCCGTTTTTAGATTTAGAGTTTTAAAGATTAGACCTCAGTTTCTTTTTTTTGGAGGTAGGTACTTGGCACTGTAGGTAGTTGACCGACCTACAGACAAACATGATGAGTTTGTTAAGTTTGAGAGATATTTAAGTACTTTATACGAACCTAGGTACTTAGTTTGTTTTATGACTGGAGAGGATCCACGGTTTGGCACACTGAAAAAAAGCTATGGCGTGGCTTTAGGGAACAACTGGGTACCTATGGCAATTTTGCAAAGACAGATAATTAATTTGGTGTAATGTCGAGTGATGACTTGATGAGCGTGGCGTAGGTATGCGACTATGCGTACCCATCGGGCGGCGGCGGCGCGGCGCTCGTGTGATCGTGTCAGCACATCTACTTCGCCTAATTGCACCCCCGCGGCGTGATGGATGGTCCGCGCCAGGCCGGCCGGCACCTCCCTCGCAGCGCACCCCTCCCGCGGCACACCCCACGGACACAAGGGTTGTTCCCAGAAATTCCATTATCATTGGACTCGCCTCGTGGGCGCTTCATTTAACATTAACAACGCGCCGACTGTTACAATCGCCTTATTGTATTGAACGCAATAGTTTCTGAAATTCCGCAATTTGGTAGAGCAGATTACTTAGAAATAACAAAAAAAATATCTTTGGTGCCTAATTTGAGAAGACTTGCGTACTTACCTACTTTTTTTAAATAAACCCGGATTAAATAATTCCGGTAACTATCGCAATTTTGTTTAGGTATACGTTACCATATACTTAGTAGGGCTTCCAATCCTGCATACCCTTGCGGGATCTCGGTATTGGCAAGATCAAAAAAATTCAATGACGCGGGATCCCGGGGAACCCGCATTTACGTACTCCTAGAGTTTGAAATATTTATTCAAAAAGAACAAAACAAGTATTATAGGTACAAAAATAAATTGAATACTTTACATTTTGGAAGTGTTTTCGCAGAAAACAGAACATTCCGAAAGTGTCGTCAGCCAAACTACTTCGTATCTTGTTGGCAAGATAACCGGCAGCGGAGAACGGCCGCCCGCTCAGTTTCTACGCTGGATTGATTGATTTCAAATGAAATGTAGTCCCTTCGTAGACCTTGCTGTAGATAGTCTTGAAAATTGCCTTGCACAACAAACACTTTGCAGTTAGTTGATTGTCCTCAGACTTGTGGAAATAATTCCAGATTTTATTGGTAGAAGAAAACGTTTTGTACCGTACACGTACTACACTCGCGAGCAACCGAATCGACTCAACCCATACGCGCGCATGTAAGTAGGTAGGTAGGTATTTTCGAAAAATACATTACTTATTATAAAAATCATTATAGCGTTTGATAGCTTGAGAATTTAAATTTCAGTGTCTCCGAGCGCCAGCGCTCGCGAAAGGATGTGCCCGTAATAATTTTCAAACCCGCAAATCCCGCGGGATCCCGCACCCTAATCCCGCAGTGAGCGGGATTGATGAAATCATGCGGGATCTCGATATACCGAGATTGGAAGCCCTACATAGATATGTTACCTAAGTAAGCAACGATGCATGTGTCCCGCTGCTGTGGTCTCTAATTTACCAAACCCTAATGTTAATAAGGTAAATATCTAGATCAATGTCAATAAGCTATTAAATATACCTACAGACGAAGACATTTAATATATATAGGTACCATATTATTGTTCGTTCATTCTCATAATCGACGAGACATCCGACCCCTAATAGCCATTTTAACGTTTTCGGTTTTATGGATTTCATAGGAATAACAAAAGGCTCTATAGAAATCCATGATTTATAAACGTCGTAAACTCATACATAAAGAAATGTTTCATGGCACACATTTAAATACCAAAAATAGGATGTTGAGCCACCATAGCTTTGTTTTTAGTACTTACGTAGGTACCCTACCTAGGTAACTTACCTTAGCAAACTATATTTTTTTCTAGACATGCCAAACACTAAAATAAATAAAATACAATTTACAGGTTACCTAAATATATTGCGCCCGGTCACCTTTTGTGTTGCATTGCGTTTTCTTTGTTCGTGCGTTGATGGAGAACAAAGAACATAGGTAGATATAGGTAGTATACTCGTAATGGAGAACGAGGGCTCAGTCAGTATTTCGTCAATACTAACTTAATAAAGGGGTGTTCAAAGAGTGTAGATTACGAGGTTGTCGTCAGAAATCCACCCTTTTCCGGTCGATCCAATGCAACGGAAGCGAAAAAAGATCAATATTTGGACAGAAATGATTAAAACGCACACGACCGGACGCGAATACGTTCAGCGGCGCTAATAAAACCTAAGAACAGGATGCGATTTTCGACGGAATCATGTTAACTCGTCTGTTCTCAGCGTTCTCCTGTCACAACAGAGTTTATTTTTTTTGTCGACTCGTATCTTATTCGATTGAATTGAATCGGATATCGAGTCAGCGGCATGGCGGCAGCGCAGTTTGTATGCCTCGAGCGGATTCTCATTGAACCGACATCGCACACTTCCGCAACACAATCCGATCCCAGAGCGATTGAACACGACCCGATGTTTATTTTACTTGGAGATGGTACGAAGATGTAATAGAAAAGTGCAGTCAACGCGGTCAAAATTTATAGATGCTCTGTGATGTATAAAACAGCAATTTATTTTTTAACCGGCTTCCAAAAAAGGGGAGGTTATATGTTTGACTTTATGTGTTTTTTTATTTTTATGTATGTACACTGATTTCTCCGTCGACTGTGGACTGATTTTCAAAATTATTTATTCATTTGAAAGGATACAGTCCCAAGGTGGTCCTATTGTCACCAGTGTGTGAGGGAATCCTATGAAAATCGAGGGAACCCTCAAATTTTGTAGGCACACCTATAGCGATTTGGGTATTTTTTATAGCAACTCGTGCATTTGCTCTCAAAAAGCAGCATTCGGTGAATTAGAACTGATGATGAAGACCACAGATGGCCATCGGAACTACTCAATAATAAAGATTTCACGGGTAGCAATTCGATTAGGTACTTTAATGTGGTTGCTAAGCACAATGCGTATCGTGAAGTGGAGCTGATGGTGACTTCTCAATCAGATCCAGTTCTCCTGGTTTTTACAAGGAGAACTAGGAGTTCTCCTTGTAAAAACCAATCCTTGTAAAACAATTAACGTCCCTGCATCGGGAAAATCAATGTTTTGTAAAAGGTGATGAGCAATTGACATTAGGCTATTGTAACTTAGATAAGTTAGAAACTGGCCTCCTAAAAAGTGAAAAATAAAAAAGTTTTTTACAGAAAAAAAAACAACCGACTTCCAAAAAAACACTACAAAGTGAAAACTAACTTTAATTTCGGAAGTCGGTGTCAATAAAAGAAAATGCGGAACCAACGACACCGACTTCCGAAATTAAAGTTATTTTTCACTTTGTAGTGTTTTTTTGGAAGTCGGTTGTTTTTTTTTTGTAAAAAAGTTTTTTAATAACCTACGAAATGTTTCTTCACTAGGAGGCTAAAATCATGTGTTGAATTCATGATAACAGTAGGCCAATTCTGCTAATTTAAAACGTTCAAAATCTAGTCGCAGTCTCATCTCGGCGACAAACAAATGTCAAAAACTTGTCAAAATGTAGGGAAATTTGAAGTATTTTTGACACATTGAGACTGAGATCAGACTGTGAACGTTCTTAAAAATTACGGGAATTGCCCCTCAGTTTGCGCGTAATGCCTGCCACCCTGTATAGTCGTAGACATTATAAAACTCCGTGGTTGCGTAGGTAACACATTTTAAATATCTATCATTCACAATCTGAAACATTTTTAACAGACTTCAAAAAGGAGGAGATTCTCAATTCGACTGTATGTTATTTTTTTATATCTATGTTTGTTACGCGATTTCTCTGGCAATTGTAAATCGATGTCAACAATTATTTCTTTAATAGGTAGGGTATGCCTCAGGAGTGGTCCCATATAAATTTTATTAATAACTTTGTTTCGGTAGTTTTTAAGTTAGCTTAAATAATACGTATTTTTGCCACTTAGTTTATGTACGGTATATTGATGATACTAAAATGACTTCCTGTCACTGATATTTACATAGCAAGAGGTGTTATACGAATTTAGGTAATAACACATTTGCTCGTAAAGGGTCTCTTATTTCACCAATTTCAATACCTATCGTAATGTATGTCATTACGAACTTGTGCGTTATTGTAATGTAAAACGCACGACTTTGGGCTCAAACACATAAACACGTTACGACGACGCAACGTGCCACGTTGAACGACGTCGTATTGAAGCCGCCGGTGGCGCAATTGTAGAATTGCCGCAGTTAATTTCGAGAAATGGATTGATGTTTTTGAAGTCTTCAGATGTTTTTTTCCTATAGTACGGGACGCCCCTGAACTAGCTTCAATGTCATCCGTCATCTTTGAATATTGAATAACAAATGCGGCACAGCTGCAGGAGTGCACCGTGCACCGTGAGATTTTACGTCACGACAACGTGCCGTGCAACGTGGCACGTTGCGTTGTCGTAACGTGATTATTTACGTTTCTCGACGTCGATTTCCACGTCACGGCGCCGTGACGTGGACTTCCACGTCACGTTGCCGTGCTGTGGCACGTTGCCTCATCGTAACGTGTTTACTTAGTGTTTATGTGTTTGAGCCCTTTCTTTTGAATAAGGTAATAGTACATTATGATAAGTATAAGTGCGGTAAGTTGAAAAGAACAGCCGAGGCGATATTGCTAGCCCGAGCGGTAGGCGAGGGCTACAAGAAAGCAGGGCCTCAAGTCTGCTATTACAATAGTGTCAGAATGATCTATCATTGATTTCATATTTGTTGATTTTGACAAGTTTGGTAATCTACTAACATAATGGCGTCTTGATAAGAATTTCCAATGGTCAACCACTGACACTCCATTGAAAGAAATGGCATAAAATGGTAATCTCGTACATAATGACAAATTAATAAATGTAATGTTTATTGCTATTTACGAACTTCTTACTACTTCAGATTGCAAACACTAATACGTATTATGTAAAAATATATATTTGCCCGCGACTTCGTCCGCGTGGGTTTCGTACTTTCCTCAAATAAATTTAACACCCTCTCCACCTTCCCTTGAAAGGTAGCTATTTCGAAAATTATTGATTACGATCTTTGTACTTTATTTAAAGAAATAAGTATTCGGGCCAATATTTTAGTTAAACTACCTAAGATGTTTCAAATAAACTATCATCCCTTTTCATCACGACAGGGCTTGTTTTTATTAAAAAAGCATTTGGTACGTTTCTATTTATATGACATAAATAAAATCATATCATAATCAGCCTATAATGTTCCCACTGCTGGGACACAGGCCTCCTCTCTCTGAGAGGGAGAGGCCGTAATCCACCACGCGGGCCCAGTGCGGGTTGGTAGATGTCACATGTCTTCGAATTTTTGGTTTTAGGACATCCCGGTTTCCTCACGATGTTTTCCTTCACCGTTTTAAGAGCAATAGTGATTAAATAATTTACACAAAGTAAAGCGCCTGACGGGGTTCGAACCTACGACCTACAACTCGTAAGTCGCGGCCGTTACCACTGGGCCACCACTGCTCTTCATAAAATAAAATAAATAAAATAAAATAGTTTATTTGATAACCTTAAACGTACAATAAATTTGAGATTGGAGATAAAGATAAAGATTATCTAAACCCATTTTCGTGTTAATGGAAGTTGGAGTTCCCTTTTGCACCCCGGTAGGAGACAAATAAGTAAAACCCTAAAACTCATACTTTTTTATTTTAAGTAAGTAAGTAGTAAAACCCTTAAAGTGACAATCTTTATTATTTACTGAGGCAAATGTTGAAAAGTTTCAAGTTTCTTAACCAAAGGAATAAGACCGTCTTTTCACCTTCACAGTTTTTATCCCCATAGGGGCGTAATATTGAAAACACGTTTGGGACGTTTCCATATCTTGACTCAAAGATTATTTATACCAATTTCCCATTTAATCAAGCCACGCAATAAAATACTCCTCTGTGAAATGGACTACCCCCGTTCACCCCGTTAGGGTTACATTTTCGAAAAACTTAGTTACACTTTAATATTTATTTTGGTCTTAAGTATACATACTGAGTTTCGAGTTTATATTATTGGACCGCGCGATAAAATTCTTCCATACAAACTGACACCCTTTTTTTTTTTTTTTTTTTTGTGGATGCCCTCAATCTCCCTTTATAGCAGAAAAACATAAAATCACAAAATATAATTTACTTCGATAAGTATTTTTTTTGCCAAGTTTAGTTATTTGTGCCAAGTTTTAAGCTTAAATTTATTCATACCATTTTTTTTGGAGTAAATCAAGCTACGCACTATATAATACCGGCCTTAAAAATCGAATTACCACTTATAACCCGTCCGGGGTCTACTTTCGAAAGACACATGTCTTATTACTTACTTAGGCAAATATTCCTTCCAAGTTTCGAGTTTATTAACCAAATGAATAAGATTTTTCATATAAAGTTTTTCCCCACTTTTCACACCCACACAGGAGGAATTTTGAAAAAACGTTTGATAGTTATGTGTTCATAAGTTGACTCAAAGATTATGTCCAACAATTTTAGAGTTAATCAAGCCACGCAGTAAAATGGAAAATTAACTAACCCTTTTCACCCCGTCAGGGGTAGATTTTCGCAAAACCCTGATACATGTTATTCTTTACTTTTGGTCTCAAGTATAAATACTGAATTTCGACTTAATCGGACCGCACATTAAAATTCTTCCATACAAATGTTGACACCCCCTAATCACCCTTTAGGGGGTAGTTTAGAAAAGCAAAAAATGCCAAACTTCATAATTTACTTTAGATAAGTATTCATACCAAGTATCAAGTTTATTAACCAAATGAATAAGATTTTTCATATAAGCTATATACCCACTTTTCATCCCCACAGGGGTGGATATTTGAAAAATTGTTTGGAATGTGTTCATTACTTGACTCACAGATTATTTATACCAATTTTCGAGTTAATTAAGCCAGGCAGTAAAATCCTGCCCAGTAAAATAAACTACCCCTTTCCTCCCTGTTAGGGGTAGATTTTCGAAAAAAACGCTGATACACGTAATTCTTTATTTTTAACCGACTTAAAAAAGGAGGAGGTTATCAATTCGGTTGTATTTTTTTTTTTATGTTTGTTATCTTTTTTTTTAATTTGAAAGGATATGCTTCCAGATTGGTTCCATTCTTGTCAAAATCTAGTTCTGATGATGGGATCCATGAGGAATTGAGGGAACTCCTCAAATATTATAGGCATACATATAGCAATTTTGGTATTTTCATCAACATGTCAAGCATTTGCATTCAAAAAGTATAATCTGGTGAAGTGGAACTGATGAAGGAGACCACAGATAGCCACAGGAACTCTTCAATGATAATAAGTATTTCACGGGTGGCGATAAGATATCTCGATTAAGATAGTTAAGCGACTATGACGAAGCAAATTTGAATAAATGGTTCTGACGAAAATGGTACCATCAAACCGATCTGATGATGAAGCTGGAAGGTAGGTACCGGAACTTCGTTATAAAACCATGTATTCTAGCCGTGTTTGGGCTTATTGGAATTGTCATGAGATGCACTCTGACTATAAAAAGTAAAAAATAAAAACTTTTTAACAAAAAAAAACAACCTACTTCAAAAAAAAAAAACACTACAAAGTGTAAAATAACTTTAATTTTAATTTTGGAAGTCGGTGGCAAAAACGTAGGTAAATACAAAACCAAAGACACCGACTTCCGAAATTAAAATTAAAGTTATTTTACACTTTGTAGTGTTTTTTTTTTTGAAGTCGGTTGTTTTTTTTTGTTAAAAAGTTTTTTGGTAATTAGTATGCTCCGTCTAAACGAACGGTACTTTTTTAAATTATAGCAAAGAGTTTTTATATCAGAAAAGTGGTCAACATTTTATTAATAAAATTAACTTTAGGAGATTTCATTTCATTAATTTTGACAATAAATTACAACCATTTATCTGTAACAAAAACAAAAAAATATTAATTTACTTTATTAGTAATAGGTACTGGCTGTTTTTGTGCCTTTGCCTTAAAAAAAAAAAGCTGATGCGCGTGTCGCTAATTTGTGAACAAGTAAAAATTATTCCGCGCGCTTTTTCTTTTCGCTGTAGGTATTATTTTTATGTAAAAATGTCGTCAAGTAATGATGAATTTATTAATTCGACACCGCCAGAAGTCTCAGAGGCAGCTAAAAAGGCTACTCTAAGCCTCTTGCCCGAAAAATCGACCGATAAAAACTTACAAACGTATCAAAATTTCATCATAAGCAAAACAAGCAAAGATGCAAATTCAGTCCGAGTTTTATTTATTTTCTCGCAAATATGTTATAAAACGTCGTAAGTATGATATACGTGCGCTTTGATAATTACAGTTTCAACTTACCGCACTTATATCATAATGTACTAGGTATTGTGTGGGGATGGTGTGGGGTAAGTGCTGTAGGCATACTGTAGGTAACTTAAAAGTGAAAAATAAAAACTTTTTTACAAACAAAAAAACACCCGACTTCCAAAAAAGACAGTAAGTACCTACTTATGTTATTTATTTAGGTTAGGAGGTAAGTTATTTTTCACTTTGTACCTACGTACAAAGTGAAATATAACTTTAATATCGGAAGTCGGTGGCAAACAAAGAAAATGCGCACCCAACGTGGATGACGACGGTTCGTGTCTCAGAAGGGCACTTTCAGCGGCGTTGGTCCCAGTCCCAGTTGCGACTTTAGGAGATACCTACGTACGGTAGGCCGCAGGACAGGGGTAACAAACCAATAGCTACGCTACGCTAGCTAGTTCGGTCAAACAAACTGTTGCCACTGACGTGCGGCATACGTTACGTACTGCGTAATGCATTTGGGATATATCTATAGGCGCGGTCGCAGCCCAAGATTTTGGGGGAGATCACCATGAGTTTCGAGGAATACTTTTAGGGAGGTACATATCCTCGTTGGTCTAGTGGTCGCAAGCGTTACTGCTGAAGTCCTGCGTGCGATTCCCGTGGCTCATGTTTAGTTATAAGTTAGTAAGACAAGTAAATCATTCAGGCTCTCGACAGCTTGAATGATTTTGGGGAAACTGTGAAATAATCTTGAACAATTATTATTGCAGTGTTCCCTGCAAAACCACAACAGACCGATTGGAAGCACCTTCATCCAACAGTTGATAACTTGCTACGAGCTTACCGGCTAATGCAACTTCTGCCATATAGGGCTAAGACGGTTCCAGAGAAACCATGCTATCCGTAAAGAATTAATTATATATGTAGTAACTTATTTATCAGTTATCTTTTCGTTATTTACATTCCGCCTCGCTAAGTATAATAATTTCTTTACCATCTGATAACATCTCTTCCTTTATTTACGCTACGCCAATGATTCCGGAGTTATTTAAACAAGTTGATAGATAAAGAGCGATAGGAGAGCGGTGCTCTTGTCATGAGAAAGAAAACCAAACAAATAGATCCTGGTCTCAAGTCCGCTGTGTAGCACCAGTGGTAGCTCAGATAACGCAAACAACGAGATACTAAAATTAGACACTGTGCATTGAAAACTTTATTGAAAAGCCGCTTTATTTGTCGGGCTGCGCTTAAAATTCTGTGTTATATGTAAATGTTAATAGTAAGTAGGTATGCGGGAATGTAAAGTAAAAAGCACGCGTTTTATAGGAGGTACCTTCACTGCATTGTGAACCTAAAGGCGCTGCAATAAGAGCCACTTTACGAGCAAATTTGTTGAAAATAATAATTAGGTAGTCATCAGATTAGATAAGTAAGACGTTAGTTACGTTTTCACGTAGTTAATTAGTTATTATGTTTCAGCAGGTACATAGAGATTTATAACATTGTTCGTTTACAAGTTCTAAACGTTGTGTTCGGAAATACTTACCTATAAATGAAACACATTTATGATTATTTTGATACAAATTTATAGCTTTGTTGTGTTAGTAGTCGATGTAAAATATTAGAAATTTCCTAGTAAGTGTCCTCACGGCATCGTCTACTCATGTGTCATCGGTCAGCGCGCAAGACGACTGAGCACAAATTCAAACCAGCACAGCAGTGTTATTCTGTAAAAATCTCACCGTGAAAACTTAGGTGAAGTGAGCTGTCACTCCACCTGCCGGTCGATTCCGTAAAAATCTCACCGTGATAACTTAGGTGAAGTGAGCGTGAAGTGAGCTATCAATAGTGGGAATCCCTAACATCAGGTGGAGTGACAGCTCACTTCACCTAAGTTTTCACGGTGAGATTTTTACAGAATTGCACTGCTGATGTTAGGGATTGCTTCTATTGATAGCTCACTTCACCTAAGTTATCACTGTGAGATTTTTACAGAATCGACCGGCTGTACCTACCTAATTTGAATTTGGAAGGCGACGCGACTGGTTGTCCGCTGTCCGCTAATCCGATTTTGTATGAGATGCGTACGCGTCCGTTCAGCCGCGGAAAGCTGAACGGACTTCATACAAAATCATTGTTTAAATTTTTTAAAATTTATTTATCAAAAAAAAAAACTTAATAATAGGTTAGGTACAGAAAAATAGTTTGGGAGTATTAGTTTCTAATAGGTGGATGTAGCCACTGCAACCGAACTAAGCAATGCCTGTATTTCAGTTTCCAGCGCCTTTTCCCTCGATATTGCTACAACAAAATGCCAACAAAAAGTATGGTTGGTTGTACTATTAATTAAATTTTTAATAACTTAAAACTAAATTAAATGCTATATTGTATAAAATTTAAATTACCCATAATATAATAAGCAAATGGTCTATACGTGAGTGAGAAGTGTTTGTGAGTAGGTATGTGTGTTTTCTATGGACAAAAGCTGAACAGAGCTGAATAAGTGTGATTAGTCCCGTAGTCCGGAGCCTGAACGACCACAGTGCGGCGCGGTGACGTTGACGCGGACGGGGCTGGGTCGTGCCGCCGCCGCCGCCGCGCGCCGTAGGTGCCGCCTCATTAGATAAACCACGTGAAACTAAACTAGGGGCTACCGTAACCCTAACCATACCTACTACATTTATTTTCAACATCTAAACATCACTTCATTCCTAAAATCACTACAGTAGATCTTTACTTGAACCTAGGTACAGACGCTAGCACATCAAGCTACTACAATCTGTCAAATTAATAGATTTTCAACTTTATCGCTGATGTATTAGGTTCAAAGTTGATTGGAAAAAGACAGTTTAGGGTAGCTTGGTGTGGCAGCTGGCGTCTGTACTTAGTTCGATGGGATTTATGTGAAATTTTAGAATTTCGAGCTCGCTAACTTTTATATTATCCGTTATTAGAACGCCTACATTATCTGCTATTCAGTACATATCTGATACATCCAAAGGGGTATTCCTGACCACCGTCCGTAATTTATTTTTCTGATCCTTGGCTGCACAGCCAGTGCAAAGAGTGTTTGTGGAGTATCTTACACGTTATTCTCCATAGGAACCTTACCTACTACACTTTTCAATGGGTATCTATCTTCATATTTCTAACTGAGCGACTCCTTGACAATTCAAAAGTGCTTGTAAATGGTTTAAATGCTTTGCGTTTGATTTTGTATGTAGGTAGGTTATACTGTACAAAAAATGAAAGCTTCAAACAATCGACACGCGGACTAGTTGTTATTGAAGAGGACACATTCGTAGAATGTCGGAAATAGCGCTTCCGAGTAACTGTTACGTTGGATCTCTTGTCGCCCGACCCGTGTTTATTTATACAAACTTCTGTAATCTGATGGCGACCGACTGCGGAGATCGTATCACTCCACGACCTATCAAAGATCCTGTGTTCCCCGACTTGTCTTAGCTTAGCATCACATTTTGTATTATTGAATATGTGAACACAGTCTTTTAAAATCCTTATTTATTCTATTTTTTAATCAACAACAATATACCTTCCAACTTATATTATTATATAGGTATATCTACTAACCTACTGGTTTTTATAACCGTTCTAAAAGTTTAATCAGCGCTGACGCTAATTAACGTTAGGTGTTGTGCGTCTAGAGATGAACAAATAATCCACAAACTTTTGATTTGGACGGATCTTCGCCCACGCAAGTTCACCGAACTACCTAGATGAAAATTATGATAACATAAGTACCTATGTACGTGCGAAGTAGGTACTTATGCAGGTACTTAGTTGTATAAAAATTGTACAGTAGACCGCACGTCAGCAGTAACACTGACCATGAGCTGGCCTAGCGTAAGCACGGAGATCCAATAGAATGAAAGGCAAGTTGTTACTACTGACGTGCGGCGTACCGTACCATCGATACCAAAAGAAGAAGGTAAGTTGTAGTCGTGTAGGTCGAGATGAACTACCTACACAACATTGTGGTAGGTACGTGGAAACAGATCGGGATCGTCCGAGGTTTGCGGCGTCGACGGCGGCAGTGGTCGGGCGGCTCGGCGGTTCGGCGCGGCGAGATCAAAGCTTGGCGCGGGTCGACGCACGCGGCTCTCGCTCGCCGCGTCACGTCCCGCGCGCCGCACATCGCGCGCCGCCCCGGCTCGCCTGCCCGCGACGCCCGCGTCTTCAACAACAACCTCAACTCAATTCGTTCGCCCGTTTGGCCGACTTCGAGATGCCGCATGGCCGCACTATCGGCACTCGGCGCGCGCAAATAATGCTCAAAGGAAGCCTTCCATCCTTGAACCGGTTATTGTTTACAAACGACCAGCGTTTAATGCTCATAAATTGCTTTAAACGAAATATGGCGGCCTTGCTATTCTGTACGCGTGTCCCTTCCGTATTAAAAAGCTCAGACTAGGCAGGAAGACAAAAAAATATTATTTACTTTAGGCACGTTATTTTATTTATCAGCCAACCATGCACTAATCATATTTTTTTCTGACCTGTAATTTGCCAAAAATTTAAGAAAATTGTAATTCTGCTGGTGTACCCTGTCACTTTCGCGCTTAGTAAGTACCAATCATACTCTTTTATATTTCACTTATAACATTTTTCTGGATAGCAAGAAAAAACCCTAACCAAACGTTTCATCACTTAGAAACATTACTTTATAAACAATTAAAACCACACAGCTATCAACATCACACGCGACTTTCATGTGTGGACCCCGTTAACTTCTCCCTTACTCAAAAGCGAGTTCTTCCTAATCCCCTCGATGCCCTCGGAGCATAAATTGTAGAAAACAAAAAATAAAACGTAAGTAGTTATAAAATCAAAGCTCGGCGGTGCGTTCGCCGTGGCGCATGGCGGCATGGCGTGTCCGACGGCCATCGTAACGCAACGGGTTGAATTAATTAGTAGTGCAGTGCTCGGCGGCCGAGCCACTCACTGTCTTTATAACATAATTTGCACTTCGTGCGGCGAGATCAAAGCCGAGGCCGTTCGATGGCGGCGCCTTTGATCACGACAAGCCTTTGACTGCCGCCGCCTCCGCCGGCCACGCCTCGAAATAGTCAATTTGTCGCTGGTTTTTTCATGAGACGAAGTGGTAATTTTACGCGCAGGGAAACATCCTAAAATATTCTTTATTTTATTACAATATAAGGTATAAAAGTTTTATTTTCTACCTGGCAGAATTTAATCCTAACTTTACCATTAGTATACTGTATACCTACTGTTAAATTCATTATTGTGGCAAAGTAATCGCTTACAAACTGGCGCTACCGATAGATTGATTTTATTAACGATAACACAAATAGACTAAATATGATAATATAATAATATAATATATGCTATCGAACACAACGTTATCTAGTTTCGTGAACTTAATGTAATAGGATAGATCGATTTCGACTTATATTATTCTATACAAAGTCACTTTAAGGGTTAAATAATACCGAAGTGTCTTTATAATGTTAATACATTAGTACATAATCTATTGTTAAAAAGTAAAATGAAGTAGTTAGGAGTTTATTGGAATAAGTATAGGTAGGTACAAAAAAAAACTAACCTAACCTAACTTACCTATTGTCTATGGTCAGTTGTAGAAATATACCCACTGACCACTTGCATGTATTGCTGATCATCACTAGCACACACATTAAATTATTACATTATTAATTAACGACTTATTCCCACATTTCCCACTGCGCTCCATAATTATAAACTCGGCGGCCCCAAATTAAAAAGCAATACTTATAGGTAATAATAATAAATAAAATCTTTCCCATGAGCTCCAAAAATTTTAAAGTATAAATCGCACAAAAAATATACCTACATAAATACTTTTTAAAATAAAATTAATTTATGATTCAACAAACAAATTACCGGAGTAATGCAACAATGGTGACGATTCTCTTGTCATAGATGCCTCTAGACTAGACTAAAACTCACAAAAATTTAGTTTAGCAATATTACATTACATTTCTACACTAATATTATAAAGAGGAAAGATTTGTTTGTTTGAAATGAATAGGCTCCGAAACTACTGGGCCGATTTGAAAAATTCTTTTTGTGTTGGATAGTCCATTTATCGAGGAATACCATAATAGGCTATATAATATCACGCTATAACCAATAGGAGTGTCGCACCAATGAAAACTGTTGCAAAAATGGGAAAAATTATTCCTTTTGAGAGCTTCAGTGCGTGCGCTGCGTAAACGGTTAAAGTAACGCAAAAATTATGTATGACGGAATCGAAAAAATTCCGCGACAGCATATGTCCTTTAATAATCTTTTTAAGGTTGACTCACTACAACCTTTTTTATGATAATTAAATTTGTTCTAAATTAATGCATTATTTGCGAAGGTGTTTTTATAAACATGATAAGTATTCATCCCTAATCCAAATAAATACGTTATTCATCTTAAGTATTTAATTTTGAACAAAATTGTCCTTGACATCTTTTGATTTCAATGAATATCTTAGGAAGTTAGGAGATAATGGCCCCGATTCTGTTGTTCGCAAACTATTTTTTGCATCTTTTTCTTTCTATTTAATTATGAAAAGGACAGAAGATAAATATTAGTTTAGTCCTGTCAAATTAGATAATCCATAGACAAGTTTAGACGTGATTAAAAAAATGGCTAAGTACTAAAAATAAGTCAGTTCACGTCAGGCGCTGACTAATTTGACAGGAGCAAATCCCAAATCAACGCGACATTCCTCAAATTAACGCGGGTGAAACCGCGGGGCACTGCTAGTCTAATATACATTTAATCATTCGCCTTTTAACGAGTATTTAATATATTTTATTATCTATGATCTATGGCAGCAGCAGCACGCAGCAGGGTTGCCAACTCTCGGACTTTGTTTAGAAGAAAATAATTAACTGTACAGAGGCCAGCACATCAAGCTACCCCAATATGTCAAATTTATTTGATAGATTTTCAACTTTATTACAAAGAAATAAGGTTCATATTCAATAGGAAAATTTGACAGATTGGGGTAACTAGATGTGCTGGCCTCCGTAGGTACCTAAATAATAATTAGTGTATGTTCATAAACAATAAAAAAATATAGTAAATTTGATCACTTCCCTTGGGATTTATTAAAATTATAATGAATTATTAATGTATAAGTGAGCAATTTCTGGAAGATAAAAAATAACTAAATTTATCCACAATTGGAATAATTTACACTCATGAAATACTTTAAAATTTTGTTGATTTTTAATATGTTAATTAACACAATTTGATTGTGTTGGTATCGCATAATATAGTCGATAAGTCATGTCACACTGTGTTGCCTGAATGTTTTATTACTTTTTAAATTTTATAGTTTTATTCTATCCTAACATTCAGGTGTCAATTTGAAATATTAAAAAAATGTTTTTCAATATGTATGCATACATACTATAATGTTTATATTCTTTAAAATTTTATATCATATATCAATAAATTTGATTTTTCTTTATTATTATTATTATTATTTTTTTTACTTTTAGATAAGTCGATTACATTATAGCATAGTGTTTAAAGTCTAAGTTTTATTTTTGAAGTGAAACTTCTTTACGCACGCTTGACTTGGGGAGTAAGCTGGCGAACGCGTGACGAAAGCGTTACGAAAAGTGTGATCGGGCAAGGCGAACGGAAGTTAAGTGGGGGATATAAGCAAGAGACAGCAGTGCGCGCGCACATTTTCTTTCTCTCTTCCTCTCATAGCCAAATACGTTCCGTATATCTAAGCACACTGCAAGCTTATTGTCTGTATCACAGTGTAGGAGCAAGAGAGAGCAGTGCGCGCGCACATTTTCTTTCTCTCTTTCTCTTATAGCTAGTAAATGAAATATACATACAGATGGAGCGAAAGAAGTTTCACTTCAGTCGTGTGGTCATAAGCACACTAGTTTTTTTTTTTGATAGGAGAACATGAGGATAATGTTGACTTTAAAATTTTAATATGGCATAGGGTTCATTTGTGATATCAGAAACTGTGATTTTTCATTGTATTTCGTTTTTGTAACATTAATTTAGCAATTTGTATTTTGTTGACCTTACGCAATGGAACCGCTGGGTACAATTTTAATATTAATTATGGAGCTCTTGGGAATCAATGTATGGAATGGAGAGAAATTGTTTGGAGAACAACAGATTTGAAACTCCTGGTATTAAGCGAAATTAACTAGCACTTCGCCGGCGACTTTCCGCGATTTCGTATTTTCCATGAAAAATTCAATAAGTACTATTCTTTAAAAGGTAGTTATTGATAATTATAGCTATTAGGTTTGAAGTAATGTAATGTACCTAGGTACTTACCTAATACGAGATTTCATTAAAATTGTTAGCGCTGTTTTATTTTAAATTGTAAACTCGTCCGTTGTTTCAGGTCGAGCGCGAAGCCGACAAAGAGATGAAATGTGTTGGTAATCAATTTGATAGCGCAAACGCAGCCTACTGGCCGACGATGATGCTATCGCGACGCACATTTGGCCGATGGCGATGGAACTGCTAACACACTGTTGTAACTTGTTTTAGATGGGCAGAACATCTACGCTGTTATTTAGACCAAATATGCAACTCGATATTATTATTTTTTGGGAAGGGTAATAAATTCACTCATTTCAACAGCCTCTATTCGTATTTTAATTTTTAACCAGTAGATTTATATACTTATAAGATTTCTTATAAATTGTACAAACAACCAAAGCTATGGAAGTGCGGAGTCTCCTAACAAGCGTCATCATGCTTAAAAGGAGGCTCCAATCATAAACTAATGTATAGGTACTAGTTGGTACAGAAATAAACATTTTGTATTTTGTATTTGTATTAGGACTAAAATTACACACAAAATAGAATTACCTGCAGAGTAGGTACAGCCGG
Source organism: Globia sparganii (assembly GCA_949316385.1). Classification (NCBI taxonomy): domain Eukaryota; kingdom Metazoa; phylum Arthropoda; class Insecta; order Lepidoptera; family Noctuidae; genus Globia; species Globia sparganii. The sequence continues at coordinate 12,469,459 of OX438653.1, read as the reverse complement.
TCGATTCTGTAAAATCTCACCGTGATAACTTAGGTGAAGTGAGCTATCAATAGTGGGAATCCCTAACATCAGGTGGAGTGACAGCTCACTTCACCTAAGTTTTCACGGTGAGATTTTTACAGAATAGCACTGCAGATGTAGGTGCATATCTATTTATCTAAGTAAAAAAGTATAATATATAATGAGGAAATGTTGCGGAGTGTCGGCCGTCTCGCCCAGTCGCGCGCCGTGCCATGCAGCGGAAAGATCAAAGTCACAAAGATGAGTATCGTATCGTATCGCTGCCCGGCGGCGGAGACCCTGCCTTTTTAGAGTTTTGTACCAAAATGACAAAAAGTAACCCTTATGATGTGATTTCGTCTGTCTGTCTCTCTGTCCCAACTATTTCAGGAATTAATGAGGCTATCGACTTGAAATTTGGAATACCTACTTACTTATAAATAAACACTGTACAATTACGTAACGATGCTAAGATTTAAAATAATATTGTAAATTTTAGTGCTAAGTAAAAAACGGCGGGCTGAAATTTTTAAGTGGAGTAAGGGTAAGAATATGAAAGAGCTTCATTTTAAGAATATATTTTTATAAGTACTTGTGAAGTTCTTAATTTTTGACTTTAAAAAAATCTAAAAATAACTAACCACCTGATTTCGAAATCTGCTATAAGTATAATTGATGGATGTTAACGTAAATATTACAGGAAAATAAAATTATCCCTCTTACTAGCACAGATTTTTAGTGATCAGCAACAAAAAATTGTCTTACCAACGGAACCCTCGGTGGCGGGTCTGACAGGTTGGACTCCATTCGTCGGTCATTTGATATAATTTTTTTAACCACTTAGCTCACAGTTCTCCATTTACAAATACCTAAGTAGGTACTTTTAAAATACCTAAAGTACAAGCTGCAGTAAAATAATCTTTTTTTATGCGGATAATGTATTCAATAACTTATGTAATAGGTAATACGGGCTGGTGTCTGGAACTCCACGTCAATGCGCATATTTCGCGTACGGAATAACTTAGGTACGTATTCAATAACTTTGCATACATACCTACCTACTCAAAAAAAACATAACTCTGTTTTTGCTGTCGCGCAGTCGGATAAAAATAAGTGAGGTACCTAACTTGGGCCGAGTACCTACTTAGGTGTCATTTCCTCATGATTAAATACTCAGTAAGCATGGTGTGCGAGTACAGTTTATAGCTGTTAGAATTACAACATCTATCGCAAATCCTAAGGATATTGAACAATTTTACAAGCTGAACCACATTTTGAATGCACGAAAGGTAGTTAGTTCTAAAACCGCGATACGACGTGATGAATCAGTTTGACAAAATTACTAAGGGCAAGGAAACTACCCGCTGCCTCTGGTTTCATTCTTCTATTCAATATTTCTATGTAAATGTCAGTTTAGCTTGGTACTCCCAAGCTAAACTGACATTTATTTCAACAACTCAAAAAAAATGTACCTAAGTACTGCTTCAACTTTTATTCTAAGTATATATTTGCAGTTGCAACATCAAGAGGTTGCCAAACGATGATGGCACGTGACGCAATAGCCGGCGGCGCGTTTGATGTCCGCTTTGTATCCAGTAAATCCAGTAATGGATCGGCGAGCAGACAGAGTTGTCGCTCGCTTGTGATGTTGCCGCTAAAGAGCGCGCCGACAAAGAGCCCCTCGGTAGCACAAAGCCATTGATATCATTTAAATCCCTTTGATAATCACCGACGTTGTTACATCCCTTTGGGAACAGGGCAAAGCGTTTGTGCATGAACCCGTTCTAATTGCTGAATGTGTATGTCTGCTCAGCATTTCACCTAAGTGCTGACATTTACATAGGTGTATGGATATTGTTCGCTTACTTATACTATGGACGCATTGAGGGACCTAAGAATGAAGGAGTCGAAGGAATTATCCAAGTACGAGTCGAAGACCGACATGACCGAATTTACATTCTGTAAATTGCATATTGATAGGTATACAACCGTTGTTTCAATTGCTGTGAGGGACATTTTGGAGAATCCAGATTTTGTAGCTCTATCGACCATATCCGTTGTAACAAAAGTTCCGACAAGTTTACGTGAAATAAGCATTAAAACAAGCATGCCAGACCAGCATGTAAGTAAATTGGCAAGCGTGCAAGCAGGCAAACAAGCAATGCGAAAGCAAGTGTTTCAAGATTCGAACATCCACCCAATTCTATCAGAGTCGGGTCCGCCTTGGAACATTGAATAGTCGCAGCAAGCAAAACAAGCATGCAGTCGGGCAAGAATAAATAATATCTGTCTGTAAATGGTTTCAGGATTTAATAGATATACCAACCAAATTAACTTACCCGAGTCGGATCAGCCTTCGAAGATTTAATGGTGATAGCATTAGGCAAGACACGCACACGAGCAAGCATGCAAGCAAAAGCAGCCCAAGATTTTGGAGGGGTCACTTGGCCCAAGTTCAGTTTGAAAGAAAGAAAGGAAATTCGTTTGTAGCGTTGGAGCTCTGTGGTCAGGTGTCATGTCAAGAAAAATGTCAGTTGGTTTTTCATGTCAATGAAAAATATATTTTTCCTTTTATTAATTTTAACATATAAATATTCCTTGTACAGACTTTCACCTTCCATTATTAATTATATAAGTGTTTTTATGTATGTGGACTTGGTCATTATACCAAAATACATAATACCTATATCTATCATTTTTATCCCATACTTTACCACTTCATTGGTGACCCCGGAAGAACACCATGAGTCAGCCGCAAGGAAGCGATGCGAAAGGAGAAAGTAAGGACGCCCCGAACTATGATATATATCGCGTCGGTGTGCGGGTACCTCCATTTTATCCAGAAAAACCAGCGTTATGGTTCGCACAGCTAGAGAGCCAGTTCGTGCTCGCGAACATCACGGTCGATGCCACGAAATTCCACCACGCTATTGGAAGTCTGGACCCCATATACGCATCCGAGGTGGAAGATATTATCACGGCACCAGCAGCGTCTGACAAATATGAGAAGCTCAAAAGTGAGTTAGTGAAGAGATTATCTGCGTCAAGAGAAAAGAAAGTACAGCAGCTCCTAACTCATGAAGAGCTCGGCGACCGCAAGCCCTCGCAGTTTTTGCGACATTTGCGCCACCTGGCGGGCCCGAGCGTGCCAGAAGAGTTCTTACGAACTATCTGGACCAGCCGTCTGCCGAACACTACGCAGACAATTATTGCTTCGCAAGTTAAGGCGAGTCTAGAGGAAGTGGCCGAGCTGGCAGACCGCATACAAGATTTAGTGCCAGCCAGCCCGCAAGTAGCAGTGACATCTGCACCGACGGCGACACCAGGAAGCAGCGTGGAACAGATGAATGGTCAAATCGCCGAACTCACTAGACAAGTGCAAGCTCTGACCTCGCAGGTTGACAGACTGTCCCGGTCGAAACAAAGGTCCGGCAGAAGTACTAGTCGGGGAAGATCGGACTCCACAAGATACACCAGGCATCAATCCAACGCCGACGACCGAAGAAGACAATATCAGAAGGACACGGTCGGGCCGTAGAGTACGTTTTCCTGACTATTATCGCCCTTGACGGTCTCAAGAGGAGGGTGATGTAGCGTTGGAGCTCTGTGGTCAGGTGTCATGTCAAGAAAAATGTCAGTTGGTTTTTCATGTCAATGAAAAATATATTTTTCCTTTTATTAATTTTAACATATAAATATTCCTTGTACAGACTTTCACCTTCCATTATTAATTATATAAGTGTTTTTATGTATGTGGACTTGGTCATTATACCAAATTACCTAATACCTATATCTATCATTTTTATCCCATACTTTACCACTTCACGTTTATTGGCATATAAAAACTTAAATTGGAGATGCGCTAAGATAGCCCGCGAGACTTAAATGAACTTACCGGTACATCCCACTACCTCCATTGTCATGATCCATGGTGATAGTGGGAATATTGTTTCAATAGATTGTGGTCCCACTATCTCCATTAGTCATTTTGCATAACGACGAATACCAGCATAGCTAATCACAACTACTTGATACGCTTTCGTACCGTATCGAACGTCAATCAATGCTATTGTAGGAGTCCTATAAACGCTGTTCACAAGTCTAAAACCCGAATTTTTTTTCAGTTTAAATCAAATAAACGACCACCAGGTATTCTTCCGACAGCTATTTGCTGTCGGGGGCAAGGTAAATCAGGTTATTGAAATGTGCCATTTTTCATACGATAGCTTGTCGTATGGTTGTGAATTAGGGTGCAGTTAATGGATATTCATAATGGGGATATTGGGATATACCGGAACTTACCTACGTTTTTTGCAAATTGCAGGTCAGAGTCAGATTGTAAGTAGAAGCACCCTATAAATTCATAATATTACAATCCCATTGTTTGATATTTCCTGAAATAATCATTCAATAGGATTATATGAACTTAAAGGGTTGTATATTTATTTAATAAAAGTAAATTAGGAAAAAAAACAATTCAAACAAAGGCTTTACTCTAACCTCAGTCGGTTCAGAAGAATCTTTTACTTATTTTTTTATCAAAACTGCACCGATTGGCATCAGAAATAATTAATCGTGAGAGTTGGCGTTTTCCTAGCTAACTAGTAGGTGCCATTACATTACCATTGTTCAAAAATTTTAAATGTATTTAGCAATAACTTAAAAAGTTCAGAACAGTCATATGAACGATTTCCTGTAGCTTTAGCTACAACGTTCTGCCCCGTATCAAAAATCCCTCCTTAATAACCATAGCTGACACTACCTGTATAAATAAATGAAAAAGAACTCTATACACGTAGGTAAGTACCTACCTAGTCCCTACCATCTATAATAATCACACTTGGTAGCTATTAATTCGGGATCACTTTTTAAGCGTCCGACATACGAGAGAACAGGTTTTGTTGTAGGTGAATGTAAAGAAAAAGAAGTGTTCACGCCGTAAAGTATAAGGGGATAAAAGGAGATACGTAATCGTATGTTATTATTTCTTTCTTTGAAGTACCGAGCCGACAGAACACAGAACATGCCGTGTCTACCTACTACAAATTGCATCTGTGCCCGCGCCGCACGTTTTGCTGCCCTCGTGCGTATCATATCGTTGTTGTCTATGTGAACAATGAACAACAAACTTATAGGTACCTATATGGTATAAGGATAGGAATTATAGTTACCCGTTACAATATAATCATATGTAAAAAAATATATAATAGATAATTAGGTTGATATTTCATTACCATAAAGGCCGAGAAAATTGGTCGACACCTTATTAATCGAGGGCCTCTTCAAAATAAAACTGTAAGATAACTCTCATCAGTTCAATGAATGTTGAATGGAGCAAATCTTCTTTATACAAGTAAGTACCTTGTCCAACGCCTACCTGATGTATGATCAAATAAACAAGTGCTTTTACAAGTAAAGCTGAAGATTGAAGAAGTGTGATGAAAATACGTGAGTGGGCATTGCCCACACGACGCGATAGAAGTCGAGCGACCACATCTGGCGACGTGCCAGCCGGCTGAATAGCAGAAATAACGCCACTATCAACATTCCAGGTCACTTCGTAAGATTATCTTTTTATTATATGCGTATACAAAGATTTGATCTTCTTACAGATACTAAACAAACAATCTTGCCGAGCATGGGATTACTAGGAAGGAACATACCTTGCTAACGATGCCAACGTAATTGTCGTCGTGTTGAATGACTAGTTTTAATGATTCCTAAAACTGGTAATTAAATTATGGTATTATTTGTAATTATAACTGTTGGACGTTGTAAACAGAATTAAAATGTAAAAGCCGCAATTTATTGATGATATTGATAATCGTCTGGCATAGCCATCAACACTATTTCGTGGAACACGCCACCCACGTAGAGCCTGCGCGCGAGACCCTCCCGGGCGCTGTGTATGGTCATCTTATTGTAACGTCATCCGATAAATACCTATGTTATGGTAACAAGTAAAGGAAGATAGGCACTAACTACTTTGTCATTTACGTCACTTTTAAGCCCAACCCTGTTTGTGCCTATAGCACATTTGGTGAGTGAGTTGAAGTTGCTTATAGCGACTTTATAAATAAGAAAATTTTCAATACTTAAATACTTTCTAATGAACGAGAGAATTGGTACAATTTAACGTTCTCGTGAAGTTTTCTTTATTACAGACATAAAACTTACATAAAACACTGTTTGTTGTAAGTCAGTTTTGGAATACGACCTCATCTTGGCCGACGATAACTTTTCGACAATAAACCTAACACGAAGAGGTCGTAAAATTCTAATTTGAAACGTTCTGGCCGTGCTACATCCCTGACTGGCACGGGCGCCCGGGCACCCCATGGGCCTGCACCCTCCACCTGAGGTCTAGTAGTAGACAGTGAATGACACAAGGTTTTCTCTTTGCTTTACTGAAATAAATTGCTTTGGTTACATTTAACAACAACATCTATTTGGATGAGAGATTTCTTTCGATACGTGGACCAATACCTACCTACTGTTTTATTGCTGTTAAAATTGAAGCAGAACCCCAAAAAAGGTGAGTAACAAAGGCTAGGCAGATGATGATAGTTAACATAATTAAGTAGAAGAAACCTTTCCAACAAAACATTGTTTTTATGAATGGAAATTGGAACAACTACCAGATAATATGTCTGGTATATACGGAACCGTTTGAAGTGAAGCTCGGCTTGCCACTAACCAAATCCTACCTACCTACCTTAATCTTTTTAGTAATCGCTTACTTCAGGGTCATCGACCGCATGGAGGCTGCCATTGCCAACGTAGCGGATGCGCGTTCACCTTTCTCTCTATTACTGCCCTATAGGTATTTACCTGCTGCTCACTTTCTTCGCTAAGTAAAAGTTGCTATAAACACGAAACTACAACCACACCACACCACACCAAAATACCTGGTGTAGGTGAATGTATAATGTATTGTTCTATTTACGTATGTCGTTTTCATTATGTATGTAGGTAATTATAGGTTAGCAATCTACATGTAAAATAATGTTGCGAGCACCTTTATCTAGTATGTATGTAAGTACTTACGTATTTTTACATAATGTTCTTAATTCAAGCTGCCTCAATTAAGTCGTCAACATCTGTCAACTTGCAAGTCTTGCAACATGCTTTGATGAGTACCTACTAGCTAATACGACTCAAACACTTTTCTTTCTGACAAGTAAGGCCGTGAATCATGACGAGTAATGCAATGTTTAATAACTTTAATTATTGCACATTGCACACCCAATTGCCACGATATCTTGGGAAAATCGACCGAGAAGACGAAGAAAAATGCAGCGGAATTGATAAAGTTAGATTTACTTAATTATAATAAGAAGAATTTGAAAGAGACAGAAAAATAGAAAAGAAACTGTTTATCTTGGTATGGGCATGTGAGATCAGACCAAAGAATGTTTGGTCTGATGTCAGATGCCCATATTTCGATGTGATTGTGTGAGAGATGATATGAATAACAAGCAAAGTTAATAAAATATATATGGACCACCCCAGCGGCATATCCCTATGCATTAAACAATGATAATGTGATAGTAAACAGGGAAGAATGGAAGAGCCGAAGAGGAAAACCTTTTGCACCTATCCCAGAGGTAACATGGGACAAAGTCAGGTAAAAAAGAAGAAATGGTACAATCGCAAGGAGATGCGAGTAATTCTTTATCTATATTCTACTAGCTTTTGCCCGCGACTTCGTCCGCGTGGGTTTCGTACTTTCCTCAAATAAATTTAACACCCTCTCCCCTTGATAAAATTACTAAAATTAATGTTTACGATCTTTATACTTTATTTAGAGAAATAAGTATTCGGCCCAATTTTTTAGTTAAACTAACTAACATGTTTCAAATAAACTGTCCTCTCTTTTCATCACGACAGGGCTTGTTTCTAATAAAAAAGCGTTTGGTACGTTTCCATTTTTATGATTATGACTTAAAGATTATTTTATACCCATTTTCGAGTTAAAGGAAGTTGGAGTTTCTACCCCTTAAACTTTATTACACTTTTCCACCCCGGTAGGAGTCGATTTTTGAGAAACCCTAAAACACATACGTTTTTTGTTAAATTTCGAGTTTGAAAGTGCAGTGTACTTTATGTGAAAAACTTATTTCTCGCGGAGGTAGCGGTCGTATCGGATCGACTTCGGCCCTTTCAAATCATTTGCGAGTAATTCATCAGGAAGAATTTGCGCAATTGCAGAAAGAATGTTATGTTACCTTGCTGATAGATAATAATATTACAATTACTGATAATTTTAATAAAGCATTTTTTTTTTTCACTGAACTGCTTCAAGAATCGACTGGACAGATTAAATATCTCCAAGCTATACGACACACACGCATCAGCTGATTAGCTGCTAGTGTGTCTAACCAAATAATAATAATATTTTTGATACGTGATGTTGTTTCTTTTCTATGGAAATAAAAACAAAAACGAACATCCACGTTACCTATTTACTTACAAATCATCATTTGATCTAGATTTCATTTTAAAATAAATTTCTTTTTACTTTTCCATTTCTTATTTAAATTAATTTAAGCTACCGAATTTCGGCCGACATTCGGCAGATCTAACCGAAATTCGGCCGGAGACGAAGTTCGGTAAAAGCTGCCGAACTTCGGTAATACCGAATGTGAAACGAATTTCGGTGCATCTCTACTTTTTTTTTCGTTGCATGGAATTTTATGACTGTTGTTTACTAATTCGAGGTCGCTGATTTCAAATCTGCCCGCAATTCTTCTGTAACAGCTTTAGTTTTTGAGATACAGCTATTGACCGTATTTTCGTGGGTACTACACTTAACTTTCATAAAACCGAGCAGTTTATTTAAAAAGTATATATTTATTTTTACCATGTCCATGTCGCGAAATATTTGTAAAAATGATTCTAACTATTACAGAAAGTAATATATGTGGTGAATATACATTTAAAGATTGTAGACTTAGTGTGTCGGAGTTCGTAAAACGGGTGTAAGTACTTTGATTACTTTGGATTTTCTTTGGACACCCGCGACAGGTAGTGGGTGCCTAAAATGGTATGTACAACATGCGTCGAGTCTTTATGATTATGGGCGAATAAGAAAAGACCCCATTTCAAGTACCAAACACCAATGATCTGGCGGGAACCCTCGAATCATCAGGACGATTGTTATTATTGCGTGGTTGATATAAAAGGGATTAACAAAAAAAACGGTCCAAATGGTTTTACCCTAACTTGTTATCTGTTACCCGACCAGTCATGTACTCCGGCGATGCATCAGCACCACAAGCATCTTCATCTGCGCAAATTGATAACGACTTGGAAGAAAAAAAATTTTTCTTCAAGCGATGAAAGTGGGACGACTGATTTTAATCCATATGTGTCCTCTGAGCCCAGGCTCTTTAATCAGGAAGAGCTCAGCGCATTAGTCAGAAACCTTGGCCTTTCTAAAAAAGCATCGGAGATTTTAGCTTCTCGATTAAAGCAAAGGAAAAAGGATGAAAGCTATGCGAAGCACATTGAAGAGATGTTGTCGCACTTCCAGCAGCTTGGTTGTAATATGAGCATTAAGGTACACTACCTCTATAGCCATTTGGACCGTTTCCCTGAAAATCTAGGTGATCTCAGTGAAGAACAAGGGGAACGGTTCCATCAAGATATTCGGACTATGGAAGAGCGGTCCAGGGCCATTGGGATGCCAACATGATGGCGGACTACTGTTGGAGCATTAAAAACAGCCCTAGTGAACCAAGTCAACAAGAAAATTTTTTAAAAGAAAGTTTTTTGATATGTAGTGGTTGTTTATCTGTTTTTTGTTAATTAAATTACATTTGTTTCTCGAAAATCACGTTTTCTTTATATCTCAAAAACTAAAGCTGATACAAAAAATCTGACTTCAGATCTAAAATCAGCACCCCGAAAATATACAATATTAGTCGTAATATTTCACGCAACAAAAATTATGTTCCCTTGTGAAATTAAGGAATTCGTTACGTTAACATATTCGGTAGTGAATTTATGTACTAAAAATCTACGAATAAGTTATTACTTATTCGTAGCTAAAAATCATAAATTCTCTCACAAACAGACAACGCATTACCTAAACCGCTGGGTCTAGATTCTAGAAGCATGAAACTCAGAAGGGTTCGAGTTTTACAGGGTGGCCCGTTTACAGTGGACCAAACTATATTTTAGAAGCCTCTCGCTAAGGGCTTTAAAAACACCATCATGTTTGTCTAGCGATTATTTTATAGATGGAGCAAATTAGCAAAAAGGGAAACATTTTGTTGGACAAAATTCTTTACTTTTCAGTTCCCAAAAATTAAATAAGGAAGTCCAGGGGATTTATTTCCACACTCCCTGTGTGGAAATAAATCCCCTGGACTTCCGAGTTGTTTAAAAACTTACATGCACCGCGTTGGCTTGCCAAAAGCACAGCCAAAAGCACATTATAAAATACGCGAAGTGCATTCTACTCAAAACGTATTAATTAGAAGTATTAGACGACCTCTTTTAATCACGTTTTTAGTATAAAATGACTTAGCTCAATTTTGAAAATATTTTTGATCTCTTATTGTAAGAATGATAATCAGAAAAAGGCAAGTCTACGGTCCATTATGGAAGGATTTTTGAAAATTCATACTCAGGGGCCGGCCGGTTGTTTCAAACGGTTGGTTAAGACTGTGCCGACCCTACAGTGGCGCCCTCATCGTTTGTTTGGTTATTTCATACAATTTATAATGAAAATGCAGAAAATAAGCACGTTAAGTTGTGCTTCACAAGATTATACGTTAATATTATTATAAACGGTAGTTTTATATTGTTTAGTTTTATTATAATCCTTAAAACGGATAACAGTGGCCACTATATTCCGTTTTAAGGATTATGATAAAACTAAACAATATAAAACTACCGCTTCTAATAATATTAACGTATAATCTTGTGAAGCACAACCTAACGTGCTTATTTTCTGCATTTTCATTCTAAATTGGATGAAATAACCAAACAAACGATGAGGGCGCCACTGTGCGGTCGGCACAGTCTTAACGTAACATACGCGTCAAAAAATAACGATTACGTACTCGTTATTATTTGACGTACGGCAAGGCCATTATTTTGTAATTGTAATTTTAAACAACGCTCTTTTTTTTGTTTGACGATAGTTAGCGCCATTTTTGACGTATACACGTAAGGTGTTAAATAGGGGATGAAAAGTTTGTAAGTATGGAAGTTCGTAATTTTAGCTAATGAGAAATTACTTTTTTATGACTTTTTTTTTTAATTAAAACTAATCGCGACGACGTTGCACGTTGCGACGAATTTTTACCTTTTGGAACTTGACATAGAACGGACTTGCACTGCACTTTGCTAGTTCTCGTTTTTCTCTAAACATAGATAAACTAAAACCTTTTCCGTGACACGGCTTTCAAAATAACTTTCGCTAAGTAAGTATCACATTTTCCGTGCATTTTTGATATGTTGGCATAACGAGGTTCCTAAGTGGAAACAAGAGTTAATCCACATACCTAGTTCCAAAACTTCCTCGTATCTATATCCTTAAAAACAAGTTGAGTAGATACATAACTACTCTACTTGTTTGTAAGGATATTTATTTGAATATCAATGCCAAGATTAAACTTTAATACGTGCAAGTATTAAGTAAGTACTTAGATAAGGTGCGTTGAATAACCTACTAGTAGGATTCTAAATTGTTATGGGTAGGTATGCTTACTTAAATAACACAAGAATCGACACAGGTATGTAGATACCCTTAAAAGAAACCCATTATAAGAACATTCCCAATAGTTGCCTATATTGAAAACTTTGCAAAGGCTTTTCGGCCGACGCTCTGTGCGCCTGTGACTAACATCTTGCTCGGGACGATTGTCGTCACGCATACGGTTGCATTTTGTACACTATCGGCGGTATTTGTTTCGCGATCGCGACACAGCAGCCGCCAGCCGCCACTCCGCCAGAGCCGCCACACACACCGCGTCGCACTATCCCGCGCCCTCGCCGCCCCTCCCTCCCTGCTCCCTTCATCCATCAGTCAGTCACTCAACGGCACGCACGAGGGACGGTCGCTCGATTTCTCTCTTCGCTCAACATTCACGCGGACAACTGGGTCAAAGGCTTCGTGCTAACGTCGAACGAATCCTTATACGTCCTGTGTTGTGATCGAATACAGTGCAAGTGAATTATAGTTAGTGATATATCAAATTAAACCTGCGGTTCTTTTGAAGTGTACGGGATGCGTGCGTGAGCGCAGCGCATGACGTGCTACGAAACGTTGAGAGCTCCGGCACCCGCCGCGGACGCCCCCATGGCGCACCACTTCGTCAAGTGGTGGCGCAACAAGTTTAGAAATGGATACAAGAAATTTAGCAGTAAGTTATTACCATAAAAACTATTTGCTTGTATACCTGCAAGGCTCCAAAACAATACGTTGTTGTTGATACTTGACACAGCCTGTCGGTCGTGTGGTCAAAAACAAAATACCATGTTCTTGTCTTACGTGTAGCACTAGCAACAGTCGTGGATAGAAGGTTCTAAAAAACAGGAAAACATGTTGGTATCGTAATAAATACAAACTGGAGAACACTGTGTACATATAAATAAATAAGTGTGATACGAATAGCAAACTTCACAATATTATTATAAAAACCGGTCAAGGGCGAGTTGAAATGGAGCAAGAAGGGTTCTTTAGTATGTTGTTTACATTTAAAACCGCCATCTGGCGATTCGTTACTTACAATTGGTTTTTGAGTTGTTATCGTTTCAACTTATTTTATGGCTCCACCCTTAAAAGTTAAAACTGAACAAGATCAATTTTGTCCATCTATCACAGAGGTTTTTCTCGAGATCTATTTGTTGGAATTTGATTTTGGCAAATTGTTAGGTATCCAGAACACGTACACAGATTGCCCGTCAAAGACCAAATAAATTAATATTTGGTACCCCCCAAATAACCATGTACACACGGCTACACATCAAGCTATACATTTCCAGTTTTAGCTGACTTCGCAGTGTATAGGTTTTTCGTACAATCAGAAGTCAGCTCATACTGGTTATTTATAGCTTGATGTGTAGACGTGCGTACAGGTAGGTACTGTAGGTGCTAGCGCAAGTTTTATTTACTAGTAGTAAATTACTACGCGCACTACAGTTAGTACGGCAGATCGGTGGCGTCAGACTACTCAGTGTAATTTGGTTGGGAACCCTAAACATGTGCGACCCCGACTCGCTCTTGGATGGTTTTTATTTTGTTTTGATAGTGCAGTTCGATTAGATGAAGTTATTTGTGAAGATCTATTTGGGAACTACTTGCTCGTGTCCGTTACATTAGGTACTTACTAAATGATATAACAAAAAAAAAATGGCAATTGAGGTTGGTACACACATCAAGCTATATATTTCCAGTTTTAGCTGACCTCGCATTGTATAGGTTTTTCTTACAATCAGAAGTCAGCGTAATACTGGTTATGCATAGCTTGATGTGTAGCCGTGCGTACCTACACGTATGTAGGTAGGTCAAGTAGGTAGTTCCTTATCTAAGTACTTACTCCAATATACATACTATACATTATGGGTTCCCCATCATACATACAAAGAATAACATCTTAACACTAAGATGTCCAATTTTGACTGAGGTACCTACCTACTTTTATATTTTAGGCCCCGTTTTTGTAAAGGAGTAAAAATTTGGAACATAAATGTGGGTAAGAAACCGAAGTGAGATCGTTCCACCAACTTATTATTCTGATGAAAATAATTTCAATGAAACTAGGTAGATATATGTATAAACTTTTTCCCCGTGGAAAAAGTAGGACTGGTCTACTGACATACCTACCTGCCTGTAAAGATCAGCCTTTCAAAGTTAAAAATCAAAATTGAGAAGTCAACTATTAGGTACTACAACACTCAGGTAGGTATCTACTATTATTAGTTTTTTATCTCGTCTATTCAATTATCTTAGTCAGCGCTGTGTGAAATAACTAATGTAAAGGTTATACCTTTATCGTGCTTATTATAAGATTTTACGATCTCGCACGATGTTATCAACAGTCGGCAAGATCAAACACGGGCACCGTTGGCACGGCGGCGACGACCCGCCGACCGGGCGATTCGTTCGCGGCAACATGAATTGAATGGAAAAAAAAAGTAAAATCAAATAATAGGACGAGTTGTCTTCCGCTACACGGCCGCGGCCCACGTACACAGACACACAGACCCACGTTACTTGTTTCTTTAAAAGAATTACCTTTCAGTTTTTCGCGTTGTAGACAGATTTTGTTTATTGAATGCATTTTATTTACTACTAGCAGCGCCCCGCGGTTTCACCCGCGTTAGTTTCGATCCCATGGGAATATCGGGATAAAAAGTATCCTATATGTTATTCCTGATTATTTACTGTGTGCCAAATTACATCCAAATCTGTTCAGCCTTTTGTGCGTGATTGTGTAACTAATATCCAAACAAGTTCACAAACTTTCACATTTGAAATATTAGTAGGATTACTTTAAGATTATTACTTAGTACGCACGGCTACACATCAAGCTATACATAACCAGTATAATGCTGACTTCTGGTTGTACGAAAAACCTATATCGTGCGAGGTCAGCTAAAACTGGAAATGTGTAGCTTGATGTGTGGCCGTGTGTACAGACGCCAGCACATCAAGCTACCCGAAACTGACAAATTTTCCCAATCAACTTTGAACCTTATGCTGTAGCGATTAAGTTGAATATCGATTAAAGAAATTTGACAGATTGTAGTAGCTTGATGTGCTGGCGTCTGTATATTACTTTAAGAACATATTTAAGGTACATCACGCAATGATCAGTAAGAGTGGAACTATAGTAAACCTCGCACAGCTAACGGCGCGCGGCGGCCGTGCTGATTTATTTTAAAACTATGATATCTCCTAAGATATTCATTAAAATCAAAATATGTCAAGGGCAATTTTGTTCAAAATTAAATACTTGTGATGAATAACGTGTTTATTTGGATAAGGATAAAAGGATTAATATCATGTTTATAAAAACACCTTCGCAAATAATGCATTCTTTTAGAACAAATTTGATTATTATAAAAACGGTAATAGTGAGTCAACCTTAACAGATAGACATTATGCTGTCGCGGACTATTTTTTAGAACTATTAAGGGGGAACAATTCCGTCATACGTTATTTTTGCGTAACTTTAATCATTTACGCAGCGCACGCAACGGAAGCTCTCAAAAGGAATCGTTTTTCCCGTTTTTGCTAAATATTTCATTGCTGCGACGCTCCTATTGGTCGTAGCGTGATGTTATATAGCCTATAGCATTCCTCGATAAATGGACTATCTAACACAAAAATAATTTTTAAATCGGTCTAGTAGTTTCGGGGCCTATTCATTTCAAACAAACAAACAAATTTTTCCTCTTTATAATAAACTAGCGACCCGCCCCGGCTTCGCACGGGTGCAATGCTGATACTAAATACACTACATATAAACCTTCCTCTTCAATCACTCTATCTATAAAAAAAACCGCATCAAAAACCGTTGCGTAGTTTTAAAGATTTAAGCATTCAAAGGGACAGAGAAAGCGACTTTGTTTTATACTATGGAGTGATATATAATATATATATACTAGCTTCTGCCCGCGACTTCGTCCGCGTATTTTTTTTTTGTTTCCCCGACACACCCCGTCGCAACGTGTCGCCGGCCTGCGCTATTACTTCGTTTTCGCTTGGCGAAAACTTCAGACTTTTTTTCTTTTTGCTCAACTTCTAAGGGTCCTAGCGTCAAGTTTAATAGAATATAGCCTTCCTCAAGAACTGGGCTATCAAACGCAAAAACATTTTTATATATGCGACCAATACTTCCAGAGATTTAGAGCTTTCAAACCGTGTTTCAAACAAACAAACTCTTCAGCTTTATTATTAGTATTATTTTAAAACTATGATATCTCCTAAGATATACATTGAAATCAAATGATGTCAGAGGCAATTTTGTTCAAAATTAAATACATGTGATGAATAACGTATTTATTTGGATAAGGATTAATACCATGTTTATAAAAACACCTTCGCAAATAATGCATTATTTTAGAACGGTTAGCATAAAAGATGTTATTGTCAGCTAACCTTAAAAGATAGACATATGCTGTCGCGGACTTTTTTTTTAAAGCTTTTAAAGGGGAACAATTCTGTCATATATGATTTTTGCGAAACTTTAACCGTTTACGCAGCGCACGCAGCGGAAGCTCTCAATAGGAAAAAAATCCCCCGATTTTGATACATTCTTCATTGGTGCTCCGCTCCTATTGGTTTTAGCGTGATGATATATAGCCTATAGCCTTCCTCGATGAATGGGCTATTTAACACTGAGAGATTTTTCAAATCGGACCAGTAGTTCCTGAGATTAGCGCGTTCAAACAAACAAACAAACAAACTCTTCAGCTTTATAATATTAGTATGGATATATACATTAGTGTAGACTAGCTGTTGGTTAGTGCGATCCATGATGAAAAGTAGCCTATGCTCTTTTCCAGGATATGGCATGGTCTACCCATGTGCCACATTTTATCCAAATCCGTTTAGCCCATTTTAGCGTGAAAGCGTAACATACCACCAACACAAAAAATCAAATCTTTTCTCTTTAAAATATTAGTCTAAAAAACAACTACTACATTGATTGGGATTACCGAACATACTCGTACACAAAATGCGTGCTTTATTAGATTCTATGTTCCAACTTCATAACCAAAAAATTAAAATTGCAAATCCTCAAATTGATTATGTTAGCCTATGCATGCATGAAAGAAATTAACACATGATGAAAGTCTTTCGTAAATAAATAGAGAAATGAGCAACAGAGCGCCCACTTAACTAATACAACTTCAAAGCAAACAAATAGAAATAGCTCTTTGATCTTGTTCTGTTTAGTTACAACAAAATATTATAAACTATACCTACCTACTTCATTAAGAAAACGTCTTTCATTTTAATAATCTCCGGCTGCCGTACAGTTCGTAAATAGAAACTTGCCGAGTTTGTAGACTGTTTTGCTCACTTCATAAACTTCAAAGCGAATTTTAATAAAAATACACTCCCAACATAGTAGCGAATTATGAGAATTAGGTTTTTCAAAGGAAAGTTTAAAGACTATATCAACTATAGAATCTCTGTTTGTAACTTGTTTGTTAAAAACCATCTATGACATTTTATTTCTTTTTGCTATTGAACTTAGTTTTTTTTACTGTGAGTTTTCAAGGCCGTTTTTATATTTTTGTCATTTGGTACCTACCTAACTCGAAAACTTAGCAATGAAACGCAGGTTGTAAGTTTGTAACGTTGTAATAAATAGAACGCGCGCCTTAAATCACTGCAGGAATGTGGTTACGCTTAACCGCATTATTACGTATCCAGTAGATGTTGTTACCCATGAGTTCAGTCGTTTGAGACATAAATGTACCGGTCCCAGAGTTTAATTCTCATCTAGACACGACTTTAATTCGGATTTTTTTTTTTTTAGAATTACCCTTTAGATTGCAATTTCAAAAGCTATGCAATCATGGCCGACAATTACTACTTGTTATTGATAAACAATAGGAGATCAACACAAAAATAAAAATGCTCTAAAATAAATTTTGTAAGACGGATAAAAGAAATGCCGCCTCTTTTGAGAGAAATAACATTAGCGGCAGATGTGCGATGCCACGGTGGATCCCAAACGTTCCAATCCAAAGGGCGACCCACTCACCGGGCCTTCCAGGAAATGTCTCAACGCTCCCCGTAACCTTGTGTCGTTTACATCTCTCCGTCGCTCGGCGCGGGCGCGGGCGTCGATCGGTCCGCATCACACACTTTTTGAATTTCGCCGACCAGCTTTTGGGTATACAATTTTTTTTTTCTGGCCATTATGTTACTCGCATTGTATTCACTTGGCAATGATTACAATTACTAAAATAGCATGAAATACGAATTGATGATAAAATAAAATGTAGGTTTTGTACCATTTGAGTTGAGAAACAATTTTGTATTGGTCCTGCGGTCCTGCCCATTATTAATTTATACTCTTTGCTTGCCATTAGGTAATTAGTGATGTTGGGCTCTCCTTTTATGTATTATCTACTTCTTTTTGTTTTAATGATTAATTTGAGTTTAGGTACCTACATGGCGCCGGCATTGCTTTATTGCGACTATCCGATTTTTAAACACTACAACTATTATCAATCCCAATAAAATGGCAGCGAGATTGTCCGAAAGGGTTACCGCTACCCCGGAACACAAAGGGCTAAGGAAGGAACACGGGTGGGTTTTAGTCAGTAAGAGTCTGACACTCCCTTCTGCTCCACCCAGAGCGGGAGGGGTCATTCGATGATTTCCCATTCATAAAAAAAAAATCCCAATAAAATTAGCATACATAATCAATTAGCATGCAAAGAAGCATACATAATCATTTTTTTTTAACGAAGTTCCATAACGCGGCTTGCGGTAGGAGTTGACTGGTTTCAATTTGTGAAGTTTCAAGCTTGTGGACCGATTTCAGTCATGATTTGCAAAGGGCGACTGGAATTTTACTCTCCGATATATTTAAAATTGCGAATTCTTTAGATATTTATCTGGAGGACGTTCGGTAACGGCATGATAAATACCACGGGCTGGCATTCTATACAACGTATAACATTAAATGCGCAAAACCTGAAAATAGTTTGTTCATAATTGACTATTGAATCGATTTCAGTAATTTTTAATATACTTAGGTTTTTTTTTCAAAAATTATGTATTGCCATACTATCCGCCGATTGAACCAAAGAAAATTAAGTCTTCTTTTAAGGCAATAAGACTAAATTTTGCAATTTTTTAAAAAACACGATTTTCTTAATAATAAAAAAACAGTTTTGGTCATTGTAGGTATTATGCTTTTAACTCAATGCTCTAATTGGGGTGTATGAGGTTTTGCGCATTTAACGTTACACGTTGTATAAAAAGTTAAAAACCCTCTCATTAAAACCCCAGAAACATTTCTCTGACCCAGCCCAGCACATTTCTCTGTCATAATGAGGTTACCTCTAGCTAGATTTGGGCGTCAATAATATAAAACTCAGTGACACTTACCGACCTCTTTCGTTTTTCAGTTGGTACGGAGAGCGAGCGGACGGACACCGAAGAGCTGGTGGGTCGAGCCGCTTCCCAGTGCTCTGCGCCCCCCGACCTGTTGCCGAGCGAGGCCAGAGCCCTGCTGCGGCCGACCACACCGCCGGCGCCGCCGCCGCGCTCCTCGCACGAACCTTCCTACAAACCACCACCGTCACCCACCCCGGCGAAGGAGAACAATGATGATAAACAACCTAGATTACGATTTGAGGTAAATCACACATTCAGTCAGTAAAATACATAATTTTTAACGGTCAATAGCACGTAGTAGAATATTTAGGGAATGTAAACGACCTACTCACTAGCAGCTCTTGAAAAGTAGGTACACCTTTCATACGTAGGTAGCTAACAAAGAGCATGGAAATTCCATGCTCTTTGTTAGCTCTCTAAGATTGTTTGGTCATGGAATCCGTGCCCTATAGTAGCAACCAATCTTAGAGATTGTCGCTTAGTCCAAAGGCCAATGACAACGAAAACTGTGACATTAAAGCATTGTATTCAGTTCCAACCCGCATTGGGTCTGCATGGTGTATTATGGCCTACTCCCTCACACAAAGAGGAGGCCTGTGTCCCAGTAGTGGGAACGTTGTAGGCTTGATTATGGTATTGAAAGCTTCTTCGAATACCTAAAGTCAATCATAAGCTTCTTTCAATGTGATGTTATATTATGTCTCGAAACTAGATTTGAGAGACGATTAACTTTTTTCTACCCATATCTTAATTACTTTTTAATCTCCGGCTTATATTTTTCTGTTACTTAGGTACCTATTTTAAAGCCATCTATAGGCCAGGTAAAATAAACTTATTTTTAAAGCTAGTTCCATCCACAGCAAAATTACACGAATCCGTCAGTTTAGTGACCCATTTTTTTTCGCCAGGAATTTATGGGGATCAAAGAAAAACTCCCACGAAGTTTGTCACTCACAAACAGAGATTGTAGGAAGTATTATTTTAGTATGGTTTAGTTGTACCCAGGCGCTAGCCACCCATGCGTGTATGGGAATTAGAAAGTGGCGATTAGTACCAAGCAAGTCGTGACTTAAGATTTAATCAAATTCATGTCTTTACAATCTACATAATCATGTTGACATCATGACTGCCTCGTTGGTGTAGTGGTCGCTAGCGAGACTGGCACTGCTGAGCGTGGAGTCCTGGGTTGAACCGTGTAATCCGACGTTGTCGTTAGCCCATAAAAAAAAAATAAGATTTATCTGCAAAACTTTACAAGCCATTAAAAAAAAACCTTTACAAAAGCTAAAAACCAGATTTTGGCGACCTTTGTTCTGCAAAAACTCAACGTATCAGACTTGCAATGCAATAAGTAGTTGTAATTCGGAAATGGGTCCCCATCTCCACTCGTACCATGCCAAATTAACTGACGAGGCTGTTGTGCAATGAAATATTTCATCATGTAGAAAACCCACTACAATTTTATAGTCGTCAATATTGAAGTCCTCCAGACCGTATTTCGGCAACGGCGGCCAATCTCAACGGAGACTAGCCTTCGGCGCGGGAGATGTTTTAGTGCACAAGTGTGCACGCAGACACAGGTGCACACCCTCTTCTCTCACTCTCATAGTATGATGGGATGGCAAACCGAAACGACCGGAGAGAGATCAATATTATGTCGTATTACTAACCAGACGCCTCGTCCCATATTCACACTATAATGTGCATGACGTTTCATCGTAAGAGGCTACGGCGGGCGGCCCGACTTTACCTTGTTCTGCTGTAAACTTAAGGCAGTGCTAGTTTCCTTTAAAAGCGTGAGGAGATAAGGAGGACGCCCGCCTAGTCGGCCGTCATGCGCGTTATGTCCGGCACCACTGGGTTATCTACTACAACATAACCTTTAGACCATAATCCCAATAAGGAAACGGTAAAGGAACACTGATTACTCAGAATACTAAATAGCTATCGAATAGACATCTTGTTTCAGATCACTGAATAAAAGCTAAAGTAGTTTATAGCGCTCAGTGACGATGACTTATTAAAAATGTTCTAATCAACATTACGTAATTTTACCGAAAAAATGCGTAAAATACGTGTTATTTATTGTCATAGTAGTGCGTTCTGTAGTTTCTGCCTACCCCCATGGGAAAAAAGGCGTATGTACGAGGGGCGTTCAATTTATTCTCGGTATCGGCACGAAAAAAGACGTAAATTCAATTAAAATAATTTTTATTTTTCAATGTAATCCCCCATTACCGCAATGCAATTATCACATCTCGAAAATTAACTTTTCAATACCCTGTAAAAATTAACTTTCCTCTTTCTCTACAAACTGCGCATTTACTGCCGCCTTGAGCTCTTCATCGTTGGAAAATCGTTTCTCACGAAGCTCTTTTTTTTAAATTAGTGAACAAATAATAATTACTCGGGGCAAGATCCGGGCTTATAGGGTGGGTGGTTAATTTCTTCGAAAGCACAATCTCGCACAGCAGCCTTGGAAACACGCGCCGTGTGGACCGCGTCGTTGTCGTGAAGAAGCAACACAGTTTAGTCTTTTTTTCTTTAATTGCTTCCCGTATATTCTTAAAGTGAATGCGTAGTATGCTGCTTTTATGGTTTCACCTTTTTTGTGTACTCAATCAGCAAAATTCCCTTTCAAGTCCCAGAACACTGTGGCCATGATTTTTCCGGCAGACGGAACGACTTTGAATTTCTTTTGCACTGACTTTTGAAAGGTCATGAAGAATAGTGTGCACGGAACCAAAAGAGAGGTGGGTCATCTCTGCTATCATTTTGATCTTCATTCGGGCATCCTCCAGTAAGCTTCTCAACTTTATTCACGTTTTCTTCCGTAGAGGCAGTAACCGGGCCGCCCGAACGAATGTCGTCTTCAATACTCTCTCTGCCCCTTTAAAATTCACTTGACCACTTTTGAACCGTAGATAACGAAAGTGCCGAGTCTTGGTAAACAGCCACCATCTCTTCGTGAAGTTTTTTTTTTACTTTTTCCTTGTTAGGTAAGGAATTTAATAACAGCGCGGTGCTCGATTTTCTTGAACATTGTCACGTTAGCCATTCCAGTTGTCGTTAACTAAGGATGCCTAGGAAACTAATGATCACAACTATATGAAATTTTACTACCCTTAGATAATGTCATTAATTAATTTGTCAAATCACTCGCCGATGACACTGACACTTACCGAGAATACATTGAATTCCCCTCATATGTATGTGTAAATTGAAAGTAAAAAAAAAATACAAATCCTTTTTAGATACTAAATAAACGCAAACACTTATTTGTATATCCTACCTAGTACCTACCTGCCTACATTCATCTTGTTGCTTTTCGTACTCGCTCATTTTCGTACCCACACCCAGCACCTCTTTCGAACGAGTTGAGCAATCACCCACAAGTTGTGGGCGATTGTTTTGCCCGGTTGCGGCCCACGCACAACCGGGCAAAATGTAAGAAAACGTATTTACTGAAAATATTTGAACTTTACCGAAAATTACATGTTTTACCGGTTTTCATCCCTAGGCGTGCTAGTTCTATTCAGCCTTTAGGCCCTGAGTAAAGGGCGAGTAGAACCCGGGAAGTAGGCGTGCGCTGTCAGGCTAGTTTGTAATTTGTTTGGATAACAGTTTGACATACGTGTCTTTCCTTTTTTTAGGAGCTGACGTGTGATGTAGAGCTGCAGCATCCAGAACCTTCTAAACAACAGCCGCTGCAGTTCTCCTTTACACTCTATGACCTCGATGGACATGGCCGCATGACCAAGGACGTAAGTATAAATACGTGCCTAGAAAAATAATAATTAAACATCTTCAACTCTTAAATGTGTTAACCATAACGTTTAATTTACAGGATATAGCCGGTATCGTGTCCACAATATATGAATCTATAGGAAAATCAGTGACAGTGCCGCACTATGGGTCAAAAACTATACAAGTACGGTTAACAGTGGTGCCAGAAGATAGCAAAAGTAGAAGTCACCGAGAGAGGCGAGAGGCCCGGCGACGTCGACGTAGAGAGTATACCTCCGCTGCTAACGCGTCGCCGCCTGAGTGCATCGATCACAGCGAGGACGAGCAAAGAGGGAGGCTCTCACCTGATGATGACATCTCTTCCAAGTCCTCATGTTCAGGCGACCGAAGACCGGTTCACAGTTCACCAAGACAAACCACATACCTTCAGTCACGAGCCCACCGTCAACCGCGTAAAGAACATCGGGAAAGAAAACACACTAAAAAACGTTCCGGAAGTTTGCAAAGACGCGAATTACTGGAAATAATTCAAGCTAACATGGAAAAAAACCATATGAGCTTCCAAGCCTCAAGGTATGATCCATCTTTTTTTTTAATATTTGAATTTACAGTTATGGTCTGAAGGTAAAAACGTATACGGAAAATAAACATAAGTACAGTCATTTTCTTGAATTGGACAGTAAAAAAAGTAGTTTTTACTCGAGTTTTTTACGATTTTATATTTGTCTAATATTGGGTAGTTTTTAAAGACTTGAATAACAGTTACGTTTTTCATGTATATAACTCTCTCTTTTCCTTTTTACAGGAAGCCCTGTGAACCTGTTACTATTGAAGAAGAAGTTATAAACAAATATCAAAAGCTTCGAAATAGATCTTACACTGTCAGTGAGAAGCCAACAAATGCATTCCAAAAAAAGAAATCTGATAATTCTGGCAACGGATACCTAGATCTAGCAAGCGGCGGCGATTCAAATCTATGTAGGTACGACCGTTACCTGCATGCAGTGATTTGTTCGTCGGCGCGCCACGCGAACACTGGATACCATCAGAAGCAGACGCAGATGCCGCGGCCGCCGCGAGCGACACACGCGAGACCCGCGCGCTCTCGCTCACATGACCTACCCGCGCAAGCGCATGCAACGCAACAACCTAGAGTATTACAAATAATATTCTTATAGAATTTAAGAAAGGGCATCTCCGGTGACGGTTTTGTCCTGCTCACGTTCTGAGTATGTTTGTTCGTGTGTTTGTGCTAGGATTATTATAATTTTATTGTTCAGTTACCAAGCGCTGTATGATAGCAACTTTAAAAAACAAGGAAAGAATTGTGAGATTTATTTCTCAAATAAGACGTTCAAAATGTTTGCCGTCTATTAGTATTAATAATCCAAGCCTAATTAGTACCTATCTATATAATTTCTCTGGACTATAAAGATCTGTGAATAGACTCATTATTTTTATAACTGATTAAACTAACCCAGTATTGTCTTATTAGAGCTAAGTCAATTAATTGAAGTTTATTATGATTTACTTACTGTTTTTATCTACTCTACTTACACTATCTTTAGTAGCTGATATTATGCTACACTCCAAAACTACCTACTTTTTTTTTATTAAAGTCAGCATGTGGCGCAATTAGGAGAGGTCTATGTTCAGCAGTAGACTGCACTAGGGTATGTTGAGAGTAATTTAAACGCGGCCTTAGATATTTAATTTGTCAAAAAGTGCCTTTACTTGGTAACTTTGGTGTTGAGTGAAATTTGGCATGTAGCAGAGTTCACAATGTAATGTATACTGATAGGTGATAATGCTCAGTAGACTATGTACCTTTGAAAATACAAAACTCATTTTAGAGTTTCATAGACTGATTTTAGTTGTAAGTGTTAGGTACTCCAGCGATAGTTTATAAAAATGTTAAATGAACGGTTCAAGTACAATATACATACTTATGTTAAAGTTGCTCATCTACTTACTTTTTAAAATGATTCATTGTTTTTCATGTTTCAATGTATGTTACAAAAAACCCTCTCCATTACATTACCAATATCAGTATTCGTTATTTAAGTTAATGAAAGAATCTCTATGTTTATCTACCTCTATTATGCTTCCATAATGTATTTATAACTTATTGTGGACGGCTGAAATATGTTTACATTAGCAGGTAGGTCTTTGTGATAATTTGTTAAAGAAGTAATTGTATGTAATGATTTCAACTGAAATTGTCCAGTTGTCAATGTACAAAGTGCTCTATCTTGTCAAAAATATTTATTGTCAAATATAATCATGAGATTAATTTTACAAGTCTTTTTGTTTTACTTAGCACCTCATCTACCAATAAATCTTCGTCGTGTGACCCACCATATCACCAAGAACAGCATTAGTACAGCTGTTATTGCTATTGTAGTTTCTTTAGGCAGCTCACATTTGTGTACTGAGTAATCATTTGGTGTAAAGATCACCTAAAATGATGACATGTTTTTAAAAATTGCTTAGTATTTTTTCAAGTGTAAAAAAACACTCAGATTGTTAACTTACCAGCAAATATTTGGGATCAGGTCTATTTCTCCATGAGAAAGACGGTACTGAATGTTCGTAAAATTCAAATGTTTCTGGTCTCTCATAGACATGATGCTGTAAACAACCATGATGTGTGTGACCACCAAACACAACTTTGGGCTTGATTTTAGAAACAAGGTATTCTGTAGCTTGCTGAGATAGTGCGTCAATTTTAAGGCGAAAGGGCTTATTTCGTGCAGGTAGTGGCGGCGCATCTGGCTCGGTACACACCGCGTCTGACACTCGGAACAACGGAAAATGCTGAAATTAAAAGTAATCTCAATTATACAGAATGTTTGTAGTTCGTTTATTAAAAGTAATCTCAATTATACAGGATGTTTGTAGTTCGTTTGATTGGTTAGTGCCGTGTACCCGTTGGTATAGTGATCGCAAGCGCTACTGCTGGTCTCATGACCAGCAGTAGCGCCTGCGCCCAAGGCCTGGAAATCGAACTAAATACCTCATGGTCTTTAGTTCGATTTCCAGGCCTTGGGCTTTTCCATAAGGGATTTCTCAGTAGTAGCCCGGATTCTAGGTCTGCGCCCAGTAAATTGCAATAGGTCTGCCCAGGTACATCCCACTATCCCCATTATCATGATCCCTGATGATAGTGGGAATATTATTGTGCACCTCTGCCTAACCCTTCAGGGATTCTAGTTGAATGTAAATTGGATTCTGTCTCATTATTTTCTGTAATAAACGCACCTGCATTAGTATTGGTCTACTATATTTTACTTTCATGATACCATCATAACAAAACTTGGGATTTTCTGCACATTTCAATATACCTACAACAAAAACACATAATTTAGTTCTACTCATCTTTAGACACATTTTTGTTGACTGTTCTGTCCCACTCAAGACTAAGGCATCGCATTTTGTCCGAGGTCCGAACACACGGTGGCCCCAAATAACACAGAGTCAGCTGGTGCCCCTGGGCTAGCAAGTAAGACAAGATTAAGGCCACGAAGAAGATATAAGGACAAATTCAATATATTCCTTAAAAACTGGAAGCAAACCGTTTGGAAAATTATGTATAACTAGCTTCTGCCCGCGACTTTGTTCGCATGAAATTTCTTGTTTCGCCGACCTATCCCTTTTGCTGGGTTCCTAAGGGCCCTAGCGTGATGTTAGCCTATAGCCTTCCTCAAAAATTGGGCTATCAAATACATGATGATGATGGGACTCCCTTTTCCGAACTTAAGACTCCCATTTGGTCCGTTATGCGTGGGGATAATGGCCAACAGAGCCAGCCTAGCTCCGCCCAAAGCACAGAAGCTTCCTGGGAACTTCACAGGCTATCAAATACAAAAAAAAAAATCGACAGGTAGTTCCAGAGATTAGCGCGTTCAAACAAAAAAAAAACAAACTACTTTTATTTTAATAAAGATTACCTGCAACTTTAACAATGTCGTTTCTAGCCTTAGTGCATAGATTACAGGAGTCGCCTTCCATTGCCATTGAATTAATTAAAACAAAATGATTTTCTTTCAAACTTATGAACTGAACTGATGAAGAATTCAGTAGTTTTGAGAATCTTTCAGCTGAACCCCTTCTTATGCTAAAAAATAAATAAAACACAAAAATGAAGAATTTTGCATACTTATTATACATTATAAAGAAGAAAGTAAATTAAAGTATTTTTACAGTGTTGACTATAGCAATTAGCAGTGGTTAACATGCAAAGCTTTTCAATATTTTAAAGCATTTTACTAATTAAAGTAATACTTTACAGATTATGAAAACCTATATCATGATTTCCAGCAACAACATGCATTAGAGTATCACTAGGTACTGGGAATAATTGGTGGAAGCGATCTACATAATCCATAAATTGTTTATCATTACTCCACTCGCCTTCATCGAAAAGATCTCCTGAAAACATACAAAATAATGAAGAACATATAATGTATATTGTGTGAAATATTTTACAGCTGTAAATAATTATTCATGATGCATTAAAATTATTGTGTTTAACAAATGAACTTAATTTTTCTATTTTCTATGCTTATGGATAAAGGAGTAAGTATGTATAAAGTTAAATTAGCAGTACCAAATTAGCTAATAATTATATTTATATATGTTTATAAGGCATTCATTTAGTGACAAAATGTAGTGATAACTCACAACAGTGATAATTTGAGGAAAATCATGTTAGGGTATTACAAAACTGCTACCCTATTATCAAAAGTACCTCCTAATTTTAATAATTTGATATTTAACTTACCTAATACAAATACCACATCTGGTTTATGTATAAGCATGATTGCTTGAAATGCTTGATGCATCTGCCACTCTCGTCTCCATTTGTCCAACCAGTGCCCTTTGCGTGGACCCAGTAAATGTGTATCCGCTAAGATAAATGCTTTCAGTAACTGCTTATCACTGTGTGGCTGCTTTAAAACAGGCCAAGAACACTGTAATGCAAAAGAATTGTAGAATAAAATAACCACAACTAAAAACAACAAATTAAAGCTATAGCAAATAAAAAATAAGTGTTGAATATTTACCTGTAAAGCAACAACATAGTAAATTAGATATTCACAATAAATTGCGGTGAATAGTACACCTAAAAGAAATATTAACAGTTTTTTTGTAATGCGCCGCATTGTGGTCAGAAATCATAACCCCGTCATTAAATATCGGTTAAAATATTAACTATCTAATAGTCTTATCAGATAACAACTGACACTGTCGTGTGTCAGTACCATTAGTCAGTACAGTCGTACAGATAAGTTTGAAAATGAAGTGTATAGTTTTGATGGTTGTGAAAATGTTGCTAGTGTTAAAAATATATCGAAAAGAAAAACAAAATTGTTGTAGTGTTAGCCTCATTTATTAGAAAATAATTATGATTATAGAATACTTAAAAATTGATATTAATATATACAATTACATTAATAATCGAGGTTAAAATGGTAAAATGTTACAGCGAATTCATCATTCAATGGTTTATCACAGTTTTATTTGAAATTGTAATGAAAAAGAAAGATTTTAATATTAAGCGACAGTAGAACAAAGACAAGGATTTTGAAAACTTACATTTATCCTGATAAGAAACTTTGTACCACTTGACAATGTTTTGTTTAAATAACGGAAAAGCGTGTTTAGCAAAAGAATCGAGCACACTGTTTAACCAGAAGTCATAACATTTCATAATTATTTCAAAGTCGATTACAAACTAATTATCATTATTAATACTACAAAATACATTAACTTCAATACCAATGTTGTAGTGAGAAAGGTGTCACAATAAATATTACAGGTACTCAATAAATATTAACAATATTTGGTATATTAATACTTCATTAAAAATTTTGATCATTTGGTATATTTAATAGGTTTTACTTGCTCATAACGGAAACCACATGCAACGTCGGTATAATTATACAGGGTGGCTGGCATGGGGACTTTGAAACGCAAACTAAAAGCATGAATTCAGCACATAATCCTATAACTCCTAGCATACAAAAATTTCATCAGTTAACAAAAAAAAATCTGCTGTTTCATACAGAAGTGCTCACGCAGCAAACCTGCGCGGTCAAAAAGTATGGCAGAGCTATGTTTTTTTTTGAATAACTAACTACTTTAAACGCAGGGGTTGTTCAGGGGTAGCAGGATTGTCCGAAAGGGTTACCGCTGCCTCGGAACATAAAGAGCTAAGGAAGGAAATCGGGTGGGTTTTAGTCAGTAAAGAGTCTGACACTCCCTTCTGCTCCATCCTGGGCGGGAGGGGTCATTTGATGATGAAAAAAAAAGGGGTTGTTCAGAATCATGTACTGAATTCATTGGTAACAAGTTGTGCGTCGGTGTCCCTGCCACACTGTACGGCTTTTAGACAGCCTGCAAAATTTAAATTGTGTTACGTTGCCTGCAAATTGCAGCTCATGCAGTCAACATGCGACCTAATTTCGTATGTTGATTGATTACTGACTGTCAGTTAACGTATTAATTCCCACATTTAATACAGGTAATCGGCGCGCCGACTGTTTCAAGTTGGCTAAATCTCCGACATTGATGAACTTATTCAAAACAGCCAGGTTAAAATAACCAAATTACTAGACAAATGCTATCACGGGTCTGATTGGTCCATGCGTTGATTCTAGCATTCTTCACATACATTCGGTTTTATTTATCAGCATCATAATGTTGGAGGCCTTTGTTCATCAGTGGACGTCTTCCGGCTGATGATGATGAATGTTGGAACAAATCTAAGCGGTTCATAGACCATACATGTCTCGATGGTAAAGTTACTAGTGGTTAATTTAAGTTTTTCGTCAAGTAAAAATCCCTAAACTAGTACAAGAAATACATATAATAATTATGCTCAATACTCACAGACAAATAGGAGCAATGTGAAAATGTGCGCAAAAGTGCGGGCGCCAATATCACTGATATTGATAAAGCATAGTTCATTTTTATTGTGAAAAAACTACAGAATAATCCTCTTGTACAATGGCCGCTCCAGTATTTCGTTCCGTGATTTCATTTTGTCCAGGCCTTAGTATCATAAAATTAAGTACAGTTAGGACTTACCATAAAACTTACTATTTAATAAGAATATTAGTAGGTTAACATTAATTTTTGCTTTTCCAAACATGTCCATGATAGCACAACCTTCATACTGTTTTTGAAGCAGATCTTGTATATCAACTTCAATGGTTTCCATCTCAACACCCATGAATTTTCCTTTAATAGTGAAGACTCCATTGTGGTCTGTTGGGGTAATTTCAAATTGGACGTTTTTGAACTGAGATGATGACAGTCCATCTATTTCCAGGAGAACACCCCTCTCTAACAACTTGGCACCAGAATACTTCACAGTCAATTTTGATTTCAATTTCTGCATGTCCTTCCCAGATCTTCTCAAGCAGGCATGGACGCTTCTGTAAACAGTGAATAAATGAATTTATCGTCACTAAGACTCCGAAAAGACCTAAAGCGCATTAACTACCTAACTAGAAAAGACCGCCGTAACAACTAGGTAAAAAACCAAAAAGTCCATGTGTATAGAAACATAATAACATGCATTAAATACTTACTTCTTGCCAGTGTGTAGATTAGCAAGGCAAGACTTTATGTACTGATCATAAGATTTGCATTTTTCTTCATAATACTTTGTTTTCTCTTGTAAACTTTGTTTTGTACGCGTCAGCGTCGCTAAAGCTCTTCTTTGCGCCTGTCTATATTTGCCTTTATTACATAGATCAAGCGCAATGGAAGTTACTAATGCCTGGTAACCATCTTCTCGTGTGACATACCCTTTGTCTTCAAGCATTTGAAGATTTTTACGAAGTTTAGCTATATGCTCCCGCAAGGTCATTGCTTCGTCTTGCCTAGCCTGACCTGAATAGATACGTCTTTGTATTCTTCCAGCATATTGCTCTTGCTGGGCCTTTGTAGTGCCTATACATAACGCTTCCAAAAGATGTTCACCTGAAATACAGAATTTGATGTAGTATCCTTTCTCTTAGTTTCTTGAAGGTATTGATTGTAGAAGTAAAAGAATACTTACCATTTAAAAATGGAATAATAGACACACATAACTCCTTCGTTTTAATGAAGAGTTTGTTCAAATCAGTCATGTCGTCGGAAGGCGCCTGGAACTTATTTGTGAGTGCCAAACATACCTCTAACCTTGCATTCTCTTCTGTGGTGTCTCCCATTTGCTACAAAAACGGAATAGATTTACAGGTTGGAGAAAAGAATATTCAAATATATTTAAATAATAAGGCGGATCACCCACTGCAACGTTTCACGCGACGGAGCGCGGCAAACGGAGCCAAATTCCCCGCATGGAAGCGCGTTTTTATTGAATTTGTATGTAAAAAATCACGCGCGGTGGCACGTTATCTGCGTTCCGCTGCGTGAAGCGGTGCAGTGGGTGATCCGCCTAAGTTATCAATAATAAACATACTGTATCAACATCTCTGCATGCAAGCTGGGCGACCGAGGGCACATCGCCCAAATCATCCAGCAAGTCGTTAAGTCGGTCGCGAGGATCGGGAGCTATTATGTCTTGATACTCAATTAGGAGTGCGTGTGTGTCAACAATTTCCTAAAAGTAAAGTAAGTACCATTCACTTGACTGTGTTAATATTGTTAAATTATGGAATACATTAAAGATAGGTAAAAAGTTTGATATAATTATGAATAAATAATACCATATTATGGCCTGCGCCCACTGGCGGCACGGTACGACAGCGGATCCTTCAGAATCACTACATGCAAGCGCATTCTGAAGGCAACGATGACGCGGTATCTTCAGGCATGAGATTCCGCGACGCCCTAAAGCATCACCATTAAAATTTTAAATTTATTGTCATATTATTAAGTTATATTTTTAATAGTCGCATAAAATCTCTTGCCGCGCCGTGCCGCCATAATATCTATCTGGGGCAAGCATTCAGCTCGAGACAGAACTTTCGATAAATAAGTCAGGGGACAGTCTTTATACGACGTCATGCACCAATGTTTGAAGACTAAGGTTTTGACAGTGCGTCTTTGCAGTTATGACTTACGGTGCCTAGACTTTTACACTGAAATGTGTTACTGACGCGTTGTTTCACAAATTCAAAGTTGATCAGCTAGAGCGAACTATGCTCGCAGATTCTTTGAAGGATAAAATCCGAAATGAAATTATCCCGAAAAGAAGTCCAGTTACTGCCATAGCTTAGTACAGAGTTAGCAATTTGAAGTGACAGTGGGCAGGCCATGACCGTCAAAGGACCAATAACCGGTGGACACAAGTCCTCACTCCTAGATTAGAGACCGCGTATCGACAAGGGAGAGATAAGTAGGGGAGACCGAGGGGAGTTGAAACAATTTTGACATTTTAATTCATACATAAAATTCTACAAACACTAATCGTATGAGTTTAGTGCCAATCGATAGTTCATTTCTTACACTTTCAAATACCTGTCACAAAGAACGTGTAAGTATGATTTTTGTGGAGAAAAATGAACTCGAATGTGACAAGTCATTTTGTTTCAATTCCCCTCATACCGAGGTATGTTGAAACAGAGGTCGAGGTGAGTTGAAACAGTTGATATTTGAATAGAATTAAAGGTTTTAAAGTAGAAACGACGATATAATATGAAGGTATTTATTAAAATAAAACATTCTAATATATTTTTTGTGTAACATATAATCCGAGTCCTGAAATATTTAGGTGTTTACTGGCCAAAGTCCAGTTGTGCCGAATCCGGAAGATACATTGCGTGGTGTGACTGCGATTTCAAACGATTTCTTCACTATTGCAGGAATGTCATAAATAATCATGACTTTTCCTAGATTAGATCGCATCCAGTTATCGCAAGTAGTGTTAACTACTTTTTTTACCGGTCCAAAAATGGCTCTATCCATTGGCTGCAATTTATGGGTGCAGTGAGGAGGAAAAGTCTGTAAAATAATCCCAATCTAATAGCAATAAAACTTTATTTTCTTTTATTGATCTAACTTGGTCTCTGAAGAATGTACGAAACGTATGAAAGTCATTTTCTTGCATACAACTTGATTCATTAGCAGTACCAATTGATCCAGAGGGTCCATCGCGTATAAAATGGTCTTGAAATCGTTTCGGCGGAAAGATGAATTTTCCTTTCATAATCAGTAGGCATACTGAAACAAAATTAACAAAAGAAAATAACATAAACCACACCATATTAGCAATCACCCATACAAAACATAAGCGAGGTGAGTTGAAACAGTCTGTTTCAAATCCCCTTAGTGAGAAAAATCCTCCCAATCTTTATACAAACAAAAATATAGAAGCAAAACACAAAGAAATTAGTTTTCTAGCGCCATGGTTTCAATCGTTAGTTAATGAGCTTTCGAAACATATCAAACCCAAGCTAAAATACACACGCATTATCGAAATACTGGTATCTTAAAAAAACGT
The DNA here is from genome assembly GCA_949316385.1 of Globia sparganii. NCBI lineage: Eukaryota > Metazoa > Arthropoda > Insecta > Lepidoptera > Noctuidae > Globia > Globia sparganii. Next base: position 12,436,151 of record OX438653.1, on the reverse strand, counting down.
TTAAAACTTACTTTTCATGCACGATTTTTTCGACGTGGCAGCCACAACGACACAACCGCACGTCAGAGGCAAGGACTCGAACTGCGAGGTCCAGCGGATGGAGGGAAACGGCTGCTTTGTGTCGGTACCAGCTCGTTAACGGTTTTAAATTCCGCGAAATCAGTGCTGTTTCAAAACACCTCTGTGTCAAAAACCCTCGGTCTCCCCTAGATGCAGCAGATGGACTGGCGACCTTAAAAAGGTGACTCGGACGGATGGTGGAGAACCGGGTATTGTGACGCATCTTGGGAGAGGCCTACCTATATCCAGCAGTAAACTGCGATGGGTTGTATTGATGGATTAGTTTCAAGGATTTTACTAATCAGAGCAAAAAAGTTTTTTAAATACATAATTATTTTTAATTTAAGTCTTTGGTTTTTTCGTTTCATACCGCACCTGAACTGTGATGTAGATGTGTGGATGGTGCAACATAGTGGCTTCTGTATATTCATCGACTGCGAAGTATTCTTCAAGAGTAGGGCCGCGGCAGCAACGACGGAACAACTCTTTCATTTTCTCATGGCACTCCACAATAAACGGATTAAGGCAACGCAGATGACTTGATTCCTCTCCAAACTTAAAATAATTAGAAATAAAATAGTAAAATAATATAAAAGCTGCTAACTGCGAGTCGAATTCGCACACGGAGGGTACCGTACCACAAGACAAAAAACACGTTTCTTGTATGGAGATCCCCTTTAATTTTTAACTTTATTTTATTTTTATTATTTTTTGTTATAGCAGTATATTATACAGTGTGTCAGGTTAAATGATGGAAATACTTCAAGGGAGTGTAGTACCCATGAAAATGAACAACTTTTACTAAGAGACCAACATTAAAATCAAGAAAAAAAAACAGCTGTTGCCTACATTTCGTTCAGATATACGAACATAATCATATACAGCCCGCTGACGGATGGACAGCAGAGGCTTAGTAATAGAGTCCTGTTACCTTTGGGCACGGAACCCTAAACGACTATGGCAAAAGCTTTCTGTAAAACATTGGCATTACTTACACCTTTTTTCGCTGCAGAAAAGTGTAGGATTTTGGCAACTGATGCAAGATTTTTTCGTTGATCTGTAGTTAGGCCAGTACCATTGGGTAAATTGATAATGTGGAATGCATCAGGAGCTACTATGGCTGCATTTAGAAATTGGTAATAAACAAGATTTCCTATAACCTGAAAAGCAAGATTTAAGAAAGACATGGATAAATAAATAAGTAGAAAATATTGTATGTAATAATTTTAATAAGATTGGTTATAATTTTATAATCTTATGTACACCACCATCTAACACGGGTGTATTAGTATCTTTTTTAGTAGGGACCAACAAATATACTTCTGACTTACCTTTAGGATGTCTTTCTCAGGGGTGTGAGGAAATTTTGAAGTAAGAGCTCTATGTAAAACTCGAGCCATGTATGTTATACAAAACGGTAACAATTCGGTGGAATTAATGATTTCGTCCAGAAACATTGTAACTATTGTCTTGAGTTGAGTTAGAGCTTTCTCTAGCCGAGATTTTACTTCAGGATAAGTTAGTGCTTCTTCTTGAGTCACATTGTATGCAAGTTTCCTGGATAAAAACATGTAATAAATAAAATCAGTCGTTAATAGTTCAATAGTAACTTATTTTTAAGAATGACATTATTATTAATGACTAGCTTTCAACCCGTGACTTCGGCCGCGTGAAATTTCTTGTTCCACCGACCCCCCTGTCGCATCGCATCCGGGTATATGACTTTTTTCCTTTTTGCTCGGCTCCTAAGAGTCCTAGCGTGATGTTATAGCCATCCTCAAGAACTGGGTTATCAAATACAAAAAGATTTTTTCAAATCCGTCTGGAAGTTCCAGCGCGTTCAAACAAACAAGCACTTTTCAGCTTTATTATTAGTAGGTGTATATGTAGATTAAGCTATGAAAAGTTACTCACGATATTTGACCAGTTTTCATTTCAGTTTCATTCCTCCATGCTTTATAAATTTCGACAGGCCCAGTTTCTATATTAAGATCCCTATCTTGCAGCATCTTATTAACAAGTGGCCCAATTATAGTTTGCAAACTGTTCAGTCCAGACAGCTGTCTTGAGAGACTTACAGCCATTTTTAGAACTAATGGTGTTGATGCTATAATATCAAAAGGTTTGACGACCTTACAGCTTATTTCTTCTTCCAGAGTAAATCTAAATAGTTTCAGCAACAAATATTCGTCCCTTGCATATGCACCAAAGTTGTACAAACTTAAAACAACATTTTGTAAAAAGAAATTGGTTTTGTTTTGGGGTATACAGAATAGTAGCTTTGACAAATAAGTCGGATTTGTTTGTAGCTCATAGAAAAGATGTTGGTATCCATCTAAAAGCCTTTTGCTTTCTTTGGTCAGTGATTTTAACCCTTTTACAGCTGTTGAAACTGTCATCAATGATCCTTTGCCATCAGGGCGGTTTTCTAAAACAAGTTTTGTCATTGAATTGTGCTTAACTAAATTATTTAGCTTTAAGCCATGGGCAGCTACTTCCTGTAAAGCGATGCGATTTTGAACAAGAAGTCCAATTTTTAAATCCATGTCATCTAGTTGTTTGGATAGTTCTTGATTCTTTCTAATTGACTGAACCACTTCAGATTTAAGAGTTTGTAACTCAATTTCTCTATCATAATCTTCAGTAGAAAAGTCCAACATAGGTATGAACTTTTTAACTACTTTTAGTGGAGGATTGTTTGAGTAAAACAAAGACGTGAAAGCTTCACGTGCACGACGTCCTCTCCAAAGAGCCTGAATTTTAATTATTTTATGTTCCTGAAATAATACATTCCAGGCATTAATAAATTAAGGATACAAGAAAAAAAAAACCAAACATGAACAACACGAAATGTTCTCATGTAATTACAACTTCTGGAACTGTATCATACCTGTACTTTATACCATGCCAATGGATTTTCTTTTCTCTCCCTTTTTAATTTGGCTTCTATAGCTTTCATTTTTATCAAGGTTCCATATTTTCTTTCAATTGTAACCCTCCTCCACCATGCTTGGATTTTTACTATGTACCCTTCATTATCTTTAAAATAATCAAGTCTATCCCTGAGAGCTTTCCTGAACATGTATCCTCTACCATAGGCTTGAAGTTTTATAATTGCTTTCTCTATAACCATCTGCATATATTTATTAACATGGTGTTTGTTAGTTTTCTCGATGATAGTGATAATATCTTTTCTGGTTAAGTATCGAGCATGAGGAACAAAATCTTTAGGGGTAGACCAACAGTATGTATATGATTCTACATCAATGTATACAATATTACCAGCATTTGTATGGCAAACAATCCATGGACAAATGTGATGACCCCTCTTTTTTAATGCTTTAGAAAACATTTGAAAATAAATATCTTTGCAAGTGCTTTCAATCGTCCCAGAAATAGACAGAACAGGCTGCATGAGAGCATTCCAAAATTCTTCTACATTATTTTTTATAACTGCCAAATTTAACTGAACCAATGATTCAGTGAGTTCCTTAGCATTTTGAGATTCTGAATTAACTTCACTGACTATCCCAACAATATCTTCAAGCCAAAGGTTTTGAGATTCCTTATGAATAAGTACTTTCTTTAACATTCGTAAATAGAGATGACTTTCTTCCTTCTGTAAGGATGTGCTTAACTTCAAGCATGAGTGTTTCAATAGGATCATTAAAGTGTCTGAGTCTTCCTCAATAACTGCCTTATTGATATGTTCTATTACTGATACCACTGTAATGAAATATATTTATTTATTAAGCTACTAATTTTAATAGCATGACATGCTAATACATGACAAATATAGGCCATACTTACATTCCTCATTGTCGTCATCTTTCATGTTGACCATATCTATTGAGTCTCTAACATCATCCAGTGTTAGCAATGGGCATGCACATTGCTCTCTTATTTTCACTTGTAATGCTGTTGCCAAAGCAGACAAGTACCGGCGGCGACAATGCGGACGCAGCGCTTCCAGATGTAACTGTTTGGAGTTGAGACAATTCCATACAGCAGTATCATCACCTCGGTCTACAGCTTCGGATATAGACGCGATCGCTACGAGATATGATACTGAAGCTGCTATTTCACTTTCATTTAAGTTCTTTTCCAATTCAAACTTCTCTAATTTCATTTCTTCATACAAAAGTGGTACAGCATACTTATTAATTTTGAAGTTCAGTTCTAAGTGACGATTATTCAATGCAACATACAAGTCCTCAGGGGTCCCCTCATCTAAAGCTCTGTTGACATCATTGATAGCTGTTTTATGGTCTGTATGTTCAAGAGCCTTCTGATTCCCTTCATTGATAATGTTTTGGAATATTTTGTGCCAATTTGTAACACTCTCCACATCAATATCTTTGTTGTATTCATTTATTTCTTTTACTACATCACAATAAAAATCTAGATTATTAGGGTTGTAATCCTTAGTCTTCACCCAATTTTCTTTAAATATTTTGTCCAAACCAACAATATCACCATTTTGGGATGCAAAACATGTTTTCTTCCATAAATATTTGTAATTAACAGCAGTTATGTGTCCTTGTATTTCAACAACAGTTAGCAATTCATCATACTCATCAGGAATGTAGCTATCATTTAGTGAACGATTATGAGCTGCTTGCACTTTTTCATATTTGGCAGATTTCAAAACCTTCCTATATTCATCTATAAGCTTATTTTGTACATGTTTTAACTTCAGTTGTGGGTTTAGTATAGCTGAAGTTATTGATTTGTCTGAGTCTAAAAGGTTGTTGAGCACTACAACCGCATCATGCATGGCAGCAACATCATTATTGCCACTATTATTTTTTGATAAAATGTTCCCAATCTTTTGAAACATTGGAAGTGGGTGTTCACATTTTTGCAAGTCTTTCGAAATAGAGTCCAATTCTTCATCTGTACAAAGAAACAAAATAAAAACAAATGAGTACTTACCAATGGTTTAAAAAAAGATATTTAGAAATAATATGAAAATTACCTGTGAACATGGCTTTCCCAAACAAATCATGTATAAGTGGGGCTTTTCCAAGCTTGAATAAATGTGAACTGAGAGCATGAATGGAGTAAATTACTCTTGGCATATTCTTTTTATCATATATATCAGTTGTCTCTGGCTGAAATGTCTGCAACAAGAGATTTATAAATTAAAACTTGAAACTTAATAATTATGATTGGTACATTTGGCATAATCCAAAATTAATATTTACCATAGGCAGTTCTGTCTTCTTCAGGACTTGTAGAAATTTATTAATGTTATCAGTGTGCTTGAACTGAAGTCCCATTACCTGAAATTCAACAATAAACTGATATTAAATAATTAAAATATGATATACCTTCTCATGCTGAACATGGGGATTGGCACATGAAAGAGAGGTGTATGCTCTGCAGTGGGTGAAAACAGAATATAATTTGGATAGTCCATCTACCGAGGATGGCTATAAATAACATCACGCTATGACCAATAGGAGCAGAGCATCAAAGAAAAATGTTGCAAAAACAGGAAAAAATATTCCTTTGGAGAGCTTCCATTGCGTACGCTGCGTAAACGGTTGAAGTTAAGCAAAAATCATGTATGAAAGAAATGTTCCCTTTTAAAAGTTCCAAAAAAAGTCCATGACAGCATATGTCTATCTTATAAGGTTGACTCACTATAGCCTTTTTTATATTAATCAAATTTCTAAAAAAAATGCATTATTCGCAAAGGTGTTTTTATAAACATGATAATTAATTATTAATCCTTATCGAAATAAATTAAATACATTATTCATCACAAGTCACAAATATTTCATTTGAACAAAATTGCCCTTGACATTATTGGATTTCAATGAATATCATAAGAGATATCATAGTTTTAAAATAATAATAAGTACTAATAATAAAGCTGAAGAGTTTCGTTTGAAAGCTCTAATCTCTGGAAGTATCAGCCGGCTTAAATTTAGGAAGGCTTATAGGCTATTAAACATCACACTAGGACCCTTAGGAGTGAGCAAAAAGAAAAAAATCAGAAGGTTTTTGCTAAGCGAAATCAAACTAATAGCACAGGCAGGCGATGCAATGCAACGGGGTGGGTCAGGGCAACAAAAAATTTCACACAGACAAAGTCGCGGGCATTTGTATATAAAAACACAGGTCATACTATTTTAGGGTTGGTAGTGATTTAACCTTGATTTGACTAAAAGAACCCAGGATACAATAGCAAGTAAAATGAGCTTTTATTTTTTTTAGACATAGGGTAAGATATGGTGTTCTCTTGACCATTCATACAAAAAAAAAACAACCAACTTCCAAAAAAACACTACAAACTGAAAAATAACTTTAATTTCGGAAGTCGGTGTCGTTGGTTCCGCATTTTTTTTATTGACAACGACTTCCGAAATTAAAGTTATTTTTCACTTTGTAGTGTTTTTTGGAAGTCGGTTGTTTTTTTTTTGTAAAAAAAAATTATTTTTCACTCTTTAGTGGGCCAGTTTGTAACTTATCTAAGTTACAATAGCCTAATGTCAACTGCTCATCACCTTTTACAAAATATTGCTTTTCCGATGCAGGGACGTTAATTGTTGAGGAGTTCTCTTTGTAAGAACCAGGAGAACTGGAGCTGATTGAGAAGTCACCATTAGCTCCACTTCACGATACGCATTGTGCTTAGCAACCACATTAAAGTACCTAATCGAAAACAGTGAAATATTTATTATTGAGTAGTTCCAATGGCCATCTGTGGTTTTCATCATCAGTTCCACTTCACCAAATGGTGCTTTCTGAGAGCAAATGGATGAGTTACTAAAAAAATTCCCAAATCGCTATAGGTGTGCCTACAAAATTTCAGGGTTGCCCTCGATTTCTCCGGGATCCAATCATCAGATCCTGACTTGGTGACTATGGGACCACTTCAGAAGTATCTCCTTTCGAACAAAAAAAGAATTTTGAAAATCGGTCCACAATTGACGGATTAATCGCGTAACAAACACACAAAAAAAAAACATACCAATGAATTGAGAACCTCCTCTTTTTTTGAAGTTGGTTAAAAATAGATGAAAGCAGAAAAGAATTTAAGAGAACCTTGATGCAAATGGTATATAATAATAATAAATAATAATAATAACTTTATTGAGCAAAAAAAACATTTGAGTGCAAAATAACTTATATATACTACAGCAATACAGAAATGACAGAGACATAGGCATGTTAGAGTGGAGAGCAGGGCAATACCCAGTCCCGTGCTAGGAATTAACCTGTATTACAGGAACTAGGCAAATGCTCCGTCCTCGCACCAAAACACAAAACAAGCCTAGTATATTAATCATTACAGTAGTATAAAAGAAACTGACTTCCCTAATTAGGCATGCCTGTTGATAGGGAATCAGTATTTAAATAATTAGGTACAAATAAAAAAATAAAGGACGTATAAGACTATGAAGTATAGACGTGCCACATTTATAGTGTTGTGTTTAACGTGTGAGTTTATGTTGTGTGTGTAGTTGAGGTGATTGTGTTTATTGTGGTTGTAAGGACGGGACTGCTTAGTGGGAGTTTAAGGTAGGTGGTATTTCTAAATTGCATAATTATTTAAAATCGAGTAAACTAGTATAAAGCAATCCTAAAAACTGGAATAATTATGATTTGCTTATGAGAAAATAATGAAATACTCTCTCTTACCTTATATCGTTTTTGATCAATGTCATAAATTTTATTCATAGGAAGTAAGTCTGGAGAAATAAAATTTCCCAATTTTGCCAAATAAACTCCGTTGCGTAAACTTTCTTCGAACTCAGTAACTGGCGGTAGTTTCTCCCTTAGACATGCTTCCAGCCAAGTCTTAGCTTCTTCCAGTCGACATAAGTATTCATAGGCAATAGTTCTTTGTCTTATCGTGTCCATTTCCTGTCCTGTCATGCGAATATCTGAATCGCCTAAAAAGATTAGGAACAACTTGTCAACAGAATTTTATGTAGTATTGGTTTTTCGAGTAGTTCATCCCTTGAACTAGCGATAGCTCACATAGCTGCCAGCCAAACCAAGAAAGATAATTAAATTGACTACTTACAATCGTCGATTTTTCCAATTCGTACTTCGTTACAGTCCTTCCCCATGGCGGAAGAATTCTCACAATTGAATGGCCACTAATATTCTCATTTAAAATACCTACTGCAACTTCAGCTTTACATAATTCATAGGATAAGGAATATTCATCAAAAGATTATCTCCTGAAAATCCTGAAATCTTTGGCTGCATTAAAAATCTTCAAAAGTTCAAAACAAAACGGCTGATCCTTGGATTCGATCGGTTAACAGTGTGACCATCTTATAAATGGCGAATCTGCCGCAGACTGGGCAAAAAATCTGCCAAAATGTGCCACCACACTTGGCGCCGAAAATATGCCTTACAAAATAGAAAATACACGACGAATTCAATGAAATTTCTTTAATCCCCTCTTTTGTTACCCAAAAATTAAGAACCTATTCCTTATTTTTGTTTAAAATTTAGAAACTATTCCTATTTTTGTTTGCCGTCAGTTGTAATCTAATTATATATAAAACCTGATGTAATTACTTTGAAAAAAGATGAACTCATTGAAAATTCTAATTAATTAATGTGGATTTTCTTGAAATCTTTCAAATCTGCCACTTTTGTAAATCGTCAGCATAATCTGCCACAGGCAAAATTTAGGAGCGAAATCTGCCAAAATGGCAGAAATCTGCCACAAATGGTCACACTGTCGGTTAATTTCACTGTCGCTAACGTTATTTTTGATTTGCTCCACAGATTGTCTAATGCTTTACTTGATAGTTTTTTTTTCTTTCAGGGATTTTAATACCAAGTCTTTTAGCACGTTCACTCGCTTGCTCCGTTTTCGCTATACTCTGTTTCAGAAGAAACTTCTTCTTAGCGTGTCGATAGCAAAAGAAACTGATAAAAATGTAAATAAATTAATCAGAAAACGCACATGTGGATGACAATTTGTAGTCACTTTCAAATTGAGTGTTTTGGTTTGATTATTTATACTAAACCTCTCTCTTAGCCATTTTTTTTATTTATATTAGAATAAAAAATAGTGGTCCGCCGGTGTCGGGAGTACAGTCCTACCTACCGGTGGTTAAGGTGAATGGGAAGTGGTAGACCGCGAAATTCAAATTTTCTTACGTTTTTTGCAATTTGCAGGTCAGTGTCAGGTTGTATCTTGATCAAAATTTGATTCGCGACTATAACAGGTACGTATTTACAGAATTATAATCATAAGAGACATTCATACATCTTTATAAGTGACATTTGTACAGAGGCCAGCACATCAAGCTACCCCAATCTGTCAAATTTTCTTAATTGAATATGAACCTTATTCCTTTGTGCTAAAGTTGAAAATCTATCAAAGAAATTTGACAGATTGGGGTAGGTTGACCGGATTGAGGGGCCCGTGACTAAATAATTAAAGCCGCACAGGTCGATCGATCAGGTTAAGCTACGCTTGCTGCGGTTGGTCTGTGGATGGGTGACCATCTTTACATACCGAGACCCCTCCGTGCCTCGGAAAGCACGTTAAGCCGTTGGTCCCGGCTGTCATTCGTTGATCTTTGACAGTCGTTACGGGTAGTCAGAAGCCCGAAAGTCTGACAACCAGTCTTACCAAGGGGTATCGTATTACCCAGTAACTGGGTTGTGGAGGTCAGGTAGGCAGTCGCTCCATGTAAAATACTGGTATTCAGCTGCATCCGGTTAGACTGGAAGCCGACCCCAACATAGTTGGGAAAAGGCTAGGTCCTGGATGATGGGTAGGTTGACCTGCTGGCGTCTGTACCATAAACACTTTTCCCTAGGAGATTTCTTCTTGTGGTACAAATCTAACTTAGGAAGATGTATTAATGATTCTAATGACTATAATTCTGTGAATAAGTACCTGTTACAGTCGCGAATCATATTTTGATCAAGATACAACCTGACACTGACCTGCTAATTGCAAAAAACGTAAGAAAGTTTGAATTTCACGGTAATCACTGCTCAATCACCTTAAGGCTCCAGAGACATGACCCACCTCACGATGCCAGCCGTATTGAAGTACTGCCTTATGAATCAGTCCATTGATCTAACCGCCTATCGCGTGTCTCGATAGCTGTGATGGAGACAACCGAGTTTACATTCCACATGCCAAGAACCTCGTGTGACAGACTCGGTACTCTTTGACTCACAGCACAGCACTCTGATTCACCCGAACGGCGACATCCCCGACGTCATCAACCGTCCTTCTTAGTATGTCTCCGGTAGTTATTCGTCTAGCTAACTTCGTCCATCATTGTACAGACGAAACCTTCAGTTTCCTCGTTAAGATTCCCGAAACGTAGCCAGGATATATACGCTATGAAGTCTACACTCTACGATAGAAGCACCCGTGATGTCCTTACTTTGTCATACCTTATTGCGGTTATTGGTAGTAATGCACCAGTCCTCTTTAGCCATGGAGAACGGGGTGAGCCGCTTGTCCACTGCGAGCACATCACTTCGGCATAGAAAAATGTTCTCTGAGACTGAACACCTCGCATTTGTGGAGGGTTTTCACATATAAAAAGCCTCGACCCCCGCACTTCCGCGGGATTACAATATCATCCATAACCGATGATCTTGGGTGATACATCAGGTTTGCGGTTAGCAGTCTAAGCAACCTCCTACACAAGAGTAGACTACGGAATTTCGACGCACAAAATATCGATTAATGCTATTATGATGCTACAAAATTGCGATGCACGTTACTGCGAAAGACCGTCTCTGCGAAGTCACTACCTACACTTCGATGCACATTACCGCGATAGATCTTCACTGCGATACTACTTCACTTCGATGCACGTTACGGCGAAAGATTTTCACTGCGATACTACTTGACTTCGATGCACGGTAAAGCCTAAAGGTATTTGTATTCTCATTGGCTCGCTTTTGCATCCTATGTCGACGGAGCCACGCTTCGCGGGGCTCCTATTTCTGTATAAAGGGTTTAAAGTAACCTAATCAAACCTAACCTCGGGGTGCCCTTTGTTCGCTCTTGCATCATTTTTTTTTTTTTTTGAGGGTGGGAAATTATTATTATTATTCGCTCTTGCATCCTACGTCGCCTATTGCGTTCGTGCATCGAAGCCAACTAGTATCGCAGTGAAAATCTTTCGCGGTAACGTGCATCGAAGTCAGGTAGTGTTGCAGTGAAGATCTAGGTATCGCGGTAACGTGCATCGAAGTGTAGTGGGTGTTCGTCTTCGTGGATTGGAGAGACGATAAATATTTTTTTCCAAACTTGACTTTGTGTGAACCTTTTTTGACTCATTAAAATAGTGAAGAACCATTAAAATAAACAATTTTAAAAAATTGTTTGGTCTTCATTCTTTGACATGCATCAAATTCGATCCTTGACGCCTGACAAATTGATTTGTGCCAAGAGTATAAAATATTTAGATATTTTGTGATTCGAATGGATTCAAAGAATGAATCTATCGATTTTGATTTATTACCAAATTATACTGTAACGGAAGAGGAAGAAGTGTTAAAACCATTATCTCAGTTACCATCTGGTCCTTCACTTGAACCTATAGGAGTATGTAAATGTCTAACATCTGCCGAGTCGTCTCTAGGAGAAATGATTCCAGAACGGAAAAAAATAATCTTCTCAACAGTATCTCGAACTGAAAATTATTTGCGCGAACGTCGTATACCTGAGCTTGTGAGATTCATTCTTACTAAAATATTATCAAATAAATCCAAAAGTAATGTAGCTGATTTAACGGCGAAACTTTTAGATGAATGTATGATATTCCGTGCTGGTCTCGGAGTTGCTCCGGTGTTGTTCGAAGAAAGGTAAAGGACAAAACCTAAAAAAAATACGACAAAACCAATCAATCAATCATACAGGTGTACTTAGTAGATTCAGCAACCTAATTGCGTAACACACTATTAATCGGAATCTGAATCATTTTGAAGCAAATTGTTAATCCATTGCTTCATAAGTTCGAATAATTTCTCTGCTCAACACGTATATGACGCAATGAATGTTGTTGAACTGTCAAAATGAAACCGATTCCGATTGATAATGTGTTACGCAATTGCCCCGCAGTTGGATCCCGGAGCTCATTTTTTTTTTGTTGTAAGATAAGTACGGTAATCTATTTCACAATAATGTTTACCAACGTCCCCCATCAATGTTATTCCGGCGACGTGTCAGGCTGTTGGTCGCTACAGGCGCCGCCGTCGTTCCCGGTTCTATGATATTCAGTCATCCATAACCCCATGGATTGGGTCAATACAAAGCACACATTTATTTAATGATTAACCTGTTTGTTTTGATTGATTGTTTTAATTATAATTTCTTAATTTTCTTTGTTATCATTTTAGCTACTAAATACAACTTATTTTTATCGCTAGACATTTAGAAGCAGTTGTCAAAAGTTTTGATCCAGGTCAACGAGGATGGCTTAGCACTGGACAAGTTCGTAGAGCATTTACTACGCTGGGTCTAACTCCGCCAGCTAATTTGGAAGAAAGGATTCCAACCGATGTTGTATTGAATAATTTGCGAGAAACACAAGAGAAAGAACTATTTGATTTGTTGGCTGCTGGAGTACCTGGATTTGCAAGGGAAGAAAGTATATACAGGAAAGTCAATCTGACTGATTAGTTTTTAGAATGTCACTCAGGCTGGCTGGACAAATCTTCAAAATAGCTCGCATTTAACTAGGTCAATAGCACATTTTATGTGACGGCTAAACACCCTTATTTCAGAATTTGTGACGCTACAGAATCTTAGTTAATCGTTCGAAAACGTGTCCAGCCATCTTGAAAAACCACTTTTCGCTGGTCTCTCAATCTCGGTAACAGAAGTGATTTTTACGACTTTTTGCATATCAACGGCCGTCACATAAATTTGTGACAGGCATCGAGCTAAAAGTTTTGTGATACGAACAGCGGTTTAGTAGAAAAATGCAAAAAACTGTGTCCAGCCATCTTGAATGTACGTATAAAACTTTTGGCTGGCACTTCTGAATCTCAATAACGGGAGCGTTTTCGAATATAGTTCCTTTACTAACATTTAGTGACGCAATTTGCGACAGTAATAACGTTCGATTTATGGCGTCACATGTAAGGGTTTACGAGAAATCAGTAAAAACTTAATGTCCAGCCAACCTGCGTTCAAGCTGGCTGGACACATGTATCTCCGCTGCCTGATAATCTACGGCCTTCGAAATATATTCAAATTTTTGTGACGGGGACGATAATGATTTACTGAATTTGTGACGGAGAAACTTTGAGTAGTTTCAAAGATATTGATCATTTAAATTTTCCCATACAAACACTGCAGTAGTTACCAATATTGTAGGTTTTATGTAGGACTAAGTATATTTTAAGGTGTTTTCTTTAATGGACGAAAATCCGTGTTTTGGTGATAGTAGTTGACAGAATTATATATCAATCGGTAATACAACTTGTTAAGTTAGTATAATCCTCAAATGTGAAAATTTCATGAAATAGTCATTCTTGGGGATTACTTTGGTCTTAGAGAGTTGTGTTGATGAATTTATAGATTATAATTCTCTAAATACATATTTGTTACGGCCGCGAATCATATTTTAATCAACGTAAAACTTAATACTGACCAGCAAATTGCAAAAAACCTAAAAAAAATTGAATTTCGCGGGCTACCCTGGTGCTTTCGCCTTAAATCGATAGATGACAAAAGTGTAGAAGTGAAGAAGGGGAGGGGGGGTAATTTTTTGCTGTTATTGATTATTTACGTGCAGATACCTACTCTTTTTAGTAGGTAGGTATTGATGTTTTTCATGGTAAGTACATAGGTAGATATTGGTGCCGATTCTCTTGTCACAAATGCGTCTAAACTAGACTAAAGATCACCAAAATTTTGTTTATTCCTGTCAAATGACGATTTCCCATTCTGAAATTAACTAGTGACGCAACTTAACTAAATTTTAGTTTGACAGCACTAAGATTGCACTGAGTTAATAGTTTAGAGAAAATAGTAATTTTGCTATTCTGAATTTGAGGTTTTTCACCTAAAATTTAGATTCTCTAACTAAATCTGACTATTTTTAATCGCGACTAACAAGGTGTGGAATAAAATTAGTTGGCATGAGCTAAAATTCTCACCAACACCTCGACTTCAGATGCAAAAACTGTTTTTTGATTTTCTTTTCTTTTGCTTATATCTCAAAAACGGTGTGTCCTATCGCAAAAATAATGAAAATTTCGACCCCTTTTAGAAGCCCGCAAACCCTTAAAACTCAACACGTTGGTAATAATTTTTCATATTTTCCATACAAAAGTGAAAAATTCCATAAAAAGGAGGTCGAGGTTGCCCCACTACGCCCCTTCGGCTCAAAAAAAACACGGGGAGGGGCCCGTGGCTAAATAATAACAGCCGCACATGGGCCAAGTCTGCTATTTTTATAAATTCGACATTCCAACACGATCCCATTATCATTTTGCTAAAAGTTCGTAATCTGCTAAATTCATAATGGTCGACCATTGGTCGGTCAATGGTCTTAGAAAAACTACTAAATTTCATGATAGATTTCATTTAATATATATTTTTACATATTACGTATTAGTGTTTGCAATCTGAAATAGTAAGAAGTTCGTAAATAGCAATAAACGTTACATTTATTCATTTGTCATTATGTACGAAATTACCATTTCTTTCAATGGAGTGTCAGTGGTTGACCATTGGAAAGTCATAATGACGCTATTATATTAGAAGATTACCAAACTTGTCAAAATCGACAATTATGAAATAAGTGATAGACCATTCTGACACTATTGAAATACGAGACTTGAGGCCTTGAGGCGCTCCATGTAAAACACTGGTATTCAGCTGCATCCGGTTAGACTGGAAGCCGACCCCAACATAGTTGGGAAAAGGCTAGGCAGATGATGATGAAGAGGGCAAATCAGTACCTACTTTTTGGCTGAATGCACAAATCGTGCGAAGCCAAACAAGCAAAAAAAAAAAACCTACTTATCACGTGGAGTCGCGATTGTCAAATTCGATTTGGTTGTGACAAAATTATTTTTAAATTTAGAAATATTTTAATGCAGCATAGCTCTAAGATTAGTAAGTAATTTTAGTCATAGTTTAGTTAGTTTAGTTCGGTGTACAAGAGAATTGACATTTATTGAGATTCAGAAGTGCCAGCCAAAAGTTTTATACGTAAATTCAAGATGGCTGGACACAGATTTTTGCATTTTTCTACTAAACCGCTGTTCGTATCACAAAACTTTTAGCTCGATGCCTGTCACAAATTTATGTGACGCCCTTTGATATGCAAAAAGTCGTCAAAATCACTTCCGTTACCGAGATTGAGAGACCAGCGAAAAGTGGTTTTTCAAGATGGCTGGACACGTTTTCGATCGATTATCTAAGATTCTGTAGCGTCACAAATTCTGAAATAAGGGTGTTTAGCCGTCACATAAAATGCGCTATTGACCTAGTTAAATGCGAGCTATTTTGAAGATTTGTCCAGCCAGCCTGAATGACATTTTTTAGAGACCTACATACAGGACTGCAAGTTTGGAGTCCCGTACGGTATATCGAATTACTCTTGAACGATATAACTGTCTACAGAAAGCATGGTTCACCGACGAACGGTAATACGAAAAAACTATTAGTCGATACCATTATTTAGCGACAGCACGTTTCGCCGAATAACTCTACATAGAATTAATGGTTGGCCGATACAAAGATTTGCCGATGTCTTGGTTCGCCGGAACACGCTTGAACTAAATAATCTTTTACCGATAGCTATTTGCATCGAAAGCACCTTTTCTTACACCGCCGATCCAAAATAATTGTCTTTAGTTTCTCGCTCATACAATTTTGACATAACTGCTATTTCCATGCGTTTATCTTAGTAATTCAATAAAAAACTTTTTAACAAAAAAAACAACCGACTTAAAAAAAAAACACTACAAAAAAGTGTAAAATAACTTTAATTTTAATTTCGGAAGTCGGTGTCTTTGGTTTTGTATTTACGTTTTTGCCACCGACTTCCAAAATTAAAATTAAAGTTATTTTACACTTTGTAGTGTTTTTTTTGAAGTCGGTTGTTTTTTTTTGTTAAAAAGTTTTTATTTTTTACTTTTTATAGTCAGAGTGCATCTCATGACAATTCCAATAAGCCCAAACACGGCTAGCGGCGGTTTTATTATGAAGTTCCGGTACCTACCTTCCAGCTTCATCATCAGATCGGTTTGATGGTACCATTTTCGTCAGAACCATTTATTTAAATTTGCTTCGTCATAGTCGCTTAACTATCTTAATCGAGATATCTTATCGCCACCCGTGAAATACTTATTATCATTGAAGAGTTCCTGTGGCTATCTGTGGTCTTCTTCATCAGGTCCACTTCACCAAATTATACTTTTTGAATACAAATGCTTGACATGTTGATGAAAATACCAAAATTGCTATATGTATGCCTATAATATTTGAGGAGTTCCCTCAATTCCTCATGGATCCCATCATCAGAACTGGATTTTGACAAGAATGGGACCAATCTGGAAGCATATCCTTTCAAATAAAAAAAAAATTCCAAATCGGTTCATAAATGACGGCGTACTGAGGTAACAAACATAAAAAAAAAAATACAACCGAATTGATAACCTCCTCCTCCTTTTTGAAGTCGGTTAAAAATAAATGTAAAGAAAATAACAAAACAAGAAATTTGATTATTTTTATAATTAAATGGTAAATAACAAGAATAAAGGTTGCAAACTGCGCAATCATAAGAAACATGATAGAAAACAATCAATTTTGAAAAAAAAAATTACTACCAGTTATATGTTAAACTAGCTTTTGCCCGCGACTTCGTCCGCGTGGAATAATGACTTCCGGAAAAAAAACAATTTATCCCCCTTTTCTCCCCGTTGGGAGGGAATTTCCAAAAATCCTCTCTTAGTGGTAGCCTACTCCTCCCAACAAACACACATGCCAAATTTCAGCTCTCTACTGCCAGTAGTTTCGGCTGTGCGTTGTCTGTCAGTCACTCAGTAACGGAAGAGTTTTATATATATAGATAGGTGTGCCCGCAACTCCGTCAATTCCTTGTGTTATTAAGTTAATGTATTGGTAATACTGTTTAGATCACGTTCACATGAGGCTTTAAGTACTTATACAACGAAAATACTTCAGCGCAAAGCTTCCGGGTAAACTATGTTGAAAGTCGACCCGTCCGGCACGTGAACATAAAGATTTCTAGAACTGCTAACCCGGGAAAGACCGACGTACAACTGACCATGCGAGAAACAACTGACAACGGAGTCGTGGTCATTCGCAGTGTACAGACGTGCTCGTTAGCAATATTTAATAATTACCTACTTTAATAATAGTGACCTCCTTTAGTACATTACCAACGTAATGCAATTGTAATTTTGCTTAGTGTGTAGTTCAAGCGTATAATGGACACAAATTAGTGAACTCGTAAAAATACAAAATGGATAATAGCCCCTTTAATCCAAAGGGGCCAGTGCACACGTCCGCCTCGCCGTCGAAGATGACGACGCAGAAGCCAGCTCTTGAGTCAGTCACGGCTGATGTTGTTTCAACGCCCGAGATCCAAAAATGGATGTCAGCCATCGAACAGCATTTAAATGAAGTTTGTTCTATTGCCGCCGATGGCAAACTCAACTCGGAGCAGAAACTGAAAATTTCTACCCTGTGCCGTAAAGTAGGATCTGGAACCTCACAAATGGCAGTTCTATACCAGTCTTTGAAGCAGAAAGCCATTCAGGCGTATAACGCGGTTGATGCCCTTCAGGAAAAGCGCGACCTGACGTAACATATTTCGGAGCTCAAGCAGACGATTAAGGATTCTGGTTCTGCGGGAAATACTTCGTTTGCCGATATGGTGAAGAAGGGAGCAAACGATTTCATTCGACCGAACAATTTAAGCTCTGTAGCTATTTATCCCAACGATAAATTAAAGTCAAGTGACGAAACAAAAGACCTCGTGCAAAAAATCATTCGCCCTGATCAAATGAAGCTGCATGTACGTGGTGTCCGAAAGACCAAAAATGGAGGCGTTATTATTAGTACAGAGACGAAACATGATGCTGACAAAGTCAAGCACGCAGTCCAGCTCTCTACATCCGGACTTACCGCCGACGAACCAAACAAGCGCAAACCTCGGATCGTGGTTGTAGGTGTGCCGACTACTTTGGCTGAAACTGAAGTCTTTAGGTGCATTTACGAACAGAACGTAGCCGACAAGTTTCCAGCAATGCCTATGGAGTCCTTTTTGAGCGTGGTTAAATTAAGCCACAAATCTGGGAAGAAAGATGCGTCAACCTGTAACTACGTCATTGAAGTTTCAGCCAATATACGTAAAGCCCTATTATCACAATCAAGGCTTTTTATAAACTGGACGTCATGCCCTGTCAGGGACTTCACCTTGGTCACCAGATGCTACAAATGCCAACAATATGGTCATGCAGCAAAAACATGCAGAGAGTTGAAGCCTACGTGTGGTCATTGCGGTGAAGAAGGACACTCGATGTCAGAGTGCGCGAAGAAAACTGACACATCTAAATGTGCAACTTGCTCACGCTTTAAAAAGCCCAATAACCACAAAACGGGAGATGCTGAGTGCCCTGCTAGGAAAATAGCTGAATACAGATACATCAATTCTATCAACTACGAGAGCGCCTAGAGCGTCATACTTCAGGCCAGACTTCCGTGTTTATGTCTGCTGCTGACTTAACAAAACACTGCACTGGCCTACTAACCCTCGATTTTGTTGATGTTTAAGCACATTAGTCGCCCGCAGCAAAAATTGAATAAACAAATTGCCTCGAACGTGATTTAATTTTGTGCGACATTGACTTTAACACACTTACCAATTTCTGCTGACGCAAAATCATATGTATGTGCTTAGCTAAGTTTTAAACTGTAAGAATCTATTTTACGCTGACTAAATAATTACGTATATAAGACTTTATTTTGATCTTTAAGTAAATAGTATTTAAGTAAACTA
Organism: Globia sparganii; assembly: GCA_949316385.1. Taxonomy (NCBI): domain Eukaryota; kingdom Metazoa; phylum Arthropoda; class Insecta; order Lepidoptera; family Noctuidae; genus Globia; species Globia sparganii. The sequence goes on along the minus strand of OX438653.1, from coordinate 12,417,087 downwards.
GGTATAAAATAATATTAATTAATACAATTTTGTCCTTATTTCAAGATTTCTAATGTTAAATATTGTTATGAGTTATATTGTCCTACAATTACCATAAAGTATGCTCATGCCGCCTGTGATACAGGTTCATCCTAGTACAGGCATCTAACATTATTATACCTATTGTAAATAATTTCTAAGACTTTTTGTAACAATTTTACCAATTTTAATACTGAATAAACATTTATTATTATTATTATTACTGAGATCTACTTCAGCAACACGAAAAGTCTGCCCTTGAGCCTTATTAATTGTCATTGCATAACACACCGAGACTGGGAATTGCGTTCTTTTAAATTGGAATATTGTATGAAGTTCGCGTTTGGATCCCCCGCCCTTTTATACCTCCCGCCGCGAGCTGCGTCGCGCGCGGCGACCGTCACACAAAAATAATCCTTATAGCATGATTCAGTATTCACGCGCGATGGCTTATTAGCGTATTTCATGTATAACTTTGATGTTTCTGTAACGATTTCTATGATTATTCTTTTTATTAAATATTTAATAATGTTAACATTTTTTAATTAGGGATGAGTGAGAGTGTTATAAACGTAAGAGTGGACAAATATAATCAGAAAGCTCCGAACTGCTAAGTTATCGGGAGTTACACGTGTTATTGTGAGTCAACCATAAAAGATAGATATTTGCTGTTGTGGAATATTTTTTATATAATTTTAAGGAGAACATTTCCGTCATACATGATTTCTGTGTAGCTTTAACCATTAAGGCTGCACACGCGACGGAAGCTTAAAAAATGGAGTAAGTTCTCCTGTTTTCCCAACATTTCCCTTCACTGCTCTGCTCCTATTGATCGTAGCGTGATGAAAAGTATACTATAACCTGACCAGGAGTATGAAGAACAATTGTACCAAGTTTCGTTGAAATCCGTCGAGTGGTTTTTGTTGCTATAACGAACATACAGACAGACAGACTGACAGACAGACAGACAAAAATTTTACTGATTGCATTTTTGGCGTCAGTATCGATCACTAATCACCTGCTGATAGTTATTTTGGAAATATATTTCATGTACAGAATTGACCTCTCTACAGATTTATTATAAGTATAGATTAATGATTTTTGATGTACAGACGCCAACAGGTCAACCTACCCCAATCTGTCAAATTTCTTTGATAGATTTTCAACTTTAGCACAAACGAATAAGGTTCATATTCAATTGGGAAAATCTGACAGATTGGGGTAGCATGATGTGCTGGCCTCTGTACATGCTGTGAGCTAGCCCACCTAAGAAAGTTTCTATGCTCATTTCACTCTTTTGGGACAAGTGCTTGTCTAGTCTCTTTTCATATTCAATCTGCGACGAACGACGACGCTTTGGCATTGGCTTAGATGCAGTGATGCGCTCGATTTCGCAGTCGGTATGTTTTTGATCTTTAGCAAACTCCTTAAATAGTGTTGAAGATATTCCACTTCTTGCGATTTAAAATGTGTTCCACCGGTTATGGCATGGTTCCTGAGCATTTTGTGTTTTCGGAATAGAATAAGTGCGATTAGACACTGACTACATAGCTGGTGGGAACATTGTTGGAATTTTGCTCTGAATTAACTTCGTCCCTGGGAGAAAAAAAAGAGATTTTTTTTCCTCTGAGCGAGAAACTAAAGACAATTATTTTGGATCGGCGGTGTAAGAAAAGGTGCTTTCGATGCAAATAGCTATCGGTAAAGGATTATTTAGTTCAAGCGTGTTCCGGCGAACCAAGACATCGGCAAATCTTTGTATCGGCCAACCATTAATTCTATGTAGCGTTATTCGGCGAAACGTGCTGTCGCTAAATAATGGTATCGACTAATAGTTTTTTCGTATTACCGTTCGTCGGTGAACCGTGCTTTCTGTAGACAGTTATATCGTTCAAGGGTAATTCGTTAAAGGATATATCCTTTATATATTATTACGTTTATATACCTACGTATTATAATACGTAGGTATATAAACGTAATAATATTCTACTTTCTTACTGTTATTAATTTGTATTTTTTCTGTTCCAAAATAAATAATTTAGAATAAAAAAATGTTTTTTTATAACAAGTAGATTCGTTCGACAATAGGCTGGATCTCGGATCTCAATAAAAAAAATAAAACTAATAAAAGAGGGCAAGTACTAAAGCTACGATTTCTTAAAAGAGCGGTGATGACATAGCGTCCGCAATTTACTGATGAATGAAGTATCTGAAACGTTATTTGCGAAAGTAAGTTGGTGTGTTTTCAAAAAACGTTTTTGACACCGTAAAGTCAAACCCTTTTTTTTTGAGGATGGGAAATCATCAAATGACCCCTTCCGCTCTGAGTGGAGCAGAAAGTCAAACCCTGGTGCACAAATTGCTGAATGCCCTCATCGTACATATATACACGCGAAAACGTGTCCATACTGAAAAGAAGTTCTTTTGGAATTGGCATCTCACAGTTCAACCTAGGAAGTTGGGACTTGCCTGTGGTTGTCTCAATAAATTGAAGGTCTCCAGCCAGGGCTTAAACTGAGAAGAGTAAGCTCACACATTATTATACGGCGTTTCCATGATAAGTTAAATCACTGTGTTATTGTCATAGGCGTATATAAGGGGAGGTTGCACTCGGGGCTAGCTGGGTCGAACCAACGCGAATGTATACGTACATCCGTGGTGGAGCGACCCAGACTGCCGGGCACTTCTTCTCCTGCAACCGAGCGGGTGGGCAGGTTGCGGATAGCCCAACTCCGGCTGCGGGACTGACTGCAAAAGGTCGGTCTCGCACCCGGAGCATCTCGAAAGAGATCCCGGACAAGAGAAGTGCCCGAACACCAAGTCCCAGGTCTAGGGTAACCCATATACCTTATCCTATGTACCAAATAAACCGCATCATCCCAACCCTTCCCTTTCCATAAAATCCCGTCAATCCTCAAATCCCTAGGCCAAATCCCAGACCTAGGGTGACCCCCCAATAACCTATACCCTACCACCAAACACCCTCCCTCCTATCCATAGATCCCTTCGGTCCCAGAGGACGGGTAACCTCGATTCCAAAAAAGCCCACCCCCCTTAACAATGAACGTGCAGAAGGTAAAAGCATCTACCCAGGTGGGTCCCGGCCAAGCCGGGGAATCCCACACCGCTACGGCGGTCAGCCCCCAACGTATTCTGGGGGGGGCAACCAACTGCCCAATCTTGCCGTGCTCCCCAGCACGGCCGGCTGCTGACTTAGCGCCCACTACACAGGCAGCGACTTACGCGCCCATAAACACAACTCCGGCTGCGACAAACGCGCCAATAACCCCTACCACGGCTGCGACCCTCGCGCCAATACATACTACGAAGTGCTTGCCTCCCTCGAGCCTCTGGCAACAGAGCATCGTGCGGAACAGCATCACTAATCCAGACTTTGACAGACACGAACAAAAAGGGATGGGGAAGGATGACGAACCTGGCGACCCTACCACTCTCCCGGCTGATAGAGTACGACTGCTGAACAAGCGCGGAAAAATCACAAGCCGGAGGAGGAAAGTAGGCGACCGAAAGCGCAGCACCCGCGAAGGCACTAGCCAGCGCGAAGCGCAATCGGACGCTGAAGAGGTAGTACGCGACCAGCCCCGAGTCCGCGACGGTAAAACCAGGCGCGAAAAGGGGCCGGAAGCGGAAAAAAGAGAACGGCCGCAAGTCCGCGAAGGGGAAACCCAGCGCGAAAAGCGGCCAAACGTGGGACCACGCGACCAGCTGCAGGTCCGCGAAGGGAAAACCCAGCGCGAAAAGCAGCCGGACGCGGAACCGCGCGTGCAGGGGCAAGTACGCGAAGGGGAAACCCAGCGCGAAAAGCCCTTGCACACGACAGAGTCTGCCGGGGGCGCCAGCCGACCCCATCACACTGACACAGACGCATCCCACGTCAATCCCCGACCCAGACACCATAGAGGAAGGCGGGGTGGATCCTTGCACCCAAACGTCACCACCTTACCAGGCACCTCTATGTCGCAACCTGGACCGAGCGGTACAGGGCCGGCAAAGAGGGAGCGCCCCGACGACTCGGCTTCACCGAGCACGCTCCAGGGGGACGCCAAACGTGTGGTCCACTCCGCCCAAGGGGAGCTGAGGACCTACGCGCGGGCCACAAAGGATATTCCTGCGCGGCTCGCCGTGGCAATCTGCTTCCCTCCTCCCTCTAGAGACTTGACGAAAGAGGAGGCCGAGCTGATCAAAGCAGGCCTGGAAGACTTACTAATAGACACGGACTCGACAGCACCACTCCCTGCCTTCCGCGGATACCCACGGGTAGCAGAGGGCACAGTACAGATATGGTGTGAGGACGACCACGCCCTGACTTGGCTAAACAAAAATGTACCCCTCCTTAAACTCCCCGACACCGAACTTACACTGACGGTACTACGACAGTCAGACTTGCCCACCCGTTTCAGAGCCTCTCTTTTCGTCCCCCGCTACAGGGGTGACATGGGGAGGCTCCACAGTATTCTGATTCGTCAGAATACGTGGTACGACATAGCCCGGTGGTCAATGTACAGGGCAACTACCGTCGGTGGCGACAACTACGGGACTTATTTGACCCTGGGTGTGCCACCGGAGGAAGTGGAAAAGGTCATGGGGCGGGAGCGACGGATATCGTACCTACTTGGTTCGATATACGTGCGCTTCTGGCCCACGACCCAGCCCTCGGACAGCGAGACAAACACGACGACGGCACCGACAGTGACACGGACGGACGACACAGACATCGCCCAGCTTGAGGAGGTCATGGCCCGCGCGGCGATGGCTGATGACGAAGACAACAAACCACCCGCATCTCCCGGCTGGAACGAGCAACTTTTAGCATCGTCGCCGGGTGAACACCACGACCACGGCCAGTACAGAGAGGAGGCGGAGGAGGTTGTGTCCGATGGATCCACCACAGACTAAGCCCCTCCCTTCTTTACCGTCACCACCACTAAACATCATCCAAACTAACCTCCAACATAGCCAGACTGCCACGGCTAGCTTACGCAGGGCACTGGAGGTTAACCCCCGAACAATTGCACTGATCCAAGAGCCGTGGATCAGGAACAACAGGATATGCGGCCTCAGTAACATCGGAGGTAAGCTAATCCTCAATACACACAGCTCAGACAAACCTAGATCCTGCGTCTACATACCCAAAGACATCCCTACCACGCTACTCACTCAATTCTGTTCCAGAGATCTGACAGCTGTCAGGCTCCACACTGAGGTTGAATCCCCAGATGTTGTACTAGCCTCGGTCTACATGCCGGGCGAGGACACAGACTGCCCGCCGAAAGAAATGGCCGACCTGGTACAGCACTGCGAGCTCACCAATTTGGACCTGATCATCTGCACCGACTCGAATGCCCATCACCCGCTCTGAGGCAGCGAGGCATCGAACCCCAGAGGAGAGGTACTATCCACCTATTTATTCTCAACTAATCTTAACATCGTTAACCGAGGCTCTGAACCCACTTGGGTCACAGTCCGAGGACAAACGATCATAGACTTAACTCTTGCTACAGAAAACGCGACAAATCTTATCACAAATTGGCACGTATCGAACGAACCTTCTTGCTCAGACCATAGAAGGATTCGCTTCACACTAACCACTAATACAAGGAAACCTGTACCGCGACGAAATCCGCGGCGCACCGACGTGCCCGGGTATAAGCGCCTCCTAGCCGCGATGCTAACTAGGCACCTAATACAAACAAACATAAGAGAACCCGCACAACTTGAATACACTGTGACAAAGCTGTCGGAATACTTAACCGAAGCATACCATGCATGCTGCAAGCTAAGGGCGCCACGAACCAACAGTGAGAGAAATCCCTGGTGGAACGCCGAACTTGGTAAACTCAGAAATACACTACGAAAGCAATTCAACAGAGCCAAAAACACCAGACTCCCGGAAGACTGGGAGCTATACAAAGAGACACAATACACATACAAAAGACAAATCAGAACCGCCAGAAGGACAGCATGGCGGAAATTCTGTGAATCCATCGAGACTAACAATGAAGCCGCAAGAGTAAGGAAAATCCTATCAACAGATCAGGACCGAACCCTTGGCGCGCTGAAAAAACCCGACAACTCCTACACACTAACGGACCATGAAACCAGCAAAGTCCTTCTCGAGACTCACTTCCCAGGCTGCAAACTCCTAGAGGACAGGACCTGGGAAGCTGTGCCCGACTGGACCCCAACGGAGCGGGACTGGTCGAGTGCCCACAGTCTAGTAACAGAAGATCGGATAAAGTGGGCTATCAACACCTTCCAGCCTTACAAGTCCGCAGGACTAGATGGCATTTTCCCAGCCCTGCTACAATGGGGGCTTGACCATATTACACCACACCTGGTAGAAATCTATCGGGCTTGTATAGCACTCAGATACATACCCCTAGCCTGGCGCGAAGTGAAAGTTATCTTCATACCAAAACCGGGCAAGGCCGACTACACACAACCCAAGGCATACAGACCCATAAGCCTCACATCCTTTCTGCTAAAGACCCTAGAGAGGTTATGTGATCGACACATCCGAGACGGGCCTCTACGGATAAAGCCACTACACAAACAACAGCATGCGTACTCCACAGGCAAATCAACGGAATCCGCGCTGCACAGCGTGGTATCTAAAATTGAATGTGCGGTGGATCACAAATGCTCAGCACTAGCCGCCTTCATTGACATCGAGGGCGCCTTTGACAAGACCACATTCAAAAGCATCAACACGGCCCTAGACAGACATAATATAGACCCGTCCCTGAGCGGCTGGATCACCAACATGCTCAAACATAGGGCAGTACAAGTGACTGTCAACGACACCACAAGGGCCATCGTGGCGAAGGGCTGTCCGCAAGGGGGTGTCCTTTCGCCGCTTCTATGGAACCTAGTCGTAGACAGTCTAATAAAAGAACTCAACGATAATGGTTACTTCACCGTAGGCTACGCCGACGACATAACCATAATAATAAATGGAACCCACGAAAACACCCTGTGCAACCTAATGCGCCAGGCCCTGAAAATAATAGAGAATTGGTGTGGTAAACACCAACTATCAGTGAACCCCACAAAAACTGAATTAGTTCTCTTCACAAAAAAGAGGAAACTGACGACACTAAAACTACCACGATTCTTTGGTACAACCCTAAGCCTATCAACTGAAACCAAATACCTGGGCATCTTTTTGGACAAACAGCTGAATTGGGCAAAACATATCAACTACATTACCACGAAAGCCAGCATATCCCTGTGGCAATGCAAGCGAATGCTTGGCAAGAATTGGGGGATTAGCCCCAAGGTCACTCACTGGCTATACACCACAGTCATCCGACCAATCATTACATACGGCTCACTAGTCTGGTGGCCCAGGACAGACCTGAGCACAGCCCAAAAAGATCTCGAAAAGCTGCAGCGGTTCGCGTGTGTGGCAATCACTAGCTGCATGAGAACCACACCCACTGCTGCCCTACAGGCCATGCTCGGATTGCCGCCCCTACACCTCATAGTGCGGGAAGAGGCGGCCCTTGCTGCCTTTAGGCTCCATGTATCAGGTACCCTAAGCAAAGACTCTAGGGTCAAACACATACGTTTAAAAGAAGATGCGACCAAACGGCAGCCAATGATGGCATCACCCTGCGACAAAACCCCGAAACAATACAGCTCTCAAAAGCATTACAACATAGTGCTTAAAGAGGAGCAGTGCGACTACTCAGGCCCGAAGGAACTGAGAATTTATACTGATGGTTCAAAGACCGACTGTGGAACTGGAGTCGGAGTCTTCTCACACGACCTCAACATAAAAATATCCAGACCGCTGGGAATGCTCAACACTGTCTATCAAGCGGAGTGTGTGGGCATAATACAAGCGGCTTATGCCATAACAGCCAGAAGAGTTACGGATACCTGCATTCGCATACTCTCAGACAGCGCCTCAGTCCTCCAATCCCTAGGGAAGGAATGCATCACATCGAACCTAATACTAGAATGTCACAATGCGCTTGAACGGATAACTGTTTTGAATCGCAATAAAGTGACACTACAATGGATAAAGGGACACAGTGGATCGCTAGGTAACGACGCAGCTGACGAGCTGGCCAGAAGGGCATCTAGTACGTCAGTTAGTGGACCGGAACCTGTCGTGCCCATCCCCTTCAACCAAATACGCAGGTGGCTAAAGGAGCACACCCATACACAAGCAGAAAATTGGTGGACGTCGTCACCAGGCTGCAGGCAGTCCAAGGAAGCTATGTCATCATTAGATGGCAGGCTAACCAGACGTTTATTGCGACTGGACAGGAAAGGCTTGCGCCTGGTGACGGGGACCATCACGGGACACTGCTCACTGAATAAACACTTCCACACTATAGGCATAACGGACAGTCCCCTGTGCAGAGCTTGCATGGAGGCTGAAGAAACCGTTACGCATGTGCTCTTTGAGTGCACAGGCGTCACCCAGAGTAGATCAGAAACCCTTGGGACACCCGGATCGTACACAGATGTTCTCAATAGACCAGGAGACCTAATCAGCTTCTGGAGGGAGGTGGGCTGGTTGGAATAACCACCGACGGCCGCCATGGCCCACGCACAATGGTCCAACTGAAGGACTAAGTGCGGAAACCAAACCCTTAACATAGAACATAGAACATAGGGGAGGTTGCATCAGGCGGCGGTTGACGCGTTGACACGCGGGGTTGCGATAGTCGTGGAGAGGATCCGGCAGTTGGGTCTCGAGGTGATGGCATTGCACACAAGTTCGAGGCCATATATGTCTTTTCATGGGCCTCGGAATGGGCCGCCTTCGGGATCCCAACTAACGGTAGGAGGGGTTCACATCGGCGTCGAGACAATGATGAGATACCTGTGTCTCGTCCTCGACAGCCGGAGGAACTTCGTCGAACACTACCGACGTTTGGCTCCCAAACTGGAACGGGCCGGGGCCACCTTCAAGCGGCTCTTGCCCAACATGAAGGGGCCAAACGCCTCCTGCCGGAGGCTTTACGCGGGGGTCGTGCGGTCCATGGCCTTGTATGGGGCCCCGGTGTGGGCGCGTTCACTGCGGCGGCGAGCCGCCCACTATTTGGACGCGCCCGAGAAGGTGGTAGCCGTAAGGCTGATCCAAGGGTACCGCACGATCTCGGGCGAGGCGGCAAGCCTCCTTGCCGGACTGCCGCCATGGGATCTGGAGGCGATAGTCCTCCTGCGCCTGTACGAGTGGCGCGCGGAGGCACTACGCCGGGGGGAAACTTCGCTTCCGCGGCAAATCGCGGCGGAGCGGACCGACCTCCGGCGCGATCTCATGGCGGCATGGAAAGAGCGACTTGTTAAAGTTAGGTGGCAAGGAAATAGAAAAACAGTTAAAGTTATGAGAAACGAGAAAAAGTATATAGGGCGACTGGTAATTAGTGACCGATACCTAAACACGTGATTGTACTCATGATAACAAACAACTTTTACTATGGGACCAACCCTGAATTCGCGAAAAAAAATCTGCTGTTCAGTACCTACATTTTGACCAGTTAGGCGAACATAAATGACTGAACAGCAGATTTTTTTTTCGCGAATTCAGCAGGGTAATTGCGTAACACACTATCAGTAGCAATCGGTTTCATTTTGACAGTTCAACAACATTCATTGCGTTATTTACGTTGTCGAGCAGACACACTTTTCGAACGTAAATGGAGCAATGGATTAGCAATAAGCTTCAAAATGATTCAAATTGAGAGTAATAGTGTGTTACGCAATTAGGGTGCAGGTTTGGTCCCATAGTAAAAGTTGTTTGTTTTCACGTGTTTAGGTATCGGTCATTATTTACCAGTCACCCTATATTGATAGGCTCTTAGTAAAACGAATAATTATATTAATGACAAGACTTTTATCAACAGTCAGTATTGCTAGGCAACACAACCTTAGAATACTATAAAGCTGTTGATGATAATACCAACCATCTTCTTTATCATTTCAAGTCTGGGCCCATATAACGGTTTTCTTAACATGTCAGCTATCTGTCTGGTTGCTGGCACATGGCTGATTGCCATGCTTCCATCTTGTAAGCATTCTTTGACGAAGAAAGATGATGATGTGATGCTGATGTGTTTTGTCTTCTGGTGAAATTCTGTAGGTTTTTTCGCCAGCTTTGCACTTTCATTGTCAACACTTAACGTCGCAGGACAGTTAGCACCAGTAAGATCTTTTAATATCTTCTGTAACTATAATTTCTTTGGCGGTTTCGCTGGCTGCTACAATTTCCGCCTCTGTCGAGGATATTGCAACGGTGCTCTGCCGTTTGCTATACCAGGAAACAGCACCTCCAGCGTACATACAGAGAATGCCTGATGTAGATCGCGCAGTTTCCATATCACCACCATGATCTGCATCGCTATAACATTCCAAACTATGAACATTATCTGTCCTGTAACGTATACCTTCATCCATAGTTCCTTTTAAGTATCGCATAGTTCTTTTTACGTTCAGGATGTTCTCTTTTGTCGGTTTCTCCAGATTTCGCGACGCAACGCTTACTGCATAGGCAATATCAGGCCTTGTGCTTGTCATCAAATGAGACAAGGCACCAACAGCTTCACGGTAGGGAAATGTCTTCATTGGCAGGGGCGGATCTACTTAAAGGCTTTTTGGGCTGCAGCCCAGGGCCCCGTGGATATAGAGGGCCCCCAACCTGAACTGCAGGGTAATTGCGTAACACACTATCAGTAGCAATCGGTTTCATTTTGACAGTTCAACAACATTCATTGCGTTATTTACGTTGTCGAGCAGACACACTTTTCGAACGTAAATGGAGCAATGGATTAGCAATAAGCTTCAAAATGATTCAAATTGAGAGTAATAAATAGTGTGTTACGCAATTAGGGTGCTGGAAACAATAGATAGACGATATTGTCAATAATAAGAATTATCTAGAATTTTAAAAAATCCGATCATAACGTTGATAAGATGATTATGGATTTAAATAATAGAAGCCAAGCAGATGAGATATATAGCAAAAAAATTAAATTTTTAATGTATTTGCAATAATCTGCAGGGTAATTGCGTAACATACTATCAGTAGCAATCGTTTTCATTTTGACACTTCCACAACATTCATTGCGTTATTTACGTTAAATTGTTGAGCAGACACACTCTTCGAACGTAAATGGAGCAATGGATTAGCAATAAGCTTCAAAATGATTCAAATTGAGAGTAATAGTGTGTTACGCAATTAGGGTGCTGGAAAGTGTACGTAATATTATTGATTATTATCCAAATGACGTAGACGAACATTTAGTGAATGAGTGCAATCAGTTTAAAATCTTACTTACTGCAGTCTAAGAAAGAGTCTTACACCTCTTGCAGTGATTTTTTTTGGCTAATTTATGAAAAGAAACTTGTTGATGTTTTCCCAAACTGCTATACTATTTTTAACGTTGCCGATCACTAGCTGTGAAGCGGAGCGCTCTTTCTCCAGGATGTCGTATATAGAAAACAAAGACAGGACAACAATGGCCTCGATTCTGTTGTTCACAAACTAAACTAAATTTAAGTTCAGTGCATCTTTTTCTTTCTATTTCACTTAGAAAAGGACAGAAGATAAATATTAGTTTAGTCCTGTCAAATTAGATAATCCAGACAAGTTTAGACGTGATTAAAAAATTAGCTACTAAAAATACGTCGATTTACGTCAGGCGCTGACTAATTTGACAGGTCACAGGACTAAAATAATATTTACCTTCTGTCCTTTTCTTAATGAAATAGAAAGAAAATATATACCGGCATCACCACAGACAATAGTTTTTGACAAAATGGCAATTGGTTAAGTAATTAGGTAGGGCCCCTAAGTAGCATTAGCCCAGGGCCCCACAAATTCAAGGTCCACCCCTGTTCATTGGTACATTAACGATGGCTTCAGCTCTAATGTTGCCTATACCAATTGCTTCAATGGTTTCTCCATTCGCCGCAGTCACCGTATGTGTGCCTTTGAAGTGCTCAAAGTTCTTGAAGAAGTCACCTCTGGTAGTTACATGGCTTGTCGCTCCGTTGTCAACATACCACCTAACTTTAATATGGTAGCAGAGCGTGGTTAGCTGCGAGAGAAGCTCCAAAAGTTTTTCTAGTAGGAAAGAATAACTAAGAAAAAAAAATATTCTATCAAAAGTGTAGTACCTAAACAAACCCTTTGAAAATGGATAAGGCTATAGCTGAAGCCTCAAAGGTACAAATAGTGCACCTAAACGGAAACAACTACAAGCACTGGAGATAGGATAGGATCGAAACGGTATGCAGAGCCATTTCCGGAGCAAATTTTAGAAGGGAAAATAATCAAGCGGAGAACTAGCTAAGACTGCTGATGCTGCTGCTAAAGTAAAATAGAGAGAACGATTTACAACAATTAATAAAGATTGATTGTATATTATTGACTCTCATAGAGATGGGTTGCACACTCTTTTAAAATGAGGATCGTGCGAGGCACTCTTTGTACCAAGTGCTACCACGAATGAGGCGAGGCGGCAAGGCCGCTGGCTGAGTCCGCGGTGGCTCAGCACGTATGTGCTGTGAGTGCGTAAGTGAGTCGCGTGACTCGCCGTGCGAGTCGCGAGTGTGGTGTGCTATGTAGTGACGACAACGCGACGGGGCATGACGGCACACATACGCAATAGAGTAATAGAGTTGGTTGGCACACGCGGTGACTAATCGGTTAAGCGCGTCACACAGCTCACACGAGTGATGATGAGGGAAAGAGAAATGAGAATATTTACGTGACGTCGTCAAACGAAAGCAAAAGACGGCAAATAAACTTAGACCTTATCTCCTTTGTTTATAAGTTTGTTTCTGCTAATAATGTTTCGCTAACCGCTTAAAAAGAGTGAGTGACTCGTTTCGTTCAAAACTGACAACTCGTACTTGATCGTACAGTAGTGTAGCTAAACTGTGGTGTGTGCTAGCACATCAAAATAAAATGAGTGAGTGACTCTTTTTAACCAACTGAGTAGCTACAACTGTGCTAGCACACGTGCTGAGTCACCCAACACTAGACTCTGATGACAACGAATATTACGGACGAGTTACTGGATCGAGTCATGCGTTACAAAAATGCAAAAGAGGTTTGGGACGAACTAGAACGCCATACAGTGGAAGTAGCGAAGACAAAAGTTACGATCTCTGCTAAAATTCTTTGATTATAAAAAAGATCCTGAACATGACATAAGAAAGCATATATCTGCGTTGAAGAATATTTGGCACGAGCTGAATAGCCAAATTGAAACAAATCTGCTTGAGATATTACTGATTTGTAAGATACTTGGAACTTTGCCACAAGATTATTTGGCTTTTAAGTCAAGTTGGCTTTTAATAGCGAAAAAGGATCGGACAGTGGAGAATCTGACGTCGCAACTGAGCGCTTATGAAAAAGCATTGACGCATTGGCGTTGCCACTAGACGTTTCGAAGCTACGTCGTCGCGCCTTTAACTGGGTATACTTTTTTGACACATTTTTTTTTTTTTGCTTCTTTATTTACTTAACTCAATGGAAGGCTGTGTCTATGGAAAGGCGCACAGGCATTCATTTGGAACAAGGGTTAGAGCCACTAAGGAGAACTAATCCATATAGATTTATGCGGACCATTTCCATATTCGATTTCGAAGTTTAAGCATGGTCCCTGACCTTAGCCTGTTCCATAAGGAACAAAACAAAAATAAAAAAATATTGATGGAAATCATACGGAAATCAAGAAGCTTGTAGTTGTATTGTAACTTGTAGATAAAAATGGAGGCAACACTAAATACCTAAGTGAAACCGACTGTGGGGTGACGCTCTCTTTCTAAATACGCACTTAAGAACGAGACAGTGTTATATGTTTTCTTTGTCTTATGTGTGTATTCAGAAAGAGAGCGAAAGCCCACAGTCGGTTTCACTTAGGTGTTCAGAGTGTTGCCTCCACTTTTATCTTTAGACTTCTTGAGTTCTTGATGGAAATGTCGACTTCTGTCAAAGTGTCAATGTCAAATATTGTCAAACAAAACTCCTCAACTCAAACTGTATTACTGTATTGTTATAAGTTAGACCGATTGATATTCATTTGGTATAAATGTACAAAAATTTCCTGAATTGTTATGAAGTTGTGTTTAAAAGCAATTAGCGATGTTTATCGTGGGAATTTTCTTACACATAACTTTTTTGTTTTCAATTTTTGACATATATTTTAAATCACCTATTGTGAAGAATGTGGTGCCTTATCAGCCCCAGCATGATTACCTGGCTGAAAGACTCGTTCTCTTAATTATTGATGGACTCAGAGCAGATTCGTTCGTTAATCATACGACAATGCCTTACTTGAGGTTTGTATACAAATAATACTGGACAGGTTAATAAAAAAAAAAACAAAACAGATTGAATAAGTTAGTCGTTAATTTGATCAGATGGTCGTTATGCATAATCATTATTTTATCAAAGGATCATATAAATAGCAGCTCTCAATATTCAAGCACATTCATACTATATTCATTGCTGTATGGATATAACATGATAAATCCTATCTATATCTGTGATAAATACCCATAATTTGGGTCATACCCTAAACAAGAATAGGGAGGAAAAGTGGAACCTATTTCATAATGAGTTCAATTTCAGTATAGGAGGATTAATAATTGGTAGTATAATCAACATCCTACATAGGGTACTTTTATTAAGGGTAGGGTTAAAATGTTTGATTCACTTTATTTATTCCAGGTCTGTGGCAAATTCTTATGGTAGATGGGGAATTTCAAATACTCAAGTGCCAACTGAATCACGTCCTGGACATGTGGCAGTGATTGCAGGTTTCTATGAAGACCCTTCTGCTATTGCCAAAGGGTGGAAAGAAAACCCTGTTGATTTTGATTCTGTCTTTAATCAAACTTCCTACACTTGGTGTTGGGGTACTTATGACATTGTGAATATTTTCACAAAAGCTAATATTGACGATCACATAGTTGTACATGAGTTTGACCCTTATGACCAAAGTTTTAGTTCAGACAAAAACACTACACTACTGGATGCATGGGTGTTTGATAATGTGAAACAGTTTTTCCAAAAAGCTAATTATGATAATGCTGTTAAAGAAAAATTGAAAAGTAATAAAATAGTACTGTTCTTACATCTACTGGGAACTGATACGGCAGGGCATACTCATAAACCAAAGACACCGTAAGTTTAATTAATTCTGTTATTTATAAATATGTGCTATAATAATAACTACTCCTTTCAGCCAAATATAATTTAAATGTAATAATTACAGGAACTTCTTAACTACATTGAAACATGTTGATGAAGGAATAAAGGAAATAGAAAAAGTAATAAGAGATTATTATAATGATGATGGAAAGACAACTTTTTTGATGACCTCAGACCATGGCATGACAGATTGGGGTAACATAAGTTAATGTATTATTTTACCTTCTGGCCCAGTAAGAGATGGCGAGACAACCTAGATGAGTACCTATCGCAAGCATTGGATCGAGGTGGCACTAGAAAAGGATGTCTGGAAGGATTTGGGCAGGTCTTTGCTCGGCAGTGGGACAGTAAACTTAAAGCTAACTTAAAAAAAAAAAAACTTTATTTAATACTTACTAATCACCTAAGTAATAAATATGATGTTAAGTGGACATAGCAGTCAGTGTGCCAATAGTTTTTAAGAGTCAATGGCTTAATAGAGCCAAGAGCCAACCAATGGTGAACACCAAAATGAGGCTAGATGTAAGGCATTAAATTGACCTTGGATAAAGGAAAGATATTTGTACTAAAAAAAAGACTTTAAAAAAAGCTTTTATTTACGCCCTAAAAAGATAAAAATAAAATTTAAATTATATTAAACCTATTAATTTTCCAATTGCCTTACAAAATTTAATTGTAAATAATAAGATTTAGCCTCAATGCTGCACAATGTAAATTTGAATAATCTTTTCCTTTAAAATTTTTACTATCAACTTATAACATCATTACACAATTTATAAGATATAAAAGCTTCTCGCGAGATTCAAAATAAGTAATACAAGTGCTTAAATCTTGCGACAAGCTTTTATATCTTATAAATTGTGTAATGACATTATAAGTTGATAGTAAAAATTTTAAAGGAAAAGATTGTTCAAATTTACATCGTGCAGCACTGAGGCTAAATCTTATTATTTACAATTAAATTTTGTAAAGTAATTGGAAAATGAATAGGTTTAATGTAATTTAAATCTTATTTTTATCTTTTTAGGGCATAAATAAAAGCTTTTTTTAAAAGTTTTTTTTTTATATTAATTTATTTTATATTTTTTAGTTTTCGCTAGATATATTTCTTAGTCTATTCATTTCATTAAGTGCGTCATTGTTACATTGGCGGGTGCCAGTTTTTCGAGCAGTCTAATTCTTTTATGAGGAGGCCTTCTATCGATGTGACCCTACTTAAGGCCACATACGCTTGGCCAGCAGTGAACAACTTTGGGCCCAAATATACCACGGCGTGGCCAATCGTACTACCCTGCATTTTATGCACTGTGCAAGCCCAGCATAGTATTATTGGTATTATTGGCAACATTCTGCGTTCAGCGGTGCCATGGCTGTATTTTGCTGGAAATTGCACAGACTTCGGTTGAACCAGGTGAATCCCGTCTTTGCCGAAGTCGATACGGACAGATGGAATGTCCGTAATTCCGTATCGTACATTTGTGCTCTCCGGAAACAGGGCCATATAATTTCTGTAATATGAACGATGGCACCATTCACTAGACCCTTAGACACATCGACATTGTATCGCAACATCACCTTGGCCCCCACAAATATTTCTAACTCTTTAGGCAACCCCCCATAGTCCGGTCAATTTAGACATTCGAAGCTACATAAATTCCCACCAAGCTGAAAATCAGTAAGATTGTTCAAAATATAATTAAAAATAAAATTTAAATATTCAAGGTCAAAGGTAAAAAAAATTAGTTTTTCGCGATTTTCACCAAAACGGTAAGTTTTATCATAAAAATACTATACACAAAATTGTAGATCATAAAATTATCTACAAAAATGTATCAACACTTTTTTTCCTACGAGCCACCGTTTTTGAGATATAAGGATTCAAAAAGTTGTAAAAGTTGTAATCGTCATATTATGCACACGTTTCCAAGCCACCTATGAGGTAGTGTACTTAGCGCGTTTTTTTAACGTGGTTTCCTCAGTAGGCCTATTCCACGGGTCAGTTGTGATCCTGTTTAATTTGAAACTATTGCAAAATAATGGTTATTAGCAGAGTTTGAAAAGATAAATTAAGCAATGTAAGTTAAAAAAAGTAGTGAAATTTAATCATCTGAGTCGTAACTTTCAAATTCTTCTTCTTGATCTTCTTGTTCTTGTTCGTCTTGTTCTTCTCCTTCTTGTTCTTCTTCATCTTCATCCTGAGTACATCCTGAGTAAACTGCGTTAATAGCGATGTATCGCATGTCGCCTCGTTGGAATCAAACGGACCCTCCGCTGTTGGTGATTCAATATTAAAACACGACCAGCCTTGACAATGTGTACATGCCAGAGAACAAAACAGTCCGACTTTTTTGCAACCACATTTAGCACTGCACCCCTTTTTAGTTGCAAAAAATTGTGTTCGGCAGTTTTTCCGGCGCAGTGTGTGGCTTGGTTATCAGCTAGACCCTACAGACTGGGGTCGGAAGTTAGTCAACAATTCATTAGAACCAGTCCAAACTTTACTTCCACCTGCGCCGGAAAAACTGCTGAATTTTTTGCAACTGCAAAAAGGGGTGCAGTGCTAAATGTGGTTGCAAAAAAGTCGGACTGTTTTGGCGACATGCGATACATCGCTATTAACGCAGTTTACATGTAGGATGAAGATGAAGAACAAGAAGAAGAAGAACAAGACGAACAAGAACAAGACGAACAAAAACAAGAAGATTAAGAAGAAGAATTTGAAAGTTACGAGTCGGGCGATTAAATTTCACTACTTTTTTTTAACTTAAATTTCTTTTATCTTTTCAATATCTGCTAATATCCATTATTTTGCAATAGTTTCAAATTAAACAGGATCACAACTGACCCGTGGAATAGGCCTACTAGGGAAACCACGTTAAAAAAACGCGCTAAGTACACTACCTAATAGGTGGCTTGGAAACGTGTGCATATTATGACGATTACAACTTTTTGAATCGTTATATCTCAAAAACGGTGGCTCGTAGGAAAAAAAGTATTGATACAATTTTTGTGGATAATTCGATCTACAATTTTTGTCTGAAGTATTTTTATGATAAAACTTACCGTTTTGCTGAAAATCGTGAAAAACTCTTTTTTTTATCTTTGACCTTGAATAAAAATTTTTCCATACAGGGGAAAGATGGGGAACTTTCAAACTTTATTTTTAATCATATTTTTAACAATCTTACTGATTTTCAGTTTGGTGGGAATTTATGTAGCTTTACTCTTTATTTTTTGGTCTAATTTGACCGGACTACCAGTCTGGTTTATATCAGATGGTATAATATTATTTAAATCTATACAGGGTTAGTTTTCAATGACCAGCCAAATTTAAGGGTGTGGTACAGCCCATCAAACTGAACAACTTTCTGCATGGGACCAATATCGTTATCGCGAAAAATGTATCAACTGTCCCACAGAAAACTTAAATACCTACTCGACCTAAACGTATGGGACGGCTGAATTTTTATTCGCGATTACGATGTTGGTTCCATAGACAAAGTTGTTTGATAGTATGTACCATACCCTTAAATTTGGCTGGTCATTAAAAAGTAACCCTGTATTGTCATTTTTTCGAGTACAATCTATTAGACTATCTTGTGCAATTATTTTATTGATTGTTATACCACGGGCACGAAAATGTTCTAACACGGTTTTGTTATGATTGAAAACTTGTTGATTAGTGGGATAGATTCGTAAGGCTTTATGTGCTGCTACCCTGTTGTCTCATATCGTTCCGGGTTTGATTTTGGTGTTTTCCGTCTCCTAGACAGGTTGCAAACCAATGCTATTGACGCCCATCTCACCAAATTACACAAGTCATGGTATACCTCTTATGCCTGTTACTACTGTTGACCGTTGAGGAGTTCCCTGGTTTGGAGCCAATCCTGGATGTGGCATCAATTTCACGGTGGACCCACCAACCGTCTATCATATCCGAACGGGTATGCAAAATTTCAAGTCCCTACTGCCGACCGTTGAGGAGTTCTCTGGTTTGGAGCCAACTCTGAAGGTGGCAGCAATTTCATGGTGGGCCCACTAACTGTCATCACAAGGGCTGTGCAAAATTTCATGTCCCTACTGTTAACCGTTTAGGAGTTCCCTCGTCTGGAGCCAATCCTGGCAGCAGCATCACGACATGCTTATCATAAACATGCATTGTCATTGGGACTGGACCAGTATGTAAAATGCAAAATTTCATGTCCCTACTGTTCACCGTTGAGGAGTTCCCTCGTCTGGAGCCAATCCTGGCAGCAGCATCACGTCATGCTTATCATACACATGCATTGTCATTGGGACTGGACCAGTATGTAAAATTTTAGCTCAATCGGACACCGGGAAATGGGTCAAATTTAACTTGCAAGAATTTACCTTCACATACATACAAGTCAAGTTAAATAAAAGCTTTTAAAAACATGGCATTAATGGCATGTATACAAACTGGCAGGAACATCAATGGGCAACCTGTTACCATGGATTCAGAACGATTATAGACCTTGTGTTGTAATTTTCCATTGGTTATAAAAAAAGAAGTCTAGAATTATGTGCTGAATTCATGGTTACAGTTTGCACGTAGATATCCCTGATCCCTGACACCCTTGTTAGGCTTATATATCACTGGGACACCTTAGTGGCGCAACCATGGTTACCCTGCAGCAAAATATATACAGCTTTTTGGTGGGTATCTTACCAGGCGTCCAATCGGATGTGCAACCAACTATAAATTTTTTGGCAGTGCAACCATGGTTGCGGCGCCATTGGTGTCCTAGTGAGATAGGGCCATTAGCAGACTGCTTTATCTCTAGAGCCCAGACCACTAGTAGCTTGCACCCTTTTCCCTGATGTTGCAATATTCATACTTTTTACATAGCTGCATGTCTTTTATTAAAGGCTCACATGGAGCAGGAGACGATCATGAAACGAAAACACCTTATGTAATATGGGGGTCAGGAATAAAGCAAACAGAAATGCGGAAACCTGATCCTGAAACAGATGACATGTCCTTAGAACACAGGATAGACATTAATCAAGTGGACTTGTCTCCTCTTATGTCTACTATTCTTTCTATTCCTGTGCCTGTAAATTCTAGAGTAAGTATTTGAAGGTCTACAAATAACCATTGATCTGAATAGGTTTATCCTTTCCTTTCTCTGTTATTTCTAAAGCAACAACCTTACATAGTTATAAAGAAGACTATAAATATACTTCTACAACCATTTTTTTCATTTGTGTGTGGTTGAGATCTATCTACATTCAGAATAGAGTAATAGGTGCAGTTGTGGTTTTATTCTCATCAATAAAAATCATGTTGAAATTAATACAGGATGGTGATTTTGTATGAATTTACCCATCATATTCAGTCATAATAACTCTCCCGCTATGTAATTCTTAACTGATGCGTATGATGCTTGTTAGACTTAGAAGTGTGATTGTTTTGAATTTCAGGGAAAACTAACAACTGAACTATTTGATATGACCTTGTCTAACAAAGCAAAAGCTATATATAGCAACAGTAGGCAACTAGCATCGCAATATAACAAGAAAAGACTTGATGTGGAAGAATATGCTATCTCATATCTGTATCAACCTTATGAACCATTCAGCAAAGGAAAATATCAAGAGCTTATACAATTCACTGAGAAGCTACTTGCTGAAGAAGAGTATGAAAAATTGATATTATTGAGTGAAGAAATTATAAACCTAAGTCTTGCTGGCCTCAAATATTATCACAATTACTACCAGCAGCCACTTCTAGTACTAGTTACTTTATCATTCTTGGGATGGATAGCATGTTTGCTAAAAGTTTTATCCAAACAAAAATTCAATACTCAAGCAGAAACTTCTAACTTGAAAATAATGTCTTCTACGAAATTGGGGCGATTCTTGAATACAATATTTTCCTCTTTATGCTTGTTGTCTCTATATTTAGTCTATGGTATGATTCAGTAACTTCTGTATTATTTTTTTTAATTAAATAGATTGATTGAGCAAACATTAATATCAGAATTAATTTCAGCACAAAACTTACCACTCCAGTATTATTTGTATGCAATGATGCCTCTATTTTTATGGTGGTATGCATTATCATCACTATATCTTTGCATGCACGGGTATGGCCAATTTCGGATAAACAGAAAATTTGGCTTACTGTTAGTTGAGATTTTATGTTATACCATGGGTTCTATTGCATTGGTAAGCAGTATTATTGTAATTATTTTTTTTAGACTTTACATTTTTTCGTATGCCTTCTACTTTAAAAATTATTTTCAGGGCCTGTCTTTTACATATAGATGGATGTTGAGCATTCCGCTTTTGGGCATGGGTATATGGCCATTCTTCTCTTCAACAAGACATCATTTATCAATGACGATACTGATTACTTGGCCTGTTGGATGTTTGTTACTTAGTGTATTTTCCTTCATGCCTGTTATTGGAAAAAATGTTTTTATTGAACTAGTGTAAGTAATTGAGTGTTAGAATTGATCTGGCAATGAATCGCTTATCTTATAACATGACAGAAATTAACTAATGTCTTTTTTTTTTCAGCATAGCTGCTGGTATCATTTGGTTGATAGCAATCTTGCTATACATTTATAAAATACTGTTACCACTTTGTAATAGTAATTATGAAAATAAGATAGAAATAATACTATCTGCAACACAAGCAGCATTGCTTATAATATCCCTTCACAATATTTATGTGCAATCTAAGAGGTTTGAACTAGGCACATCAGTTTCATATGTTTACCAGACATTAGCATGGCTTACAGCAGGTAAATTAAACAATGGCCCCGATTCTGTTGTTCAGAAACTAAACTAAATTTAAGTTCAGTGCATCTTTTTCTTTCTATTTCATTATGAAAAGGACAGAAGATAAATATTAGTTTAGTCCTGTCAAATTAGATAATCCATAGACAAGTTTAGACGTGATTAAAAACTTACAACATCAGGCGCTGACTAATTTGACAGGACTAAACTAATATTTATCATCTGTCCTTTTCATAATGAAATAGAAAGAAAAAGATGCACTGAACTTAAATTTAGTTTAGTTTGTGAACAACAGAATCGGGGCCAATGTTTGTTTACTGTTTGTGCTGCTAGCGCCACTATTGGTGAAACTTAGTGATATTTTTTTGGACAAACCTAGAGAACAATGTTTAAAATTTCAGGAATAACCTTAGTTTTACCTCTATTGTTTTCAAGAAGACTGGTATGTCGCATATTGGCAATAAACACATCCATTTTAAACTTCTACCTCCTTTTATCAGTCTCCCATGAAGGTCTATTTATAGTAGCTTTGATTTTTAATCTAACATGTTGGATATACATTGAATGTAAACTGCTGCATATAAAAAATAATAAGGTACTTAAAGTATAAAAACTTTTACTTTGATAAGTATTTTTTCATAAAATTTGTGGAAGTAATAGTTCTATCGATTTTATTTACAGCTAATAGAAAGCAGTTTCGAAAAGAATAATGAGAGTACATTTACAACAATCGAGAGAGAAATAAGCAGTCAAGATTTTAGAAGAGCATTCTTTTTCGTATCCTTTTTGAATCTAAAAATCGAGATATACTTTTTTGTAGATTTATTTCCAAATAATAGGCATTATTTTTTATCCAAATAAAAATTCTTAACTTTTACATCAGATATTGTATATTATATTAGCATTTTTCGGGACTGGAAACATAGCATCCTTGAACTCATTTGAAGTCAGATGGGTAACCTGTTTTATAACATCATTTCAGCCTTTTATAATAACTACACTGATATTGCTGAAAACTTTAGCTCCATTTTTGAGTGTAGCTTGTAGTTTCAGAGCAGTGCAACATTTAACTAAGGTATTTATATTGTATGGATTAAATGAAGTGTTTTCAGTCACATAACATATCATCATACCTGTAATCCCCAAATGATTAGGCAGAGAGGTACCTATAGTACAGAGGCCAGCACATCAAGCTACCCCAATCTGTCCGATTTTCCCAATTGAATATGAACCTTATTCCTTTGTGCTAAAGTTGAAAATCTTAAGATCTTTAATGGTATACAGTGCAATGTACTTGAACTTTGTGGTAATAAACAATTTATTATTTATTTATTTTATTATCTATCAAAGAAATTTGACAGATTGGGGTAGGTTGACCTGCTGGCGTCTGTACACCTATATTTTGCCAGTTATGTTTAAGTCGCATGTAATAGGGGGCGAGCCCATCGCCATCAACCGGGCACAAGACTGGGCTGCTACTGAGAAATTCCTGGTAGAAAAACCCAAGTAACATTGCTTTTAGTCACATAAATATTCATATTACTTTTTGTTTTCATTTCAGGCACCAACTGGTTATTTAATCATCATTGTTTTAATATACTCAAATTTAATGGGAATACAGTTGTTGTACAATGTGAAAAATACTGGAAGCTGGTTGGAAATTGGAACATCTATATCACAGTTTGTTATAGTTCAAGTGATCACATTATTTATTGTTTTAATTAATCAAATAGCTAAATTGTTAACTGATATCAGTATTCATAGTTTAACAGAGAAGTTATTTAAAAGTCGTAAAAAATATGTATAAAATAAAACTTAATTTCATTATTACAAATAACTATATCATTTCTAGTTTTTCACATAATTTACATGTATAATTCAAAGTCTATTCTATTGGAAGTGTAGAATTGACTGTCTTCTCCTTGCTTTCTTACCCAAACACCTGTTTTGAAGTGTCCATCTGTTGACCATTTATGCATTTGCTCAGTAGAATGAGGCCCTGATATATCTTCATCATTTTGATTCCACTTGAATTCCCATTTCATTTCTGGCTGTTCTTCCTCATCCTTATCATCACTTTGTTTCTGTTCAGGGTTGTTTTTATCCAAAACAGTCTTTTCCTTTTGATCAAAGTCATCAGCATACATATCCAAATCAGTATCTTCTTTCTTATTATCATGTTTAGATATGATAGCACCAATTTTTTCATAAGTTTCTTGGTAAATGTCCATGTTACCCAATTTAGTCAAAATTTGGTTGGCAAGTTCTGTTACCCTAGTTACTATTGTACTGTTTTCATCAACAATACCAGCTTTTTTCCTTTTCCAGCGTTCAGCACTTGATATCTTTGAACTGGCACCTACAAAAAATAGAAACATTCTATAATTTAGGGAGCGTTCAAGTATGTATTACGTAACGCAATTTTTGAAGATTTTAGACCCTCCCTCCCCCACATGTAACGCACCGTAACGTTTTTCCTGTACCCCCCCTCCCCTCTCCCTATACGTTACGTAACATTTAAGTGACCATTAAAGTCACACAGTGGCGCAGTGTAGGGGGGGCAGCAGGGGCGGCCCGCCCCGGGCGGCACTTTTTAGGGGGGCGGCAAAATGTCACAATAAATAGTAAAAATATTTGAACCATTTCATTTTTAATCGCAACTACACGTCTCAGTTGCGGTGAGTTCAGTAACTTTTTTCGGCATTTTAGAACGTTGCTATTAATTTTTTTCCACATCTACTCATCGTTGGGAAGTTCTGACAGCAGCTACAGGCAAAAGCTTCAAAAGGATTTAAGACACGCGGTGGAGTGCAACAGGCGATGTCGTAAATATGACATGGCATCATTACAAAAACATTCTCATCTCTTTGGAAAAACTGAAAGAGGCCGGTGAAAGCTTAAACACTAGGACAAATGCAGGAGCTTTTCCTTTCTTTGTTTCTTGGGCCTTTGGCAACCGGTGCTACATGAAGTGAATGATGCACAAAGATATTTAAAAATAAAGGGTCTTGACATAAGATTGTGCGCTATTTTATAGACGGAAAAACGAGAGGAAAGGGCAGATGGCGCTGTAAGTTATGCAAAAATATGTGTGAAGAGCTCGGAATTTCCATAGAGCCTCAGAGACGCATAACAAGAAGGCATATTTTTGATGAAGGAACTAGAGATGCTAACTTGTCTTGTGAAAATGAGTTGAAACGAAAGCTGTTTTCCTCGTTAGATATAATCATTGTAGAAATTCGTGAGCGTTTTCAGAAGCTACAGAATTTTACGGATAAGTTTGCTCATCTAACGCCGGCTATATTATTAGATCCAGACGACACTGTAATCTAGACTACGCATCTGTCGAAATTGACGAGCAGGATTTCAAGCTGGAACGACTTCGACTGCGGACTTTCGTTGCTGCTACATGCAAATAAAATAAATTAATTAATGTAGACTCACTTGAATTATTTAAATTTATTGTGAAATCCAAGCTGGAAGCTGCCCAATATTTTAATAAGAATATTTTTCACAGTTGCCATAAGCAATGCCAGCCGTGAGAGAAGTTTTTCAAAATTGAAGTTGATTAAAAATTATTTAAGATTTTCAATGAGTATTTTAAGACTAACTAATTTGGCTATCTTGTTTATTGAGCAAGAGGTGTGTGATGCTATAGACATTGATGGTGCAATAAAAGACTACTCTTAAAAAAGTAGATATATACATTAAAGACGTTTGGTTTTTATTCTCAGTAGTAGGTACACACGGCTACACATCAAGCTATACATTACCAGTATAAGCTGATCTCACATTGTATAGGATTTCCGTACGATGCGAGACCAGCGTAAACTGGTTTTGTATAGCTTGATGTGTAGCCGTGTGTACGTCTATTAATAGGTCGGGGCAAAAATATTTTCGTATTTTGAATCTATTGTTAGTAATCAAACCTCTTTGGCAGTACTAAATGTAACTGGCTGGTTTTAATACTATTAAATGTTGACATTTTAAAGATGCAATAAATAAAAAAAAAAACGAGTTCCAAAAAAAAAAGTAAAAAAAAGTGTAAAAACTAGTAGTGTTTTTCAAGCAAGCAACATGAACGTATGTGACGAAGAAATTCGGTACATTTTAAAATTTTATTACAAAAAAGGTAAAAATGCGACGAACGCCGCGAATAAAATTTGTGCGGTTTACGGACCTAATGCGGTATCATATCAATACGAGTAGCACAAATGTGGTTCAAGCGTTTCAAGTCAGGAAATTTTAGTGTGAAGGATGAAGCTCACTCTGGAGGCTGTCACGGATAAAATCAGTGCCATTTTTGGAAAAGTGGAGCAAGATCGACATATTAGTAGTTATGATATTGCTGAAGAACTGGATGTTGCTCACAAAACAGTTTTACGGCATTTACAAAAGTCTGGGTACAAGAAAAAACTTGATATTTGGGTACCACATGATCTCACTGAGAGAAACAATGCAACGTGTTTCCATTTGCGATTCTTTGTTGAAACGTAATAATTCCGACCCATTTCTCAAACGGTTGATTACGGGTGATGAAAAACGGATCACTTACGATAAGAATGTCCGAAAAAGATCGTGGTCGAAGCATGGACAAGCCCCACAGGCCGTGGCAAAGCCCGGCCTGACTCGGAACAAAGTGATGCTGTGTGTTTGGTGAGATTGGAAAGGAATCGTCCACTATGAGCTTTTGCCGCCGGGTAAAACTATCGATTCTGACGTCTACTGTCAACAACTGATAAGGTTAAAAGAAGCTATTGAGAAAAACTGGCCGGAGCTGGTGAATAGGAAGGGCGTGGTATTTCATCACGACAACGCCAGACCGCACTCATCTATAGGGTGACTGGTAATTAGTGACCGATACCTAAACACGTGATTGTACTCATGATAACAAACAACTTTTACTATGAGACCAAACCTGAATTCGCGAAAAAAAATCAGCTGTTCAGTCATTTATGTTCGCCTAACTGGTCAAAATGTAGGTACTGAACAGCAGATTTTTTTTCGCGAATTCAGGTTTGGTCCCATAGTAAAAGTTGTTTGTTATCATGAGTACAATCACGTGTTTAGGTATCGGTCACTAATTACCAGTCACCCTATATAGTCACTCAGCAAAAATTGGGAGAGCTAGGCTGGGATGTGTTGATGCATCCTCCGTATAGCCCTGATCTTGCTCCATCAGATATCCACCTGTTTCGGTCTTCAGAACTCTTTAGGAAGCATAAAGTTAACCTCAAAAGAACACTGTGAAAACTACCTGTCAGATTTTTTTGATAAAAAATCTCATAACTTCTATAGCAATGGGATCATGGCATTGCCCACAAGATGGCAACAAGTCATCGATCAAAACGGCACATACATATTATAAATAAATAAAAAATTAAACCTAAAACAAAAAAAAAAAATTGTATGAAAAATACGAAAATACTTTTGCCCCGACCTAATATTTTGCAATAAAAATATAACGTAATACATACGTTACGTAGTACGTTACGTAGTTCTAGTTTTTATAAAAAATTGTTTTGGGTTTTTTATTCAATTCGCAAATTATTTAATCTTGCCGATCGTCAAGTTGTACCTAACCTTAAGTGATAGGTATTGTACCTACCTGTTATAACAATGTATCAGTGGTTGAAGTAAAATAATTTTTGTATTAATACTTTAACGTGATTTAATGATAAAAAAAAAATAAAAAATAAAATAGTTTATTTGATAACCTTAAACGTAAATGAATGATGACTGCTATTGCCGCAAAGTTCTCTAGAATTAATGTATGAATGTACTCGTATAGTATACATTAAATTGAAATACCTAAATAAGAGGGCGGCAAAATTGTCTTCCGCCCCGGGCGGCCGACACCCACGCTACGCTGCTGAAGTCACAAATATGTTGAACAAAGTATATAATACCTTTGTTATTGTATTAATTGCGTTTGCAGTAGTAATAAACAAAAGCAAAGATTTTTAAGTTATATGTTTTTATTTACTCATTTAAAATCAAATAAGTGTAGGTAGTACGTTAAAACACAATTCAATTGCAATTACTGCTCCTCTGTCCCATGCGCGGTCCGAGGGGGGGGGGGGGTAGTGGGGGTCATGACCCCCCCCAAAATCATTCAAGCTGTCGAGAGTCTAAATAATTGACTTGTCTTACTAACTTAGCTTGTACCACGGAGACCTCGATGGGCATAAAACATCAAGAACATAGGCAGACATGGGGACTGCCACAGAAGTAAAAACTTAAAACTATGAAATGACAGTGGGTTTTTTAACACGCGTAAAAAAGTTTTTACTTCAAAAAGCCCGTTGTAAAATATACTGGATGAAGTTGAATAGGTTCGCCAAATTATAACATCTAATTCAACGTGATATAAAGAAAATTCAGAGCATGTCATTAAGGAAAGGGATGCACACGATACGTGCGCTTATGCAAGCAGTTAGGCAACGTCGTCGCGAGTCCTTTTTTTCTACTAGTTCAACGTGTTGCGAACTTGATTCATGTTGTGAACTTGTGATTTCTGCGATGACTAGATTGCTTATCGGACGCGCGTTAAAATTTACACTTTAATTTTCTTATTTGTTTTGATAATTTAGAAAAAAAAATCCGGAAGTATCGACGTTTATTCGTATCGACTTGAAGGCAATAACTTAATTTGCACTATCTTTTAAGAATTTTGATTTGGGACATGACAATTTATAATCATTATGTAGCAGTTACTGGACGGAGATTTCGATTTGGCGCAAGTTTTCAATTTCATCCTGTAGAATCTAGGATGCAAGAGCGAGCGAAGCAAACTTGGGATATTGGGCACCCCGTTCGTAAGGCCAGATTCCAAAGCCTGAACTGTTGTAAAACGAGTGCATTTCGTCTTAATTCGATAAATTAAGTTCTCTTTCTGTATAAGGGTCAAAAGAAAACGAAACGTAGGGTGCTAAAATTTTCAGGCTCGCTTCATTAGCTCTTGCAATCTACATTCTGTTAATTCTTGAGCATTTCTTCTTAAGTCGGCAAAGCAAGCAATTCCTAGTCCTTGTAGAATGAAAAAAAAAACCGAGCCTATCCAAGAATGTGCAAAATTTTCGAATTTGTTTAGTTTCATTATAATCCTTAAAACCGATAAAAGTGGCCACTATATTCCGTTTTAAGGATTATAATAAAACTAATCAATATAAAACTACCGCTTCTAATAATACTAACGTATAATCTTGTGAAGCACAACTTAACGTGCTTACTTTCTGCATTTTCATTCTAAATTGTATGAAATAACCAAACAAACAATGAGGGCGCCACTGTGCGGTCGGCACAGTCTTAATATATTCCTCGGCACCCATTGTGACCCCCCCAAAATCTTGGGCTGCGACCGCGCCTGCTCTGTCCACGGGTTTGCCAGGCACTCAACTGGTATTCGGAGAGCAGACGAAGAAGGTTCCGGTATTGTTAAACCACTTCCATCAATTTCGTCTTCATCGAGCCAATCGGCATCCTCAGACAATGCTTCACTATGGCGCATAATGCAGAGCAGCTCATTTGCCCTTCTGGCAGCATGTCGCTGTGGCCGTACTCTACTTTCACAAGGGTTTTGGATAGTCTTGCCATGCACATAACGACTGTGCACACTCTTTTGGGATGTGAAATAGATCCTACAGGTTGTACATAAGTATTCTGTTCTTTTGATCGGATTGTACAAAAATAAAAGTAACATACAATACAATCCAGGGATTCCCCGTAAAACATAAACGAAAAGGGTTGCGCATTTGGAAGATTCTAATTCCCTAGTTTTTATAAAAAAAATATTACGTAACGCGTTGTTTAAATAACCCCCCTCCCGCCCTTGTAACGCACCGTAACGTTTTACAAGACCCCCCCCCCCCCTCCCCCACATTGCGTTACGTAATACTTGAACGCTCCCTTATTATACATGACCATGGTGAGATTCTTTATAATAAAATAAATAAATAAAAATAATAATATAATCAATTAGTCGTTATTTTTTTAGTCATAGTTTGTAAATAATGATTTTAATGTTTTTGTTTCCTTACCAAGGCGCTGAAGGGTTTTTGCAATTGTTTCTTTGGGCTTCATGTGCTGAATAATTTCTTTGTAGTTTCCCAGTAAATCAAACTTTTCTTCTGGCTCTTCATCTTCACTGCTGGATTCATCCCCAAGCCCTTTATTTTCATCATCTTTGTGCACTTTATACTTGTCTTCTGGCCTACCTTTGACTTTGACCCAGTCTATATTGTCAAGCCATCCATCTCTTATTTCTTTCTCTTTTTTCCAGTGATAGTGCCCCTGATTATCAAAGTGCCCCTCTTCAAGTTCTTCTTTCATGTTGAATGGAGTGATGGTAATCTGTAACAATATGGATTATAAAAATAATGTTGACATATTTGAACACAATCTCATTTATTTGAATAACAACACCATCAAAACCAACATCTATAATATATTAAGCACAAGTGTGATGAGATTATACATGATTATTGCTAGATTTGAGAAAGTAACTTTTGACTAGATTAGCAGAGATTGCCTCGTGTGTGTCCTGTGACAAATAAAACATGCATTTTATTCAGAATGCATTTATGACAAGATTTATTTATTTTGATGTATATTGATTGATTTAACTGCTTATGTATGCTGTTTTATATCTTACAATCATGAATAACAAACTGTATTTATGTAAATCATCACAATCAACTCATCATTACTCAGCTTTACCGTTTGGCTGATTGATTGTATGTTAGGGTTACATCTTACAAAATATATGCTTTTAGTCCTGCTGAATTGAATTAAATACTTCACCGTTATGATTACTGATTCGGTTGAGGCTAGCTTTTTATAGTCTCAACTGTCTGCACTGGATAACAACTAATATATTAGGTCTACATTCGTTTTATAGGAAAGATATTTATACATAAAATGCAATTCTTAGACAAGTACTCACTTCACCTTCCATTCCAGCAACTCCGTCTTCTTCACCTTCAATGTCGTCAGCATGGAGAACATTATTTCTTTCTTCCTCAGCACCACTGTCCTCTTCGTCGGAATCTAGCGAATGCTTTTTACCTTCCGTTTTCTTTATAACTTCTTCAACATGAAAAGCTTCTGAGGCTGGTCGCTTGGCCATTTTACAAAGCTATAAATCAATTATTTTCAACAAAACAATCAAACGTTGTAAACTATTAATTATCGTAAATTAACAAAATCACAACGATCAACAATGTTACGAATTACGATGCGATGAATGATTGATCGATCGTTAGATTTTTTTTTTTTTTTTCCTTTCGTTCCTTGCGGAACAGGCTAAGGTCAGGGACCATGCTGCCTAGTCATCAGTTAGCTTGTATTTTTTTGGAAAATTCATTTTAAATTCATCAGTGTATTTTTTTCCAAGATAGGGTAGATCTAGTTAAAATCATTAGTTAGATATTGATTCATTAGTAAGTAAATCCAAGTTACGTCATCGGTTTCTTCTAATTCATAAGTAAAGTAAATCCGTGTTAAGTCATCAGTGTTGTATATTTTATTTCTCTCTAATCCATGTTTAAGACTTTTAATTCTACAAAATCTTAGGTAAAATCCAAGTTATAAGTCAATCATATGTTTATTTTTGTAAGAGCCATGTGTCAAGTCCTAGTATTTTTTTTAAACCCCAACTGACGGGATTTTGAATGTCAATGTTCAAAACTTCAAATATTGAGGTTATCATATTATTATCGTAACCTAATCTTATCACTAACTTTTTTTTTTTACAATAGAAAACGAATTAAGTATTACGAAATTCAAAGGATAACTATTTATATTAATAAAAGTACACAATAAATACAGAAAACAGATTCAGATATCTACACAAGAAATTCAGATAAAAACACGAGAAATTAAATTTGTCCAACGGTATTAATAATGAAATTAAACAAATGTAAATATGTAGAAGTATTTACAAGGAGAGCCTGGATGGAGCGCGGTACCAAATCAGAACTACCATATATTTCAATAAGCTCATCCATTAGCACAAGGCGCTGGATGCCAAAAGATGAGCAATCAAAGAAAATGTGTGCTAAAGATTGTTCAACTTGGGAATTACAATAATCACAGAGAGGACTATGCACAATTTTCAGACGAAACAAGTGATAATTTAGACGACAGTGACCAAAACGAAGCCTGAGTATGGTGGAGTAAAACTTTCTGTTCATGTAAGTATTAATTTTACAGAACCAAGGCATGGTTCCTATGGAAACTTTAAATACGGCATACCATAAACCTTTATTTTCAATTTGGACTGTATGATTCCAATGCCTTTTCCATAAACCAATGGACCTTTTTTTCAATAGAGGGACTATGTCTGTGCATGGAACAGATATGTTGAGGAAACTACTAGAGTCAGGGACATCATCAGAATGTGTTAAAGTTCTAGCTAAAAAGTCAGCCCTTTCATTTCCCAATACACCAACATGTGAAGGGACCCACATGAACAAAACCTTAATATTAAGAGAAGACAAATGCAACCAAGACTCTTTTATTATTGAAATTAGATAGTTTGTATTAGCACTCAGCCTATTATTTTTGAGATTTTCAAGGACACTCATGCTGTCACTTACTATTATCCATTCACAACATCCATCATTTTTATGTTTAATATGTTTTAAGGCAGCAAGAATAGCCACAGCCTCGGCTGTGAATATACTTGTGTTTGAGTTTATTTTATAACCAATACCAGTATTCAATAGGCCATCGTAAATAGAAAATGAGACTGCAGACTCAGTTTTGGACCCATCAGTATACAAAAATCTATAATCAGTAAACTCAAGTAGTTTACTGTTTACATCTTCCTTGGTGGATAAATTGTGGTCAATGATGATGTCAATTGCAGGAAATTTGCTGTTAAAATCCCCCTGATAACACGGAAGAAGAGATGACTTATGTATTTGCAGAGTTTCAAGAAAATTTACATATTGGGAAAAACCCTGAAGTATATAAAGAGAGTTACAAATAGATGGTGTACTATGTTGTTTCAAATTTGAAAACAGCTGATTATTATTTTTACTATACAGTTTTAATAAAAACCTTTCTTTTAGGTAAGTGAATCTTATACTTAATGGAGGAAGTTTACATTCAACTTGCATTGCATTGATTGGAGTGCTTTTAAATGCTCCAGTAATAAGTCTCAAGCTTTTATTTTGTATTTTATCAAAGATATCTACTATCCTTCTATCACCAGCAAAACAGAGAAAACCATATTCGAAATGACTATGGATCAGAGATTTGTACAAAAGCAACAATATTTTTGGATCAGCACCCCAGGAGGTTCTACACAAAGATTTCAAGACATTGAAAACTCAGTTAGCTCTTGAACTAACCAATTCAACATATTTTTTCCAAGAAAAATTATGAGTAAAAGTGACACCTAAAAACTTAGCTTCATGAAAAATAGGAATAGAAACTTGATTATAATACACAGAAGGACTGAAATTGCTAGCTTTACCAAAGACTACTAGTTTAGACTTAAGTGCATTTATATCTAGATTTAAATAAGAAAAGTATGTAGATAATCCATGCAAAGCCTTATTTAGACTATTTGTTATATTTGTTAAATTTTTCCCAGACAAATACACAACCAAATCATCAGCAAATTGAAGATTTTTGACCTCAGAACCTAGGATCAAATTCAAACGACGAATATACAGAATGAATATTAATGGAGAAAGTATTCCTCCTTGACAAACTCCAACAGAAGCAAGCCTTGGCCCATATAATTTACCATTATACTTAACATAAACTTTCCTTTCAGTCAAGAATTCACTAACCCAATGAACTATTTTGTTTGGAATTCCAATAATAAGCAATTCAGAACAAAGCACATCAATATTGACACTATTAAAAGCTCCAGCAACATCAAAAAATACTGACACTAAACAATCCTTATTAATGTAACTATTTTGGATATCAAGCTGTAACTGACAAATACTTTCACGAGCCGATGTTCCCCTACGAAAACCGAATTGTTTAGCAGGTAAAATATTGTTTTGTTCTATATAAAATTCCAACCTTTGTTTTATTAATTGTTCAAAAATTTTACCAACACAAGATGTAAGTGCAATAGGACGATAGGAATCGGGATTTGACCGCATTTTATCAGGCTTCAAAATAGGTACCAAACAGTCAGACTTCCAAGAGTGAGGTATATCATTGTTCAACCACAGATTATTCAATATCTTGAGAAAAATGTTCAAACCTCTATCACTAAGCTTTTTCAACATAATATAAGGAATTCCATCCAGTCCAAAAGCACTATCTTTTCTAGAACAGACAGCAGCCATGAGCTCCTGTATTAAAAATGGTTTTATTAAGAAATTATTTACAGAATTTGTTTCACTGGCAAGAGGAAAATTAGATTTACTATTTACATAGTCTGGGGTATATTTTTGCAGAAAATCTTGAATCCAACTATCATCACTATTGTTGTAAGAATATGTTTTATTAAATTTCCGCATATATTTCCAGATTCTCGACAAAGGCGTACATCGATTGAAAGAATTGCAGAGTTCAACCCAACTATTTGATCTTTCTGTTTTCAAAGTAAGTTTTTTGAGGGCTTGTAATCTTTTAAACTGTATAAATGTGTCATCAGAGGGATTGTTTTTAAAATTAATATAAGCCAACTTTGATTTTTCAACTGCTTCTGCGCATTTTTTATTCCACCAAGGGAGAGGAGGAGATTTAACGAAATTCTTATGAGATGAGTTATTCTTAGAAGAATCGTTATGGAAAGAAACTGGCATATTATAAAAAGGAAGACACTTATCAACTGCAGAATGCAAAATTTTACAAAACGCAGTATAAGCTTCCAATGGAGCAAAGTTTTGGTCCTGAAAATTAGATAATTCTAAATCTACATTTTGTTCATACATCTTCCAATCAACCAATTTAAAGTTAGCATAAATGGGCAAATGCGAGTTGATATTGCTACTAATGTTTATACTACTATTATTTACAAAAACTTTAATAATTACAGGAAGGTGGTAACTGCCAAGTGGATCATTATGTACAGACCAATCACAAGAAAGAGCCAATGATGGGGACACCAAGGACAAATCTAAAGCATTTGGACGCCACGTCATAGAACCGACTGTTGTCACTTCACCATTATTTAATAAAACTAAATTATTATCATCAATAATCTCCAAAATATCCCTACCTGTTGGATTTGTAGAATTACATCCCCATGATGTGTGATGGGCATTGAAATCACCAGCAAATATCATTGGTTCAGGCACTGATTTTATTAAAGATTCAAATTTATGTTTGTTAAAAGAAGGAGTGCAATTCGTTGGACAATAAAAACTTACAATACTTATTTCTGTATTATTTACAGTAATTCTTACACAAATATTTTGTAAGGAATTGTCAGAATATGTATTTATGTTTCTGTAATCTATATTATTGTGAATTAAAATGGCTACACCATTGTGTTTGTTACCAATATCATTTCTTTCTATTCTGTATCCTCTAATGTTAAAATGTTTAATAGGTGTCAACCAAGTTTCTGATATAATTGCTACATGTATGTTATGATCATATAGAAATCGAGTTAATAAAAGCTTATTACTTAAAATACTTTGTGCATTCCAATGCATGATATTAAGATCCATTGCTATGAGAGGAAGGACTATTTCTAAATGTGTGGTGAAGAATTTCTTTTATAGATGTAGAATTTATGGGGTTATCTTTTTGGCTTAGTATAATTTTTGTTATTGCATTTGTTAGAGTATTCATGAAAAAATCTGACTTAGTTAAATTAATTATCTGAGTTTCAATATTTTTATGCGTTAGTTGCGGAAATGAATTTTCATTGAACAAATCTGAATACTTGACGGCTCTGGATTTAATTTTACTTTCTTCAATTTTCTATTTTTTTTGGGGGCAAGTGTTTGAAATAGTGACATGGTTGCCACCACAGTTGGCGCATTTAGCGTTTTTAGGATCTTCTTTGCATATCTTAAAACTATGGTTGTATGTACATATAGAGCATACTAAATCATTTTTACAATATTTTGCAATATGTCCAAACTTCATGCATTGAAGGCACTGTTTTACAGGAGGAACGTATACGCTTACCTCATGTCTCCAAGAGTCAAGATAAACATACTGAGGCAACTCTGTTGACGCAAAAGTTACCGCGACAGTTTGAGTGGGCTGATACGTGACCGCACCACCCTCACTCTGCACTCGGCGCATGAAGCGCCTCACCTGTATTATATTTCTGGAACTTCCAATTAGAGCAAAAATCCTTTTATTAGATAGGTCCGTAGGGACTGAGGTGAGAACTCCAGTCACCTCGGTGTCGACAGCCGGTATTGTGGCCTTATAGCCCATTTCTTCTAAAAGTTTTTTATTTTGTAGGAAAACATTGGCGTTATTTGAAAGATCAAAAGTGATGCCAATTTTGTATTTATTTATTGATCTTAAATGTAATATCCCAGTCACGCAATATTTTCGAATGGCATGGGATATGGCCAGCCTATCCTTATCTGTAAAAGTTTTATTCTCATTCTGGTGAGATAAAAACACTTTAGATTCTGATATTTTGCTGTTTTCAGGGTACTTCCTCGAATACCCTGGAACTTTAAATATGTTGTACTTCTTGCTGCAGTCTTCATCTGAGTCTGAAGAAGTGTCCCTATCAGATGCTCGATCGTCAGGGGGCTCCGCCTTTTTCCGCTTCTTGCTTCCCCCCATCTTCTAATAACTATTTACACTAACTATAGATTTAATATTTCTAATTCCTCCTAAAATATACAAAGTATTATACAGTATTCACAATTTTTTAGAAACTAATATCAATTTTGGCGCCTTGTACGTTTCAAGGTTCCCGCGCTTTTTTCTCGATCGTTTGAGTTGAGTTGACAAAACATAACTTTTTTTTTTTTAATAATTTTTATTCATGACCATAGAAACTAGTCTTTCAGTCCAACGACTAAATAATATGTAGAGGACATGAACAAAAAGATACTAACGCGTGCCAAAACAGAAACTAAAATGGCGTTTAAATAATGTTTTATATAGTTTTGTTTAGTTTAGTTAAAATAATGTTTTTGATTTTAAGAAGGGATTCGAATCAATGTATGGCTCATTTTGCAAGCCACCACTAAAGTCGAAATCTAATTACTTACGCGAAATGAGGCTAAGTAATTTGAAATGAAAAGTGATGGTTTAACGAGGGACGTATTGAAGTAGGATGTCATTCGATCCCCGTTCTATAGGACGTCGCAGTAGGGATTAAGTATAAAAAATCTGATTTTGCGCAATCTGTCCGTATAAAATTAAAAATTTCAAAAATCTTCAAACTTAGCGATGAAATTCAGTCTATCTCTCTGTGGAATGCGCTCTCCGAGGAAATCAGGATGGCAACCAACCGATTATCCTTTATAGTTAAGGTTCGCGAGCACTTTCGCAAGAAGCTGCAGTATCATCACAACACTAATATTTTCTCATTGTTTGTCTTATTTCTTTTTAGTATATTCATTTATTTATGTAAGTATATTTATTTGTGTTTATATTTATAATCTAATTAGGTGTATATTATATTTATAGTTTAAATAGGTTTCTGCGTAGGTATCTTTAAATTTAAAATATTTATTCCTCTAATGATTGCACCTACTACTGTTTGTCTCTGCATCACCCAAAAGTTGACTGGTAGAAAATGCCTATGGCATTAAGTCCGCCTCTGTACATGTATGTGCTTGAAGTATTAAATAAATAAATAAATAATAAATTGGTGGTTTAACATACACACACAAAGTTATGTATAAAAACAATAGGGTTTGGGCGAAGATAGTAGTTGTGAAATTATTGTACCCTTTCGGTGCGCAGCTCAGTTGACGGATGTCAGTTATTCTTGTCAAAATCAAACAAAGGTGCGCGCCGAATGGGAAGCTTCTAGAATGAAATGAAATGAGTCGGTTTGCGTTATAGTGGTTAATTTAAAATTAATTTTGTACTTGATAGTTTTAGCAATAATACTACTGCGCATTTATTATATGATAAAAGTTTCTCATGGTAACCAAGCTAGAGCAAAATATTAAATGTAACTGGAATTACAAGGAATTCAAAACTACACCGATAATTGACAAAATAAAACAACAGAAATCGATAATAATATACATTTATTGGCAGAACGGTTTTATTTGAAAAATGTGTAATTTTATTTCCATACAATTGCTGTTAGTATCTTACATATATGTATTTATTCTTTCTTGTGCAAAATATTCAAACGAAATGGTTCATTTGATTTTGGTTTAATCGATGCAAAATCGATTGGTTGTGCAAATCATACAATCGCAACACTAGCATGTAAACAATACGTAACCAAAACAAAACCAAACCAAATTAAGGAATTATATCGTTCGAAAGATTATGAAAAGGTAATATTCTATGACCAAAGAGTAATAAACATGAATTGAGACTAGAAATTGGTATAAATCCATCTAGGAAACTTATACGCAGGAACTTATACGCATACGCAATTACGCAGGGATATCAGAGGCGCTCTTTTATTGTATTTCGAGCCACAGCCCCTCACACAACACTTAGACATGGTTGCCTTTAGCACACACAGCTTCAATCAAACAGCACTCAAAATGTCCTCAAAAATGAAAAAAAATTAATATCAGTCGTACGATAACGCCAAATGACACTTCTTGTACACTCAGAAGTACACAGAGAATCATAAACTAAAATGGCGAACCGGCCGATGGGCTGGGTTTACGTGACGTCATATATAAGTATCGCAATTTTTAGAAAACTGACAAAATATGGTTGTCTCTTTTTACACTTTCAGAGTCACATAGGTTAGAAAGAAACATGTATAATATTTTTATTTCTGTATAGAATCGTATGATATTTCTATAATGTTAAATTTATATAGATCAATAGGGCATTTCCTCTCTTCTTATTTATTCGTTGGGTTACGTCTGGCGCGGATATATTTTATTTGATAATATTTTACGTAATCTATGTTATTTATTTATTTTTTATTTCTTTTATTATTTTCTTATTTCCGTAACTGCCCGTGACATCACAGCGGGCCCTATCAGAATAACAGCGTAACAGCGCTGCGATCATGCGATATTTATTTTTAAATATCGCAGCATCATGCTGAGATAGGATAGCCTTTTGGCCTCGTATAGGACTTTTTGTTTCATTTTTATTTTTGTTACTTTTTTATTTTTTTTTAGTTTTTATTTTGGTATTTTAATATCTGTGTTTAATTTAGTTTGTGATCCTGTACGAGTCGCAATAAATACTTTTTCTTTCTTTCAATGGGGTTGGCAAGTGAAAGCTGATCTCAGATGGCGCCACCACCATACGAACCTTTGTCAATGTCCTTTTATTTGTTGTCAATGTCATTAAAAGAGTTAAATAAAATTTAAATTTTATAATTCTACTCTGTGTTAACTGATAAACATTTACACACGCAGAGACATTTACATCATCTAATTCTTCAAGTGGCTGGATATTACTGAAGCTCTGAGTAGTTGAGTTCTCTCCTTGAAACAAGGTTTTTCTATAATTACGTGTTTTCAGGCGTTCTGCTCTCAGTGTAGACTTGTAGAGGCTGGCTTTATATTCCACGGAAACATTGAAGAGACCGCAGACTTTTTCAACATTTTGCTCTGGTTTATGATCGCAAACAAATAATTTATGTATTATGGGCAGTCTGCTTTCTTAACGCTTATTAAATCGCATTATCTTACAGTTACGTAAATACAAATAGGAGCAAATAGTTTTTGATGACTTAGTTAAACTGAAAGTAATCATTTCTAATAGATACCTACTTAAGTATTTACCAATCTTTTAATAGTCACTTTCCTTGAAATGTTTATGACACACTCTCGCCCCGCTTTTATGCTCAAACTTTACTCGCCTTATCGCTATAAACCAATTTTTTTATGTTTCTCATCTTGAGGAAACTGGTGGCCTCCAGTTTCTTTACAATTTGGTACACAACATCCAGGCATTTCCTCAATAATTGTCTTTAATTATGAATACACTACAAATTCCATACAAAAACTGCTTTGTTATTGGTCTGTGCGCTGCTAGCGCCACTTTGACAGTTGTCGGCCCCATTGGGAAAATCTGACAGATTGGGGTAGCTTGATGTGCTGGCCTCTGTACATACTCATAACTACAGATTATCAGATACACCAATAACATAAGCTTTTCGGTGAGATTAACCCCTATTAAAAATCGCTTAACGCGCCTAGTTTTCACTTATAAAAGCCTGTAGAGAATCTAGGAAGCAATAGAGAGCGAAACAAACTCGGGAATATGGGCACTCCGATCATGTGCATTTGGATTGAGTGATCTTTTTTTATTTCGTGACAAAATCTGATTGTACATTTAGTCAAAAATAGTCAAAACTCATAGCCCAAAGTAAAAAATTTATCACTCTCAAGGGTCTTCAGTTATTGCCCAAAATGTGGATCACTCAAATCAAACATTTTGTAAAAACGGCTATGAGCTAAATCTCAACAAAAACTTACTCTACTGACTAAATTTATTATACTTACCTCAACAAATTGTCACAATATTTTTTTAAACCATCAAGGCATTTAAAGCTACTTCCAGGTATCTATGCCAGTATCATTGGATCACTCAGTACAGACACCATTTTGTCTGAGAGATCGTTGTAATAAGGTTTAGGTTGACTTTTTCTATAGGTACATCTTTTTTTTAATCCTAAAATGTATGTTCCGAATATATTTGTAAAATAAATATCATAACACAAATACCTTTTGTTAAAAAGTTATGAGTAATTCAATGTTTTTACGTACGATCGGAGTATGTGCATTTGGATTGAGTGATCTCTTTTTATTTCGTGACAAAATCTGATTGTAAGTACAGACGCCGGCAGGTCAACCTACCCCAATCTGTCAAATTTCTTTGATAGATTTTCAACTTTAGTGTAAAGGAATAAGGTGCATATTCAATTGGGAAAATCTGACAGATTGGGGTAGCTTGATGTGCTGGCCTCTGTACATTTAGTCAAAAATAGTCAAAACTCATAGCCCAAAGTAAAAAAATTGTCACTCTCAAGGGTCTTCAGTTATTGCCCAAAATGTGGATCACTCAAATCAAACATTTTGTAAAAACGGCTATGAGCTAAATCTCAACAAAAACTTACTCTACTGACTAAATTTATTATACTTACCCATTGATATATATGTTACACTAGATTAGCTATTACCGCACCAAGGCGTTGCCACTAGGCTGATGGCCACAGCCATCAGCGTAGCTAACGTCAGTTCAGTACTCTGTGTGACGCCAACCGAAGTCAACCGAGTGACATACGACAAAAAATATCGCGAAAGAGTGCAATTCAAGATCACAATAACATAATAAATTAACTGGAATTACTTTCCACACGTAAATTAATTGTCTCTGTGTTTATATCAACGTAAAAACGCAATAAAATGTAGAATTTTGTAAATTAGGTTCAGTGTTACCACTAAAAACTTAGTTTTAGTTTCCCACATTAGTGGGAGTTTTTAATTTATTGAATAAGTGATTTTAAATATTTTTTAATAATAACAACGTAGCAGGGTGCCTAAAGATGCAGCATGCCATGAAAAATGGGTGGAAATAATCCGATTGCTGAGAAAAGAGACTGACTGGCTACCTACTAAATCATTCAATTTCATTAATAATAAAAAAAAAAATATTCAAAAAGAAAATGTCTTAATTATTTTCATTATTTATAAACTTCTATTACACATCCAATAAGAAATACATAATTCAAATATTTAAAAAATAATTTAACGCTTTTTATTCCTTAAAATGTTGGGTAAAATTTCGCATGGGTAGGCAACCCCATCCCGTCATTGCATGTTTATATTGCGGTCTTTGTCTAATCTAAGCGACGGTATTATTCTTACGACGTGTGTAAGTGAGACAGATATATGTTTACTTTTAAATGTTTAGTGGTTTCAAAGCTACGTCGTCGCGTTTATAAAGTGGCTACACTTTTTTGACACATTTTATTGAGGTTTGCTTCTCTAGCTTTAAAGCTCAATGTACTTACCTCAACAAATTGCCAAAATATTTTTTTAAACCATCAAGGCATTTAAAGCTACTTCCAGGTATCTATGCCAGTATCATTGGATCACTCAGTACAGACACCATTTTGTCTGAGAGATCGTTGTAATAAGGTTTAGGTTGACTTTTTCTATAGGTACATCTTTTTTTAAATCCTAAAATGTATGTTCCGAATATATTTGTAAAATAAATATCATGACACAAATACCTTTTGTTAAAAAGTTATGAGTAATTCAATGTTTTCAAATTTGTTGAACTGAGTGATACTTATAGGTAACTACCTGTTTCGTATTGATTTACACAACTTACGATTAATTTTTGTACAACTTTATGACTAAAGTTTTACATAAAAATTATTTTATATAGACGGCTTAGTTTACGAGATATTAGATTTTAATTTTTTAAAGAAATTGAGTGTTGTAGGGTACATATGATTTTAACTTTTAATGTATATATTTAAATGTTTCATATTTTATTGTTATTTGCTGCGTCGCACGAATAAATTAAAATTTCGAGCGACTATTGTTGTTTACATCTTTGGCAAACTTTGAGACGTCGGACCCTAAATAAATACGTTCGGTACTACATTGTTCTTGCATAAAACAGAAAAACCACTGATACTGTCACTATCACGTAAGCTCCCATAAGTGCACTAAATGTCGTACAAAACTAAATGAAACGTGCGACTAAGCAAATATCAATAAAATATGAAATATTTAAATATATACATTAAAAGTTAAAATCATATGTACCCTACAACACGTAATTTCTTTAAAAATCTTAATATCTCGTAAACTAAGCCGTCTATGTAAATAATTTTTATGTAAAACTTTAGTCTTAAAGTTGTACAAAAATTAATCGTAAGTTGTGTAAATCAATACGAAACAGGTAGTTACCTATAAGTACCTATTCATAAGGATCACTCAGTTCAGCAAATTTGAAAACATTGAATTACTCACAAATATATTCGGAACATACATTTTAGGATTAAAAAAAGATGTATAGAAAAAGTCAACCTAAACCTTATTACAACGATCTCTCGGACAAAATAGTGTCTGTACTGAGTGATCCAATGATACTGGCTTAAATACCTGGAAATAGCTTCAAATGCCTTGATGGTTTTAAAAAATATTGTGACAATTTGTTAACAAATTTTTTAGGTGACCGACCCTTTTTTTTTTTTTGATTTAGTCAGTAGAGTAAGCTTTTGTTGAGATTTAGCTCATAGCCGTTTTTGCAAAATGTCTGATTTGAGTGATCCACATTTTGGCCTATAACTGAAGACCCTTGAGAGTGACAATTTTTTTACTTTGGGCTATGAGTTTTGACTATTTTTGACTAAATGTACTTACAATCAGATTTTGTCACGAAATAAAAAGAGATCACTCAATCCAAATGCACATACTCCGAAAGTACGTAAGATTTAAAAATCTCAACTGCTTGTAAAACGAGTTAAAGCTTTTCTTCATGACTCGACAAAGCACGACAAAGTAAGTTCTCTTTCTAATTTGGTGGGTGCTAAAATTTTCAGTCTGGCTACGCTCGCTCTTGCATTCTACTTTCTCTTGATTCTTGAGCTTTTTTCTTAAAGTCGACAAAGCAACCAACAACAACTTAGTTCCTTTGGAATGATCAAAAAATTTAACGTATCAGAGTGTGAAAATTTTCGAGCTCGCTCTTGCATTCTACATTCTCTTTTGCTTGGGCTTACCAGCGTAACTCGAAAATGTAAAACAAAACCTAAATCCGAGGCGGACTGTTGCAGTATTCAAGCTACTTTCGTCCGGAATAGGATGTGGAGCTGGAGATATATACGAAAATGAACATATTATCGCGCCATTAATCCCGAAGGGAAAGCAGAGGTTACATATAGATAGTGCAATCCACGAAGACGCGCCCCACTCTTCTTCCGAATCGCTAGTTGTTATCGCTAGTTAAATCCACTAGTTTTTGTTTTTTCGATACACACTAATTACCTACTAATAATAATTAGTGCGTATTAACAAAACTAAAACACTAGCGGAATGTTGCACACTTGTGCTGTAAGCATTAGGAAAAAGAATGGGGCGCGTCTTCGTGGATTGCACGATCTATAAAATGCTATGCTTCTGAGAAATTCCCGAAGGAAAAACCAATAACACTGTCCAACCTGGGAATCAAACCCAGGATCTCATTCTCAGCAGTAGTGCTTCCACACCACCTTAAAAATATATCTCCGCTCCCTTGGTGTCCCCTTCAAATTCTTGGGCTGCAAGCTGCAATCATGTCTGAGTGAGCCCAATAC
Source organism: Globia sparganii (assembly GCA_949316385.1). NCBI lineage: Eukaryota > Metazoa > Arthropoda > Insecta > Lepidoptera > Noctuidae > Globia > Globia sparganii. The sequence goes on along the minus strand of OX438653.1, from coordinate 12,372,721 downwards.
GCTCTCAAAAAGAATAGGTACCTTTCGAGTGTATGGCAATCTGTGTTCACAACCATGCAAGTGTGGAACAGTATTAATTAAATATTAAATTGTGCATGATAGTCACTCATACATAATGGTTCATAATTTTTATGTTTATCTTGGATATTACTGACATCTGTGAAGGAAACATTACGGGGAACCTGCCCTTTTAATTAATATATGTCTCCAACCCTCCTTGAGCAAGCATACTGAAAGAAAGAAAGAAAATATTGTTATTTGCGGCAAACATGACGCACACACTAATGAAAGCTCATCACTTATCTCTGTATGAGAGAGGCCTTTGCCCTGCAGTGGGACATAAATAGGATGTTTAAAAAAATCAATCACAGAATACAGTAAAATTATAGACAGTCATGTTATCAGCACATTTTTTTAACAAGATAAGTGCAACACCTGTATACTACTTAGCAGCCAGTCTGTAAGCCTGTGTAAATTTATCCCTTTTTATGCACAGGCAATTAATGATGTACGTTTGCCCCGCTCGGCCCCGCTGAATTTGCGATTTAGGTGTGCACCAATGCAATGTACTCGCCTCTAGGAGTATATGTACCGGTTTCTTTTTCAATGTACCTCTGTACTTTTGAAGAAATATGCTTAAAAAGGGGGCCGTGCCAGCCAAACGTTTTCAGCACGGCCCCCGTGTAACTTGAAAAATATAAAGCCTATTAAAAAGGTTCCTAAACTCAAGGAATGTACTCTATTAACACGTTATATGTACCGTAACAGATATTGTGAATTCGTAATAACAAATAATATATAGATGTGGAAAGGGGGCCGTGCTGGAAAAAATAAATATAAGAAAATATCTAAAAAAGACAAAATATCCTTAGCCAAAAACTATTAAAATATAATTGATGTTTGGCAAGTAACTTATGTACCGCATTGGTTTCTCATACAACTTGCAAAATTTAAAAAATAAACCAATTTTAGTTTATTCAGCACGGCCCTCTATAGTTGCCTATATCTTTTTAAATATGACATGTTTGTTTACAAAATTCGACTTCCTAAATTATGTAGGGGAGACTGAGGACACTTGATCCTTACGGGAGACTAGGTACAGTGGACTTACAGAGCTTCTGTGAACACTACATAATATTAGAGTAGCAACATTTGTAGTCTACGGTAAGTTCTAACTTTCTAAAGTTGTTAATCCATTCAAATTTGACAGTTGAACAGATGGCGGATGATTATAATATAATCATCCGCCATCTGTTCAACTGTCAAATTGTGTTATGTTATGTTTATGTTAATTATGTTTCGTGTTGAAGGAAAATATTTTTCGTAAGTATTTATTTTGATTAAATAATTGATTATTAAACTTATTTGGGTAAGTATCACTTTTAAACTAGTCACTATATATGTGTTTATACGCCTGTGTCATAGAAAAGTGTTAATAGTAGTAGGTTTTTTTACAGTAGTTTTTTATAACCTCGTCATAGCTAGGGTACACATGGTACACTTTCTTATGGGAGATATGATCCCGCCAGATCAAGTGGCCCCTAATGTTTATTTTTTAATAATTTCAGGATTCAATATGCCTAGAGTATATAAAACAAAAGAAGGTGCAAAAAAAAGAATACCGATCGACAAGGAAATCTTGGAGTTGGCTGTTACGTCAGAGGATGAAGAATTACCGCCATCGCCAGAATCATTTTTAAGTGCGTTTGATGAATGTGGATATAACATTAAATTCGCTAAAATAATTAATGATAAAATGTTCAAGTGGCCTGTTAACGAGGATATTTGTTCAATTGCTAAATGTCAAGTAGTGAAAAAACTACCAGTTCCAAAAGTGAAATCATCATATAAGAGAGTCATTAGTTTTGAGTTTCCAAAATTATTAAGAAAATTTAATATTAAGAAATAAAAAGTGAAAAGAGAAAATATAATATTAAGAAAAAAAATAACTTAACTCTAATATTATTTTCACCAAAGGTATTTTGTTTTGTTGTGCTAAACGCAAAATATATTTTAGGATTTCTCGTTAATTTAGTTCAACCAGAAGATTCTGTGATAATAAGAACATTAAGTGATGTTTGCTGAAAACTTAGGTATATGTGATTTACTAAAACAGTGGATACGTTGTTTTTATTTCTAGTTTACCTACTATGCTAATAAATCGATGTTAAAAAAAATAACATAGGTTTTTTCATTTTCTTCTATATTGGTATCATATCACCCTAAATGTGGGAGACTTGTTCCCCCCAGGATCAAGTGTTCCAGAGTGGGGGGATCAAGTCAGACATATATATGGGACACATGATATCATTCCCTATACGAAGTTTTCATGGGCTGGTTACTAAATTTATATAACGATATCATTAGTAATTATACTTAGCATAGCCAATGAAATTCTACGTATTTCAGTACCAAGATATTTCAAATCAAATCAATATTTACGAAATAATGGCAAAAAAACAAAAGGGGGGATCAAATGTCCTCAGTCTCCCCTATAGGAGTACATTCGTTCCCAATAAATTGCGATTCTGCTGTATTAGTACTTTAAAAGATAAATTGGATCAAAAATATCATATAATACAACTGATAGGGTGACCATGGTTCCATATATTAGGTACATATATTCTAAGGCCGCCCATTGTATGTTTTGTAGTAATAAGTGTTTTTTTTGTTATGTATTTTCTGGTGTACAATAAAGTATATATAAATAAATCACAGATATATTTCCAATAAATCACACGGATTGAACCGTACATTACAATAAAATTACAGATTCATTACATTTCACAGATTAGTTACGTTTACCTATAGAATAATCACAGAAAACTATAACTATGTGTCACTAACACTACAGAGCTTAAAAGGCTTTGAAAAATGACAGATACGTTTCCAACAATTCACATCGATTGAAGTACCTATATTACAATAATATTACTTACATTAATCACATTAATATTATTTGGAATAATCACAGGCAACTAATTCAACCTACGTAATCACAGTAGTGTTTCAAGCAACTGTAATAATTAGAATATTGTTATTATTTTTACATAATTATAAAAGATCACTCGCGAATCATATTTAGATTAACATACAACCTGACGCTGACCTGCAATTGCAAAAAATCGTATGAAAATTTGTATTTCGCGGGCTACACTGAAGCAAATACCCATAAGTAACGTCATACTCACCTACCTACCAATGGTAGGTATACGCCTATAAAGTTAGGTTTTGTGATTTAAGAATTCTAACCTTAGACTTAATCAAGAAATGATTACGCAACAAGCAATTACTTCTATTGTATACGGGTGTAAGACTTAGCACACTCTCGCTTACACTTCACTGTGCCGTGAGCGGGTGCTTCATACATTTTGATATTTTTAAATTTCATTAAATAAACCTAGTACTTAAGTAAATTGATTTTAGTACATATCAAATCCGTTTCTTAAGTACAAATAAATTATATGATTACTTTTAACTACCTGTTTATTAACATTCCATTTCCGTGCTTGAAATAGAATTCACTGCTCAACGACACGTAGAAAACACGTGAATACTGAAATTAATGGAGCAATGTTTACATTTACTGCTGTAGGTATATTGTGCGCGTAAAGATGTGACTGATCAATAAACACTCGAGCGCAACTGCGCAACATGAAGTAACCGCGACAGCAGCGCCACTTCAAAAATCACGGTAGCGTCAGTGAACTAATAGCGACCGCACAGGACAAGTTTTAACTGATTTTCCCTTAAAAGATGTCATCGCTAATATTAATTTTCAAGAAAAAAAAAACAAATTGTAAAAAAAGAATGTTTATTTCAATGTAGTCACATAATTTAATTATTTATTTATTTATATATACTTGTACACCAGAAAATACATAACAAAAAAAACACTTATTACTACAAAACATACAATGGGCGGCCTTAGAATATATGTACCTAATATATGGAACCATGGTCACCCTATCAGTTGTATTATATGATATTTTTGATCCAATTTATCTTTTAAAGTACTTTTAGAGGAAATAGTAAAATGTATAGCAGACAGAACAGAAGGAGTATATTGAAAATAAATTAGATAATATAAAATACAAATAAAACTTAAATATCCTTTTTTCCACAACAGACGTTACCAGTCAACAACCCAAAATCACCATGGCAACGACATACATATGTACAGATTATAATGTGATGAATGTGATGAAGCTATGGAAAAAGTATTTACCCTACATCACCCCCCTCCAGAGACCGTCAAGGGCGATAAAAATCAGCAAATCTGACATGACGACCAGAGCGAGTGGTATACTCTTTGCTACTGCTAGGTGGAGTGACTTCTTCTGGGTCAGCTTTGTCTGCCAAAATGAAAGCTGGCTTAAGGCGGTCAATTGAGACCGTGACCTCTCTGCCCTTGATTAATAATCTGAAGACTTTGTCTCCCCTATGCAGAACTTTGTGAGGACCTGTGTACGCTGGTTGTAGCGAGCCACGTAATGCGTCTTCACGAAGGAACACGTGATCAGTGGTCTGCAGATCCTTAAAAACGAAAATTCTGGTCTTGCTGTGACGCGATGCTGGAGTTGGTTGCAGGTTTTGAGCAAATTTACGAATACGCGCAATGAAATCTGTGACGTCGGTCGTTCCTTCGTCACTAGGAGTGAAAAATTCACCCGGGAGCCTTAGCGGTTCGCCGTATACAAGTTCGGCTGAAGACGCTTGGACATCCTTTTTGAATGCGCTCCGTATACCAAGCAATACCCACGGCAATGACTCTGTCCACTTGTCATTTGCATGGCACGTGATGGACGCCTTGAGTTGCCGGTGAAATCGCTCCACCATGCCATTACATGCCGGATGATATGCCGTTGTCCGCTTGTGCTGAAAACCAGCCAATTTGGACAACTGTTCGAACAGGGCCGACTCGAACTGTCGACCCCTGTCCGTGACAATGTCTGTGGGACAGCCAAACCGGGCAATCCATCCGGATAGCAGCGCTTTAGCTACTGTCTCGGCAGTTATGTCGACGATAGGTACGACCTCCGGCCACCTGGTAAAACGGTCGACTGCCGTCAGACAATACCGAAAGCCTTGCGAAATTGGGAGCGGGCCCACAAGGTCTATGTGGACAGTGGTGAACCTTGCACGTGGAAGGTGATACGACCCTAATGGCGCAGAAACGTGTCGGCTCACTTTGGCCCGCTGGCACTCAAGACAAGCTCGTGCCCACTCCCTGCAGTCCTTCCTAATGCCTGGCCAAACGAAGCGCTCTGCGATTAATTTGGCAGACGCTGACACACCAGGGTGGCTGAGGGAATGCAGGCTATCGAAGACTTGCTTTCGCAGCATTACGGGCACAAATGGTCTGGGGGGCGTTGTACTGACGTCACAGTACACATATGTACGCTCCCCTGGGACCTGCACCTTCTCCAAAACCAACGATGAGCCTTCCTGGAGTAGCTTGGACAGCTCCGGATCCGAAGTTTGCGATTCCGCGAGAGTGTTGAAGCTGACTGGTACTTGTAGCGCTTCCACGCGAGATAAGGGGTCAGCTACGACATTGTCCTTGCCGGAAATGTGCCTCATGTCGGTGGTGAACTGGGCAATGAAGTCAAGGTACCGGAATTGCCTGGGCGAGCAGTTTTTCTTCCTCTCGTGGAATGCGAAACTGATCGGCTTGTGGTCCGTGTACACGACGAAGTGTCTGGCCTCGAGCATATGGCGAAAGTATTTGATGGCCTCGTAAATGGCCAGCAGTTCCCTGTCATAGGGAGAATACTTTGTTTGCGAAGGGCTAAGCTTCCTGGAAAAGAAAGCTAATGGCTGCCAGCCATCATCGCTAAGCTGCTGTAACACCGCGCCGATTGCGGCATCCGACGCATCAGTAACCAACGCGAGTTTGGCATTGCAATCGGGGTGAGCTATTAGAGCAGCGTTAGCTAAGCTTGCCTTGCAGTCCTCAAATGCTTGCAAAGTATTCTCCGCAAGACATAGAGGCTGCGAGCCCTTTACGTTGCCAATCAAGAGGTTATGAAGCGGCGCCTGGATCTGAGCTGCATGGGGTATGAAACGCCTGTAAAAATTAATCATACCAAGGAATCGGCGCAACTGACGAACATCTTTGGGCGGCGGAAAGTTGTTGATGGCATCGACCTTGGAGTCAAGCGGTTTGGTGCCCTTCTCGGAGATGTGGTAACCTAGGAAGGCTATCTCGGGAACACCGAAAACACACTTGGACGTGTTGACCAGCATGCCAAAATCCTTCATCCTGCCGAAGATAATGCGGAGGTGCTCCTCATGCTCAGCCTGTGACCTAGAAAAAATTAAGAAGTCATCCAAGTAACTGTAGCAAAAGTCCAAACCTCTGGTCATCCCGTCCACAAAACGCTGAAAAGTTTGGCCTGCGTTACGCAGACCAAACGTCATATATGGAAACTCATATAGGCCAAACGGTGTGGTTATCGCCGTCTTTGGGATGTCGTCTGGACTGACAGGTATCTGATTATATGCTTTCACAAGGTCAATTTTGCTGAAAACTTTGCAACCAGAGATACTGTGTGAGAAGTCATGGATGTGCCTAATCGGATACCTGTCAGGGACGGTCCGGGCGTTGAGCATCCGGTAATCACCACAGGGTCTCCAACCGCTATCCTTTTTGGGGGCGAGATGCAGTGGTGATGCCCATGGACTCTCCGACGGTCTAGCAGTTCCATTGGCCAGCATCAGCTGGAACTCCTGCTGAGCAATTTTCAATTTGTCTGGCGCTAGTCGCCGAAATGGAGTTGAAACTGGAGGGCCTGGGGTGGTGCGGATGTGGTGTACGGTGGTGTGTGGTGTAGTGCGTAGTGTACCGGCGGGACGAGTGATGTCAGGAAACCCGTCTAAAATTTTGTGGTACCTCGAATCACCAGAAGAAATTTTTACAGAGTATAGAGATGAGTCTGAGTGATTCGAGGCTACAGAGAAAATATTCGTATTACTGTCGACTAGTCGTTGATTACGACAGTCAACAACTAGCGAGTAAAAACTTAAAAAGTCCACACCGATAATCGGTTTAGTAACCTCAGCAACCACAAAACGCCACTTAAAGTCTCTACGGAGTCCTAAATTTAAATTTAATTCTACGAAACCATATGTTTTAATGGGCGTCCCATTCGCGGCCACAAGTTGGTAGTTCGTACACGCACGTCGGTTACTTAGCAGACGACGGGGGTAGACGCAGAGGTCGCTGCCAGTGTCGACCAGAAACTGCGTCTTGGTGCTCCGGTCCGTGACGAACAGGCGACCAGTCGTGCGAGGGCAATCGTCTGTCGCCATCATCGACTGCCCGCGGCGTTTCCCTGCCGGTAGTCGCAGGGCTTGATGCAGCGCTTCGCCTTCTCACCGTGAATCGCGTGATACCAGCACACAGGATGCTGCCGGTAGCTGGAATCCGAGCGGGTTGATGAGCGATTGCGTGAGTGCCGTCGCGCATCTCGACCACGGCTGTGGGAGCGGTTTCGCGAACGGCTGTCACGCAACTGCAGCGTCAGGTCCTTCATGGTGCGCTTCAGCTCAGCGATCTCAGCTGCCATCTCACTAACCGAGGGTCCTGCTGCCGAAGTTGCTGCGATATGGCTTGCCGGCGCGACGATGTCCTGTACGCGGTCAGCCAGTTCGGCCAGCGCCTCCAGGGTGCTATTAGGCTGCGATGCCAGGAGAGGCTGGATGCTGGTGGGGAGTCGACTACTCCAGATGGTGCGCACGAAGTCCTCGGGCACAGTTGGCCCTGCCAATCCCTGCAGGTGGCGAAGAAACTGTGACGGCTTCCGGTCTCCCAGCTCCTCGTGCATCAGAAGCTGCTTCACCTTCCGCTCCTGGGAGGCCGAGAGGCGCTTCACTAATTCTGTCTTCAGCTTGACATATCGGTTAGTGGCAGGGGGAGACATGATGATGTCCTTCACCTCCTTTGAAAATTGTGGGTCGAGGTGACCGACCACATAATTAAATTTAGTAACGTCATTCGTCACCCCTGCATTCTCGAACTGCGCTTCTATCTGAGCGAACCAAATGTCCGGTTCTTCCGGCCAAAATGGTGGCAACTTCAACGACACACGGTAAATGTCGTGCTCAATGGAAACGGGCTTTGCTGGGCGCGTCCTATGCGTATTGTGTTTCGCCGGCTGTGACGACGCGGTGTGCTCAGACTCACTACCACTCATTTTTTAAAATATCAGTGTTCTGCTCGGGGTCACCAATTTAGGGGAAATAGTAAAATGTATAGCAGACAGAACAGAAGGAGTATATTGAAAATAAATTAGATAATATAAAATACAAATAAAACTTAAATATCCTTTTTTCCACAACAGACGTTACCAGTCAACAACCCAAAATCACCATGGCAACGACATACATATGTACAGATTATAATGTGATGAATGTGATGAAGCTATGGAAAAAGTATTTACCCTACATACTAATACAGCAGAATCGCAATTTACTGGGAACGAATGTACTCCTATACATAATTTAGGAAGTCGAATTTTGTAAACAAACATGTCATATTTAAAAAGATATAGGCAACTATAGAGGGCCGTGCTGAATAAACTAAAATTGGTTTATTTTTTAAATTTTGCAAGTTGTATGAGAAACCAATGCGGTACATAAGTTACTTGCCAAACATCAATTATATTTTAATAGTTTTTGGCTAAGGATATTTTGTCTTTTTTAGATATTTTCTTATATATTTTTTTTCCAGCACGGCCCCCTTTCCACATCTATATATTATTTGTTATTACGAATTCACAATATCTGTTACGGTACATATAACGTGTTAATAGAGTACATTCCTTGAGTTTAGGAACCTTTTTAATAGGCTTTATATTTTTCAAGTTACACGGGGGCCGTGCTGAAAACGTTTGGCTGGCACAGCCCCCTTTTTATGCATATTTCTTCAAAAGTACAGAGGTACATTGAAAAAGAAACCGGTACATATATTCCTAGAGGCGAGTACATTGCATTGGTGCACACCTAAATCGCAAATTCAGCGGGGCCGAGCGGGGCAAACGTACATAATTAATGGGGGTAACTAGGGTTTAATATTTTTCTGCAGTATTCAAAAACAAAAAGCAGTTGATGTATAAGTACAGTCTATTGTTTATTAAGAATACATACAGGCAATGTCATTATGTTTGTTACAGATCTAGACACATCTTTTAGTTTTTCTTCCATATTAAGGTTTTGTTATTAGAAGGCATTTCAACTGTATCCATTAGGGACAAATTATTTTTTTCTGCTAATTTTATCAGATCTGCAATATCTCTTAGACCCCAAGCTGCATTACGTGCTCTAAGTGATGCATCAAATTGAACATTACTCTCAGGTGTTATTTCACCATCTTTACTATATGGCCCGTAGGTAATCATAAGAGCATCTGGTTTTAAATAATTTCCAGCATTTTCAAACAATCCAACTGTGCATGCATATGGGCTTATGTGGATCATGTTAGAATTATACATATAGTCAACACTGTTTTCCTCGAAACCATAAAATGATAATTTTTGACTTATATCAACAAGTTTTGGTGGCAGTATGTTTTTTGTAGGACAATTTTCAGCATAGTAAGTAATACTGCCTAACAAACTATCTTCCACCTCAGTTGGTTGAAACCTAACTCCAGGGAAGTGTGGTGCAAAATGTGCCAAGTGTTGTCCAGAGCCTGCTGCTACCTCCAGGAATAATGGGCTTTCTTCATCCTCAATATTTTCAACATCACAAATGATAAACCTTTTCAAAACCTGTAGTATAGGATCTTGGTTTCTTGATGCAGAAGGATATATTAATTTGTGATTTTTTATGCTGAAACAATGTTTATTTAAAATTTTTTGTTCATTCCATTGAATTAATTTAGGTACTTTAGTTCAGTAATAGCTTTTAATGACAAATAATTACATGCAAACAATTTCGACCATACTGTAACAGTAGATATTTGAGTTTTGTAGAGCTTGTAAAACGCTACATACCTTTCTTCTCCAGTAAAATAGGAAGCAACATCTTTAGCCATTGAAATTGGCTTTAGATGAAACCGTTTGATAACCAGAAATCTTAGAAAATAAATTATGACGGTTATAGAAACCTTGTTGATTCACCAAACATAAGGTCACTTTTATTTACTTGAATTTATTACAAAACGGGTCTTTGGTTACTTTTACGGTTTCTCTGGTATCTCGCAGACAGTAGAAAATCAATCTGAATTCTGAACATTTTGAGTTTGACAGCGAATTAAAGAAAGGGTTGCCATCTAGAAGTTGGCCCTAGTACTATTTACTGTCTACCAGTAGGCCAATTCTGCTAATTTAAAACGTTCAAAATCTAGTCGCAGTTCCATCTCGGCGACAAACAAATGTCAAAAACTTGTCAAATTCGGTATGTAAAGAAAAAAAATCCTATGCTGATTCCCAAACCATTTCGAGATTTAAGGTTTCTTAACTTAATTTTTCTATTTTTAGTGCTTAAAATTATAAGATGAAGTTTATTTTAACATAAACACTTAATACCACTTGACTTTCATTTGACCTCCAAATGACGTCACAAGTAAGCAGATTGAGAATACTTTCAGTGCCTCCTCTCATCATATGTTAAAAAGTTAAAGCCTAATGTCAATTATAGGGATGACCATAATAATATAGGTATGTAATGCAGTCGTGCGAAAATTTCGGCCTTTGAATCGATTCAAATCAAACATTGAAAATATCACACATAAAATCTAAATCCCGAATTCTGAATTATCGTTAATGAATCATTATAATGATAGCTTAAATAAAATGCATTCCCTTTAAATAATAATATATTAAGTATAAAATCATTCGAACTATTTTGTAACCACAAATGGTGTTGCAAACTTGCAAATATAACTAGGTACTGTAGCTACTTGTTATTGGTTTGATTTTGATAGTGACATATTAATAATACCTATTATTTAATTTAATGATTAATTATCAGTCATTTCTGTCCCACTGTAGGGCAAAGGCCTCCCTTCCCTCCGTCCACGTATCCCTATACAAAATTAATAACTGTATTAAGTAAATGTTCAATTGATTATGTCGATCATTCCCACCTCTAAAACTGTCTAGTGTCATGCTTGAAGTTTCTGATGTCAAGCAAAAAACGTCAAATTTAGAATTTTTATTACTGTGTTATACGTGGCATAGATATTGAACTCTACAGCCTACTTTTGAAGCAGAATTTTAAAAAATTATTTAAAATTAATGGCTGCTTAGAAAACCAAAATTTTGAAATTAGTTGCATAAAATAACTAAATCTATAAATTAAAAATATTAAAAAAATACCTGAAAAAAACTTTACATACCCAATTGTAGGGAAATTTAAGTATTTTTGACAGATTGAGACTGAGATCAGACTGTGAACGTTCTTAAAAATTACGAGAATTGCCCGGTATTATCAACAGACTAGCGACCCGCCCCGGCTTCGCACGGGTGCAATGCAATTTAATTAAATAATTAATTTTTTTTTTTAACTTGCCGCCAGCCCCTGCCGCCGATACCGCAGCAACCGCTATGTCCCTGCATTTTAAATCTGTAATATCTTCGAAAATCTATACTTATAATAAATCTGTAGAGAGGTCAATTCTATACATGAAATATATTTCCAAAAAAAAACTTTTTAACAAAAAAAAAAACCGACTTCCATAAAAAAACACTACAAAGTGAAAAATAACTTTAATTTCGGAAGTCGGTGTCTTTGGATCTGTATTTTAGTTTATTGCCACCGACTTCCGAAATTAAAGTTATTTTTCACTTTGTAGTGTTTTTTTATGGAAGTCGGTTTTTTTTTTTTGTTAAAAAGTTTTTATTTCTCGCTTTTTAGTGGGACTGTTTATAATGCATCAAGCTCTTCGGCTTTTACAAAATATTACTTTTCCCGATACAGGGACGTTAATTGTTGAGGTGTTCTCCTGGTACTCCACCATCAGCTCCATTTCACCATTCGCATTGTGACGAGCATGAATTGCTTAGCAACCATATTAAAGTAATCGAATCGCAACCTGTGAAACACTTATTATTGAGTAGTCCCGGTGGCCATCTGTGGTCTTCATCGTCAGTTTTACTTCACTAAATTTTGCTTTCCGAAAGCAAATGCACGAGTTACTATAAATAATACCCGAATCGCTATAGGTGTGCCTATAATATTTGAAGAGTTCCTTCGATTTCTCCAGGATCCTGCTGATAATCCTGGTAGCATCAGGCCAGACTTATGTCAACATTGCATTGAACTTAAAATTTAGTCCTGTTTAAAATGAGCCCAAACACGACTACGGTGCTGTCATTTCAAGGTTTGTACTTTTTCTGCTGCTCCTGGCTTCAGCATCAAGTCTCTATGTACTTCCGTGATTCTCATTAACAGTACGTTTATCCACACATCGAGCCCTTTTCAATGAGCCTAAACACGATATATCTGCTGTTAGTTGTCGAGGAGTTAGGTACTCTGCAGACTATCCTGACTGCAGCATCAGGTCATGACTTGATGATCATGAGACCAAATGTGGCAAATGCCCTATCAAACATCAAAACAATTTACTAAAACTGTCCTTGTCTGTTCGAGTAACTTCTTACTGTCAAGGAGTTGTACCTTCCATCATCAGCTCAGCTACCTGAGATGGTGACAACCATACGCAAATACACAAGATACTTCTAAAAATATGCGAAAAACAATAAGTGAGCCTATAAAATTTGAGGGTTGCCCTCGATTTCTCTAAGATCCCATCATCAGATCCTAACTTGGTGACAATGGGACCACCTCAGAACTATCTACTTTCGAACAAAAAAAGAATTTTGAAAATCCGTCGACAATTGGCGGAGTATTCGATGAACAAACATACGAAAAAAAAAAAAAAACATACAAACATCCGAACATAGTACCTTCTCCTTTTTGTGAAGTCGGTAATAACTATCAGCGGGTGATTAGTGATCGATACTGACGCCAAAAATGCAATAACCAGTCACATGTACGGCTATCAGATTTCGTAAATCGCATACAAATGTTTGATGTAGTACGGGCGCGTTGAAATACGATAAAAATAATATCACCGGACCGCCCGTCGACCGCACGACAACGTTATTCCTCTTTAATTTTCAACCTATATATTTCACATTTTGTAGACCCGTTTTAGCCTCAGAATGTTTTGCGTATTAAACTACGTTAACTTTACTATCGAATAAAAATAAAACGAAAGTTGTAGCTCTAAAAACAAAATTACAGTGATTTAAAATGTTCGTGGTAACTTTCGGCCGTGCGGACATTTTGTTGTTTACGTTTCTTTTCACGTCCACTTTCAAGCGCGTGCCGTTCAGGCGGATAAGTAAAATTTTTGTCTGTCTGTCTGTCTGTATGTTCGTTATAGAAACAAAAACCACTCGACGGATTTCAACGAAACTTGGTACAATTGTTCTTCATACTCCTGGGCAGGTTATAGTATACTTTTCATCACGCTACGATTAATAGGAGCAGAGCAGTGAAGGGAAATGTTGGGAAAACAGGATTTCTTTTTAGGTGAAGTAGTAATAGGTTAGTAGTAGGTAAGTTTTGGTTAATTTATGTTTAGTTTTTTTAAATATTAAGTAGGTAAAAGCGTAGGTACTTTTATTAATTATAGGTATAGGTATTATTAATTATAGTAGTTATAGGTATTTAGTTTTAAGTGAAGTAGGTATTATTATATATTATTTGATATATTAGACGTAGTTATATATTTTTAGTTATTCAAGACCCAAGCGGACGCCGGCGTCCGCCCGCTATTGTCTTGAAAAACGCGTTGAATGAGAAATACGCGTTCTCAAGAATCGGCAGAGGAAAGAGCACATCGGTTAAACTCTATGAGAGTTAGTGCCTCAATTTCCGGAAGTCATTATTCCACGCGGACGAAGTCGCTGGCAAAAGCTAGTATTAAATAACATGCTGTAAAGGGCCATATTGATCTATATTACTTAATTGTATAAGGATTAATGCTGTATTGCTTAAAATCGCTTCGTAAATAAGCCATCATTCCTCGTAAAAAGTAAAGGAAAAAAAATGGTTATTGTGGGTTATCCCTAAGAAATAGACATATACCATCGCGGACTTTTTTGTAGACCTTTTTAAGGTGTACAATACTGTAGTACATTATTTTGATGTATCTCATAGGGTTCAGTCAGCGTTTGCAATGTAAGCGCAAAAAAAGGGTTTATTTACGACATCACATTAGAAACCTCTAAAGTTATCAGTGTTTCTCTACTATATTATACATGTATTATACACATAAACTTTCCTCTTGAATGACTTTATCTATTCAAAAAACTGCATCAAATTCGTTTGCGTAGTTTTAAAGATTTAAGCATACATAGGGATATAGGGACAGAGAAAGCGCCTTTGTTTTATAATATGTAGTGATAGCGCTCTAATAACATGATCAAAATCTACTAGGTACATAAAATTCTCGTGTCACAGTGTTAGTTACCAACATACTCCTCCGAAACGGCTGGACCGATTTGTATGAAATTTTGTGTGCATATCGTGTAGGTCAGAGAATCGGCTACGATCTATTTTTTTTTTTTGCAACACACGCTGGTGGAGTCAGCTAGTTTGTTATTTAGAATAAGATTATTTAATAATTGGAGATAAGTATGAGAAAAATATGAAACTCTTCTTACAAATTGAAATAGATTCATAAATGAACTACAATTTGATAAAGCACAAATATCAACTTTATTTAAAAAGAGGTGCCAAATTCTACCTATGATGTACAGAGGCCAACACATCAAGCTACCCCAATCTGTCAGATTTTCCCAATTGAATATGAACCTTATTCCTTTGAGCTAAAGTTGAAAATCTATCAAAGAAATTTGACAGATTGGGGTAGGTTGACCTGCTGGCGTCTGTACCAAGGAACAGTTCCTGAACTGAAAATGAACAATCACAATATGGCGGTTTGCTGCATTCTGCGTAAGCGCATTTTGTAGTTCCCGATCCGTAAATAATAATAATAACATTGGCAACACTGATACGTCAACAACGTACATTTTTTTTCATATCTTATATTTCCTGTTTTTATTCATTTCCCGTCTTTGAAGTAATAATTTGGTATCTTGTAAAGCGTTTTGGAATAAGACATTAAATCTTCAACAAATAAACC
Organism: Globia sparganii; assembly: GCA_949316385.1. NCBI lineage: Eukaryota > Metazoa > Arthropoda > Insecta > Lepidoptera > Noctuidae > Globia > Globia sparganii. The sequence continues at coordinate 12,357,558 of OX438653.1, read as the reverse complement.
AAAAATAAAATGAAGAAACCATACAAACATAAAAAAATCAAAATTGACGGCTGTCAAATTTGGCCACCGAACAAAATAAATATGTGAAGAGATAATGAAAAAGAGAATAACATAATGTTGACGAGATCAGCTGCAGCACGCCGTACACACTTACCACCTCCGGACTCGTCGCTCAGCTCCGCCCCGCCGCCGCCGGAACCCAGCCCCATCGAGAGTGCTGTGACGCCGGCCGTGGCAGTTGCGTCGAGCTCGAGCGACGAATATTTTTCCCCGCCGACGTCGCCAACACCTGTACGTCGGCAGGGGAGAGGCCGGCCACCGAGGAGCTTGGGACTTAGGGGCCATCCGGCCCCGAGCCGGGTCCCCGCTAACGGTGGTTGTGTCCAGCGCATGAGATGGACTCAGTCTATGAACGAGAACGTCATGCGCGCATATTACGGGTCTACAGAGGGGGGAACTAACCTCACTGCGTACCGCGATAGGATGCTGTCTCTGTTCCAGGAACTGGAACCAACCGTCAACGTCTCGGCCCAACGACTGTCGGATCAGGTGCGAGTCATTCAGCGCAATCACAGGTTGGACGATATCGCACTTGATAGGCTGCGCTCAGAGGTACTGAGCAACCATATCGTCTCGACTCCGGCACAAACCGCGGCACAAGCGTCAAATGTTGATGCCATCCCGCCGCGGTCCAATCGTGTTGAAGAAGAGGATGATGGGGTTGCCACAGTAAGTAGCCAGTACAACGTCCGACTGAGGAGCGCACTGGAGGATGCATTTCGCGAGTATAGATCCACTCCAACCGAACTTAGACCCCGATTACCACGGTTACCTATGCACAAGAAAAATAGGGCGCTGGTGTGTGCCTTGGACTCGCAGCTCAAGAATTTCTTCGAGAGCAGCGAGGATCTTGTTGATACGCACTCGATCCTGTATTGCGCGGCTGTTGCGGCATGTCGTTTAGCTAACGTCAAGTTTCCAAGTTATGACGGAGCTACTCGACCAAAACCAATCGTACCAGCCTGGCAGTGCAGGATCGAGGGTCGTATCGATAGGACCAGGGTACTCATTGGCAAACTATACTGCTTCAGGGAGGGCAATACACGACCACGAGTGATGCGCTTTGTGAGGCAGGCATTCTCGGGGACTGGAATCAGTCCTCGAGAATACATGTCCTGTGTCACAGAGCGCATCGACTTCCTGAAGCAGAAAGTTTGTGCATGGGCGAGCCGAATTCGGCGGTATAAGCGGCGGGTTGATCGATACACGCAGAATCGCATGTTCCAGAGCGATGAAAGGTGGGTGTATAGAGCTTGGGAGCGACCTGAACAAAATGTGACAGACGTATGCCACCCGGATGATGCCGCCACGAGTGCATTCTGGCGCAGCATCTGGTCGGTATCCGTCTGTCACACTGAGGCTGGCTGGATGCGGGATGTCGAGCGAGTGTGTGAGACTATACCAGAAATGGATGCAGTCCTAATTACGCCATCAGACGTTACCAGAGCGGTCCGTCCGTTACCGAATTGGAAATCACCGGGACCGGACGGACTGCACAATTTCTGGTTGAAATGGCTAATTAGTTCACACACTTGCCTGGCATCTCAGTTCCAGTCATCCTTAGAGTCTGGGTCGCTACCGCAGTTTCTAACAACAGGCGTTACCCACCTGCTCCATAAGTCAGGTAGTCCCGCGGAACCCAAGAATTATAGACCAATAACGTGTTTGTCGACGGTTTATAAACTTCTTACATCCATTTTGAGAGCCAAAATTAATATACACATTGACAATAACTTGATTATGAGTGCTTCTCAAAATGGATGTAGGAATGGGTCCCGCGGTACTAAGGAGCTACTCCTCATAGACATGGCCATTAGCCAACAGGTTCGTCGATCCCGCAAGGATCTGTCAACATGCTGGATAGATTACAAGAAGGCCTACGACTCGGTGCCACATACATGGCTCATGAGGGTGCTGGAGTTATACAAGGTAGATGCAACTCTACGCACCTTTCTTGAGTCGTGTATGGGGCAGTGGAAGACAGTCCTTCGTTATCCAGGATGTCGACAGATCCAGGGGAATGAGGAGCCTGTATGGATTAAACGGGGAATATTTCAGGGCGACAGTTTGAGTCCACTTTGGTTTTGCCTAGCCTTGAATCCTCTAAGCACACTACTGGAGGATTCAGGTCTAGGCTATCGGTTGAGAAGAGGTGGTCAGGTCATATCTCACCTACTCTACATGGATGATTTGAAACTCTTTGCTCCCAACAAATTGCATCTGATGGAGCTACTGAAGGTAACTGAAACTTTCAGTAGCGCCATCAGGATGGAATTTGGTGTAGACAAATGTGCAGTCATGCATGTAAAGCGAGGGGAGATTATGGAATCCGAGGGAATTCAACTCTCGGATTCCATAAGCCTTAGATCCCTCTCCTCATCCGAAAGCTATAAGTATTTGGGTATGTCGGAAGCGTTAGGTATCAATAATGCTGACATGAAGCAATCGTTGAAGGAGCGCTTCTTTTGTCGCCTGAAGAAGGTATTAATTAGTCTTCTTTCGGGCGGAAATAAGGTGCGCGCCTTCAACGGTTGGGTCATGCCGGTTTTGATGTACTCTTTTGGCATACTCAAATGGACTCAAACTGAACTCGACGCCCTGGATAGAAGGGTCCGTACACTGCTAACCGCAAACCGGATGCATCACCCACGATCATCGGTGATGAGACTGTATATCCCGCGGAAGTGCGGGGGTCGAGGCTTTTTAAATGCGAAGACCCTCCACAACCGCGAGATGTGCAGTCTCAGGGAATATTTTTTAAAAGCCGAAGTGGGTATGCACCGTGATGTGGTCGCAGTGGACAAGGGGCTCACCCCGCTCTCCATGGCTAAAGAGAACTGGCGCAAACCTGTAGTACTTTCTACCGATGACCGCAAGAAGGTATGGCAGAGCAAGGAGCTTCACGGGCGCTTCTATCGGGCTCTTCATGAGCCCGGTGTAGATTTCTTAGCGTCCGTATCCTGGCTACGTTTTGGTGACCTTTTCGGGGAAACTGAAGGTTTCGTCTGTGCAATTATGGACGAAGTTATCTTGACGAATAACTACCGGAGACATATTATGAAGGACGGGACGGTTGACGTGTGTCGGGCATGCCACCGTCCGGGTGAGTCTATCAGACATATTATCTCTGGTTGTTCTCGTCTGGCTAATGGCGAGTACTTGCACAGACATAACCAAGTAGCCAGGATTATTCACCAGCAACTTGCTCTGAAATATAAACTTGTGGATTCTGAGGTACCGTATTACAGGTATGTGCCCGACCCAGTTCTTGAAAATGACCATGTCACGTTATATTGGGATCGATCTATCATTACTGACAGGTCTATTGTCGCCAATAAGCCTGATATAGTGGTGATAGATCGATTAGCGCGCCGCACAATGATTGTAGATGTTACCATTCCACATGACGGGAACCTCGTGAAAGCTGAGAAAGAGAAACAAATTAAATATCTCGACTTAGCACACGAGGTTGTTGACATGTGGAATGTGAGCTCGGCTGTCATTGTGCCGATTGTCGTATCAGCCAATGGCTTGATGGCCGAAAGCCTCGATCAACATCTATCGAGGCTCTCGTTGGGCGGTTGGATCAAGGGCCTGATTCAGAAGGCAGTACTCCTTGATACGGCTCGCATTGTGAGGAGGTTCCTCTCTCTGGAGCCCTAACCACCGGTAGCTTGGACCCTGTTCCCAATACCGGTGGCCCACTATTTTTTATATTTTTAAATGTTTTTATAGAGATAATAACAATATTCCACAACTATCACACAACGCCATCTAGTCCCAAGCTAAGCAGAGCTTGTGTTATGGGTACTAGACAACTGATAAACATACTTATATATTTCTAAATACATAAATATTATAGATAAATTACACCCAGACACAGAATAAATGATCGTGCTCATTACACAAACATTTGTCCTGGGTGGGAATCGAACCCACGACCTCCGGCATAGCAGTCAGGGTCACTAACCACTAGACCAACAGGCCTGACATTGAGATTGAGATTGGGGTAGGTTGACCTGCTGGCGTCTGTACTTTACTGTGCGATATAGACGCTTTTTGTAATTTTCTTTCTATCTTTTACTATTTTCATTTCATTGGGACTATTTTGTTTCGTCCTATTTCTGTAACATGTTCTACTAGAACATGTTACGGAGATAGGACGAAACGTTAAAATAACAAACTAAAATATGTTATCATGCATATAAATAGCTACAGCTATGTAGTTAAGTGATTAGTTTAGGGACAATTTACAGATGGCGTATTGTCAAATAGGTTTGCAATTTTATCACGTAAGAGGGCTCTCTTTTCTCTTTGGGGCTAAGTGATTGCTGGGAAGACAAAAACAGCTGTAGGCCAATTCTGCTAATTTAAAACGTTCAAAATCTAGTCGCAGTCTCATCTCGGCGACAAACAAATGTCAAAAACTTGTCAAAATGTAGGGAAATTTGAAGTATTTTTGACAGATTGAGACTGAGATCAGACTGTGAACGTTCTTATAAATTACGAGAATTGCCCCTCTGTTCTAATGACAGCACAGACTACTACAGATTTTCTTGACATTTGAGATATTCTATTTTCACTAATATTTTCTTACATGGTAAGTTAGCACGTAAAGTAATATATAAATATCTTTCCAGTGAAATATATACAAAAACTTGCTAACTTATAATAATATTATGTAGTACTACATACATACGGTCATGAGAGTCATAAAGACGAACGGCGCATCAAAGTCATTGCGTGTATATCTAGCATTAATCTGAATTATAGGAAAAACTGAAATACCGGGAATACCATAGATATATAGAGATAGTGCAATCCATGACCCACTAATAATAATTACTGTGTATTTACAAAATTAAAACACTAACGGAATGTTGCACACTTCTGCTGTAAGCATTAGGAAAAAGAGTGGGGCATGTCTTCGGCGGATTGCATTATCTTTACTAATATTTTTTTAGACAACCCTATTTGACATTGACAAAATAACAAACAAAAACGTGTCAAAATTGTCAAAACTCAAAACTTCGAAAGTCAGTCAAACGCAGTCATAAAGTCGTAAAACGCTTAATGCGAGAACAAAATGAACAATTTTCAAAAAGAATTTATAATGGGCATGTTCCTGGACAATGACAACGCTTGTACTATGAATAGATTAGTTGTAGCAGTGGCTAATATAGTAAATGAAAACAATGACAATATGAATATGTTCAGCACGGCTTTCGAAAAGGAATTCAATCACACATCGCAGACTGTAGAAAACAACCAATGTCCCGGAATTGTACCTGTTACTCGCCGTATTAAAGGATTTTATGAGAATACTGTGCGAAATTTTAACGACGAAGATTACGCTGTGAGATTCAAAATGAAGAGGAGTACTGTTCAGGTTAGTCAGATGTACCTAGCTTATTAATATAATTTCAGTTAATAGGGTATCAGAAGTTGGGTAAAGGTAAACGCAATCTTTAACCTTTTATTTAGGCGCCTGTATAAATTGACTATTGTCAGTCGCTTCATGTAAAATACTCGTATTTAGCTGCATTCTGGGTCAGTGGGTCGTCTTATCTGTTAGACTGGAAGCTGACCCCAACACAGTTGGTAAATAGCTAGGCAGGACTACATTGGCTGCTGTACCCATTACCTAATTAAAAGTTTGCTTTTTTAATGTTTTTAAATAACCAGTAACATGTTTCTTTCAGGCACTCATAAACTTTTTGAAGAACTATGTGAAGCCTGGAAATATCCCTCTTGATAAAAAAGTTCATGTGTTTCTTTGGTTATTGGTGAGTGATTGTTCTTATAATGAAATAGGTAAACTATTTGGCTTGCACAAATCATCAGTGAGCTATATATTTAGTGAGATAGCTACCCACCTCACTGATCATAGGTTTAGTTTTATCAGCTGGCCATCAGTAGAGGAACAACATATTACGAGAATAAAGGTGAACAGCAGATTTAAGTTCCCCAACTGTGTAGGTTTCATAGACACTTGTCGTTTTAAAGTCGGGCCAAAGAGAAATAAAAAAGATAAGCCAGATATTGTTCTCTTACAAGCGGTCTGTGATGAATCTCTAATATTCCTAGATATTCACATTGGTGAAATAGGAAAGACAAGAAAAAATAGAGTTTTTAAAGAAAGTGCTTTGGCACATCAGTTAAAGAATTTTATGGAGTTTGAGAATCATATTTTGGGAGACTCTGAATATAAATTAAAGAAAAACTTAATTACTCCATTTACAAGTGAGGAGTTGTTAACAAGTGAAGAGATGAAGTTTAATGAGATTCACTGGAAGACTCGCAGCTATATTGGTCATGCATTTGAATTAATGAAGGAAAGATTTAGGAAGTTGAATCATATTGATGTTGTGAAGGCCGAGTCTGTTAATCTCCTTTTATCTGTGGCATGCATATTGCACAACTTTATATTGATACATGAAGGGTGCTCAGAAGTAAAGGAGGAGGCCGTAGCTTGTGATGATGGTGTCACTATCAACACCAGTATTGTTCAAACTGCTTTAGAAAAGAGACAGTTTTTGTGTAACTATATTAATTATATTGATACGGAAGATGTTTGAGACTACCTAAAGGATAGATAATATAGCGCACCTTTAGAATTATAGAGACCTAATTTGAAATTTTAAGTTATCTTAATATTTCAAATTAGGTCTCTATAATTCTGAATTATAAGAAATTTTAATGTGTCATTTAAAGGAAATTTTAAGATAATAATTATTTAAAATTAGGTCTCTATAATTCTAAATTATAAGAGACCTAATTTGAAATTTTAAGATATCTTAAGATTTCAAAGTAGGTCTCTATAATTCTAAAGGTGCGATAGATAGATAAGTAATCATAAGATTAACTTGTTACTTTTAAGTCTCAATATTTTTAAGAAAACAATAACGTAAGTACTTATTAGAATGTTATTTGGTTAGACACACTAGCAGCTAATTAGCTGATGCGTGTCTATTATAAGATATTTATTATAAGATATTTAATCTGTCCAGTCAATTCTTGAAGCAGTTCAGTGTGGGAGCCGTCACAACATTTTCCGGGATCCTATTCCATGCGGTTACAACTTGGTTAGACAAGAATTGCTTCAAGGGCTTTTTTTTTATGAATTTTCCCATAGCTTTAGGGAATGCCCACGAAAATGTTTGTTCGCATAGCATCGTTCATGTTCTCTAAAGTATTATTATCTCACGAAGCGACGCACGCATTACTTGTGGTAACCAAGTGTACAAACACGCAGTGAATGGGGTGCGTGAAGATGAGTCAGCGTCCGCACACACCACACGCATACTTTCGACGTCAGACTAATTGGCCCCGATTCTGTTGTTCACAAACTAAACTAAATTTAAGTTCAGTGCATCCTTTTCTTTCTATTTCATTAGGAAAAGGACAGAAGATAAATATTAGTTTAGTCCTGTCAAATTAGATAATCCATAGACAAGTTTAGACGTGATTAAAAAGTGGCTACTAAAAATACGTCAATTTACGTCAGACGCTGACTAATTTGACAGGACTAAACTAATATTTATCTTCTGTCCTTTTCTTAATGAAATAGAAAGAAAAAGATGCACTGAACTTAAATTTAGTTTAGTTTGTGAACAACAGAATCGGCGCCATTATCTCGGACGGTACCGAGAGCTCCTGCGCTTACACACATTCACAGCGTGTTGTACACTAGGTAACCACAAGTAATGCGTGCGTCGTTTCATGAGATTAAAATACTGTACTTACTACTTCTTCTGTTACTTTTTATGGCATGCTTATATTTAATTTGCAATAAAACCACTTGGTAATGTTTTAATACTTATATTTTCTGTCTAGTACTGAAATTTATATAATTGCCAGCATTATGATATAAAAAATATAATAAATAAACATATTTTTGAGTGAGTAGTGAGTACTAATGACATATTTGGATGACATTACAGTATGTATTTGATATTAGACAACAATATCGGCATTATTATAAATGATCCAAAAATGTAAATAATAATATTTAATTATTTAATATACACACAAAATTTTTTTGAAAGGAAATATTTTGTGATACTCACTTTATTTATACGTACAGAGATAAATCGCTTAGTATATTCATACCCTCTACTGCTTATTTACTTTTATGTACAGAAATAGATAGTTATTTTATTTTTGCTTAACTTATAGAGACTTTGATTGTTTTACGGTGGGAATACTAGCTCATTTTTTTAGATGTCTGGTGGTTATTTCAGCCTAATAATTATTTTAATCCACATCAATATTAAGGTCATGTTTTATATAATTATACATAAAGATGAAATTAAATTAAGTCCATGGTATAAACGCAAATCTGCATAGGAATACATACCTAATAGCTAGTCAAGCTTATTTGGTTTGACATTAGTACATTGATATTGAGAACAAAATAAGCTTGTTTTTATAATATTTTACAAATAAATAAATAATTTTCTCTGTCCCGATGTATCCTACATAACATTAGGCACTAAATTGGCAACCTACAAGGCACTATGCACTTAGCACAGCAATACATGCTATAATAATAATTATATTATGATTTTATATTGTAACAAAATTTATACCTCTATTATTTACTATTTTGCGGTTTTTGTTAAACATTGATTTAAAGAAGTTCATCAATATTATGAAAAAGATCTATAGCTAGCACAGCTAAGCTATTACATAGGTAAAAATCGTTCTGTTCTAATCATGCAAACAGAATTTCAATTTTCGCTTATGTGAAATATTACTGCAAATTAAATGTGCCTAACGAAATTAAAATACATACTAAGTTAACTGATATTTAATTTAGTAATATTCATTACATTATGGATATCGATGTAATTTCGCTAAAATCATGCGCTGACCATGTCAAGCCATGATCGATAAGCCTGTTTGGCTGTAGATACTAGTAACAATACAACGCTATATACACATTTAATTATATTTACAATTATAGCTGCACCTTGATATTATCTCCTACGTATTTAGGATTATGGAATGTGACAAAAACTGTACCTACCTAACTAATACTAAAGCCGAATATTTACAATCGGTGTATAATAAATGAGTCCTATCAGTCTGATTTATTGTTGTCCTTTAATTTTTATGATAGATTTAACGATTTTTTTTTGTTATTTATAATCAATATCATTTAATGATTTCATCTAAAAACAACAATAACACGTTCTACTCTTTAGAAACACACTCCCCAAATGTTTACAGTCATTTTGATAATATATCATTGTTAAATGCAATATTCACCGTCCATTTATTTACTTGAGTAAATAACAACATTAGCTATAAGGAATAACCAGTAGACTGTACACAGGCAGGAGACGAGACACATTATTTACACAAATCATAGTCAACAAAACACCGAGTCCACAATAAAACACTGTCTTAGCCGAATGTTTTCGGAAGACTTGGCACACGCGACACGATACTATCATATCAATCACTTCTCAATGGATCCATACACGGTTTGTTTCGGTAATTTTCATATGTAAGTCTTTTTAACTTTCTGTAAGGTTCCGCACTTGAGATCCTTGTCGAGGGACTCGGTAGAGTTTCGCAAGTCAAGTGTGCGCTCCTTGCCGAGCTCCATGTGTAAATTGTCTTGCTTGGGACAAACATTCGCCACCATGTTCACGTTTTTCGACCGAGGCATGTATGCAGTATTGGCATTCAACGGAGTCTCCAACGGGCTTAATCTGAAATAGACACTTTAATTAACTAAAGTTATTCATTATTATTGTTATATTTATAACCTACTGTAAAAAGTTGTTCGTGTTATTGTACAGTGATTTGCTAATGTGTTTCTATCATTAGCATGTTTCTCATTATGGTTGATTTATATGTAGATATATGTTACATGTGTAGTGCAAAAACGATTTGTGACTAAGCATGTCGGATCTGTACAAGGTCAAAGAAAACAATAATAACTAGTGCGAGGGCTTAAATGTGGCAAAAACTTTCAGCGACCATTTGCGGATTAGGTACAACTATGACTCACTTCTGGAAATCATAAAAACTCGCCTGTAAAGGAAAACTGGAATGTCAGTCATGCTAACTATGAGAACTTTTCATACGTATTCATATTACTTAGTTAAAATATTATATACTATCAAATGTAAGTAGGTACCTGTTCAGATGATTGTGTTGTTCATTGAAGGGTGAGGTATCGGTAAAAAAGGGGTGTCGAAATCGCCTTGAAAAAAGGTATCCGATAACGAATCCGACCATGAGTGTGACGAGGCAGGACGCTACGACAGCCGTCAGCAATGCTTGTGCGCTGTAGATGTTGCCGTCAGCGGCCTCCACAGTCAGCAAGTCTGCACAGTGAAAAATTCGGGTTAAAAACTGAAAAAGTTCGTCCTGTCGATGGCAGCATCTCTGTAATGTTACAGTCTTAACTGTGTTTCTCTGTTGTTTAGTTTTAATAAAAAAAAAAGATAATAATTTCTTGTAGAGCGACTCATTTAAATATAACTTAAGAAAAAATAAATGTGTCTATCATTGGTAAAAGAGCAGAGAAAAGTGATTAGTGGAAAATTACTGGCTTCTCCATTTTCTCCTTTGCACAGCTTTCTTCTACTTATTTACATATTTGTAAAAGAAATGTATCTCCGTATTTATACAATTAACAGCTGCGCCAGGGGTCATAATAAATCATTATTATAAGTAGCTTGTTTAAAAATAATGGATAGTGACAATTAAGCAGACAAATTTACGGACGAGTGATAGGTATGTGAGCAATGGCAGTTTTTGTCCCCATTTATGACCCAAGGTGAAAACACAATTATCACCGGAACGAATTTATAGAACATTACATGATAGTTGGTATTTACCTGTCTCATGTTTGTTGTTAGTAGGTGTTTTATCGTCCGACAAAATATTAGTTTCGACAACTTCTATTAATATTTCATTTTGGATATCGTCAGTTTTTTGTCGCAAGTCTGATTCTGATTGGGTGGGCTTCTTAGTGCCTGGATTTCTATTGCTATGTCTATCACCCGGCAAGAGGGCTGGCAACTTATTACATATATCAGTCTTTCCATATTCTACATTTTGTAGAAACCTCTCGGGATTAGGAAATTGCCTGTTTCCAACCCAAGAACATATTTGCTGCTTGGAGTCCCACGCACAGTGTGGATCTTGCAACGCAACACAATCCCTGAAACCAAAGCATGATTATCATTAGTTATTTTGTTTGTTTTGTTGAATGGGTAGTAATATTGTAAGTGCTTAGAAAATTATAATTTTTACCTGCACGATAGCACGTTTCCACAATGGGATAAAGTCACTGCTCTGATTATATCGCCAGAGGCAACGATTAATTTTTCTGTGGTTAGGGCGACATGCATTTGTTTGATGGGAACGCCTTGAGGTAATACTTGTACTTCTGAAATTACGGCTGTTCTAACAGGGTTTCTACTATACTCGTCTACACTGGCATCAAAGTCTCCTTCATTAGCTGCTACATTTACAGCTTTGATAACTCTTCCGTCATCCGTACCGATGTACATAACGTCATACTTGTTTCCATTCATCGCTTGAACTTGAGGATGCACGGCGATGGCGGAAAATCTGTATTGTAAACTAACCCTAATGAGAACTGGCCGCGCTAAGAATGATGGAACAGCTTTATCCATTAGCGGGTGTGTTTTTATAAAATTCACTGCTGAATCAGAGAGTGTTCTGCTGTCTTCAACGCAAGATCCCGGTCGGTTTTCTGGTAATTTTTCTTTTTCTAGAGGTAGCCAGTTAGAGTTCATTCCCTCTTGGCCTTTAAATGATCCCTCAAAAGCATCTATGATATCCCTCATAGCGAAAGCGCATACAGCTGAGCCTCCTATTGCATTCTGAGGCGTAGTAAATACTGCGTATATTATATCATTTTTGCTATTGCTTTTGCCGTACATTCCGTTTATTAGTTCAGTCGTAGCCTCTGTAAAATAAATAAAAAATAAAACCGGCCGTATTAAAATTCTACAAGGAGTACAAAATCTCTATTCAACCCAAGATACTTACGGATTTCGTCGAAATAGAAAGGATACTCTCCAGGCATGGAACAATTTAGGCGGGTTTTCAAGAACGAAGTCCAACGGTCGCTAAACGTATGAGGTCCTCCTTTATCGTTAAGGCAGATCCTTGCTACTCTCGAGTATACTGCCTGTAGAGATAATACAAAACATGTTAAATTATCAATATTTTATAGTCATAAAATTCAATGCAAAATAAAATTAGTTTGTTTATGACGGTATAAAAATGGTATATAAATAACACTGACCTTTCCGCAGTTCATGAATTCGACAGCAGTTTCGCGATAGAAGAAGTAAACATGGCTGGTAGAAGCTACAGCTCCCACAAATGAAGGATCGTTGAGCAGTCGGAGATCTGAGCGCTCAGTTCGTACCGGTTCGCGATAGATCAGGGGATCGCCTCCAGAAAAATCGGCTGCCGTTGCTGTGTATAATTGACCGTCTGAAAAAAGTAGGATTATTTTCACAATGTAAGTAATATAAATTACCAAATGGTGGGTAATTGCGTCTTGTCGTGATCTATTGTTTTCGTTTTCCTTTTGCTCTTGAGGTAAAGTATCAGTTTGAACCTCTATAGCCAAATAATAAAATCGTGAGCCGCTAGTAAAATGGAGATTCTGCGTAATTAACGCAAGAATCTCCATGTTACTCGTGTCTTTAGATAGATAGACCACATGTAATTATTTTGCTATAGTTTTTTATCGCGGTGTCGCAATATGTAATTTTTTTTTGTTACATTATGTGTGCAATAAACCAGTGGTCTTCAAAGAGTTAGCTAGCAAGAGCGAAAACTAGTGGAATAGTAATATAATTTTGCTTACCAACAAAAATTGCAGTCGAATTATGTTGTGGATCGTAAGGACAGCGGCCTGATCCGTCGATTTCTTCTAGATGATGGTTTGGTGGGTGCCTTGCGTACCGACGACATAACGGTTTGAATGCATTGGTGCCACACACCAACAGACGTCCGTGCGACCGCGCGGCTACTCGGGGGTAATTCTGACATTCATCGGCAGACTTGCCCTTTAATTGGCATAGCTCCCTGTGTGCGTCCGTTGATTGCCACTCCAGTCGCTGTGGGTAAAATTATTTATATTTAATGTTTATAGATATATGAGATAGATTTTATCGAATGATTTGCATTCAATGCGATAAATCTGTGTGTATAATGAAAATTGTATTAAACAATTTGAATTTGGTAATAGAAACTAAGTCAAATATTGCATTGCACAACGACTCTCAGTCAAGCGGGTTAGTTAATCCGATGGCCGCAGCGCCCGCAGCGCCCGCAGCCGGCCTGCGTTAGCTAACCGACACGACGGCAATGTCGCACTTGCCTCCACTATTTGTCTGTACACACGGTTACACATCAAGCTATACATTTCCAGTTTTAGTAGACCTCGCATTGTGTTGGTTTTTTGTACAGTCAGAAGTCAGCTTATACTGGATATTTATAGATTGATGTGTAGCCGTGTGTAAAAGAGAGAGAGTTATATTTGACTTAATATTATTTATTAATTTGATACATGAGTCTCATCAAAACTTGTTGTCTTATTTGTTAAATAATTTAATCTGGGATTTGGGTCTGTTCGACAGAATTAACTTTCTCTGAGCATAATAAACTAAGTACGGCGCAAATGATTTGACCAATTTGCACAATTTGTACCTATTGCAACTGACTTTTAAAGGTCTGTTTTGCAAAACAAGTTACTAGTAGCAATAAAATTCCCTAGTTTTGTGTTATATGGCTATAGTTGACCATCTTTCACGTTATATTTGATCAGCGTCTAGGTACTTTAAACGCTACGTGTTAATGTCAAAATGCAGTGCAACCTACATCGAAAATGTTGACAATATCGGCTTAACGTACAGTTATCTTCGCGGCAAGATATCGATATTGTCCATAGTTATCACTGCTAAAATTCTAAAACCTACTTTCATTTGCACCGAAAATATAATTATAGTAGATTTATTTTTATAAAATAGGTGTGCTAGTTAGCTAGAATTTTCCTTTGGGGTATGATTGGAAATACACTTGCACACAAAAAAAAGTTGCTCAGGTTGAAGAAAAGTAACCGTATAGATATGATTAGTATTCGGGCGAGGCAGAGTAGCTGCCCAGCGCCGCCGGCCGTGAATAATTCAACGCATCACCGTACTGGCCAGCTCTAATATGTGACGAGTAATTTAAACACCGAGCACCGCATTCAAGTCGAACCTTTGAACGCTATGATGTTTTTTTTTTTTATAAATGATCATTTGTAATTTGTTTGCACTGTAATTTTGCTAGGGCACATATATATACCTAGGTATCGCATTAGGTTAAGGCTCATTCTATTGTATCAATTTGATTTAACAAAATAAATAAGATACAATTTACTGTATGTCTTGCGTATCTCTGCGTGACTATGTGCCTGATTTCTATTTATCTCAGTAAGGGCATTGAACTAATGTCTGATGTGCCGTCATAAAATACGCCTACCAAAACAGACTGTTTTTCATGAGTGAAACGTTAGTAATTTTTGGCTTCGTGCCAAACAATCTCTCGCCCTACGTCCGTTCGCGTTCGTCCATGTTGTTTCGTGTTTTTTTCTCACACCGTCAATCGAAACCTCAAAAAACATGGAGCACCAATATCAGCTAATGCTTCTATGTGATTTATCCAAATATTTGTTTAGGAGCCCTCTTACATTTTGGTACTTTGCGCGCATCTTTTTTTTATTTTTTGGTTATAATTGGCATCTCGCAGTTCAACCTATGAGATTATCGTATTTTTAACCGGGATTGTCTGTGGATGCCTCAATAAATGAAGGCCTCCAGCCAGGGCAACCGCGCATCGCCGACGCAAAATTTAGAGTACTTTTATTTTATTTATTAAACGATCAAAGTATCAATATATTTTTTTAAAATTGATATTGTTTAAGCAATTAATGAAGTTATTTTATTATGAATACTACGTGAAAATGATGTGGAAGTTCGGAGATATTCAGACTTGTTTCCAGTAGAAAATTGAATTAGGTCCAGTAATTTTATCTTTATTTATAAGATATATAAAAAAAAATGTATTCTATTATTATTCAAGTATCTGATATTTGTATTTGTATTAAGTATATGATACGTAAAAAAATGTTTTGATGGATTATAATCAACAGAATCTACAAATTAGAGCTCTCAAATCAGCTCTCCATGAGTTTTTGCCTAAACATGCATAAGGAGAACGATTATTGCTAAATAAATAGACAAATAATAAAAAAATCGCCTTATTATTATTGTAGACGAGAAAAGGAATTATCTTTACCAATTAAAAATAAAAAACATTACATTTGTAATTGTTTATCAGCTATAGCCATAGCTTCTACCAAGATGCATAACCAAGGAAAAGCCAGCAATAAAAAACGTAATCCTATGATTCTTCGCTATAACACTTGACTCGAAAAGAATTTGCCTTGTAAAACGTTAGTACAGCGATGATTCAGATTTTACGATAAGTAAATAAAATCTTATACCATTTTACAAAATAAACATTCTGCTGCGCGAAGTGGGTCGTAACGTAACTAAGAATAAACAGTGAGTGCACTAGAATACCTACTATAGTTGTTTGCGCAAGATTAGATACATAAACCTGTAGTAGAGTGCGATACCTATTAAGGTTTTCTGGTTCGTTCAGGCTGCCACTGCAGGCGGATTAACTTGGCCAAATCTACGGCGATATCAATCTGGACTATCTGGGCACTGTTCTGGAAATATCCGTTATCAAGGAGTCCGGATTTTAATCAAATACAAGATAGCGCTTTTCGTCAAGTGATGTGTAAATACTATTGTTTCCAATAAAAGTAATTTTTTAGTAGGATTTCATTCCTATAACGCCCGCCCAATGCTTTCAATATTATTGGTTGCTTTAACAGATAGATGATTTTTGAAGGTTTATTTATTTAAATAATATAAACAAACTACTAATAATGTATTAACTTTGTTCTAGGAGGTAACATGCATAATTTATAAATTGTATAATTACCTGTTCTACATTTTCTGACAGATCGTAGAGGCTTAGGTTGTACACTGTGTTCCTGCGAATACACAAAAAGTATGTTGTAATTGACGCTCATTAGTAACTAAGTAAATAATTTAAAACAATATTATTAGAACTAAACAGGTTTATTCTCAGAATGGACGCACCTGATTAAATAATACCGAGATATTTACTATTTTGTAATGTGCCTTCTTTGGAAATTGCTGACTGTTATTTTCATAATCGGAACGTTTACGGCGATGTGAATGGAGTAGTAAAGTAGAATTACCTAATTTAAAAGTTACTTTAGTATTATTATAATATAATGTTCATTTACCTGCCGCCAACTATAATTGAGAAGTCGTCTCTGTCTAATATACGGAAGTGGTCCGGCGCCGTCGCGTTGCCTACGAATTGCTCTGACGTTTCATCACCTGAAACAAACACGAATAACTTTAGTACCAGTCAACTCAAAGTCATTTATGTTACAAATCCAAACTAGCCACACTCTGAGCTAGAGAAGAGCGCAAGAAACACGACACTATAAGATAGCAGATTCTGTTCAAGCTGGTGAATTATTCAGGAAGATCTGTGCGCAGTTCAGCTCTCTAAAACACTGTTGTTACGCAAAGCTAAATTACGTTGATGAATATATGGTTCATAAAAATATTCTTTATTTTTAGTAGGTAGCAAATCCTAAGTCTAAGCAGATTTTATTTTGCGATAGGAATGTTTAAAATAAATATAATCCGGCAAGTAAAAGGAATCTTTATACGCTTTTCTTGTTGGTTTGAATGTGCATATTGGATATTTTTTTGTACAGATCAAACGAACAATGTTCCTATTGTGCAGCGATTAAACAACAATGAACGTTTGCGATTTCATCACAATTCGTTGGGAAATTCTCACATGTCACATAATACTCCGAAATGCCTCGAAGTTTCTTGCACCTGGCATGTTGCAGGAAGTTATTTTTTGTAGATATGTAGCTATGAAGCCATTCCATTACCAGTTTTTCTAATCATGAAACTATAAAAGAAAAGTTTTCACATCGAGCATACCGTTCTGGAAATATGTACGCATGGCTACACATCAAGCTATACATAACCAGTATAAGCTGACTTCTGATTGTACGAAAAATCTATACAATACGAGGTCAGCTAAAACTGGAAATGTATAGCTTGATGTGTAGCCGTGTGTACTTATACGTGTTTGCTTTCTTGTTTCAATATAAAATGTTAGTAATTATAATTTTGGAGAGTTTGAGTTTAGATTTTGGGTTTGTATGTAGTGTTACCCACCGTATTAATAATATGTAGCGCTACCTATTTAAACTTTGGCAACTCTAGAAACTCCCTCTGCAACATGAACCAGGGAAAACTTTTTACTTTCCAACAGATGCAAAAGTAATTAATTACTTATGTTGTTGTTTTATGACGTTGCTCTTACCATATTTGATATGTATGCGTGCGTTAGCATCCGGCATCCAGGCTTGAGCCGTGGACGCTAGGAGGACAAGGACCGCGCGCGCGACGGCCATTTTAACTTAATATCTCCTCTCTATGCGCGCCATGTTTCCGCACTTCTGGCACCCTGTAACAAAACATTTAAAAACATTATTAAGTTATTTAAATAAAATTGCTCTTACAGCTCAATGGATCATCTCATCCAAAACAAAAGAAAGTTAGTTAGGAAGGAATACCCAATTATAATCCACCTGAAAAAAAACTCATACATAGGAAACCAGTCAGAAGCGTATTTGTGTTCATATTACGATAACAAAGTAAAATACTTAATCCACTAAGAGATTGCTAATTTGCTACCCAAGCTTGGCAGAAGCATCTATAGATTCCTGTTGAACTTTTGGAATGTTTGCGATAACAATAACGATGTTCCTGTACAGCTTTTTTTTCTGAAAATATGTAATATGTTGTACATAAATGTACATTGGATGGGCATATTGTTACATTTATGGTCCGTTGTTATCCTTAATTTTCTTGTGGAGCTAAACGATAATTGGACATGAAAAATAAGACTAATTTAAATGATAAATGTAAATGAGTGCGTGAGATGTCGTTGAACGCACGCATATCTAGTGGCGAGTCTGGTTCTCGGTCACACGGGACGATCGTTTGACGCACGTAGCATGCATCCGCACACGCACTCATTGCTCAGGATTCGCATTCTACTATTTTTTTTACATTTTTTTAAAACCATTCTTGTCGATCGTGAGAAACAAAACTCGATCGTCTCGTCCCTGTCGTGATCTCAGCACCCAGTACCCACCGTTCACTTGTTACGATATCCTATTTTTAATCCGCCTTTTATGCCTCGCTCGATACAGTTTATTGAAGACATTTTCATTTTTTATTCCTACAGATATTACAGTGAATGGCCATCGTAAACCGGATAATTTTGATCTACCTTATAAATATTTAATTGGTTCGCATGACATTATTTTTAGAAGAGGCTTCTTAACGTGGCTATCATTATTTATTGCTTATACTTACCTGCTTATTATAATTGCTTATTGCTAATCTGGCTATACAGTAGAAATACTTATTTCAGATGGAAAGCGGGACCTTGGGACGAAGACTATAAGAGCCAACGAACAATGCAATTTTCTCCGAAATCAGGATTAAGTATGACCACTTTGAACAGTTTTCTTTAAGTAGGTAAGTAGAGGTTTTGTGTCATAGTTTTAGCTTTCGACCTTTATTTTGTACTATCTCAAAAGCACAACTCAAAGCATTTATTTCAATTAAACCATTTCCAGGCACTTTTGAATTGTCAAAATTAACTAGTCGGTCAGTTAGTCAGAAAGTTGAAGCTAGTTGCCCATTCCAAAACGTAGATCTCTTGGAGAAGAACGGGCAAGAAACTCCAAGGACACTCTTTTAAATTAAGATATTACAAAATCCTGAGTACAGTATTCTTGTTGCTTCTATATGTGAGAACAATGTTATGAAGAAACAATTCAAGACAGTTATAAGATTAAAAAGAAGCCCTGGCAGCTAAGAGATGACCAGTCTCAACTGACAGCGCCCGTTCACGAACATGACGCATGGGTCAGCACCATCCAGCTCAACCATTTTGAAGGGAACCGAATGATCCAACACACGCGCCACCATCAGTGAGACATTTAAGTGAGCATGACACATTCTCAACTGCCATGCTCTTTCAAGTCAATATAAAAAAATTATAATGAACGGATCCATGGTTCTTACATTTACAAAATTAAAATAAAAAAAAAAATGCTTCTAAATTATACAAAACTATCGTTACCAATTTATTTACGAGATGAATAAAATTTTACTAGAAAGAGGTATAAGATATTAAAGTAACAATTAAAACTTGATTGAATTAAAAATACACATTAAATTCGAATGTCAGAAACACTTAAAAAAAAAAAAGAAAAGAAAAAAAAGGGAAGCATGTCTTCCAAATTAATATTGAAATTTTAACTAGTGAGCCCAAGTGTCTGTGGAGCAGGACCAGCATTTAGCCAAGCATTTTTATCTACGATATAATCATCCAACTTATAGTATGCTTGTCTACATAGTGTGCGTTTAATGCATGTTTTAAATTTCTTCTCATTTAGTTGAAGAATATCGAGTGGTATTTTATTATAACACTCTACACAATAACCCATAAAAGAAGTTTTTACTTTAGACAATCTGAAACGAGGTTGATCTAATTTGTTCCTATTTCTAGTGTTAAAATTATGCCTGTCACATATCTTACTAAAAAGATGTAGATTTTTTCGAACGTACATAATGTTTTCATATATATATTGACAAGGAACCGTCATGATGTTAATTTTTTTAAACAGTTCCCTTAGAGATTCACGTCTGCTGAGGTTGTAGATAGCTCTGATAGCCCTCTTTTGCAGAATGAAGATAGATTCAATATCTGCAGCCCGTCCCCACAACAAAATACCGTAAGACATGATGCTATGAAAGTAACTAAAATAGACCAGTCTCGCGGTATCCACGTCTGTTAATTGACGGATTTTCCAAACAGCGTAAGCGGCTGAACTTAGCCGCCCTGCAAGTGATGTTAAGTGAGGACCCCACTGCAGCTTTGAGTCAAGCGTGATCCCCAGGAAAACCGTATTTTCGACGAATTCAAGTATCTCCTTATTCAATACAACGTGACATTCACTACTTCTAACATTCGGTAAAGTGAATCTAATGCATTTAGTTTTTTTCTCATTTAATACCAAATTATTTACAGTAAACCAATTATGGACCACAAGCATAGCGTTATTTACGTCGTCAAGCTCCTGTGCACGTCTGCTTACTTTAAAAATCAGTGATGTGTCATCAGCAAATAACACCATTTGTGGTCGGTTTTCCAGTAAATAAGGTAAATCATTTATATATACTAAAAATAAGAACGGCCCCAATATTGAGCCTTGCGGTACACCCATTTTGACTTTTAAACCCAATGAATTTTCACCGTTTATTTGAACTTGCTGAAACCTATCATTTAAATATGATTTTATTAAGCTAAGAGCGAGTTTACCCAGTCCGTAATGCTCAAGTTTCAAAAGCAGTGTTTCGTAATTCACGCAATCAAATGCCTTGGATAGGTCGCAGAAGATGCCTATTGCATCTTGTGCCTCTTCCCATGCGTCAAATATGTGTTTTAATAAGGTTACACCGGCGTCGGTTGTACAACGTCCTTTGGTGAAATCATATTGTTGAACGTGTAGGATGTTATTACGATTAAAATGATTGAGCATCTGATTTAACATTACTTTTTCAAACACCTTGCTGAAAACAGGCAAAACCGATACGGGTCTATAATTATTAGTGTTTTTGCTGTCCCCAGATTTGAAAAGTGGAATAACTTTACTGAACTTCATTAAATCCGGGAATACCCCTTGATCAACACACAAATTAAATATTAAAGCTAAATAGGGTGCAATTGTCTCAATAATGGATTGACAAACTTTAGTAGACAAGCCCCACAGATCTTCGGTCATTTTGATCTTAAGTTGCTTAAATGCCTTTATAATTACTGAAGGGTTTACATGTTTAAATTTAAATTCCACAGGACAGGCTGAGACATTCGCTCTTAATAATTCAATAGCAAGTGCGGGCGAGGAATTTAAAGTTTCTGTGGTTTTAATTGGGATATTGGTAAAGAAAGTTGCAAATTCCTGAGCAACATCGATGTTATCGCTAATAAGGCCACGGGAAGTGTTCAGTGTGTAATCAGTATTATGTTTTTTATTCCTGTTCGTTTCATTGTTAATAATTTTCCAAACTGTCTTTATTTTATTGTCTGCTGATTTAACCTTGTTGCTAATGAAGGAAGCTTTAGCTGTTTTGCAAATATTTATAAAAGTTTTAGAATATGTAGCAACATACTTATTAAAAGTATCCGTGTTAATATACGGCTTAAGGCCATACAGTTCAAATAATCTTTCCCTACTTTTCCTGATTCCTTTAGTTGCCCAGTCACTGAATAAAAACTTAGGGCAAATAGTTTTAGATTTCTTCTTAAAAGAATTATTGAACTCTGTTTGCACTAACGAAAAGAATTCTTCATACAAAATATTACCACTATTCATATTTAGGCCCTGAGCATGTAACTTATTAATTAAAGTGTTATTAAACTTTTCCAAATTTCCCGATGTTATTGGTCTAAATTGAATCTGCACTTTTTGTATTGGTGTGTTGGACTCAAAAGAAACGGTTTGACCGCTGTGATCGGAAGGGAGATAATTTACAATGGCTTTATCTAAATATTCGCAGCAACAAAAAACATTATCAATACATGTAGCAGTAGCTGTAGTTATTCGCGTTGGTTCCAAGAACACATTTGACAAATTAAATGATTTAAAGAGGCTTAATAATCTACTGCTATTTGAATTATTTTCCAAAATATTAATATTAAAGTCACCACAAACAATTACTGATTTATTACCAGTTGCCAGTTTTCCCAAGACATCTTCCATTACAGACTCAAAAATAAAGTAGTTTTGATAGTTTGGAGGTCTGTATACGCACACTATAAAATGCTTATCCAGCTCAACACAGGACAGTTCGATGCTATGTTCGACCGATAGTTCCACTATGTCTTTACGAGTCTTATATTTTACACAATTTTTAATTAGGATTAATGAACCTCCACGCAGCATAGATTTTCGGTTAAAGCAACTGCCTACACTATAGTTCTCGAAATTAATCAGCATTTCGTATTCTTTCAACCAGTGTTCAGTAATACAAATAATATCAAACATTGTTTTTTCTAAAAACAATTCCATTTCTAATAATTTGGAAGACAAACCTTGAATATTTTGATGAAACAATTTCAAGGAATTCTGCTTAGCCCCTTTTTTACAATTAACTAATTGAGAGCTAGAAGATACCTTGTTGGAGGTGAGATTAACAATACTGTTTTTGGTAACTTCTGTTGTCTTACTGACTAGTTTAAATTATTGTGGCTAACCACCTTAATATTAGTATTATTACTAATTTTTGTGGTGCTAATTACATCAGACTTCGACATAATACTTATGTCTGAGTTAATAATAAAAGCTAATAGCCATGCTATTTGACGTCTAAAACTAATAGGCAGATACGCTGTATCCCTAGTCGATTTTAATTTCTCAACAAAAGTGTTGGTGTCAAAAAATATAAGTTTGTCACTATAGTGATTAGCTAACAACTGCATATGGTTATTTAGCTTATGTATATAATGATTTTGCCTACTTGATAAGTGCTCAAAATATGGGAAAGCACACAATATTATTTTCTGACAATTAATTTTCAAGATTTCAGTGACACTGTCAGTGATGTCATCTATTTTGACATTCACACTATTACCTACAAGTACAGAAATAATGGCATTTGAATTATATTTATTGCTAGTTATTGATGACATTATCTCTTTGTAGGATTTCCTAGGCATACAATAATTAACAGCAGACTGATTCAGGTTGTTACTCAATAATTTACCTAACCCTCTCCCTAAGCTATCTGAAAACATAACAGAACAACAAAATTTACTAGAAGAAGTGACAGCTCTGTAAGTCTCTGTCTGTGCTACTTGAGATGTACCTTGTATAGCATGTGGTGTACCTTGTATAGCATGTGGTGTATCTTGATTGGGGATACATTCCCGAGCTCCTCCAGACTGAGACGGGTCCTCCGTTACCTCAAGTTGGATAGCCTCAAGGTTGGATTCCCTTTGACAAGCACATTGATGTGTGCTCAGAGTCATCAGGTCCACTCTACCTGCCTCATCATTACACATTTCTACCAACTCGTTTGCAGCAAGGATGTGTTCCTTTATTTGTTTTTGAGAGCTCACATACTTAATATAATGTAAATGTAGTGACTCTTCAAGTACCTCAATTTCAGACTGTAAACGCTGAGTGTCAATGTAATAAATGTTTTTACTATCTTCTAATTTAATTTCATAGTTTTTTAATTTATTTAATAGAAAAACACGTTCTTTCCTTAGTTTAATATTATTGGAATAGTGTTTTTGTTGTTTCCTAAATTTATTGCATCTATTTATGATTTTATTTAGTTTTGCATATTTTTTTATTTTATTTTGACTTACTTTATAACTATTATTATTATATTTCAGTATCGAGTCTTCAGTAAGGTCTATTGTTAATAAGGAATGAGGGTTGCAGTCAGTATTACATAATTCATTATACAAGTTGTTAGTTGCCTGAGCTTGAGTACACTCTTTAAGTTTCTGTAACTTAGTAATTTGTACATTTGCATGAATTAATTCCTCTTCTAGGTCCCTAACCTTACACAAAGCCTCCTCATATAAGTTACTGCAGTTATTAAAACCATCCGTGACCAACCGCAGTTTGTCCCGTTCATCGACAACAACCAGGTATTTTTGATGAAGGTCTACTAGCTCCTGTTTTAAGTTCGTATTTTTGAAAACGACCTTCTCGACTTCCTTCTCACTATCCTCTATTTCCTGTAACAGCTGATCACATTTGCTGTTTGAAGCCTTAAGATGCTGAATGGTCGTTTTCAATTTAAGCTCCAACTCCTGAGCAGCAGCCTTACGGGTCATCACGGGCATGGTTTCAGGAATAAGTACTGAAAGTGGAAATAAAGAAACGGTGAGAACTAGTTAAATAACCAAACAAAGAGGACAGCTAGAAATGAAAGGAGAAATTGGAGAAGTTAGTGTTAATTTATAGTTAAAATGAGGTAGGCTGAATCTAACTAAAAAGCAACTGTTATGATTAAATAAAGTACACAGTTACCATTGATTCAATTTACCTATGTATGATTTTACTTTATTTTTATGTGGGTAGGAAGCCTAGATAAAGAAAAAATCTAGTTTTGCATTTAGATTTGAAAATAACGATAGTCTACGTTATTTTTGTCATGTACAATTATAGGTGACATTAATAGAATTCCAATATTTAGATAATTCACAATAAGTTTCGATAATATCTAAGTATGTACACAAGTGACTTAGACCCTGTGCGGGGTGCCAAATCAAACAAAAAGTTCGAATTAATGAATGTGTTACAGTCTAAATGACGATTGTGTGCTTATTATAGAATTAATAAAAGTAAAAGTAAACAATACTCCCCGTTTTTATCCGCCGTTCGAACATCAGCTGTCATAAGAGGTTACCGGTAACGGTGGGCAACCAAATGTTGTGTTTAACTTTGTAAACTTGCAGGAAAACAATAATCCCGAGTATTTATGCAGTTATTTTACATTTAGATATATTATTACAACATAATAACACTTAAAAATTAAATAAAACTAATTTTAAAATACGGAACAAAATTTTACATGTCACTCGGGCAGTGTTGCCACTTTTGAATTCAACCTGTATTTGCTGTTATTTAAGTACCTACTGTATAAGCACTAATACGTCTTATCTTCTACTAAATCAATATTTATCTTCTGTCCTTTTCTTAATGAAATAGAAATAAAAAGATGCACTGAACTTAAATTTAGTTTAGTTTGTGAACAACAGAATCGGGGCCATTATGTATCTAAACAATAAACAATAAAAGTGATTAATGAAAAATATGCAAAAAATAATCACATGTCAGATGTTCTGCATTGTGTAACGATATTAAAAAGGGTTGAGAAATTGATGTAACATGTTGCTCGCGTACTCGCACAGATGTGGCGCACCACACAATGCACGGAGGACAGTGCAACCAGCGGAGGGCGACGCGACGCATGCACTTGATACTTTCATGACTCTGTTACGTTACACCACCACGGTGCTGTTTTGGGAGCAACTGTTCACTGATGTATGCTATTAAACTGGATTGCGTGAATTTTGCCCCCACGACACGATATATTGCACTTCGAACGGACAATTTATGCGTGCCGAGTGGCGACTGTACCGGAACAATTACCGAAGTAAACAAATAGCGATTACCGGTACGGAGGCTAACTAGTATATTACAGAATGCGTAGGTTTTACTAAACTACTTTCAAATGTGCAAGTTACAAGTGGAAGATCTGCGCCATGTAGATATCAAAATATCAAAGAAATAAATAATGAAATCTTACCGTCTAACGTCGAATACGAAATAAGAAAGATAATAAAAATGTAAAAGAGGTATTCGATTGAATATTTTATAGAACGAGTTAACAGTAGTACTAGTTGGCACACAGCAAGCAGGCAAGGTGTCGCGGTCAGTTTTCATGTGTATTTCTCGTTAGTGTTCAATTTATGAAACAACATGTCCATGTATGTCGGTGTCTTGCTCATTATTATATTCCCTTGTGTTATTTTTTGGTATGAAGAGTCTGGCAGATTACTCTGGCTCAATATGCGGTAAACAAGATAAAGCTGCAGTTGCGCGAAGCCGGTTGACACTTGAGCCTCGAGATGTGGCCGCGACGTGCTGAAGACTTACTCGATCCCACGCGGATCAGGAAGCTGCGGTTCTTTTCTGTTACTTGTAATAAATAACCATTTGAAGGAGCGTGGGGCGGTTTAACGTTCGTCTTGAAGGACAGGAAAGCTATGCTATACAGCTGTAACGATAAAAGGCGGTTTCAAGCCATTTTTCCATGTCGGGAAACTCATTTTCGCTTCTGGACGTGTCACGCCTTAAAGGTATGTTTTTCAAAGGTGGACGTGCAATAGCGGCGCCGCCCTTAGTACTTATAGTTTAATATATTATTGCTCCTGTATTTACCACAAACGTTTGAACGTTTAAGCCGATTTAGAATAATTTTGTGCACAATTCCGTAACTCTCAATTAGGATAAACTGTTCCTGGATTTGTCTGAAACAGCGACAAAGTGAAGAGTTAATTAAACGCTTATTAAGTAAACGAGTGGCTGTTTTAGAACGTAAGACTCAGAACGAATACGTTACAGAAATCTAGATTGTAAATAACGTTTTTTTAATTAGTAATGGTAAATTAACTATTTATGTACCTAAGTAAGAATGAGGCATCCACGTATTATTCTGTTATAGGAAAATGAAGCCAACTTCATGAACAAAGTACCTACTTAAATTACGATTTTTTTTGTAATATTTTTTTCAACATATTCTCCATCATATAGGTAGGTATATATTGTAATAAAAGTATTTAGTTTTAATCCATAGGTAACACTGTGTACTAACACTCTGTACTGTATATAACTCTGCAGGGTAATTGCATAACACACTATCAGTAGCAATGGGTTTCATTTTGACAGTTCAACAACATTCATTGCGTTATTTACGTAGTTGACCACACATATTTTTCGAACATATGGAGCAATGGATTAGCAATATGCTTCAAAATGATTCAAATTGAGCATAATAGTGTGTTACAAAATTAGGGTGCTGGTTTATTTAACTGGTAAGTATGCTCATCAGCAGATTTGCTTTTTCTGATTAACAGCCAGATTTTATTATGTGGCTTTATAACTATTGTGTTGGCTTTTTATTAAAATGTAACTGTTTGCAGTGCCTTTTGGGTATGTTTGTTATCTTACATATCTACCTACCTAATAATATTCAGAAAGTTACGATATCATTCAGTTATAAATGAAGAGGGGTTATTTTTTGAAAAGTGAAAACTACCAATATAGAATTTTAGTTTGGTTTTACCATCCGCTACATATAATCAATATATTTAGGTAGGTACCCAATTTGTTAGACACATTTAGCGAACTTCTTAGTGAGTAAATCGTGATAAAAATATCATTTGTGCCAATTAATTTTCGTTACTTCGTGTCATAAGAACCTAAATATGTATCGTATCAACAACTTGCTTGCGTGTTACGATAACTTATCAGTAAGAAACGTCCCTAAAATAATTATTAATTCCAAATTGTTTACAAATTTACACACGGTACACATGTTTGAACGATACGAGTTTACGTGATACATTGTCTGACACCATGGGTATCTACCTACACGTAGTTCTTTATGTAAACAATTGATTGGTATTATGGTCAAGAACATTACGAGGATATGACATACCTATTGTATATAAATGAATTACCTACTCATTGATGATTTTCCGGTATTTTAATTGTAGACATGCCTACAATCCAAGTACATACTTTAAGTAATAATGTAATATTATTAGGTGATATTAGGAACACCTAACATAACAATGTTGAAGGAAAAACGTTTTTGTAACTAGGTTGTACGCACGGCTACACATCAAGCTATACATAACCAGTATAAGCTGACTTCTGATTGTACGAAAAACCTATACAATGCGAGGTCAGCTAAAACTGGAAATGTATAGCTTGATGTGTAACCGTGTACCTATGTATTCTGTGCGACGTTCAAACCGTTATCGAATGTTTATTACTTTTGGTAAACCCTTAGGTAGGTAGATACCTAATAGATTTTTAACATAAAACATCTTTATCAGTTTGTATAGCACCCATAGTGATCTCTGTAAAAAAAGACCGATTCTCAAACTGTTTTTAAACATTGAAAATGTTCGCCAAAGTAAGTTTTGGCAATATAGATTTTTATCGAAATGTATTCCGCTATTATGTTCAGTATAGTCTGCGGGTGAGGGTAGAGCTACTTTAGCGGTCGCCTATTTTAGATGTGTGAGGTGTCTCGGCTCGTGGCCCGTGTAATGTAAGGTGTAGGAACGAAATGGCTTCCTTAATGGAGCTTGCAGACGTTGGGTTAGCAACTTACTCCTCTTTTTACATTATTACCTATTTAGTAATCTTATAGAAAAACAAGTAAAACCAATGCCTTTGTGCTTGTTATACAAATGTATGTTTTTTGTTTTTGGGGACTTTCAAAGTCATTTGAAAGTCCCCAAAACACATGTTGCAAGTAATTCGTCTTTCTACACAAGTACCAACAAAGAATACTGCGGTCTGCGAACCATACTATAGCTTATTCTTCTTTACTGTATTTATTGGTTAACAAATATGACTTATATTACAGCCAGGAATTTGAGATAATTTTCAAGTTATGGAACGACAAACTGAATGTCATACTTAACAAAGTTCAAATTCTATTGCAACCAAAAACTTATTAAGACCTTTTTATTACAAATGGTTACTCAAAAAATCAACTTAGAATACATTCTTCTAAAGTAGATAACTGATTAAGTGGTGATGGAATTAAATTATCTGAGATATTATTAACACTGCTATAAATACTCTATATCCTATTCAGTTTGGCTTGAGATAAAGTGTAAACAATATTTGACTACTTTTAATAAAATATATATTCTATAAAATATATCAAATGTGTGATCTTCTTGTGTAACAAAAACAGTTGTGTGTGTTTGAATTTTTCATTAGCTAGTTCCGTATATCACTACAAAGGTATACAGTATGATTGTATATACTTTGTCTCAAGCCAAACTGAGTAGGGTATAGGTACTGAGATTTCGATTTTTACTTTTGAGGCAACTAATGTTTTTATTGGCGAATCGAAGTATTTTTGATGTAAACTATAGGTACCTACTGTGTTTCTTATAAATATTAAGACAGTACCTAATACCTAAATACCTAATTTAAAAAGTTTGATTGATGCGAAAACTTTTGAATTTCGTACAGGGTTTGTTTACTAAATAAGACAAGTAGGTAAGGAAACATACACTCTGCTACGCGTATGAATGATGCACAATTAAAAATAAATTATTTTCCAGTGACCTGGTTATTCCTGCGGGAATTCTAGTCGACTATGGAAACTACGTACAAGTATGTAATTTACTGGCATGTGGTTACGTGACAATATGTAGGTACCTACTACATTATGAGGATGTATAAAATATTTTAGTCATGGTCATGACTGATTCACCAATGAGTTCTACCTACATTAGCATCAATGATAATGTGTTGTTATTAATGGATGCTCATTATCTAAGTATTATGATGGAAAATTGATTTGAAGACTCATTCATAGAGTCATACGAAAACGTAAACAAGTATGCTTAGTCTGTTTTAAGGCTTGACATTCTTATATAGCTCATTATTTAGTTCATTGAGCTAAGTAATTATGCGTTGGTTTTCAGATGCATATTGAATTTTTATGTAGGATTATTTATACCTACGTGTACTGTCCCCCATGAAATGCCCCCGCAAACGATTAGTTCCTAATTGTACATAGTTTCAAATATGATATACATTTGTTAGTATATTTCCTAGATTACTTCCAGAAATGGTAAACTACATTACTTAGCTGGTTTAGCGTTGATGTTTAATAAATATACTCTACGAATTAGTATCCAAATTATTTGTATTAAGTAAATTAACGTGCAATAGTTAAATTTATTGAACTATTTGCATATGTAACGCAAATTAACTTGTAAATGAACTTTAATAAGCCAAACTATTATTGGATATTGCTGCAAATAATTTTGTATTTTGACAAATCCATTGGAGCGATAAATAGGATCATGATAATTAATTTATTGGGCTTGCAAACGTGGTACATCTTTTTAACTAGTTACATAAACACTGATCAACGAAAATATCACTAAAATAATTAGATAATAGTATTTACTTAGTTTAATTTAAAGATAAACTTTAATGAGGAGGTAGATATCAATTATGTCTAACTATAAAAATTAACTTGAGACATAATTACGTTTGTGAAATACTATTTTAATTAGTGACGCAGCAAAAGTAGGTAATTCAATTAGTTTCTGTCTAGTGAGAAACATAAAACAATAAGAAATAAATTAATCCTTAATTATACTTTCAGGGTTCAAAATACATGCTACAATTATTGATAAAATTTTTTTGGAAATATTACTTTTAGCATATTATCTGGCTGTGACTATCGCGTGGCTAGATTTTAAATTGCAAGCGTTAAAAATTTAAAAGTCAAATTACAGCGCGTGGTTACATTTTGGGAGTAAGTGTCCAATCAAGCCTTGGTCTTGCATTGACCCATTGGCCCGTTACAATTACATAGTTAACATTCGGTGTGCCCCGGCGCATCTGGTATTTTCGTTACTATCATAAGTATGACACATGACGCGCACACAATTACGCAGGATGTTGATAATGTTTTCATTCATTGTAAACTGGAGTAATTGTCGCTATTTGTGAATCAGACGTTTAAGAATCTTACATTGTGACTTGTAATTATAATTAGATAGGACGATGACACTGCTTTTGGAGGCAATTCTGATTTTTCTTTTTAAATTATCGCGTTGTTCTTTCAGTTTTAACGAAAGAGCTAAAGCTGGTGTTATCATGTAACTTATTTCACATGATAACACCAGCTTTAAGCTGTTTCGTTTCGGTAAAACAAATTATGTAATAATTAACTAAACAAGGATAAATAACATAGGTATTGTTATCTATTAATAACTACACAGCTGCTGGGATGATTTGCTTCTGGGCTTTCCCCTGGAGAAAAGATGATGACAGAGGAACAATTAGGTAATGATCAATAGCCGAGGAAGCTATCTAATTCTACTTAGTTGAGACTACGGATTTAACCCTTATTTATAAACGTTACTTAAAGTTATAATGATTAGCTACTGTTTGACCATACAATTTTGACGTTTAAACGTCTCTTATCTTTAAGCGACGTTTATGAACAAACCCCGTAGTATTCATCTTACAGTGAACCAATCTAAGTCCCGTATTACAGAACGTCACTCAAAACTCAAGCGTTACTTAAAACTAATTTCAACCAATCAAATGGCTTGAATCTAGTTTTAAGTAATGCTTGAGTATTGAGTGACGTTCTGTAATACGGGCCTAAGTTCCGTATTACAGAACCTCACTCAAGACTCAAGCATTACTTAAAACTAGTTTCAACCAATCAAATGGCTCTAAAGTAGTTTTAAGTAACGCTTGAATCTTGAGGGCCGTTCTGTAATACGGGCCTTACACTCTTTGGTTTTTGAAAAATGTTACTGTGGAATTACATTTTAGAGTACTTAAACTAACATCATCAACCGCTTTTGTAATTGACATTAACATCATCAACCGCTTTTGTAATTGACATTGCTAATTCGTGTGCCAGTCGTTCTACCTACTATTATAAAAGCCTGGACTCCTTTGTAACAGTCTAAGACAATAAAAACTATCGCTTATCTAATTACTCATACAGTGCAATGTACAGACAAGTTGATATGACGACGATATCATTCAATTACTCTATAGGTAAACTGCGTACATTTCGGAGTAAACAAATCATAGGTATTTTGTAAAAAAAAAATAAGCTCGGATTTACACTAAACAAGTTAGCTTCATTATGTCGGTAATAAGTAGTAGGTACTAATTGGTTCAGTTTCGAAATTAGCAAGCGTCATCGCAAGACTTTCCAAATTAGTACAATAGGTAAGAAAAGAGGACATATTAACAGTGCGCTTTTGAGTGGCGGTACAATTTACACCGTTGGCGTTGAGTGTCTAGTTGAATAGTCGAACTAGTCGAATCGTTGGTACAGCGGCCCCGCTCGCTCGCTAGTCGCTTGCCCTGTGTCAACAAAGCGTGCTCTCTCCTTCACTCCCCTACCCTATGGGTTTTATTTGTGCCGCCTCCGCTACGCTACGCGCCCAGACCCGTTAGTTAAAACTGTTTAAATAAATTTTAATATCTTTGTGTAAAGTTATAAGACTTTGCCACCGGTCACTTACCAATTTTGAATATTCCCAGCTTTATAATCCAATTTCGTTTATAAATCACGGGTCATCGCATTGTTAAGATAGTATAATTCAAGCACAGCATTTAATTACACTCCACTCATTCACAAATATCTGTCTGACATAGTCAGATATAAATCACAACGCTCACGAAAAATCACAGATGCAGCACTTGGGATCACAAAGGTAGTAAGTAACCGGTTTGTAGAGAGTGTAACAAAAGTGGTGTGTTTACAGTGGGCGCGTTGACGAAGCCAGCGTAATCCGTCGCTGTGCGTGCACTCGTGGCGCACTCGGCAGGGGCACTAGCGCGAGCGCGGCCCCACTATCTCGCTCCCCGAACTTGCCCGACAGGCTCGTCTACTTCTGAACGTGCGCGTGCGCTCACTGCGCCGCCGCGCCGTTGCCACGTTTCGTCCCACGTTGCCAGATCTCCACAATATTTTTTTCTTGTTTTGTGTTGACGCTTCTAAATGAGGGCCCATAAAATAGAAACGTAGTTCGACGAATAAAAAATTAGGAGGGTTATATTAGTTAGTTCTGGCTCTTCTTTTGACTAGTAAAGCTAGTAAAGCTTCAGGATACATAGGTAATTCTGTATTGAAATTGATAGGAGTATTACTTCTCACATACTTTATTTCAAAATTTACTTTATTTAGTAGAGAATATTTAAAATCATGAAAATTTTAAAGAGCAACAAGATGATAATATGTTTGAATGGTATGAACGAAATTATTATTTATTATGGTTTGAATTAAACATGTTAATAATAAACCCGCACTGTTTTTGAATAAAGCATGGTAGAGCACGAAGAGTCGAAGAGCACAACTCTACTGCAACTATTTTGCGTATTCCACTGCGGCTGTTAGTTATTGCTATTATTATTTAATACTACGATTTAAACTCACGAAAGGACAGACACAGTCATGTGGCAGTCTCAGTTTATTATACGCGGCGACGCTCACCCCTCGCTGTGCGCCAGGTAGAAACCGACGAGCACTTGAAAAAAATGTCCACGACTACAATTTTATTCGCCCTCTACTGCTACGATAAACTTTTGTCCCAATATTTATGGCCGTTTCGTTTTGACCTAAGAAACTCAGTTAAATAGTTATTTAAAAATTAGTTGGAATTGCAGAATATTGTGTTTTCTTTTGTATCTTTTACTTCTTCTTTGTTCCCTGAAAGGCAGATATCAACCTGACCAAAATAGAGCATGACAGTAATTTTGTAAATAATGATCTGCAATGCATTTATCTCGATAAAGAGAATTTTGAAATATTTAGAAGGTACCTATCAAGAATTAACTTTATTAGTAGGTCTAGAACTAGACTCGGCGTGGAAAGGATCATTATTAATTAGCTAACAGTCCGAGGCTTATAATTTACGTAATGGCAACTTTCTCTTAAAGAGGGGCCCGTGGCTAAATACAAACAGCCGCACAGGTCGATCGATCAGATTAAGCTACGCTTGCCGCGGTTGGTCTGTGGATGGGTGACCATCTTTACATACCGAGACCCCTTCGTGCCTCGGAAAGCACGTTAAGCCGTTGGTCCCGGCTGTCATTCGTGGATCTTTGACAGTCGTTACGGGTAGTCAGAAGCCCGAAAATCTGACAACCAGTCCAGCAGTCTTACCAAGGGCTATCTTAATACCCAATCACTGGGTTGTGGAGGTCAGATAGGCAGTCGTTCCATGTAAAATATTGGTATTCAGCTGCATCCGGATAGACTGGAAGCCGACCCCAACATAATTGGGAAAAGGCTAGGCAGATGAACTTTCTCTTAAACATAAGTGACCAATGCATTTTGGGAAACACTGGAGTTGTTGGAATATAGATGTTTGGTTCCAATCCAAATAAGATATTGTACAGCAATTGAGGAATAGCTACAGGACAGGACGTCGCTGCTTGTTTATTGTGGGAATATTTGTACGTGTCAGGTGCTACCTGGCCCCGTACCTGCGGTAATGCTATTATGCAGCCACAGCCTCCTGTCAAATGTACAGATAGTGTGGTAATAATAGACGCAGAGAAGTGTAAAATCTGTTTAGTGAAAAAATTGGTGCAGTCACTGTAACATTATAAATGATTTTATTTCTGTAAGCAGGATTGTACAGACGCCAGCAGGTCAACCTACCCCAATCTGTCAAATTTCTTTGATAGATTTTCAACTTTAGTACAAAGGAATAAGGTTCATATTCAATTGGAAAAATCTGACAGATTGGGGTAGCTTGATGTGCTGGCCTCTGTACAAACATTTTTACACGTCAATTTATTTTACTTTCTTAGTAAAACCACGTGTTACAGGAGTATAGGTGGCAGAGCTATTAAACCTTATTTATTACCTACTCGTCGTTTGAGTTTTAAATTTACTTTATAACAGCACATGACCGACTCGTCACAGTGGTCACTGTTCCGATTGATCACCAAAATTTTACTAAATAGGTAGGTACACACGGCTACACATCAAGCTATACATTTCAAGTTTTAGCTGACCTCACATTGCCGGTTTTTCGTACAATCAGCAGTCAGCCTATACTGGTTATGTAGGTAGGTATCGCTTGATTTGTGCGTACAAGAAGTTCCGATTTGTCACCATTTGAATACAAACGATTTTTTAAATTTAATATTCATATTTATAGACCTTCCAGCAGCCCAGCAGTGACACAATATAGGCTAAAAAAATGATAACCCTGATTCGTCACGTGTTATTAAAAAAAAGTTGCAAGGTACCTACAGTTACAATCGGATTTTCTTAGCTTTAGCAAGAGCCCTTAACTGGATAAAAAACTACACCCCTACCTAATATTATACAGGATGTCCCTGGAAGTATGGATCAAATCAAATAGGGGCGTGGCCAAAGTCATTTCCAAACTGTTTGATCCTGAGAATGTTGGTGAATTTTTTTACGCTTCAAAAGTTATGACCAACTTTTGTTATTTTCAATCACTTTGCATAGTGCTCAAAGAACAAAATCATTTACAAAAAACTACCAGGAACTGTCAATTTAAGTTTTTAGACAGCCCTGATAGTTTTTTTAAATGATTTTTTATCTTTGAGCACTATGCGAAACGATTGAATAAAATTGGTCACAACTTTTGAACCGTAAAATAATTCTCTATCATCAATCATTCTCAGGATCAAAAAGTTTGGAAATGACTTTACCCACGCCCCTACTCGATTTGATCCATACTTCCAGGGACACCCTGTATATAGGAATTAAGTAGATAGCACCTTATCTTTTTGACTGTACTTTAAATTAAATATAGTACCGATGACGAGTCGGGTCGGGATGGGCTCGAGACTATGAAAACAAAAATGTTTGAAACAGTTGTGAATCGTGATCTTTTGTTTTGCAATGACGAATTGGAACAGTGACGAGTCGGACATAAGTGACATTACAGGTCCATTTATCATTTCTTCTCATGATAATTATATTACTCAGATGTACAGAGGCCAGCACATCAAACTACCCCAATCTGTCAGATTTTCCCAATTGAATATGAACCTTATTCCTTTGTACTAAAGTTGAAAATCTATCAAAGAAATTTGACAGATTGGGGTAGGTTGACCTGCTGGCGTCTGTACTAACCTATTTTTGTAAGAAATTGGTAAATCATAAAAAATCAGAAATAGCAAAAGCATTACCGCAATTGAGCAAAGATAGTAGGACTGTAGGAGCAATTGATATTGGCCTATGGCTACGTAACGTCCGACTTTCTCTTGAATAACATATTACGGAAGATAAGGCTAGAAGAGGTCCAAGATAGGCAGAGCAGGTAGTAGGAGCGCGCGCCGGGGACTCTGCGGTGGGTTATCGCGAACATTTGTCACAGCCAAAGCTATTCAATATTATGATAAAATGTTCCCTAACTTGCAAATACAACCAATTCCTAAACATACCTTTCTTATTTTGAATCCTTGGGTACCAAAAGAAACTTTGGAAAGGTACCTACCTACATTTAATGCAGTCACATTTACTTGGTGTATTTTAGCTCCGAATTACGTTATCAGATCTAAAACGGTTTACGATCTCGGCGGCGCTTATTTGCATATCAGTGACTGTGGTTGGGGGTGAGCAGTGCGGACATGATGCAAGCCGGGAACAATATATTTCAGCCGAAGACGACGCGCTATCTCCCGCTTTTGTATAAAAGACCGAGAAAGGTACCTTTACCTACAACTGGCATTATGCCACAGGCCCACAGACGTTCACTGCCCACAGATAAACAAAAACTTATAATGTACCCGAAAATGTTTGGATTCCATTACTTGCTGGTTAACTGGTTGCCTAGCTTTCCTGTTTTGCATTTCATACTGTAAATCCTAAATTAACCCAAGTGTGGTTTAAAGGAGAATTGATAGCGCTTGTTGTGAGTAGGTACTCCGTGTAAGTACAAAATAAGCACTTCAAAAGTTGTGCAGTTTGCAATATCTTCGATAAGGCGAAAATAGTTATCTCCGGTATTCAGCAAGCGGTGAGCCAAGAAGGGTAGCGCGGCGATATCTGTTAGATGGAGCTTTGCTAACGACATCGCCCGACATCTCACTCGCCGAGAAAACTGCCACATCTTTTTTAAATAGAGCGCTCAGATAAGCAGAGAACGCCATTTGTCATTATCATATCCTGGCCATTCGCTCGCTCCGCTCTTATTAATAATGACTCACGATGAACTGTGGAGAAGAAAAAAAACTACGTGATTGAATGCAGCTATGAATCTGGAACTTGGGCGTGTAATCCACTTGAGTTTTCTAAATTCATCTCGAGCACGTCGACTGATAAAATTAGACTGTTTGGGACCGCGTGTGTTCCTCTTTTATTATATGCCCGTAACGTAAGTTGCGTGATCATAGAATTAGACTGGTATGGTAATGGCAGTTGTGTAATTTGTTAGAAAGACATTCGAATTCCATCGTAACGAAATCCACGGCTCAATTATTGGGGTGTCTCTATTGTACTTGAATAAACTTCATTTAACCTAGGTAGGTACGTAATTACATACACCCACAAAGATGGTGTGTTGGATTTCATCGTAGCTTCGAAACTATACCTACACCTATATTTTTTTAGTAATGCAACATACCTGAAATTAATAAAAAAATCCAATCGGGTATTTTTCCATCAATTTAAATAAATCTATAAACTTCACGTTACTGAAATCGGCTCAGAGGTCATCAGTAATATAATAGATGATCAAACGAACTTCCTGAAGTGAAGTTCGATCATTATTATATGAGTCGCTTCATTCGAAGATATAATGTATACTAGGTAGTCCCTTTATCCTACAGGCAACATCGCACGATTTCAGAGAGTAATTCGTTAATTTTTTTTTTTTTTTCTTACTACCTTTAGTACGTTTCTTCCATCTCGTCTGTTTGACGTTGTTCATTCTTTTTAGAGATTCGTCATGAACAAAACTTTCAGGGTTAAAATTACTGAAATTTATGGAGTGTGATTTAATAATGGGTGAGGAGGGTGCTTATATCTTCGAATGAAGCGACTCATATAATAATGATCGAACTTCACTTCAGGAAGTTCGTTTGATCATCTATTATATATTCGTCGCTTCATTCTTCAGATATAATGTATACTAGGTAGATTTTCAGAGAAACGAGTTTTGTTCGGGTAATGCATCTTTTTATTAATGAAAATGAAACGTATTGTGAATCACAGCTGAACTTAACTCTTAATTATTGTATAAATCACCAATAATTGCTTAATCTAATCAGTTAATTACAGGAAGTACAACTGCGTTTGCGAAATCATCATCGCTTGGGACTGGTCGGTCATAAAATCGGGCAAAAGCTAACGACGTGCTGGTCCATCCAGCTGTCTTTCTAATCTTGTCGACACTGAGTCCAGCGACGCGAGCGGCCGATGTGGCGGCATGTCGCGTGCTGTGTGCACTAAATGTACTCACGTCCACGCCGCTTTCTGACATCACCTGCTTAATCCATCGACTGATGGATTGAGCTGCGGCGGCCTTGTGTGGTTTCTTAAAAGTTAATAAGAGATTTCCTACATTCGTTGTTCTCATATTTTTGGTTACAAAAATATAATCTTTGAGGACTGAAGCAGGGCATATATTAATATTGTCTCGAAAGAATGGTAGAAACAGTACCGGCTGATCACGTCCGGGAGCAGAGGTCTTAATTATATCTGTTATGGCTATCTTAACTCCGTTTGGAGTTATTGATATATTATCTAATTTAATAAGAGAAAAGGTTTGCACCCTATGGGCTGTGCAGAGTGCTAGTAAAATAACTAACTTTTTAGTGATTTTTTCAATACTTAATTCTAAATTAGGATACCAATTGGACACGTGATTGAGCACCAGTTGTGGGTCCCACGTGGACGTGTACTTGGGCTTATTGGGTTTAAGTTTGTAAGCCCCTTTTAATAATCGTTTTATACAATTATCGGAACCTATGTTAAAGTTTTGAATCAACGACAACGCGGACCTATGGCTATTAAGGGAACCATATGAACAACCCTTATTAAATTGCTCAGTTAAAAAGGAAAGAACAGATGTTTTTGTACCACTAAAAAAGTCAATACTATGTAAAGAGCAATACTGCCACCAAAGTTTTAATGTGACGTTATACTGTTTGATAGTATTGTCGGCTAGCGAAGCCATCATTAGATTTAATGAGTCGCGCGGGGCCCCGCGGCGGGCGAATGCTGTCCGCAAAGCCTCGCGACACCCAGGGTAAGCTTGGTGTGCAGCGGATGGTACTCCCTGAAATGAGATTGAAGAAGAAATTTGCTAGGGTTCAGATAAAGTATATGGGCGTCAAGTAAACTTTGTAGAAGTGGGTACCATGGTTGCGAAGGCCAATGGGGAAAAACTAAAATCCCCTTGGCATTATCTTCAATAACCTTGCGTAAACATTTTAAAATTAAGGAAAAAGGTGGAAAAGCGTAAAAGTATTTGGATTGCCAGTTCAGAGTAAAAGCGTCTACAGCGTATGCATCTGGTTCTTGTTTCCAAGAAACAAACAAGTCACATTTGGCATTGTTGCGAGAAGCAAATAGGTCAATATCAGGACAACCAAAGTTTCGTTTAATAATTTTATGAGCTTGATCTGATAACTCCCACTCTGTATCAGGATTAATCTTTCTGGATTCTTCGTCAGCA
The DNA here is from genome assembly GCA_949316385.1 of Globia sparganii. Taxonomy (NCBI): domain Eukaryota; kingdom Metazoa; phylum Arthropoda; class Insecta; order Lepidoptera; family Noctuidae; genus Globia; species Globia sparganii. The sequence continues at coordinate 12,318,234 of OX438653.1, read as the reverse complement.
TAATTATCTTTCGTGTTCACGTAAGATGCGAACAACCAAATATTTCGCTTCTCGCACCATTGCCAAATGTGTCTTGTCAGATCGTTTAGATGCGGGAACTGAATTCCACCTAGGCGATTAATGTAACTTATTGCTGTAGTATTGTCTACCCTCAACAATATTGTACAATTATAGTCATTACTAGCAAAACTTTTTAATCCTAGGAATACGGCTAGAAGTTCTAGGTAATTTATGTGGTGTTTCGCTTCTATGGTTTTCCATTTACCGTGGGCTTTAGCACCACTACAGACAGCACCCCAACCCGTTCTAGAAGCGTCTGAATATATTTCTTTTTTATAAGTTTGATTTCTAATAGGACACGTGACTGTGAAAATATGATTACGCCACCATTTAAAGTCTTCTAGAACCGAGTTGGGAATATTAATCTTATGTTCGTAATTATTATTATGTTGTTGTAATGCCAAGAATTTTTGACGTTCCAACAATTTAGTGTAGAGAAACCCATATCGGACCGCTGGGCAAGCTGCGACTAGAACACCTATTAATTGCCCAAACTCTCGAATTGTACATTTTGACAACCTCGAGAACTTCTTAATTAATTGATTAATGCTATTGCGTTTATTATTAGGTAACGATAAGAACATATCATGTGTATTATACATGAATCCTAGAAATTTACATATTTTAGATGGTTTTAATGAGCTTTTATCATAATTAACTACGAAACCTAAACATTCTAGTAGTTTTAGGGTTTCACGTACATTAATGACACATTCCTCGTAATTGTTACCTATACATAATACATCATCCAAATATATTACTGATTTGTGTCCCTGTTTTCTAAGATGCGCTATGACCTCCTTCATAATTTTTGTGAACACTCTTGGTGCCACTGATAGGCCGTACAGCAAAGCAGTAAACTCGTAAGTACATACATTCTTAGAAAGAGGGGCCTGAAAATTAAATCGTAAGTACTTATTTCCGATCGGATTCGGATATAGGAACTAATAAGTAGGCCTCTTTGAGGTCAATTGTTGCTAAATATCCATCTTGAGGAATTTATTTAGCTGCCGTCCTATAATCCTCCATTTTAAAATGTGTATTTGTAATAAATTTATTTAATGATTTTAAATTTAGAATAAATCGTTTACCTCCATTAGGTTTAGGTGCCAAGAATATTTTTGATATGTACTGGTCATGAGTTGGGATACAACGTGTTATAGCCCCTAGTTTTAATATTTTTTTAATTGATACATGCATATCTCGAGCCTCATCCGAAGTAAAGTTACAAACAGGTACGATAGGCTGAGTCACTGGAGTACAAAAGGGAATTGTGAAACCATGTTCTAACCACGATAACACAACTGCGTTACTGGTTATGTGAGACCAACAACTGAGGAAGAATCGTATTCTGCCTGCATGTCGTACCTTGGTTATTTCTGTTGTGCCGCACGGGTCTTCGATGCGTAGGAGCTCTTCGCCTGCGCTTGAGACTGCGATGGATATGACCGACGCGGCGTCACTGGTGGTCTCCTCTGACCTCCCCGCCCCCCCCCTGTTCGACGGGTACCGAGGAGGTCCTGACCAGTTTCCCTGGGTGATAGGATGAGTGACCGGCGGTTGAGGAATATTTTTCTGAGTTGCCATTGTTTTTCTTATTTGAGTGCCTTGTTTTTCAATGGCCTTACTGGCTTTTATTTTTTCGGACAGCGTATTACCATATAGGGTATCATCACGTTCTGAGTCTTGAAGGACGTGAAGAAAGTTCTTTTCCAGACTCGGGGTGATTAATTTTATTCTGTCTTTAGTCAAACAATGGTGCAAATCAGTTAACAAACGACAACCATCGCTTAAATGTTTTAAGGCCAGAACTTTGTTATTTGTTTTGAGCAAAGTATCCATTGCTTTGTTTATTGCTGCGGTACCATTTCCTAGCTGTTGTTGAAAACCGACCAATTTTTTGTCTCGACCTCTGACTATGTCTGATACGGCGGCTGAAATCTCCGCGTTCAACTTCGGAGCTTGCAATAATTTGCAATTGGCGGGTATAAGATGCTCCTTCATGAGCCTATCTTTATCCTCTTTGGCTAACCCTTTCTTCAAGAGGGGAGTCCATAAACTGGCTAAGCTCTCATGTATATCTTCCCCAAAGTCTGGCGTACAAGACGTAGAAGATCCCAGCGCAGACAATAACTCTGGATCCAAAACTTCTGGGGTTGTCTCAGCTGGCGGGGCAGTCGGATCCTCTACGAGGTCTGGTATATCCTGCAGGGCAGGGTTTGGTCCCGGTTGGTCTTCTTCGCATGAATGGGTTGGCAAACCATCTTGCAGTTCGCAGGGCTCGGCGTCGTTCGCATCTATAAAACATTATTAAAATATAGCGAGCGAATAAGGAGGTAGGTATGTAACGCGTTATGCGTTAGTATTGTCTCGCGGACAATAATTCATAGTTAATGTGCATATCTATTCAAGATTACACATATTTTCTACAAGTTTGTCATGCGAACATGACTCATAATTAGCTCGCAGCTAATTATGTTATCGCAATTGACTCGCAGTCAATTCCGATTTTTACTTTAGTTAAATTGATGTAAACACTTGTGTCACTTAGTAATGCAATTATTCAACAAACCTGCAGTGTTTTCGTCCTCCGATGAATCGAACGGTCGTCGTATTCGACGCCGATATTCCTTCTCTTTTTTTTTCTAATTTTCTAATCTTGTGCTTGTATCTTTCCAATTTCTCCTGTGCACATTTCGGCATTTTATTTTATTTATTTATTTTTTTTTTTGAGCGCGCGCGCTCGTTGCCTCGCACGAAAAAGGAATGAACAACGTCAAACAGACGAGATGGAAGAAAGGTACTGAAGGTAGTAAGAAAAAAAAAAAAATTAACGAATTACTCTCTGAAATCGTGCGATGTTGCCTGTAGGATAAAGGGACTACCTAGTATACATTATATCTGAAGAATGAAGCGACGAATATATAATAACGCAACTTTTTACCATTTCCCACGCTATTGTCGTTCTTCCTTTGTGATAGAGCTGCCCCATTTACGTCCGCATATAGTCATGTGCAAACGGTCAGTCTGCTTCATGTACAGCGGAATCCGTGACAATAGAAACGATTAGGTTAACCGCTTACATGTAAGTACGTTCGTACCAGAGAATTAAAACGGTTGATGGTATTACGGGGGCAGGCTTGGTGCTTGCTATAGTTACAGGTGACATAAACCGGGCCGCGGATGCGCTCGGACGTTCTAATTCCAAACAAATGCAAATTGGGCGGTAGGTACCTACAGCCGGTGCTGTGGTACAGTGGACATCCGTTGAATGGAGGCGTTTTGTGCTCGAGCGCTAATGGCCGCTTAATTGGCACGAGGTTAATCGCGGCCACACGACTGCTTCACCTGGAATATCTATACTCTTTTATATTTCGCTATCGAGACCACCATAGGTAGGTATTTACATACCAATTGGCGACTTACGTCAAAATGCAGAAACAGCAGATTTTTTTTTCGCGACTACATGTTTTGTCCCATAGTAAAAGTTGTTCATAATGATGAGTACAATAACCCCTTAAGAGGAAAACGGTGATTAAAATTTCAACCTATAGCTATATCAAAACTTAAGAAATTAGGGCTGCATGGAATCTACAATAGGTGCCAATTTACTCTATGATCAGCTTACGATATTTTAGAGAATTCGAGTGCGGGCGGAGTATTGGATAATGAGCGTAGGATAAGTGAGTTGGTGTCAGCTGCGTGTCCTTGTCCGGTTGGTTCGGTCGCTTGGTCCGCTCTCCGCAGGAAGTCGCTCATTGTGCCGCTGACCCGTCTACCGTGCCGGAGCGGTTACCAAACCACCGGCATCGCCCAGCTCACTAGACCGATATATTACATGGTACACCCAATCTAACAGCTGCACGACCCACATAGGGAATAGAATTTCAATTAACAATATCAACCAAGTTGTTAATTAGTTTTGATTACGTACCTACGAGTAGAAACATTGCTTGGATTAGAACTATACATACCTACCTACAATCCTACATGTAATATGTAGCCATTTTTGTTTCGTCATCAGATAGGTAGGGTATTGCAGGTATCATGCATCAAGTAGGTTGTTTAGTTTCCTTTGGATTCCGCTACGTTTCCAAAACGTGACATTTCACCGTAGGAACAAGCAAAGTGTTTTTAGAAAACATGGGATAGGTACATTGTAAAAAACGCAACCACTGCAATGCCGAGTAAGTACAACTACAAGCCAACGAATTAGTATTGTGCTCGCAAAAATTAAAGTAAATTCAGTGGAAGTGAAATTATTGTATCGGTACTTAGATACAATGACTTTACGAAAACAGCTAAGTACTTATTTGCTTTTGTAAAGTCTATACCTACTTAGTTACATAAAATAAACAACAACAACGTATTCCCGAAGTTGAGTGAGGTTGGACATTAACAGATGTGAGAATGTCTTGAAATATTATGGGTGCTATTGCAAGTTTTAGTTAGATTGTGAGCCATTTGTAGTTTGAAATCTCACAATATTCATATTTCATCATCTCAAGTGATGATGAAATATGAATATTGTAAAATTTCACATGTTCTAAGAAAATATCATTAGTTGTATGGCTATGTAATTAGGGTCAAGAATTTAATAATACATTGGATTGATTTTCTAAATGAGAATGAGCGGCTATAAATCGATCATCAATCAATACAGTAACAGTCAATCAATAGTCTCGCTGTAGAGATTTTCTTGTAACTTTTTATTTAAAATAATTAGCTTAAATCATACAGAGTGCACATTCGCCGCGCCATCAGCGTTTAGAGACCGCCGCGCAGTATCTATGTACTCCTAGGCAATTAGGCATGTACTAACAAAATTCATGCCCGCAAAGGGCATTCATTAAGAGTAGGTACAACTTTTCACTTTTTTTCTTTCTTTTTCTCTATGGGAAATCACAATTCACGAAAGACGTCTAATACAGTCTTTTCATCGACCATGCTGACATAATGTTATGAGGCTTTATTATTTAGGTAGCTACTTACCTAAATAATAAAAGCCTCCCTACCTACCTACTTTGTTTCTATCTCTGCATAAGTATTTGGGGTTTTCATTATAATTCTTTACATTGTTCCTAAGGGTCATACATAATAATCGTCTGAAAGCTATATTTAGTTCCACGGAAGGTCTAAATGTAAAAGAAAGGGGTGTGTGCGGCTAGGGTCCGGATGTGCGCAAGACTCCGTAATTACGCGGCGTGACGTCACGGTCGGTCGGCTGACTCCCACGCGAAACGCGCCCTCTTATCACGACAATTAAATCGCACTGACATGCACTGCCCGACCCTTGACATCACACAACGAGCTCTCTCAATTAAAAATGTAGAGTATCGTACTGTATCCCAACTGCTGTACCTACCTACCTACTTACGGTTGGCTGCGCTAAAATGCGCAACCTACATTTTATAATAATGGACATTATAATTGCTGTGCAAAAGAAAGACGCGTATTTTGTATGTGATGGCAGGTAGCGATTTCCCGTGTTTTCAATTAAACACAGCACAGCGCTATTCATTAAGGCATTAAGTCCGCCTTTGTACCTTTTTGTGTGCGAAAAGATTAAAAAAATAAATAAATATTCAATCATAAAACATTAGGTAGGTACTTAGGATGGTTAATGTTTAAATCATAAATAATCCACACAAGGAAGTATTTCACTCGTGCACGGCTTCACTTCCGCGTATATCCGCGGCACACTCGTATCTTGTGTAATGCCGCCATTAGATATAGGAACAGAATGCGTATAATTAATCTTAAGTATTGAGTGTGAGAAAATAAAGCTAAATGAGTCGACACTCGTGAGATCGTAGAACAACAAAAGTCGGCGAACCTCGGCGACGCTAAATGCGATTCCCACAATTGGCAATATATATTTGTTGGGAATTGCTTTGTGTCAACGATAAAACATAGTGTTAGTTACTAATCAGTTAGGACTAGAATGAGGTGTAAGGACAATGGGCAATTTTGTTCTTGTATTCCCAACGTACGGGTACAATGGACCGGAGTGCATATGCAGCCAACAAGATTTCACACGATATGCAATGCGAGCGAACCCGCCCAGGGTAGTTTTACCATTGTTTAACTCTTTTCATGAAGAAATTTTGTTTATTTGCTAAAATAAATCACACCCGCATGTTGAGCTTGCCTGTTTCAGAGATATTTGGAATAGGAACTGTAAATCTCATCGTAATACTAAACCTAATTATGTCTAGAGCTAGACAGTCTGATGTTTGTTTTAATTTTTTTATTGCAAAATGGGTCAGCTTGATCTTGATGGATGAGGGCTATGATGGAACGAGCAAGCCCAGAACAGAAGATGCCTATTCACTCTTGCTTTAAAGGCTGATGGGTTATACGTGGAAGGGAACACAGACGCTGGTAGAGAGTTCCACACTTTTACATGGACGTGATTTAATGTTATCAGTAACATCGGATTACTGCCATTTGATATTTCAACCGTAGTAGGTATATTTACCCATTTTGGCCGAAAATGGATGGTGCGTACAGTCGAAGTAATACTCTCTCGTCGTTTTAGATACCTACTTATAAATACATACTTTGAAAAGTCCAAAGTTAAACTATGAAAGGGAATGGGATTTCTGTGTTATCCTAGACCTGGTCTCCTAAAAACCAACGCTTCGATGTCAGCGAATTTAATTTTCTAGTAAATTGATTAAAACATATTTTTTTAAATAATTTAAAAAATTAAAAAACAAAAAATAGAATAAGTATAATAAATAAAGAAAAAGATATATTACTGTGCAATTAACCGCCATTTTACCCAAAAGTCTTTTTAGTTTTCAGTTTTCCAGTTTTGGGCACAATGGCGATTTAATGGCGGTTGGGCAAGGCAGGCGTGTTTTTTAATTTTTTAAATTATTTATTTTTTATTTTATACCTTTTGGTGATAATTTATTTTTATTAGGTACTTACTATCTGCCGCCCGCGGCTCTGCCTGCGTGAATATCGAAAATTATCCCAAGGGAACATACATCCGGTATAAAAAGTGTATCCTATGTGTTATTCCAGACTACAATCTGCCTCTGTGCCAAATTTCATCAAGACGTTTAGCCGTTCTGACGTGATTGAGTAACAAACATACACATCCATCCAAGCATCCAAACTTTCGCATTTATAATATTAGTTTAAATATCGATCCCACAAAAACATTTCAAGTTAAATGTTGCCAAGACAAGACCATGTAGCTCGCACTGTCAAAAAGTAATCAGATCTCATGTAGAGCCAAGCTTCTAACTCTACACGCCCTAACTCTACAAGGCCTAACTTCGCAAACTACACCTTAGTCAAAATATATATGGCTTGGCCGTATCGTTACTACAAGAACCATTGTATAACAGTATGAGAGTTTTTCACCTTACGCTCATGTGAATTTAGCGAAATGGCTAAGCTATATATTTTGACTAAGGTGTAGTTTGCGAAGTTAGGTCTTGTAGAGTTAGGGCGTGTAGAGTTAGAAGCTTGGCTCTACATGAGATCTGATTACTTTTTGACAGTGCGAGCTACATGGTCTCGTCTTGGCAACATTTAACATGAAATGTTTTTGTGGGATTGATTTTTAATGAAATCCAAACAATACACCTTTCGTTAAAATAACGCAGCAAAAAATACTTAAAGTTAGTTTAATTAATTATATTTAAGGTTTCAACTCAATGATATAATTTTACATTTTCTTTGTTCATTATAATAATGAAATGATAATAACGTAATTTAGGCAAGTATTTTTACTAGGTACCTAACAACATCTAGTACCTCCTTCTGGAAAAGCGGAAATCATCTGTATACTATATACTTTATACTATATTATAAAGCTGATTTTAAAAAAAAAATATTTGCTAAAGTTTTTTTTATAAACATGATAAATCCTTCAATGGAACCCTTAACCAAAGAAATACGTTATTCATCACAAGTATTTAATTTTGAACAAAATTGCCTATCTTAGATGGAATATCTTAGGAGATATCATAGTTTTAAAATAATACTAATAATAAAGCTGAAAAGTTTGTTTGTTTGAAAGCTCTAATCTATGGAAGTATCGGTCGGATTTATAAAAATCTTTTTGCATTTGATAGCCCAATCCTTGAGGAAGGCTATAGGCTATTAAACATCACGCTAGGATCCTTAGGAGTTGAGCGAAAAGAAGAAAGTCAGAAGGTTTCGCTAAGTGAAAACGAAGTAATAGCGCAGGCAGGCGATGCGATGCGATGGGGTGGGTCCGGGAACAAAAAATTATACGCGGACGAGGTCGTGGGCAGAAGTTAGTTTTAATTAAAATAGCATCGAGCTATGCCTGTAATATTATTTTCTTATCTAACTAAAACAAACACCAACTCAGATTTAATGAATTGTGGAGTTGGAGTATAAAATAAGTCCAAATTTTCGACGCACATTCTAAGAATAGCAGAGAGGGGCCCGCGGCTAAATAATAACAGGCGCACATGTCGATCGATCAGGTTAAGCTACGCTTGCCGCGGTTGGTCTGTGGATGGGTGACCATCTTTACATACCGAGGACCCCTCCGTGCCTCGGAAAGCACGTTAAGCCGTTGGTCCCGGCTGTCATTCGTGGATCTTTGACAGTCGTTACGGGTAGTCAGAAGCCCGAAGGTCTGACAACCAGTCTGACCAAGGGGAACAACTGGGTTGTGGAGGTCAGATAGGCAGTCGCTCCATGTAAAACACTGGTATTCAGCTGCATCCGGTTAGACTGGATGCCGACCCCAACATGGTTGGGAAAAGGCTAGGCAGATGATGCAGATGATGATTCTAAGAATAGCAGTCTGATCTGCGCTGCCGCCGCGGGCGGGGCAAATGCTGAGTATGTATCCTAGATCTTCCTAGATTCCTCGCATAGACTGTATCTGTTGTTTGTGTTTTCCAAAAGTTAACCCATGTACCTACAACAATGTATCAGATTTTAATATGTAAACAATTTGCTCTCACCACTGAAGTTACGACCAACAACCAACTAACTTTGGGGTCGTTTAACAAAAATAGACACCGTTTGTCATATAGTGGTGCAATGTTTTACATCCTGCTTGTCCTCTTGTCCTTTTTGTGTACGTAGTTACTGTATTCAGCGTCGTTTGTGTTTGAACAAAGTGGCGGACACCGGACATCCGCGCGGCCATTGCGAGATGCGACGCAGATATCACATTAATTACGTTGTACCTACGTACAGCTAAAAACGTTTATTAAGTAACATAAAAATTAAAAATACACTTCTCTTTCTTTGTTCGCGATATTCTCACGCTCCTAAAGAATAATATCAAATTGTAATTTCCATTTACAGGCGGCGGGCGGCGGCGTATCAAATGTCTACAGATACAAACTGTTAACCTAGGCGTAACTTAAGCATTCGCCAGCCAGTCAGCGTAAAAAATCGTGGATTCAATTTCACTAAGTCGATAAGTAGGTATGAGTACCTATATTTTAACGATTACTTCAACTACTAACAATAAGTAGAAACTGTTTTAAGTACTTGTAGCTATTGACTTCGTATAGGTACCTGTTGTTTGGCTGACGGATGACGTCAAGTATCACCGGCTATTTTAAAATTTCCCGAACAACGGGCAGTAATTTCGCAATCTAGTTCTGTTACATTCATCAGCGCGTTAGTTTACAATGGTCACATAGTCACATCGCAGTAAACAACTCAATGACCCTCCGCACTTCTATACAATTGGTACTGATACTCACGATGATGTGTGCTACAGGCTACGACGGAACTCGCAATAGGTACTCAAAGGTATTGCGAGTTCATGTTTCCAAGATTTTCCAAAAACTGTTGTCATGTTAAAACCAGATGCGTTTAAAAATTCATAAAAAGATTCAAATGAAATCTTGATTTATAGGAACCGATTATTTTTTAAAACCGTACCCGAGAACGAGAGATTTGCAGAAACCCACAAAATGATGCAGCAGTATAAATACGGGGCCATTAAATCTGTTGTTCCAGTAACAGGATTGTGTAACAGTATCTGAGAAAGTGCCTACAATAGTGATTTTCACTCGGTTCGCTTCCTCTGCTTTGAGTTGTACCTACATTATTCGCATTTATTATTTAACAATACAATATCACGCTACTCCGGATTTAACGAGAGCTCTCTCGCCTTCCATTAAGAATTAATAACCTAAGTATTAAAAGTAGAAAGTGTTTGTGTGAAATAAAAACAATTTGTGTAAATTTTTGTTTCTTGTGAAATTTCTTGACAATGCCACCAAACGAGTGCTGAGGCAATTAAAGCATTACAGACAGTCATGTAATTATGTAGATGAATATGTATCGCAATCAACCGGTAAGTTTGCGAGCGCCAGGTATGTAGGTGGTACATGTCACAATGGTATACCTACTTACTAGTCGATAGTGATGAAGTCAAGAGCACTAAATTAAAAAATTAAAGCACTTTTACCTGTTGACATGCATTTAGAGTGAACATTGGCCCCGATTCTGTTGTTCACAAACTAAATTAAATTTAAGTTCAGTGCATCTTTTTCTTTCTATTTAATTAAGATAAGGACAGACGATAAATATTAGTTTAGTCCTGTCAAATTAGTCAGCGCCTGACGTAAATTGACGTATTTTTAGTATTTTTTAATCACGTCTAAACTTGTCTATGGATTATCTAATTTGACAGGACTAAACTAATGTTTATCTTTTGTCCTTTTCTTAATGAAATAGAAAGAAAAAGATGCACTGAACTTAAATTAGTTTAGTTTGTGAACAACAGAATCGGGGCCATTGTCTACATTGTCGAAACTGGACAATATTCCTGAGTTTTGCAAATACTGTGGGAGCAGTGGTGGCCCAGTGGTAACGTCCGTAACTTACGAGTTGTATACATATAGGTAGTAGGTTCGAAACCATACAGGCGCTTATTTTGTGTAAATTATTTCATCACCACTGCTCTAAAAATGTTGAAGGAAAACATCGTGAGGAAACTGGCATGTCCTAGAACCAAAAATTCGAAGACATGTCACATTTAGCAACCCGCACTGGGCCCGCGTGGTGGATTACGGCCCACCTCTCACAGCCGCCTGTGTCCCAGCAGTGGGAACATGAGGCTGATTATTCTTACAAATACCGATTGTATTCGAGAAATGATTTTATTTTTGTAAGTAGGTTTGCACAAACATTTTTACACGTTAATCATATTTTAAAAACTAGATGAGGTCAGCGTTTCCTATCTGAGTCTGAGAAGAAAGTCCGAAACAAATTCAGAGGTCACAGTCTCTTTTAAAGTCTAGACATAATCTTGGTCAGATCATTTTAAGACTATGTAGATCGATGTCTGATATGGTCTTTTGAGGAAAGAACCACACAGATTGAGAGGACTTGTCCAGTTAGTGCACGCATTTGTCAGAAATCGTGCAGCTCAACTCAAAACTTACGGCGCTCAATGATTCGAAGAACAATACCAAAGAAAGGACATTTGGGTAGGCCACATAAATTACTCAAACTGCCAGAAATCGGGATTGGAACGACGTCCAATTAATTGCGTAGGGGGTGCGTCACTTATTGTCATTCACAAACCATCAGCTGATTTGGCAAAGTCAAACTGCATCTTCCAATTTAGAAAAACGCGTGGGATTGAGTGTGTAATAGGTACCTATGCTTGTAAAAGATTAGTTACGTTATCCGATGAGGTAACATGAAAATTATACAAGGTGTTGGTTATAAAACGCTGTGACTGTAAGATGGAGCGGGCACATTTAACCTTAATTGTTTGATTGGCTATGAGTCTCGTCCCGCGGGCCATGTCAACTACGCCGATGTCTCAGCACCCTTGCTACTGAGTACTCGGTCATTGATAGACTCTAGTACTTCGGAGTACTAACTGAGTCAACACCACTTACTGAAAGATCGTTGATTGTACGATTTGTAACAGCGTTTACATCGACCTTTCATCGTCATGGTAGCAGCTTGTACACGCAGACGACTGCCTCAGCAAATGGAGATGCTATTAGAAGGGTACAATTAGTGGTTGCGAAATCTATATTGTAATTGCCACCATTAGTGTAATTACCATGATTTCTAAACTAAAAGCCTAACATCTTATTTATTGCTCGTACGAGTAAGACTAGGACTCAACACCATTATTGCGTAACACGCTATCAATCACATTCTGAATTATTTTGAAGGCTTCATATGTTCGAAACAACTGTGTGCTCAACAACGTCAATAACGCAATGAATGTGCTTGAACTGTCAAAATGACAGCCATTTCTACTGTTAGTGTGTTACACAATTACCCCGCTGGACTAGGTAGCTACTTAACTCCCTCTTAGCATAATCCCATAGTTACGTTTTGTATGAAACCATCAGGAAGACTCTTTTCACATTAGGTTCTTTAACGACCTACGCGGGTAAACAGATCGTAATTCATTTGTTTGTAAAGAATAAAAGCAAACGTAATGAAATTCTTCGTAATAATGTTTATCCATACTAAACATCTATCTCATTATTTATTGGTTTCGTGATTGTCGTTCTTAAATATTCTCAGAACAATATCATAAAATATGTCTGCTTAGCCTCGAGTCAAGTTCTGCACTCAAACAGATAAGTTATTTGCATAAGCGAATTCGGCGAACGACGCCGCCGCCCGGTCATTATTTAATGAGGTTCACCTAACATGACAACGCGACGAAATAACGCCGTAAATTACACACAATTATGCCATGTGCCTACACGCAGCGGTGCTCACGTTCTGTGTATACTACGTTCATTGTTGTGCTGTGCAATTCATATGTTTTGCTGGCCAACACGTCTCGTTTGATTACACCCTCTAGGCTATCATACAGAGTTCATCCGCATTTGGTGTGACTACTAACCAAACAACCGTTGCACTTGTTCGCAGAATATCTAAAATAAGCCTATGTAGAGCTGCACCGTAGCATTTCCTTAAGTACGTTAAGACTAGTGGGCGGCGCGTGGCGCGGCTCGTTGCTCCGCGCCGCATTTGCTAGTTTATGCTTCCCGAGACCAAAATAATTCACAATCGATGCCATCCGTTATTGAGCGGTGAATATCGGTGGCGAATCATGCCTCACATTATTATGACGATCGTGCAAGGAGTCGCCATTTAAAAATATCATGCTCATGTTTTGTTTCAGGTACTTATATTTTTCACAATAATTCAGAACCGAGTGAGTGAAAAATTTAAAAATTCATAACAAAAGCGGTGGCATTTTTTGTATACATGGCTTTGACGTAACAATAACTTCGCTTTCAAAGTTATTCAAAACATTCGAGAGTTATTTGCAAAATAGTAAATGGAACGTGCGGCATGTCGGAGTCGGGCCGGCGCGCGAGGTTCCCGCGCGGGATACAGCGGCACGGAGTCATCTCGGTCGGCCGAGCCGCGTCGCGTCGGAAGTGCCGGCCGGTTGCGGGCATTCCTCAAAATCTTTCCGATGAACTGGCCATAGCGTGCATAAATGTGTGTCAGTAAATGTTACGGTTACAGTTTCATTCATGCTCAACATGAGCGTATCCTTTACATGTCGGACCGTATATTTTTGTGCGGCTACTACGATTAAATCGATTACAAATTTATCAAGCATAACTATACAACAGCAGTTCGTGGCCATTGAAAAGACACAGTATAATGAAGTAAGATTCCATTCGATCTATATCTGATGTCGGCTGAGACTGCACACGTGTGCGCGTGATCAATTTATTGTTGCGTGACCTATCCGCCGCCTTTGTTCCCTCACCGTGACATTCATAATTATTCGGAGCAAAATGTCTGTTTCCTGCCGTCTACTTCTATGTTTTTTTTTCTCTTATCTATGACCTCGACCATAACTACAATTTCTACTGATTAGTCGCTGAAGATTTTTTGCATTGCATGAAGCACGAACATAGTTTTCAATTACTTAACTGGGCATGCTCCATCCACCGTTAAATAGAATTTAATGCAGTTTTAATGTACGGTGTGAAGCGGGAAGCCGATTAGCTTGAACCCATACACACAACGCACGGTCGCGTGATGCTTGCATTGCGATATATAAATTGCTGTTTGCAGAGACAATGGAATGGCCCCTGGCATTAAACGAGCAAAAAGATCTTCAATCTAAAGCCAATTTTTATGTAGGACAAACAGATTACTAAACCCTGATTATAGTTTAATAGCATGTTTAAATCTTAAGCAAGCATGTTTTATCTACTTTTGTTAAGTTGAGGGCAGGGCAGTAAATACTCTTTGTAGTGTTAGATACAAATGCTTGATTTTGAAACTGGATATTTAAGGAATTCTAGTCAATTTGTAAATACAATTATATCGTTAAATTAGATTGTTGTTATCTATCGAGCCTATTTATTACACCTATCTGTTTATTTTGGTTGGCAAAACTTCTATCCCACAGAACAACATTATGACATGAAATTCGAATTTTACAGTAAAACCACTGACTGCCACTTTCTCACTTCAGGTGTCGCCACTGTCAATTGTACACGAATTTGAGAGCTAGCTGTGTCACTGTCACTACCCAAGGTTTTTTGTAATTAAGCGTCTTTTTTACACATAAAATAATTAATGGAGCTTAACCCCTGGTCTGCTATGCGATTTTTTCGCGCTCCGGGCCTTCTGCCAGCACCGACACGGAAATTCACGGAACTACTACCGCCAAAAGCCGCGTGCCATAATTAATTAATTATGTATAAAAAAAGACGCTTTTAACAGCAAAAATATGTCTGTCATTCTTTTATTTCGTAGTGTTAATGGAAGAAAACTATAAGAGAACGTTTGAGGGAATATTTTGCGTGAATGTGACGCATGTTTCCCCCTACCGTTTATTTTATTTGATTTTTTGTATTTTTGTTCTTTTTGCGTCATGTCCACCGCAAATAAACGTAAGTATTTTCTTTCTTTCTTTCTTTCAGAAAGCTCTGCATAGCAAATATTACAAAGCCAGTTTTTTTTCCACTTTTGCTATTTACCAATTTTAGTTTTAGGTTTAGGTAGTAGGTACTTTACTTTTCCTTATGTCATCTTTTGATTTTACTCTCAGGTTTGCATACATATTTATCATTTAATTTATTTTATAATTCAAAATACCTACACAACAACAAAACACAATAGTGACAGAACATTCAACAAAGCTGCCATCCCACAAGCGAGCTTTCAGTTTTTAACCGACTTCAAAAAAGGAGGAGGTTCTCAATTCGACGGTATGTGTTTTTTTTTTTATGTGTGTTTGTTACGCGATTTCTCCGCCAATTGTAGACCGATTTTCAAATATCTTTTTTCGTTTGAAAGGGTATACTCCCGAGGTGGTCCCATTGTCACCAAGTCGGAATCTGATGAGGGAATCCCATGGAAATCGAGGGAAACCCTCAAATTTTATTTGGGTGTTTTTTATAGTAACTCGTGCATTTGCTCTCGGAAAGCACCATTTGGTGAAGTGGAACTGATGATGAAGACCACAGATGGCCATCGGAACTACTCAATAATAAGTATTTCACGGGTTCACGGGTTCGGGCATAACTCCGTCATTTATAGACGGATTTGCAAAATTCTTTTTTTGTTTGAAATATGTGTAGGTATTCCATAATGGTCTCATTTAAATTTTGTGAAGATCTGATGATGAGTTTCGGAGACAGACAACGGTACTCTTCAATAAATGTCAGCAAATCAACCGCGATTGCTGCTGTCGCATATGTTTCCATTGTTTACGCAATCACACAACATAACATCGCGCCTGTACCCTTTAAAGGGGTACGCAGATGTGTTCAGTATACCATGGTACACCCTCACAAAGAGTATGTAAACACTAGCGTTATACACCTTCATTCCCCCGTTGCAAGTAGTGTTATATGAGTTTGTGTGTGGTAGCTACCTCTTTTATCTGTTCTGTGGTAGGTACAACTAAAAAGTGAAAAATAAAAACTTTTTTACAAAAAAAAAAACAACCGACTTCCAAAAAAAAACACTACAAAGTGAAAAATAACTTTAATTTCGGAAGTCGGTGTCAAAAAACGACAATGCGCAAACAGCGACACCGACTTCCGAAATTAAAGTTATTTTTCACTTTGTAGTGTTTTTTTTGGAAGTCGGTTGTTTTTTTTTTTGTAAAAAGTTTTTTAAGCATTTTAATTGAGGCTGTCTTATGCGTGTGCTGTGTGCGACACATAAATTAAGAATGCGAATAGGTATAGGTATGTAATTATAAAATGCCTGAACTATTTTTTAACATATGTAGTAAGTAGGTACTTGTGAGTATATAAGTAATATGTATCATGAGACATTGAACAGCGTGTCTGGTCATGAGATTTACGAGTAAGACTAGTTATTCTTGCAACAAGACAAGACGTTTCACAATACATATAGAAGTGACATAATCATAACGAGGGAACTAAAATTGTCTGGAATTCGTTCACGTTGTTATTGAATGAGAGCGACGACGGTAGCATCGCGCCGACTGGCGGCACAAATTGTTGATTACAAAAGAGCAGCAATTGAGACGTCAGAGACGCAGGAAGCGAACAGATTGAAACTTATGTCTGCATTGCAACTCGGCCAATCACTACTCATCTAGTTTATAAGTAGATTGTTTAAGAACCGGCTCGTTATAAATAACTAGGGAGAATAAACAACGCTCTGCTTGCGTTCCGTTACAGATATTATTTCACCAGATAATACGTCGATATTGCCGAATATTTTACTACATTGCTATCAAAAATAATTGGAAGTATCAGTTGAGAAAGTTACATACATCTATAAGTGGTTCTACCTACAGAACATGTCCAGCGAAGGTGCCATTGTTTGCAAATTACTCACTAACAGCTATTGTAACTTAAATAAATGTTTTGCAGTTGACATGTCATACGTTGCTGTCGTGCAAAAAGTCAAGGATAATGTGAGAATTATTTTATTTTATAGAAGATTGGAAAGCGTCGAGTGGTGGTTGCTGTGGGCAGATGAGAGAAAGCGCGGTCGTAGGTCGCGGCCGCAGCCCGCGGGGCCCTGTCACCGCGGCGAACAACGAGATGATACCGCGGAACTTATTGTGAAATATTCTAACAATATTACGATGCAGCCTCATCACTAGTGATCAATTTAACGATAAGGTTAACCTTAAGCAAATACCATAAAGACAAAAGAAGATTCTATTCCTTCAATAACAAACAAAACAAAATTAAAAGATTGTTACTAAATTAGAAAAAAAATCATGGCGGCCACGAGTGTTACGTTGTTTATGTTTTAGTTTGATATCTATCAAAGACTCAGCGTTACTGGTTACTACTTTAAAAATGGTTTAAATATTTGTTCCAGCAAATGCATGTTATGGAAGTCCATTTACCGAACGGATGCAACTGCTAGAGATGGGATTATTTTATGCGCTTGTAAAGTCTGTGCCTAGATATGTATTTCATTAGTGAGGTGCAACTAGTGATGTGCCGCTGGAAATATTGAAAATTTACGGGAACTTTCCCATTGTAAATTTACACAATATTCCCAATATTCCCGTAAGTATTCCCAAAGTTTCCAAATATGTATTTAATACATTTTTCGTATATATTGTATAATTACACATGTTCAACTAACATTACGCGATATTTATACTCCTATTACCACAGCTAAACATGTCGTTACATGTTTGTACCTGCACTAGCTTGCGCCACGGCATAGCGATCGCCCCCACCCCTTGTAAAACAAGCTTCAGTTAGTATACAAAGTTTCATGATCTAATTTAAAGTATTTTTTGAATACCAGCGGTTTATTGTTCGGTTTGGAGGTAACTTTGGATTTTTTTTCTATCGAGAAAATTTTATGGAATCGTGTATTCGTCAAACATAAGACCTAACATTAATCCTCAACTTTACCATATATTTATTTCAAAATTAATGCTGCAGTATTTTCGACATAATGGAGGATCATGCTAAGCCATTTGAGGTAGTATTGGCCCTTAAGGTGCCACTTTTCGATATTTTTTCTATACAAATTTCGGGAGAATATTACTCCACTGATTGACATTGTGCATCCAAAGTTAAACATGATATCGTTCTGACTTATTAATAATTGTGTCTGTACGGAAACAGAATATAGTAAAATAAAAAGCCATTAAAAAGTTATGAGTCAACAAAGATTCGTTTTTCTTGCTATTTTTAACGTAACTTTGGGTGTCAATAAGTAATTAAGGAACTGTAAAATCTTCAAAACCAAGTCCGTACCGACAAAGCTCAGTTATCGAAGAGATCAATAAACTTTATTTGTAATTGATTTATGCAGTGGGTTTTTTATAAAACTCGATTTTCCGAAGCACTTTTCAAATCTTTTTACGTGTCTATCAGTTCGGCACGGTGTTTCTGTGCGTGAAAACTAGACGTTGTTCGTGTAGACTAGCGTCTAACAGCTCATCACTGATATTAGCGCTGTCGGACACGAAGCCAGGCGAGACAGCGTGCTTTTTGACCATGACCACCAGCGAGTTCGAGCTCGCGACTAGTTTACTCTTAAGTCATAAAAATGGAAACGTAGCAAACGCTTTTTTATTAGAAACAAGCCCTGTCGTGATGAAAAGGGAAGACAGTTTATTTGAAACATCAGTAGTATAACTAAAAAAATGGTCCGAATACTTATTTCTCTAAATATAAGTAGTACAAAGATCGTAAGCAATAATTTTAGTAATAGGGAAGGTGGAGAGGGTGTTAAATTTATTTGAGGAAAGTACGAAACCCACGCGGACAAAGTCGCGGGCAAAAGCTAGTACGAGTATATTTAGTCTTTAGAGACAGATACTTGTTAATTTTAAACAAATATAAAAGTGTGTTGATTCCGTGGTTTATTAAAATCGTTAACTTTATTAAAAAGTTTACAACTCTCAGAATCTGATTGTAAAATTTTGTTAATAAACCAATGTGATTAAAAATGTTTTAATAAAACATAATTTCTGATGCTTTGTGATTTTTTTAGTACGGGAATATTTACGGGAAAATTGTAAATTTACAGGGAATATTCCCGTAAATATTGGAAACTTTGGAAATTTTCAACTTATATGTATAATCAACTATCGACGTAACCACGATAGTACGCAAATTTACCTAATTAATTGGCTAGCATATAATAAAAAAACACTAAAGTACATTATCATCAATATTCCCCTAAATTTCCAGTTTTGGGAATATTGCCGGGCACGTTTACGGGAATATTCCCAAAGTTTCCAAAATTCCCGGGAACGGCACATCACTAGGTGCAACGTGCCACAAATTGGCCGACGCAGGACTCGCCAACGAGGACCGGACGAATCTCATTAACGGGCCAGATTAATAGCCCTGGAAAACGCTTTAAATTATTTCACGCTACATTAATATTGAATATCACACCATCTGCAATGTATAGCACAAGGTTGATAATTATACGCGTAGCTCGTCTAGATGATGGAGTAACGTGATGGCGTTGCTCGATCACAGGGACCTCCCTACTTCGTACAAACCTCGCGAATGTTCTGTTGATTATGGGTGTCTTATAATGACCAAGTAAGTAGTGTTTATAATTATACTTACCTATCACCATTAGTAGCAGGGTGATTGCTTGATTTCGTTTCTTAGAATCGTATACAATCCCATCCATCAAGGATGGAGAGGAAGAGAAAGGCCAAAGAACAGATCAATGGATTGTGTGAGGAATAATAATTATGAAAGAGAAGGGAGTGAAATATAACGTGACGGTTGACAGGGAAGAATGGAAGAAGAAAACGTTTTGTGTCGACCACAAGTAACATGGAACAAGTGCAGGAAGGTGATGAATCCTATACAACCCCAATTTTCTTTAAATGTTCTAAAAAATAATAAATCTTATTGAGCTTTTCCCAACAACAGTTTCTAAAGTATTCATTATAAGTATTTATCAGTATTTGGAGGGGCCCGTGGCTAAACAGTCGCACAGGTCGATCGCTACGCTTGCCGCGGTGGGTCTGTGGATGGGTACCATCTTTACATAATGATACCCCTCCGTGCCTCGGAAAGCACGTTAAGCCGTTGGTCCCGGCGGTCATTCGTTGATCTTTGACAGTCGTTACGGGTAGTCAGAAGCCCGAAAGTCTGACAACCAGTCTTGCCAAGGAGTATCGTATTACCCAGTGTCTGGGTTGTGGAATTCAGACAGGCAATCGCTCCATATAAAATGCTGGTATTCAGATGCATCCGGTTAGACTGGAAGCCGACCCCAACATAGTTCGGAAAAGGCTAGACAGATGATGAGTTTCTAAAGTATCCGTCAAATATTTTTATCAAATAGAATATAATGGTACCAATAATATGACGATTCTGGAATTATTATTTGATAACAAGGTCAAGACAAGAAAATGGTAGACAGCTAAAGATGTTTTGTTTACCACTATTCTTGCCTTGAAGTTTGTTTGCTTAGGTATAGAGGTCAAAGTGGTCACACATCCATAACCTACCTATTTTAATTCCATACTTTATTAATATTATAAATGCAAAGTACCTGTGCCTGTCTGTTTATCTGTCTACCTATATGTTACCTTTTCTCGCCCAAACCACTGAATCGATCGCTATGAAATTTAGAAGATAGGTAGCCTGGGGCCTGGAAGAGGACATAGTCTACTTTTACACTAATTATTTGTATACAAAATACCTACACAAAGACAAAGTCGCGGGCAACAGCTAATATTATTATAAAATCTAATAGAATCGATGTCGGCGTTTATTGTGTTAGACATGTTTATAATAAAATATAAGTATCTGCTCATGTTCAATGTCAAAGTTCAATACAAGTCCATAATTTCGTAATAAATTCAAATTACGAATATATATTTGATAATGCTTCCATTCACGTTATTTATTGTAAAAACTTTAACTGCGCCATAAGCTTTTCACATCAACTAAAATAATATTGTACATATAAATATTATATTGCACTAGCACAATTTCAGAAGGTAACGTGCATGCTACGATAACATCGCGAGTCGTTGAAACGGGTGACATGACTGCAGTCTGCAAGAAGTGTTCCCGAGTCACGTATCACTGTGTAATTTGTACGTAATTGTGCACGTCACAACCCAAGGGGCCGTCGCGATGTAGGCTCGTGATAGTACATCAAATATATCCGAGCCTAATTTAAATAGATAGGTAACGGTTTGTTGCGCAATGGGACATCGACCCGCGGCCGGAGTGAAGTCCATTTGATCACTTATGCATCAAACGCGTTCCGACACTCTCCCTCCCGCGGCCGCCACCATAGCAGCCTCGTACCACCATACAACCAGACTTAATAACGCTTTAATAGCCCCAGTCAAGTTCAAAAACGTTTCAAATTTAATAGTCGGCTTGTGCTACAGCCGAGCTGTATATCAATCACTTCTTGCTTTGATTTACATTTTTTGTCATTAACACAAAAATATAGCCCTGTTACTTCAAAAGTTCAAACAGAGTTGACTGTTTGAGATGTTTATGTATAAACATGAATAAAAAAAAATAAGTGACATGATTTATAGACCTGAGTTAATTATCACTTTCCTGACTAAAGGCAAGGTGTGCAAAAAAAAAAACCCGACAGCTAAAATGTTTTGAACAAGCTGAGTTTTGGAGCAGTAGGTATATCTACCTACTTTTAGTAGTTCAGTTTAATATCAGGTATGTTTTTTTAGCTTTTTAGTATGTTAGATACCTATATTTTATTAAATCGATGAAAAGCTTAGTAAGCTTCTTCTGCTTAGTGGTGATGAGGTTTCTCATCGGAAAACTTATAGGTTCACTCCTGCACAAAACGTAAAAAAGCTGTTCGAGGAAAACAAAATTCTTCAAACGAAGCACGTTGAAAAGGGATCTGCATTATGGGAATTCCCATAACATAAGCACCTTACTTTTCTAAGGTTAATTGATGGCGTACGGTTTGTGAATGCGTGCAAGAATGCTGCCCTTGCAGATTTACTGCTGTTATTCGGGCAATAAATTGTTTATCCATGTCTGTCGGTTTGGACTTTTGTTAAACTACAGTAGGCTACCTGTATAGGTTCCGGAATGCAATTTATTCCTAAAGCGACATAATACGCCTAGTTTGATCATAATTATCCGGTAACGATCTGTTGTTTGCATTAAGGTTTTTACACACCGCGACTCCGCGAGCATTCGAATAGGTAGCGAATTTGTTAAAAAAAAAAAAATCGCCAGCTTTTGTTGCGCAACGAACATTAATTCGCGTAACGAACAGGCGATATAATTTGTAATTTCACTGTGAAAACTTACTTAGGTGGAGGTAGCTTGAAGTTGAACTGTCATTCCTGCACCAGCAATGTTATTCTGTAAAAATCTCGCCGTGATAACTTAAGTGAAGTGAGCATGATCATGAAGTGAGTTGTCAATCCCTAGTATCAGATGGAATCACAGCCTACTTCCAGCTCACTTCACCTAAGGGAGGTGGTTCAAGGTGAGTTTTTTTTACAGAATAGATCGGAGGTTCCCGATGACAGCTCACGTCAAGTTCACTTCACCTAAGTTTTCACAGTGAGATTTTTACAGAATAGATAGGCTGATTGGCACTATTGATAGCTCGCTTCAAACTCACTTCACTTAGGTTTTCTCGGTGAGATTTTTACAGAATAGGTCGGCAGTTTGGTGAATCCAAACAAATTCTTATAGCTGTACTCGCGAACGAATGTTTGTTCACAAATAAATGTTCGTTGCGTAAAAAACTCGCGTAACGAACGTCCTGAAAACAAATTCGCGTAGCGATTGTTTGTGGTGATTACCGTCCTTAACATAATGATTTCTACAAATTATCAAGCATATAACGTAGAGTAGGTACCTATTGTATAGCAGCCTTTGTTGATGCAATGTATTTGAAGAAGCGCGCTTTCAATGATTCACACCTTTGATGTTTACGTCCAATTCTAAAATGTCAAGGATCTCTTTACGTTCTATGTTATCCAACCTCAACCTCGATAGTATTATTCCTCTGGTTTTTACTCTTTAAGAAATACACTAGACTTGAAATACATGATTAATGTTTTTGTATGCAAGTATGTATCTGAATGTGTAGTCGTAGGTAGAGTGAGCAGAGAGCGTGTCTGGTGGCACTTCCCTCCTCTCCGGATCACTGCGCAGGATCGTCCGTTGACTAAGTATCCTGGCAGAATTGAACTTTGTGTGGGGTCAATTGCATTAAACTTACATGCACTTCGTTAGATTTAACGTTACACAATGTATACTTACTAGGAATATATTACAGCTTTTGTATGCATGGGACGGCGGCGAGCTTTATGAACATTAACGAGAGACGGGCGTGCTAAAGTTAAATATAAACATTTGGTGGAAGCCAACCACATAGCACAGATCAATGCTGGCATAAGTCGATTATTCAACCATATCCCGGGGGAAATAATATTAATGTGGACATGGCGGCTTTTTCATGCACGTAGCCAGCAGATGGAGTTGAAATTTTGTGAGCTGCGTGAGGTCACGAGCGCACGACCGCTATGTCCATGGACGCGGGAAGCTTTGTAAAAACTCTACCGTCATTCAACGTAACACAGAAAAACTTAGAAATTCGGTCTACCATTCCTTTTTTTGACAACCGAAAATGTAAGCTTTAAGAAGTTGTCTAGACTATGACTATCTAATCTTCGCTGTTACTTTCACAACTAAGTAAAGCTCTTTACTTATTGTGAAAGTCTGAAAATCATTCTACGAAACAGAATCATTGTTTTAGTATTTTATTTTAATATTTTATCAATACTAAAACCTTGTTAACTATAATTGACTCTTTTTGATGGATTTAAGAGGACAAGATCAGTCGAAAAAGTTCCAAAGAAGCGTCAAACGTTGTAAGAAAAGTCATCAATCAAGTGCTATAAAAAGAAGGAATCCGCATCGGGAGACAACATCTCGAGCGAAATTTATAAAAAATGATTTTTTTTTTCTTCAGCACTGACACAGGCAATTGAAATATCACTGAGATATTACGAAGAGAGATCGAATCAAATGCGAGCTTTTGGAAAAAATAATAAGTTTTTTTTGTCTTTATTAAATGGCAGCGCATTATACTTATGAAATTAATTTGTTTTGATTTATGTAAGCTATCAAAACAAAGAACGATATTCTGTTTGGGTTAATTCTATTGACCTCTTAGGTCAACAATATCTATTAAAATTCTCCACTAGATATAACATTCCACAGCGCTTCATCTCCCACTGAGTTTATCGCAACATGTGTAATGCCAACTGTTCGACAACTACGACATTGTGAAACTGATCGAAGGCAAAAAGGCCACTCCTAACCTAATACTCCTATGTCAACATCTAAATAAGTATTTATGTTTCTAAGTTTATTAATTAGCGTGTGTTACGAGAACCGACGAAGGTTATGTAATTATTGACAGAGAGCTTGGAAGTATTAGTGTTGTATTTATCATACTCGCAGCCAGCGACGTGATAGTTCGCAATAAGACCTGCATCGGTGCTGTGAGCCATTGCAAGTGAGAAATGTGATCAGAATACATAATAATAACACATACAGACGCATACTCAACGGCTCACGCTGCAATTTAGATAAGTGGTAGGTATGTAGCCTTAACGGACAGTGGTGGATAAATGAACTGGCACGGTCGGACATGTAGGTAGGTACCTATTATCACATCTTTTCCCGCAGGGTTGAACTGAGCAGAATACCTATCACATATTGGCGTGACTCGATTTATATGGCAATAATGTGGTAGGTATTTAGTTAGGATAGTAACATTTTAATTGAAAAAAACTGATTGAAGTAGAGTAGCAGGTACCGCGCGCGACCGCTACTTTAAAAACGTTTCCTCAAACTTATTCTGAGAAGTAAGTAATAAGTTTTCCTAGAATAACATTCACCTATCGAGATAAAAATTTACCAAAATAATCCATTAAATTAATGATGGGCCAAACTAGAAGGAGGCCGTGACGCGGGTACCGGTCGTTCCCGCGGGACTCGCTCCATTTGTTACCCCGCTCCCGCTCCCGCGCCCGCTCCGTGCTTGCCAGTCAGCTGCTGTCACACTCCACGTCCACTGAACGGCTCTTAGTCATTGATTATCCGAAATGTCGTGATCGGTCAACTGGTAATCATTTAACAGGGGGAAAATATCAACGAAAATTCTCCTAACATTGGGTAGTTAGGTAGGCGACTTAATCACTATCAGCACCCTAATTGCGTAACACACTATCAGTCGGAATCTGAATCATTTTGAAGCAAATTGCTAATCCATTGCTTCATAAGTTCGAAAAATTCGTCTGCTCAACACGTAATAACGCAATGAATGTTGTTGAACTGTCAAAATGAAACCGATTCCGATTGATAATGTGTTACGCAATCGCCCCGCAGGTTAAAAGATTTTAATAAATCGGCGATACTCCTCGGCTCTGCTTCGATATCTACGTATTAACTGATTACGATCGCAAGGTATTCTGAAAGACGACTATCTAAAATTCAGAAAGTCAAAGAAGCGCAAAGTGAGTTCATCAAACGTAAACAAGCCGGTCTATTTTCGTTTACCTAATCTCCGGTACGGGACTTAACCCTTTCCAGGGTTGCCAGGTGATCGACATGATTTTTTACACCTATATATTTATATTTACGATACTGCGATGCAACAAAAACTCTGGAAAGCCATACCATATTAATGTGTGTACCTTAAAGACGAAAAAAAGTAGAGACGAAGAGATCCAAAGGCTCTTCCAGGGATTTAAAATTTCAGTTAGCCTGAGCGTGAGATTTTGAAAAGTATTATGAGAAATGAGAAAATGAAGTGAAACAATAAAACTGGATATGGGCACACTAGTGGTTGTGAAATTGGAATAATACGTGTCAGTAAGGTGTACATTTTAAGAAAACTGTTTATTCTTAATCAAAAATATAGCATATAATTAGTAGATATAACTCGGGATTTATTTGGATATACACAAAAAAATTTAATGCTAAAATATAAACCACCCACTTATGAATTGTTATTATAATCTGTCAATGTGTCACTAAGTGATCTATGATATTTCTTTTTTCGAAACCAGTCACGACCTCGTCTCATTTGAACTTTGGTATCCTACTGTTGATACCGTTTGGACGTCTGTTGAGTGTCAAGATTTACTTCAAGACACATCTGAATGAACAAAAAAACATGACAATTGAAAAGCTCGATCCGACCATAACTGCTACCTATATGTCATTGTCGTGAAAAAATATGGTTGTAGAGCACATGAATAATAATGTTAATACATGAGGTTATTTTCTTACAGTAATAGGTTTATGTTAGCAGTAGATATATTTACAACCCTATCCCGGTATTAGCGAGCGTGTGCCCGCGGCTCTGTTCCGGACGTGAATGGCGTTGTGAGGAGTCGTGCCACGGGCCGCGACTCGCGAATGAAGACGCTCCCATCCATTCCGCTTGCATACTTGCATCACTGCCATTTTTGCATAATACTCGCTTTATTGCAACCGCGCTGAATGTCAAACGGTACGCCCAATCCCTCTGCTGATATATGCTTATACAGAATTTATTTGTACTAGACATGCCAGTGGGCCGCGGTGCCGCCCTCCACACAAGCCCAAGGTAATATATGGCCTTCGCCCCCTTTAGTCTAAAATTATTTAGCTACACAAAACGTTACATGTATTTAACTATGGAAAGTTTTTATGTAAATATTTAATTGACCATGATATTGGTTTCTCATTTGCATATTGTTAATTGTCGCCAAAACAAAAGAATTCCCATAAACACTTTGTTCAAGTTTCGGTGTGTTAACTTACCTTCTAGTTGCGTCCATTTGTTTAAGTCAATATTGTGACTTACATTACAGTTTTGGGCCTTCATAGAAACCTCAAGTATCTAGAGATTGATGTTTACATGTATGGGGTCGTACCATGGTAGGGTAGGTAAACAATGGACTACGCAAATAAAGCAAATGTAAATACGAGAAATAATTGCTTCGTGTTGTGCTAAAAGTTGTTTAATTTAGGATTAATATACATATGTGTTGAAATGTTCTATTAATTGCGTTTTAAATGCCTAAAGATTCTTGTACTTAACAAGCAACCTTGCATTTGATCATCTTCAGACTTTTGACATTCACTTTTTATTATGACATTTAGGTAGCATTCAAATTGCATATAATTTTAATCGATACATTTGCTGATATTTAGATTCTAGAGCGGAAAGGTCGTTTTGAACACGCTATGTAGGTGTACCTATTTTAATTATAAAAAACGCTAGTTTTCAGTTTCAACCGTTTCGTTCGGAGAGAGAGATTTCCCTTATGACTCCATAAGAGAAATCTATATAGGTACAATTGGGGATAAGCTTTGATCATGATAAGTAATGAAAATACGTCTCAAAATATGTCTGACTCTTACTAGACTTACACCTAGTGGCCATCGTCACGAGACATTCTTTAGCAAATGTTTCTTTAACGACGTGACGTGCTAGCGTCAGGTTAATTGCAAACAAAATATTATGTTCAACGGTATTTTAAAATAAAACATGTCACCTCGAATGTAGTGGACCAGTTGCTCAGGCGAGCTGACACCTAACCTTTAAGCCGCCGTTTTTATATATATATTTTTTTTCTTATTAATAAGAACTAAAGTTCTTAGTAATTGATTACAATCTATCTTAAAAGACTAAGCAATTTAACTCTTAACTTAATATTTTACGAGATAGATTATGTTATAACTAAGAATTTAATAGTGTCAATTTGCACTTTTACATAGTTTCATAGCACTTTCTTAGGGTATGATAAATTTATAAAACACTTTGTTCATGTGTTACATGTATAGCACCACTAGCACCGCACTATTATTCACTGTATAAATATTACACTAACTCAAATGGTTTAGTTCTCTTTAGCCTACGCACTATGTCCGTGTTGTCTAGCAGCTGAATTGCCTCGACATTCACATGTCGGTGAAGTCTGTGTTCGTGTGCTTCAGCAAATTTTTGAATGATGGTGGTGACGAATTCCATTTTAAGGTCACGGTGGAGGTCGTCATTTCTAATGTACCATGGAGCATTTACAGTAGCCCTGAGTAGATACTTTATTTTGCAATTGCTGGATCCAAAGTTGGACGCCATAAGTCCAAATTGGCATAAGAATATGCTTTTATAATATAATTTTATTATGTACTGATAGGCAGGATTTCCTTCATACTTCTTAACCAATACATACTTTTATAACGTATCATGTTGAGTTCCTGTCTTTTCTTTTTGACGTGAGATTTCCAATGCAGTTTGGCATCGTGGCGTTTTTATAATAACAATGTCTTGCTTGATGTTATCGCCGTTTCATTCTACATTCTACCATTCATATAGGTATTGTAATTAAATCGATATTTCCTCACCTCTGATTTAATCTTAGTTACTTAGAGCAAAAAATTAAAAGAACACATAGAGATACGAACATTAACGTCATTGCGAAACTATTGTGTCCGAATAAAACAATGAAGTCTTACTGTGTGAGAATAGACGTAAATGGATCAGTAAAAGAGCAAATTATCGGGAAACAATCGAGGAGTGATCTAAAGTAGGTGACTCACGGGCCTGCTACTGACTCACGGACGGCGCTAACAGATATTCTGGGAATAGCAAATAGCCTTGACAATCGCAAGTAGATTGTTCACCGGCCCATGTCTCCGAAATACGTCAACATGAACTGTACACATGAATGTAAGTATTCCAATTATCATGACTTGCTTCAGACATGACACTGATATTAAATGCAAATGAATTCCAAGAATCTGTTTGGGTAAAATAGGTGCTAAGTACTGGTTTAAGCCAGGTTGTTATACAAAATACTAACGTTAATTATAGGCTATGGTAAAATACTGGTGTCACGAGTCTAAACATATTCAAGTTGTCGTTTAAACATAATGAGTTATGTTAACAAACATCTTTTACATCTAAGATTAATATAGTTGACCACTTTAATAAATCTTAAAGGATATCTTATTTCAAAAGACATAAATCTGGTCCATTGTACCGATTGTACGTGTGTCACGACCAATCTCCGATATAACCACCAAAATTTAGCGAATAGTGCGGGTCACAATCGGGATCGGTATCGTATCGCTAGTTGTAGGTATCGAATGCGTCAGTTGTTCGATTCCATCGAATAAAGATAAATGGGTCTGTGAGTGCGGGCTAGGAGGGTGTGGGGAATATGAGGGTGTAGGGGCACGGGAGCACGGGGGCATAGGGCTAATTGGCTGTCAGCTATGAGTCCGGTTGTAGACGGCTCTCATTGCACGCTGAGTGGCATAGACGGTTAGCTGACGCCCCGGGCCTGTCCTGGTGACATGCGGCTAAAACAAAACGATGACGCCTGATTGGGTTGGTTAGGGAATAACTGAACCATATCTCCTACATATGTAGCACATACTAAATACACCAACCAGGA
Source organism: Globia sparganii (assembly GCA_949316385.1). Taxonomy (NCBI): domain Eukaryota; kingdom Metazoa; phylum Arthropoda; class Insecta; order Lepidoptera; family Noctuidae; genus Globia; species Globia sparganii. The sequence goes on along the minus strand of OX438653.1, from coordinate 12,288,776 downwards.
GTTTGTCACGTGATAATAATCAGATTAGTGTCGGAGTACAATCTTGGTTAACCGAAATCTCGGTAGTTGCTAACTTTTGAGTTTGGGTGTAAAGCTAAGCTCAAAAAGTCTATCTTTTAAAGTTAAACAAGTCAGAAAAACAGTTCGGATAGTAGGTGTACATACGCATAAACAGACAAGTGTATGACCGCGAAAAGTAATACCTAAGTTCCCTAAATGTTAGAAGTGATTTACCGACACAAGCTGTCACTTCACAGTTCTGATAAACTTAAAATTGCACAGTGCGTGTGTTGTGGGGTAGACCCTGCATAGAATATATGTGTACATAAACAAAAAGTTTGAAAACGCGTAGGATACGTGACCTGAAATGTTAATGGAGACATCGCTCACAGTGACGTTTACTGAGCCGCTGTCCTTAACACTTTTCCTCAACATTTTTTGCGGGTTTGTTTACTTAAGTTAGTCTAATTGAAATAAATAGTTAATCCACTGTAATAAAAAGGTATAATAAAATAATGCACTTTCGCAACAGTTTTGGAGCTTTTAGCCTTTAGGTATTTTGGCCTTAAAGTCTTTTAGCATTAAGTTCTTTTGGCCTTAAGGTCTTTTAGCCTTGAGGAGCTTTCAGCCTTAAGGAGATTTCAGCCTTAAGGCCTTTTAGCTTTAAGGAGCTTTCAGCCTTAAGCTCTTTTAGCCTTAAGGAGCTTTCAGCCTACAAACTGAAGACATCCTCCTAAAATCCTAATGCATCAAATATTAATTACAATGACACCATTTCGATCCAAGAAAATATACACAGTAGAGATGAATTTAGAACGGATGATGCACCTCAGCTCGACGCTTGCCCGCCGTGTCGCCGTGTGCCCGTCTCGGCCAGGTGGAGCCTTCATTAGCATTATAAACTTATTAACGGGACAGTCCGGCTCTTACACGCGCTCCAAACCCGTATTTAAACAATAAACTTGAACTCACAGCTTGTATCTAACTAGTTACCTAAATTCCCGGATCAATTTACTATAAGCCCACTAAATACTGTTTGTGTTGTCAAATGACCAAACAATCAATAGTTCTTTGAACTTTAGTTCTTAGATAGATACTTACTGTTGTGGTGGGTTTTGTAACTGTTTACTATAACAATTCAAGGTTCACCGCGTCCATTTGCCAAGGTTTATTTAATGAATCGTATAGAATGACAAAAAAGCGTCTTCGTCGGTTGTTCGCATGACTAGCCAAGGTGGGTTGTGTTTATTAACGACGTCGCCATTCAAAGCGCGGATTTCAATTAAATCATTTACAGGAGGAATCGTTCGGCAAATGGAAATAAATGGATTTTATTTCCGATTTCGAATATCTCAAATCCTTCTTTATTCGTTTCTATTAACGAGAACACATTTAGCAATTTACAAAGAGGAAAAAACGCAATTTCGCATTCACGACCGCAGCAAAACAGAGAGGCTCACATAAATCTGCAGAGACATACAAAGCGAGCGGGGAGCGTCCCGGGACAAAGTAATGAACTAATTACATTAGTCTCAGGATGGTCGCAAGAGATGCGGCTGAAATGGCTAAACCGACCGACTATTAGTCGCGTGATGCTCTGAGAATAATGATGATTGCGCGCTAACAATGACTCCGAATTACTTAAACAGAAAAACAAAATACACTGCATTAAACAAGAATGAGATAAGCTTTGTAATTGATTTGGGTTTTTCTAATTGGGCGCATGTTAATATAATGTTTGCATTTTGTAGTGACTAGATTAGGACACCCCAATCCAATGGGTTAGGAGTTAGGATAGGCTAGATCTGTGACCAACCAACCGTTGCTGAAGCAGCGCCCGGTGATCGCTATATCGAAATAGGTCGCAGTAACAATTTTTTTAAATACCAAAATATGTATTTTTTGAACACATTAATTTCCAACTACATATTTCGTTATTGTTGAAAATTAATGTAGTACCTCTTAACCAATAACTTCGCCTGAATACTTGAAAACTTTGATGGTACATACATAGAATTTAAACTTGATATTCGATAATTACTACAATACAACGAGGAGGAGTACCATCGACACGAAAATAAGAAGAAGTAATTACTATTTTGATGGCATACGTGACGCGCTGTTGCAACTCAAAGTGACAGGCACAAGTAATTTTTGACCCCGAATTTAAGCAATCATCAAAATTTATTGTAATCTTCTTGAGTCATTACGTTAATATCACGGACCAATTAATTTGTCTACGCTATTGCGGTTTGAGAAATATCTTATTCGGAGATGATGTCACTTTTATGATATTAAAATTTCGACAAGAATGGGGAAATCTCCGAAGATTTCTACAGATTTGAAATATAATTACAGTAAAACGTTTGCAGGTTTAACTGTAAGCGAGTAATTAATGTTTGAATTTGTGCTTGGTGTCGGTATGGTCTCGGTTCATTGAGCGCGGAACGCTGTCTCCACCGCAAGACACGGAAGCCGGCGCGGACGCGGGGTCCGTTAGGCCTGGTTCAGGAATAGACGTTCTTGTGGCGACGCTGGTGTGAGACCGCACGCTCGCTACCGCGCCTGTCAAAGGTCTTCAAACGCAATGTTGTGCTCACATACCCGTACCCGCATTAAAGAATATGATTTTACATAAAAAACATCACATTCGTCTAAAAATAAGCATAAGCATACCTAATCAGCCTATAAATCCTATAATGTACTCTCTGCTGGGACACAATCCTCTCTGTGTAGAGTGGGCCGCAATCCACCTCGTGGGCCGCAATCCACCTCGTGGGCCCAGTGGGGGTTGGTGGTAGTCACATGTCTTCGATTTTTTGGCAAATAAATACAGTCATATTTGATTGCATTTTGTTTTTCCGCTAAGGGAAGGACTATTATCCCCCAACAAAGTAAGTACTTAAATATCAGGTAGATAGTAGGTATGTCTTCAAAGCTAACAATATTATTGCAATCCCCAATGTGCTTGCAAAGCGTAGTTATTACAGCATTATCATCGCATCAAGATCGCACGTTGTAGCGGTCTGTGGGGACCGAGCAGGTCAATGTTCAGCTGTGAACGTGCATGGGATGATGTGTGCGTACAATGGTGATATATACTTATAAGATCATTGTAATATTCAAGACTAGCTTTTGCCAGCGACTTCGTCCGCGTGGAATAATGACTTCCGGAAATTGAGGCACTAACTCTCATAGAGTTTAACCGATGTGCTCTTTCTTCTGCCGATTCTTGAGAACGCGTATTTCTCATTCAACGCGTTTTTCAAGACAATAGCGGGCGGACGCCGGCGTCCGCTTGGGGCTTGAATAACTAAAAATATACAGGGTGGAATCGAAGTCATGGGCATTATTTTAACCTAAGGCACTACTCACGATACTGATTGCATTGCTATTAATACGCAAATCAAAAATATTATTAATGCAAGTAAGGAAAACCTTAAAAATGTAGTAAGTCAAATTGCACAAGGCTTATTATTGCAAATAAACACTTAAAGTAATTAAAACAAAATACTTCGTTAACGCCAATAATTGTTGAAATATCAAAATCTTAAAGCGCAGTACAGCGCAAAGCGAAATGTAAACAAACATCACCTGCGCGCGCGCGGGTTTTTCCTTACAAGTAATAATAACAATGGGCTACAAGACATTCCGTCCGGCGGGATTCCCTGAACTCTCTCCGTCCCACTCCCTCACTCGCAAAAATACGAATATCACCCCCGCGCGGGGTATGCTTCCCGCCGCAACACGAAGTCACGAACCCGGAACCAGTGTCATAACGACTGCGCAGGTGCATTGACGCGTAATTGATTTATTGATCCCGTGACGTAATCGCCGTACTCGCCGCTCGCGGCATACGGTGCTTGGATTGCAGTGTATTAAGTGTTAGTGTAGTAGTTGTGTGTTGTGTGTGTGTTTGTGTACACGATGCCTCGACCGCGTAATGTGCAGGCTAGGTACACCAACCAACAATACCCACAAATGGTTGTAATTTACGATCGCACAAGAAATTTAGTATGAACTCGTGAAATGTTCCATCGGCGCTACCCGAACGACCCTATTCCTTCACGGGGTCTCATTCCACCAGAACCACTCAGAACCTGTTGGATTTTTCGTCTTTTCACGTGCCAGCACATGCACAAGCTCGTGGAAGAGCACCCGTTTACCCTCTGTCACTTTACCGACAAATAAGGTTTTTTCAAAACAATCCACAAGCTAGGTACGTAAATGTTTTTTTTTAATGTATGTTAGTTGACGTAGTTTTGACCGTCCTAAGCCGGCAAAGTACGAAGGGAAAATTGGAATTTATTATGAATCAATTCATTGGCAACTTACGAATGTCACGTGAGTCGGGCGGGGTCAAAGAATTCACGCCCAATGACGCGCGTACGGCGTAGTGTACCTACGCATTTGCTATCGAGAAGCGCAACTAATTTGATACTTTGTATGACTTACTACATTTTAAGGTTTTCCATACTTGCATTAATAATATTTTTGATTTGCGTAATAGTAGCCCTAATGCAATTAGTATCATAAGTAGTACCTTAGGTTAAAATAATGCCCATGATATCAAATGCACCCTGTATAACTACGTCTAATATATAAAATAATATACACACATCAAAAGTGTCTAGGGATCAACATATATTTTTGCAATAACTTTTCTCCTGATTGATATTAATTAAAATTTTCTTTAAGGATTCATCAAATAAAGTGTTTTCGTTTGTCACAGTAACGATAAACCAAGTCACCTTTGCATTAATAAAGAAATTTGCCATTTTCCTAATAAAGGGATTTTTGACATTTGAACCACTAACACAAAAGTTCGAAAAAAAGACTGAAATAACAGTTTTCTCTAAAATTTTATTGGGTAACTTAAACAATTAATAATCCGTGTTTCTACCGCGAACACTAACAACACAAGAACATCGGTTTGGCATACTCAAAATGAGTTCATCCAAATCACGCTGTGGAATGGCCGCCCATGTTCGTTGCAACAACAAAAAAAGGTCTTCTTGCGACTGGATACCCTCCATATTCGGCAGAGCTCTTCTCTGTAGCATATCCCATGCATGCTCAATCGGGTTCAAGTCTGGCGACTGAGCAGGCCAGGGCAGGACATTGATGTTAGCTGCGGCGAGAGTCTGTCTTACAACTCTTGCGGTGTGCGGTCGTGCATTATCATGCATTAACTGAAATAAGGGACCGATTTGCACTTGTAGAGGAACGATGACGTCTGATACAATCGTCTCAGCATAAATTTGAGCGTTGAGGTTGCCTCTGATCCAAATCAACTCAGTTCTTCCGCCGATCCAAATACCCGCCCATACCATGATGGTTCCACCACTATAAGGATGGACTTCCTGGCAGGATTTTAATCGCTGTTGGCGTCCAGGGGTTCTCCAGTGTCGTATACGTCTTGTATCCGGTCTCATACCAAAACGAGACTCATCAGAAAAGCACACGAAACGCCATTGTTCTTCTGCCCAATTTCTGTGTTCAAGAGCCCATTGATATCGAATCCTACGATTGTGCATTGCTATAGGTGGTACCCGTAGCGGTCTTCGGGAACGAAGGTTCACTTCATGCAAGCGGTTTCTGACTGTTTGGTCGCTAATTAAGTTCCCTGAAGAGTGATGAAGCCTCACGGCTAACATCATGGCGGTTATTGTTGGAGCTCTTCGAGTTAAGATTTGAATGTATCGGTCTTGTCTCCGTGTGGTGCAGCGATACCGTCCTCCATGGCGCTCAGCCACGGTACCAGTGCTTCGGTAACGTGTCCAAAGTCGACTGATAACACTCTGACTTGTATTCAGAGCTAAAGCCACAGTACGTTGCCGGGAACCAGCTTCTATCATTCCCACGGCTCTGAGCATTTCTTCCCTGCTTAAATGACGTCGCCGCTCCATAATAACGTTGGTTTTAATCAGTAGTAGGGAAACAGTAGCACTAATAATGTCTTCAATGCGTTGTATGTTTTTATAGGGAAAATATTGACAGCTGATTTTCATCTTTTACTCGAATTTGATTCACAGTTCCTGATTCAAATTATGAAATGCACCAAAAAGGATCCATATAAATTTATAAAATCATAAATTTATTACAAAGCCACATCTCAATCTCAAGAAATCCGCATAAAAATGCTTGATCCCTAGACACTTTTGATGTGTGTATAATAAAACCTACTTCACTTAAAACTAAATACCTATAACTACTATAATTAATAATACCTATACCTATAATTAATAAAAGTACCTACGCTTTTACCTACTTAATATTAAAAAAAACTGAACGTAAATTAACCAAAACTTACCTACTACTAACCTATTACTACTTCACCTAAAAAGAAATCCTGTTTTCCCAACATTTCCCTTCACTGCTCTGCTCCTATTGATCGTAGCGTGATGAAAAGTATACTATAACCTGCCCAGGAGTATGAAAAACAATTGTACTAAGTTTCGTTGAAATCCGTCGAGTGGTTTTTGTTTCTATAACGAATATACAGACAGACAGACAGACAGACAGACAGACAAAAATTTTACTGATTGCATTTTTGGCGTCAGTATCGATCACTAATCACCCGCTGATAGTTATTTTGGAAATATATTTCATGTACAGAATTGACCTCTCTACAGATTTATTATAAGTACCTATAGATAACCATACCTACTAGGTAAAAAGTCCTACCATAAACATACCTACAATAAGGCTTTGAAAACTGATATAATATACATATGTCTATATGTATATCTATATTAGTTTTCAAAGCCCTAAGCTTTGAAAACAGATAATTCAGAAATTAATTGTTTTTTTGCAATTTAAAACATCTCTTAATCTTTACGGTCGCACAGATAAGTTTTTATATTTTATTGTCATTAATGTGATATATAATTACGGAAGCCTTCAACTTCGCTTTGAGGTTCACTCACACTGTTGACCAAGTTAATAGCTAATTATTTTGTCTGAATTCGTATTCCAAACTAGAATCGGTTTTATTATTCACGGTGTTGCGCCAATTATCAATTAAACATTCTACTAGAGACTTTTTGCTGAGTCCCATAACATTTTTTTGGGGTTGTCCTTGAAAAATCATTTTTAGATTCGAATGAAATAATAACGTTGAATAAATTATGTTTAATGGTGAGTGGGTTTGTTTTTTACCGGAGACCGGTCGCTGTTGAGTGTTCTTTTTTGTACGTAATCAATTTTAGATTTGGAGTGTAGTCGAGACCCGAGCGCGTGAGCCTCTGGCTTCCGCGCAGGGGTCGAGCTAACCAACAACACTCCGTATATAGGAAATTTGAGACACAATGAAAATGTAATCTGAAAAGGTTTTGATATTATTCATTACATCCTACAAGAAACACCATCATAAAGGTTACTGAATTATAAGTGTTACATTTATTGATAACAGAATCAAATATGTAGCTCTTAAAAAAGTGTTTTTCAATGTGTTAACCCAAAACACTTTGAAAAGTGTAACAGTAATATTATCTGTAACCGATATAAGTGTTAACAGTGTTAATAAGAGTAACCGGTAAACGCGGCGTTGCCAAAATAGCCACAATCCCGACTGCATTGAGGCTACTTTGCCATCGCCGCGTCTGTCTGTGTGCCGCGCGTTTTTGCAGTACCGTGCAATTATACCTACAAATGCTTATTTCTGTTACACATATTAACACATATAAAAGCTTACACTTTGATTCTGTAACATTATTGTATCTGTTACAATTATAAGTGTTTTTCTTTTAAAACAGTTTTAAAAAACAGTGTTAAAAACACTTAGGCCGTATTCAGTACTCTCCTGACGGTCAGGACTGACGGTCAGTGCGTACGCGCGTATTGCGAATGCGGACGCGGTCAGTGCTGCTCTGAATGCATGTATTGGTTTCTATAGCGATAGTTACGGCAGACCGACGTCAGTCCTGACCGTCAGGAGAGCACTGAATACGACCTTAAGGTTACAGTTTGAGTCCCTGCCTACAAGTTCTAAATCGCAGCATATTAGATTCTAACACGTAACTTTAATGTCTATAGACTATCGGCGAACGATTAGGGGCCATGTTACCATAATGACTCCTACTGACCAGAGATTATTATCATTATAACAATTTACTTTGTAGATTAACGTCGAACGATTAATATAATAAATTCACACCTAATCAACGAAAATTCTGAATTAAACACCTAATTAGAAGTTCATGAGAAGAGTTCCTTCGCTGAAAATTCATTATAGGTCATTAATAAACTATACGCCACTACAAGCTACCAAGAACACTGATTTCCTGCCCTACCCATCGTACCCTGTTTTAATAGAGTCGTTATTATTCATCCACAAATTAACTTAGCGAAAAAAGGCTTGCCTCACTTTTTAGCACTTAATATACGAAACGTTTCTAGATTGTAATTTGCATACAAAGAAAGGGAGTACAAAACCGAGACGGTGCTATTTATTACAAAAACGTTTCAAAAAGCGGCGACGCGGGAAGAAAATTTCAGCAAGAATATCCAGTTGAGTAAAGTCCCGGACAAATTGTCGCCGTGGCTTTTGCGGACTGCGGAGGATCTGTGAGGATTGTTATTGATGTGAGGAGCGAGCCGAGCGGCCACACTATCTGATAGTCTTCATTATGGGCGATCATGCGTGCCGGATATACAGCGCGGAAAGCGGAAAAATCGTGAAATATGGCCGCGGACGTCACACTTAACGCGTATGAATTGCTGCAAATACTCGCCTATTACATTTTATACCAAAATACGTTTCTGCGTAGCCGCATCGCTTTGTGAATCGATACACAGATATTTCCTGTTGATATCTGAATTGATACAGCGATGAATAGTTTCGCCGAATTCGTGTTTACGATTGTTATAAAAATAAAGGAGATTCTACTACGTAATATCCATAAACCATGTTATGTATTCCATTGAATATTTTGATGCACTCTCTTGAGTCATACTGTTATTTAACGATATTTGCGTAAGTAATTGTTAACTCTTAAGGATCGTGCGCTCTCTTGCGTGGCTACCAATACTTAATATTCAGAAGATATATTAAAGTTATTACCTATTATATAAAAAGTAGGACGTATTTAATAAATCTGTGTATAAATTATGTAACAGAATATGTTGAAAATTTATTTCCAACAATAAATAACAAGTTAATTCATGTATAAGTGTCTATAGTCGATTCTATGGGTATTAGGTACCTACGTATTATCTTCTTGCGTGTGTTGCAAGGAGCTTATAGACTACCCTTCCATATCGCCTACCTGTCATAAGACGATTATAACAAGTGGATTGGGAGCTACACATCGGAATATTGATACATGATGCTGCGAAAGTTTACAGAGTATATTATTTTCTTCACTATGTGTTTATATGATCTATATTTCATAACGAGCGTTATTGCAACCAATTAAGTCACCAATATCTGGGTAACAGTCAAAAATAAATCTCACGTCTTTGCTCATATCGCATCCAAGTTTCAAGCAATATTTATTCAGCAACGATAATAAATTACCTTTTTTCGTACTACGTATTTGTTACGATCAAATCCCAGTTGGTACATTTTTCAGAATGTACCTAACCTAATAAATTGTGTCTATCGATACGAAGGATGAATGCCTACCAGAACTGAATGATTTATCTGTTCTGTGTTCGTCATAGTAATATGAAGCAGAAAAACTTTTCTATAAAGGAATTCATTTTGAAAAATTCACGAAAAATACCAACGATTATTATGGAAGTGTTTTGTATTTTAATCTGGGTACCTCTATATAAAGACGTAGGTAACGTACTCAGCTACATAAGTATTTTTGGTTTTGTTCAATGGTAGGTGGAAGGAATTGAATTAAAGTGTAGGTTAGCAAAGTGTCACGCGCCGACGCGTCGCGTCTGCGCATTATGTTTTTAAACCGACTTGACACACATGCGTGTTTGTGTGTGTGTGTGTGTGTGTGTGTTTGGACTTAAAATTTTATAAATAAAATAATATATTAGGTAATTATTTTCATATTAGCTCGGTATAAAAAGATGGTACAAGTACAATTTAAAACAAAACATGTTTTGCCAATATAATAATAAGCATGTAAATTTTTCAGTAGGTAACCGTCATTATCATTTTTTGTCAATGAAATCCTTAATACTATAAAAACTATTAACAGACATACAGATATTTTAAAATAACTTTAGCGGTCATATTACATTGCAGTCGAAGCTCTAATGGATAAAAACAAAGTTCGACTAATAACCTAATCAGACGCGGTTGTTGATTTCGAAATGGAATCAAATTAAAATCAAAAGTCATTTGTTCAAACTAGGCCGCGAACAAGCACTTTTCGAACGTCAACATTACATAAGACAGTCCCCCAAAACGCCCGCCCTTCACCACTTCCTACTTAGTGCTTTCGCTGGGGAGAAGTGGCGCAACAAACTCTCTAGCAGCACAGCTGTCTGTTCAGTTAGAAAATACTTGATTGCTTTTTAAATTGTTTTATACTTAAAAGCTATAAAGGAACTTCTTTGGAACCTAAAACCTTAATATATCAGCCAATCAATTCCCTAAAAATCTCACCGCAAAAATTTAGATGAAGTTAGCTTGTAGTCAGCTGTCAATAATGTCAATCTTTAGCATCAAGTGGAATGACAGTTCACCTCACCTAAGTTTTCACGGTGAGATCTTTACAGAATTGACCAGTTGAAGTCAATTTCCTTAAACTATATTTATGCCTAGAAAGGAATATCGATTAAGTTTTGCGTTCAATCCATACCATGCAGTCTGTGCAGTACAACTGTTACACTGAAATAAATAATTTCTTAGTACACCACATTAAAGTGATTTCATTAAAATTTACTGACTTTATGCAGTAAGAAGAAATGTTTGTAAAACAATAAAAGACAAAACAGTAACGTTTAATGATTGAAATGATATGTCATTTACTGAAAAAAAAAAACGTTAAAGTTAAAACGTGGAAGTTTACTGTCATGACGGTAACATTTTGCCTGAAGCTTTTTTCGAATCAGTAAAAATACTGTTTTAAACGTTAGGCTCATAAGGAACCGTTTAAAGCAGTTCAGATCAATTAATGTTTTTCATTTTTATTTACTGCTAATTTCTCGAAGACAGTTGATTAAACGGTGACGACACCCTGTCTATGAAAATAGTGTCTTTCTTGTTGCTTTTGGAAAAGAGGAGCATTCTCGTAATTTTAAGAACAATCTGTTAAAATACCTCTAATATCCCTATATGTCTCACAACTTTTGACATTAATTGTCGCTGAGATGAGATTGCGACTAGATTTTGAACGTTTTTAATTACGGGAATTGACCTTCTGGACTTAGCCTTGCTTTTAATTGCTATAGCAAAGTAACTGCATTTAGTGGGTACCTAACTGTTGCGCAGATTTTGTTAAGAAAGTGTAATATTTGAAATGTAAGCTTAATGAGCCGTAATTATTCAGATTAATTTATGTAAATTAATAATAATATTATTAACAACAATAAGTACCTACATTTATACAATGTGGAGATGACAATACAACAATAAATGAGAACACTAACTATAGATACGAATGCATCAGAGTATTTAGGAACTATCAAATAAATCATAACGTTGAAATTAGAAATAATGTTTTTTATAACATATTACTTAAATACCATAAAACTGTATTTTTATTATATAATAATAGTAATCTGTGGAAAATGTTGTGGGTAGTATATTTGTTAAAATTAATTTTAAGACAACATTGTTTATGCTTAATATACTACTGTTTGTTTTCCCAAATGAAATAAATAAATAAATAAACAGCGCGGTGTTATTTACCCAACGAACGTATGGCCGAAACCTGAACAAAATGGTATAAGTCAGTGTGCTGGGCAGACCATTTTTGTGAAAATGTATCATTTGTAGTAAGTTATAACTTCCGCATGCATGACTCTTATGTCTCAAGCATAAGGTATAATATGCATTAGTTCGCATCGGGAAATAAAATTTAAGAACAAATTTGGCGAAAGTTATTGAACTAGCGAGCTGGCAACATGTTGTGTATGTCTTTATCCTGTCGGTGCTGGCCAAATAACAGATACATCATTTAGAAAATGTTAAAAATGAAAATCAATGTCCAGTGACTAAACTATTGGTTGATTGAATTTTTGTTTGCAGACTGGAAACGTCATTAGGTACACGAAGTGTAATTTATTGTTGTATTGTCATCTCCATATTGTATACCCACGTGATTTATTATGAAATGAGAGTCGCAGCTTATACATTTTAATGTGGTTATCCGGTATCAGCGGTTTTTAATATTATATGTAGGTTTTCTGTAATTAAACCAATCTGACCTCATTTTGCCCTATTTTATATAGATTTAATAAATTCGTTACAAATAGCTTTATTTTGCTTTATGATAAGGGTAATAATAATCCCTCAAAAACATTTCATGTTAAATGTTGCCAAGACGAGACCATGTAGCTCGCACTGTCAAAAAGTAATCAGATCTCATGTAAGGCCTAACTTCGCAAACTACACCTTAGTCAAAATATATGGCTTAGCCGTTTCGTTACTACAAGAACCATTGTATAACAGTATGAGAGTTTTTCACCTTACGCTCATGTGAATGTAGCGAAATGGCCATTTTGACTAAGGTGTAGTTTGCGAAGTTAGGCCTTGTAGAGTTAGGGCGTGTAGTTAGAAGCTTGGCTCTACATGAGATCTGATTACTTTTTGACAGTGCGAGCTACATGGTCTCGTCTTGGCAACATTTAACATGAAATGTTTTGTGGGATTTCATTTCTTTTTGTAAGTTGCTTATGATATTTATACGAGTATTTTTTCTGTTGTTCATTTTTTCTTTCTTTTTTTGGGGTGTATTTCTTGTACATCAGAGGTGCCTTTTTTCATAGCCCATTCTCTATCTTTGCCTTTATTCTTTGTTGGCTTACTGTTTACAATAAGCGATAGATCACGGCGATACTTGGCTCTTAGGCGATTATATTCAACTATCGCGGTCTGTTGTGCCTTAATACTACTGAAGTCTATATTTATAAGGTGAAAACCTTGCAAACTAGTCACTAGAGAGAGCTACATAAGCCTGCCCACAAGAGAACGTGGATGACCCAATATCAATGAGAGCATTATTCAAACTTAGCCCTTGACTTTTATGTATGGTGATAGCATACGCGACACATATTGGGAACTGTTCTCGGTGAACGAATGCTCTATTGATAATTTCAAATTTAGATTTTACAGGTGTGCTAGTTCTCGTCTAAGACCGTCATTAAAAATTATTACAACTCTTCTCAATTTGTTTTTTTTTTTTTAATTATGTTTCAATTTGTAAGAAAAATGTACTTGTATAATTTTCAGATCTCAAGCATGAAATTAAGTTTGTATGGGAAAACCGAAACAAGTCATTCCCTAATTTAAAGGGTAGGGGATGATTTACTAAAAATCCTGAAATACATATTTTATTATTTATAACAAGGAACCCCTATATAAATTTTCAGACCTCTAGCATCAAAATTTACGGAAGTCTCATACAAACTTTCATCCCTACTTTAAGGAGTTGGGGGGTAAAAGTTTCAAGTTTTAAGATTTCTTTGTTGTTTGTGTACTATTACTAGCTTACATACCAAATTTCAGCTTTCTAGGACTTCAGGAAATACCCTAAGTGTTTTGATGATCATCAGTGAGTCAGTGAGTCAGTGAATCAGTGATGAAATCGGGGTATTTTAGATATCAATAAAATCTAAAGTATAAGAGCTATGCAATTGAAACTTTATAGGTTTAATAAGTCAACCACTGACATCATATCCCGAAAATTTTGTTTATCTGGTAAAATCCAAACCGAAGTTAAGAAGGTTCAAAAATACGACGAAGTGCTTCGAGAAAAGGTAGGTAGTGCCCTTGCGTTTCGCTTGGCTCGTCTTGGCGGGGGCACTCCCGTGCCCCCAGATGGACGAAAGAGACTACGAATAGGATCTTGTTATTACTTTAAGCACGGATTAATGATAATGCCTTTCGTGAACCGTCTCTCATTAGATGAGAAAGAAAATAGATTCCGAACTTAAAAAGCACAATTGACACCTACCAGTTTAAAATATCTACAAAAAAGATTTTGTTTAAAAAAATAATTTTGCTGGAACAAAAAATATAAAGGCAGACTCCGTGATAAACAGATTAAAAAGATGTGTTGGTAAAACCTAAAAACAGGTGAAACTAATAAAAACGTGTTATAAATTAATTAATTTCAATGCGCCAACAGGCCCGCTATAATATTATGAAATATAAAATTGATTCACGGCTACGAAAAAACGGCGTAGCACACGCGTAGCAGTTCAGCGTCTGTATTCCGTAGCCTATGATAATAATGCAAATAAAGGAAAATGAGGGAGCAGAGGTTATTCTGCCCCAATCCGAACTATTCTCGGCGCAGAATATAATCCATATTCAATTCATAATCGGAATACATTATAATATGTCGGCGGGTGCGCGTGCGAGACGACTGCGCGGCTGCGGCGCAACGAGCCACATTCTTCGTTCGACAAACGAGCGACTGTGGGCCCTCAATTATTCCGCTAGCATTGTCCCGGAATGTCTAATTTGCTCACGTAATTTTGGTCGGAATTTGTCCCCGGCCGACGGATGCTGGGAACTATTTTTATTGCTAGTTTCCTATTTTCTGTAGTCCATCGGGAACAATATAACTTGAAGCTCGCGAACTCTAACCAACTTGTCTCCGAACAAGTGTATTGTGAATTGCACGTCGCCGACTGCTGCACGCGCCCGTGACGACGTTAAACATGTTTTCTTTAACTTTGTTGTTTGGGCCCCGTGAGGAACATTCCGTGTGTCATGTATAGTGTGCCGTACACTTTGTTAATCGAAACCTATTGTGTTTCAGCGTATTGCAGGAGGAGCTCTTTATTCATGTGGAATACTTGTACGACTATAAATTGTAGCGGCGCTGACTCGTTATACACTGGTAATGTATGTACTGCAATAACTTACGTTTTGTATCTTAGTAACTCTAAGGAAGGCTACTACTTGCACATTTATTACTTGTAGATTTATTCGCATAAACTTCCAGCCCTGTAAAGTAATCCTTTAATGACTTTTACAACTTCGCGGAACATTAAACTCTTTCGTATAATCTTTTTCCTTCTTTACAGCCTGCGATTAAATTACTTTTATATTCAGGACTATTGATCAGTCGCTTGACTTGCTTTGCAGTTCAAGTAGGGATTGTTTATTTATTATCTTTTATTACTTTATAAAAAAGTGATTTTCTATAACTCAAAATAAAAAACAAGTTTAAATTGTAAAGGGTCATACAATATGCAATAAAAATGTAAAGTACAAAGTGCACAGTGATAGATGTAATTGAAAACGTTAGCTATAGGTATGATGTTAACAGTGTATATAGAGATAAGTGATTTTGGAATGATGCCAGGACGTGGCCCGTGGAGCCCCACTCCATTTGCTCTTTACATAACTCAGTATTCAAGGGATCATTAATCTTCCTAGTTCCACGCCAGGCCGAGTTTAATTTTAATAAACGGCTTTAGCCATACTACGGTATTAATTTACATGCCTTAATAAATGGAACTTGTTATTTGGATTGTTACGTTTTTAATTGTGATACCGAGCAATCAAAAATGTATTAGTGAATGTTGTTATTGCGCAATGTACCGCGTTTAAATTATTATGCAGGTGAGAAGATTGGAAAGCGATTAGTTCTTTGGTTATAATTAATGCACCAAGGAGTTTACAAATGAAATAGTTTTTATGGTATTTTCGAACAGTTGTTGCATACTACTTATAACACATAAATATTATACTGCTTTACAGTTCATATCATACTGTGGTATCCCCATGCGACATTATTTGTTCCTTCTTTAGGTTCTATAATAATCGTAAATGAGCCCATAACTCAAGAGAAAGCACTACGCTCGTAATTCTGTTAGTAGTCGCTGATGTGGCACGTAATACAAGATTTTAGAAGCTCTCTAGCCCCAAGGGAATGACCCTTGAATGTTCGAATTCGTCCTTCATCAGACCCACGCTGGGTATTTTATAGCCCGGGGTCAAAATTGTACTAGAACACAGGTGTGTGATTTTGTTATGTCAGACGTTAGGACAAACGGCTAAGCGGACTGTTTTTGTTCGAGTATGTTGGAGTACCTATTACGATAATTATATACATCTGTGTCTTGTTAGATAGCATATAGAAATACTTCTGCCGTTTATAAAAAAAAAAAAAACTAGGGACCTTACAAATAATTGAAAAACATTCTCCGTAAAAATAGCTTTTCGTAATATCGGTCCTGAACACCTGATACAAATTTAGCGAGAAATTACTGCCGCATGTAAAAAAAGGCTCCATGGAAATTGTGAATTACTTTTGTTTTCATTTCCGGGCGTTTGGTTCCCGCGTGTTATTCAGGCGGTTCCATAATACTGAAACATTTGGAAAAACAGGCGAGTGGTTCGTTCCAGATGTAACCATGAAATGTGTGATTTACCCGCCTTCTGGGAAATACCTTGGAGCGCCGGTCGCTACCGATGCGGGTGTAATACCTTAATTCGGCTAATCTCGTTTTCGACCGGAGCCCTGCGGTCGGGCTGCCTCGCGCTGATCCTCACTCAAATGCGATTCACTAAAGTCTTCTTAAATCATTGCTGTCAGTCCATCTTTATTAATCAAGCTCTTAGACAGCCACTATTACGGAAAATAGTAGACTGTAACTGTGCAGAAATATTCCCCGTTACAGTAATAAAAGCTAACGTAAAAAAGTTTACGACAGTCATATTTTATATAAACAACTAATTCCTGAAATAAACGGCTACTGCCTTTTAGCAGACAATTATATTTAATATACAAAAATAAATTAGCCAAGGCAGTATCCAGAAGCAAAACAGGTCTCGCCATAGTGTGCGGACAGCTTTTTATCGCAAGTTTACATCGACATGCAAATCTCCATCACGACACTCGCCTGCCGTACTTCTAAAAGTAGTTTCAAGAAAAACTGACTTACAAAGTGAGCAGTGTAGGTAATATTCCATGTTTCTGCAAAAAACTAGGTAACTAGTTAGCTTGTGCAATGAATAAATTGTATCTAAAGATTTTTATCTCAAAAAGTAGCTTTTCACGAATTCTGTCTGGAATGTAAAGCGGAATATCTCAAGACCTAATCTTTTATACAAAGAGACTCTGACAAAGAGCAATTAGGAAGCTTTGTAAATAACTTCAGTAAGGTTTTATGGTTATATTTCGTGAATAAACTAGCATTGACTCATTCGAAAGTAGCGCAGACTGGGACTATACCACAGAATAATTATATACAGTATTGTAACTCGGCCGTATCTTGGACATAAATGCCTACAGCCGCGCGGTACGTAAACATGCGATAGGGCTGCCCGCCTCCAGCATTTGAATTACATTTGCCTACTTTGTGTTTCCATTTAGTTTTGTGACTGTAAATATACTTTATTTTATATAAAAAAAATAAAATAAGTACTTTGTGAATTGAATAGGAAGTGTTCAATAAAAATGCATGTTGTTTTTGATTGGTAGATTTAATTAAAAAACCATGTTTATGTTTGAATAACAAATCGGTCTTATAAATTTGCGACCGAAAAATATTTGCGCCTTGACTGAGACGTTTTATTATTAAATTTTAAAGTATAAAAAATCCGCATTCTAATATAAAGCTTAGTTAAAAATTGTTTTGGGAAACATGGACAAGGTGGAGAACTCCAATCTTTACAAACTTCAACACCTACCTACTCAACTATAATGCAAGAAACAGCTGACGAGTAATTTTAATAACTTTTTATCTAAGCTTATTAACGTCTCTATAAATTAGGTACCTACAACTCGCAACAACTCAAAACAAAAATTCTTTGGTCACCAATGCCAAAATGAACAGCTGGCTACGAATGTTTTAAAATCACAACCCTCTCAAATATCTAAATATTCTGTGAATATCTCATGAGTCTAGCTGTTGTTGTCGTTATTAATACCGAGAAAAAAAAAACGGTTTTTAGTGGTATAATTGTTGTTATAGCAGCAGCAGAAATACTTAATCTGAGAAAATTTCAACTATCTAGTGACAGACAGACGGTCAAATTTATTTTTTCTAGTATTATTCATACACACAGTACAATAAACAACTACTATTAATAATAAAATACCACGTCTTTACTTTGAATTATACAAACTAACAAAACAAAACACACATGCCCCGAGGTTTTTAACACAAGCGTAAGTACCTACCGTATCATGATTCATGAACCGCCTATAACTACCAATTTCACTCTTGTCAATCACTTTCCTTTACTCTATTCACTTTATTAATCCAGACATCGTTTTTTTCGGGAGATAAAAGGAAATACTTATCCATTAAAAAGACACATTATGTACCTACCTACTAGTAAGTAAAATTATTTTATAGTCTTACCTTTCAGAGTTTCCAGGTAATCTAAAAAAAGTTATCCCTGGATGCGTTATTGACGAATTCATGCAACCAAAAACAGCACAATATATCCTACTCGTCATATTAAATATGTACTTGAACTTATTTTTAGTGAAAAAATCGCGCGGTTATTGTTAAAAAAACAACATACCGACCGTTCGTCACTGCGGCACAGTCGCGACTGTCTGCCTGCCGAGCGAATGCCGAGATCGAGGCGCGTAGGCATAGCTCGCGCATCGTCCGTTTGTATGAAGATGGAATACTGTATATAATTATTCTGTGACTATACTTTCTCTGGCGCCGTCCGTAGTTTCGACTCCTTTTAAGGAGCAGGTAAGTGAAGTCCATAGAACGACGGGCTAAGCTATATTTTAATGACACTCATTATGTGCCAGAGCAAACAACGTGTTCTTTCTTATTTCATCAAATAATAACTCTACACGGAGAGCATTGGTGTTGAGAACTATTGATGTTTGTGTTCTGTATCATTACCATATTGACTATGTACGTGTTTTGACTTTTCACTGCTCCTCCTAGGAATAGTAAAACGAAATGTCTATAGTGTGGTTGCATTCTTCTTTATAGCGGTGCTAACACGTTTAACGTCTGCCCATTTCTCACTATAGCCATTTCAGTAGGACACTTTTATTTGTTGTTCTCTGAAAGCTTGATTTAACCATT
The DNA here is from genome assembly GCA_949316385.1 of Globia sparganii. Lineage (NCBI taxonomy): Eukaryota > Metazoa > Arthropoda > Insecta > Lepidoptera > Noctuidae > Globia > Globia sparganii. The sequence goes on along the minus strand of OX438653.1, from coordinate 12,269,621 downwards.
TGAAATGTTTGCAGAAGCCCCGGCCGGATAAATGTCTTGTGTAAAAGCCGCCACTCAAAAAGTTTAAATGATTCGATTACTTTTTTATTAGGCCAGATGTCCAGTCTTAGATCTCGTTTTTATGTGCAGTAGAAACTCTGTTTACATTAATCATTGCTGAAATGTATTTATTATCTTCATCCTATATTCAAACTAGTCTATTTAGGTCAATCTTTAAATATGGAAACGATAGAATATAGTTTTCATAAGTACGACAGGTTTTTCAAACAAATATTGTGTGTAAGGAAACTCGTTTAGAGAGGTTATCTCTTGCAGAAAATTGCTTTGCATCTCCAAGGAAATATCACGGACAGGAAAACGCTTCCGTTAGTTGTGACTCACTTGAAATAAATCTTCCAAAACTGCTGAAAAAGCTTTTAGAAGTGTTCATGTGTACCCACGTGTTATAATAAATATTCTTACTGTTTTAATAAATATTCTTACTGTTTTTTTTATATTAGGTACAGTTTGAACTTTTGAAGCTATGATAAATTATGTTTAATCTTAATATCTGTAATTTTGAATGGTACGGATTTTTCAGTTCAATATTGTATCATAACTTAAGTACCTAGTTAGGTACTATAATCTAATATACTTACTATAATGTTTAATTAAATTAAAATGCCATCTATTATTACCCGAGGAATAAAATTATCCTCTTGGTATAAGGCTTCGATGAATAATATAAGGTCCTAAATAAAACCGGTGTTTATAAGTTACTAGCTGCGCCCCGCGGTTTCACCCGCGTAAGTTTTGATCCCGTGGGAATATCGGGATAAAAAGTATCCTATGTGTTATTCTGATGTATAAGCTATATTACTGTAAAGTTTCATCAAAATCCGTTCAGTAGTTTTCGCGTGAAAGAGTAACAAACATCCATACATCCATACATACAAACTTTCGCATTTATAATATTAGTAGGATCTATACAATCTCTTTAATCTGGCTTTTCATTACGCACTTTATCTCTTCCGCATCTATCCAATTTCGTAATTAAAACGTTAAGGCGACGTGATATCATATACAGTATAATTAAATCAAAAAGCGTCTGATCCCGAGTGGGGCCTGACGAGTCCATAAACAGGCCACAGACAGGCCAATTTGGTGCGTGCGGGGATCGTGTAGGGGTTGCAAGTCACGCGAGGGGCAGCCCCAACCAATGCATATTAACTAATACACGGAATTACATTACCAACCATCGTTTATCATTAACAGTAAGCACGAAACTGGCCAGTTCTGCTAAGTGTTAAAAATAAACCTAGATGTGCCAGCCATTTAGAATTTTCATTTTTATTTGAATTAGGGATTAAATCCGGCCATCTCTCATTGGTAACAGTAAACGTACCAAAGCAGTTTATTTCGGACTGTTTATAAAAACAGTTAAACTTCATCAATGATGACTTGATGAGTCATTAGCATTTCACATGTACCTAATAAAACATTGCCCATTAAAATCTTGCTTTCCATTGGTCGTGTACATCAAGGGGTACAACGTGAGCTAAATAAAAGGGGAGTGCAGGACGAAGCACGGAGAGCCCAGTGAGTCAGCTCGCGCGGCCAGACGGCGCCAGGCCCCGCCACGCACTGTCTTGCCCACCCCTCCTCCCCACTTTAGAATTGGACTGCCGATGCAATGACATGGCTGAATTATTATTTTCGCTGACGGAAGTCTATTTAGCATATAAAGGGGTTCGTAAATTGGTGAGGTGAGTAAAATATTTAATTAGGCTCGTTAAAATAGAAATAGTTTATAGTTAGGTATAGTTTCTATCTCTGCATGTTGAACACAACATATTGCTCAAAATATAACTACGGTACAATCAAATATCTATTATGTAAAGATGGGTAGAAGTAAGAGCCACAAAACTGAGCTTTTAGAATGGACGCAGAACAAAACCGAATACTTAATGACAGTTTGAATTGTTTGTGCAGCTTTCCATACGTACTAACTACGATTTAAAATATTTTATTTCACTTTGAGTTTCCAACGACAAGGCAGTGGGGGCTGAGAGCCGGCTGTGACCGCACTTTGGGATAATGTTACACGATACAGCGCAAGCCGTCCCGTGGTTTGGCACTCGACGCAAGACGCAAGCCGTCATACCGGCGCGGGGCTGATGCGGCTGCACACTCGCTGCGACCACTGGGAGCCGGCCCGAGCCAGTCTCTTGTACTAGATAACACTGATGTCTCTAAGGAACCTCAGCTGTTGTTGCAAATATTCTACGTTGCGTTACAAGACGTCCCTCCTCCTAGGGATATCGGTTTTCAATAACATGGCTCTAAAATGTGGATGCTCTTTGCATGAAATACTCACTTACTCTATCCTCAATATATGCAAACGTTGCCACCGTTCATGTTGCCCGCTTAGAAACTAAAAGGAGACAGTGTGGTAGACGCACGTTCAGTACATACAGGATCTTTTTATAGCCAAGGCGCCGCAAATAAAACCAAATCAGACGCATAGCGGGGCGCGGCGCGACGGCGTTACCCGACGTTTGCGCTACTTGCATGTAGCGGGTAAACAATTAACTCTGGCTATACATGTTTACAAGTTTAAGTCAAGACGGCAGCTTCGACCGCATGGCGAAGTTGTGTTTGTTCAAGCACAACGTTCGTATCGTTCAAGAAGCTTTCACTCGGTTCGATGCCCCGCCACCCAGCCACCCAGTCCGAGCCAACGGAGAGAAATAGTCCTAACAGTAGTTTGAAACGATCCAGTTGATGTATTACGCTTATTTATATTTCTGACAGGTCCACAGTTTTCAAAAATAAATAGCTCTAAAGATTTGTGAAATTGATGTGTTCTATATAATTATGTGCAGTGGGAGATATTACGGAACAAGATGAATCTTAACGCCTGCTCGTTTCGTTATTATACTAATAAACTTTGACAGTTATATTAATTATAAAAAAGCATAATTTGGCAAAAAAAAAAAAATGTATAAATCATAGATATTGTTAGTAAAGTTTCAAAGGACAATGCAAGAATTGTCAGTGGTCTCTAAATATAGTTGTAAAGAGCGCCGTCAGGCGTCTGCGTCGCTGTCGCGGGCGACGATTTATCGCGCGACACATTCACAGCGCCTGGCGACACCGCCGCGCCGCGCGCTGCTCTATTTACATTCTACTTGTGTCCGTATGAACCCTATACTTCACTATACTTAACAAAGTACCACACAAAAGAACACTTCAGCCTTATGAATTGATTATTCTTAAGACCTTCGTAGGTTAATGACATTCACGCACGGCCTTTTTGTTACTTTCAAAAACGAGGGCGCTTTAATTGTTTTTTTTTTTATGAAAAGCTTTTGTTTCTTGTACCCTCGGCTTGCTGGTTCTTGAGACGGAAAATTAAAGTACCTATACAAGAGTTTCTAAATAACAACAAGCTAAAAGGCGAGCAAGACGATTGTCGTTCCGTTATCATCCACAAGAAAAGTATAGCTTTAATAAGGCAAGACGACCTCCGCTTCCTAATGTAGCCGGGACCATTACTTGGCTCCCCCTAATGGATATTTACTCTCACAGCAAACATAAAAAGTCACATCTTACAGACAAGTCGATAGTGAGAGGTTTAGTGGCCGCCCGGAATATGTATTTAACACAAAACATATGAGTTACAATTTTCCCAAAGTGACGATAAGTTATTAAAATATCGACTTTCAACTTGAAACACTTTTAGAGATTTGAGGTCACTTATCATAACGGGATTATCTTAAATGTCGTTTCAGTGGATCTTTAATGTGAAGTAAAAGTTTTGATCGGTAGTAAAAAGTTCGTTTAATTTATGAACGCTAAGTACACGCTAACAAACTTGGTAGATTCTTTAAACAATTCAAATGAAATGAATGAGAAATGAAATTCTTATGGCCTTAAAACATTTCTTTCCACCTTCAGCTACCCAACTACGGTCGCTTTGTATTCTGGTATTAAACCTAAATGCCAAAGAGATGATGTAAAAGTTCACATTAAAATACATTGGCTACTAAATAAATAGTATAGTTGGCGTTGTTTTAGCGAGTTCTAATTCAGTGGCGCCGTGCAGCGGTGGGCGGGCGGCGGAGGGCGGGCGGCAGACGGCGGGCATTTTTGATGCCCTTGAAAATAAGTGCATAGTTATTCCTGATCTAGAACGTATTTGTTTGATGTAATCTATTCTATCATAAAAGAAAATGGATTTTATTGCGCTATTATGTGCTCATCTGTTATCGTCTGACGCATATATTATAGCGTCTAAATTTATTACGATGAATTTCATATTAAACTGCCTTCAGAGATTGGGGGTTATTGATATGATTTCGCTTTCAGATGTATTTTCTCAGTAAACATACGTGAATGACGAAATGTTACCGTTGGAATAGTAATTTCAAGAATATTTATTTTCTCTTATATAAATATTCTTACGTACTCGTAATTCCACTTACGTACAGTACAATATTACTCAGTGCTCGAGGTTCTCTTTTAAACCGTAAATTCCAACTTTACCGACTGACTTATAACGCTATGAAGACTTTAGACAGTTACACTCAAACAGAAGTACTTATAATAATAATTATTATTATATATTACTATTTTATAAGGCTATGAAGACTTTAGACAATAACACTCAAACAGAAGTATCTACATAGTGCAGGCAAGTTGTTTACATGAATATGAATATAAATAATTCAACGTTCGTTCCTAGTCAATCAATTGAGTGTGCCTTTAAATATTATTTATTTATTTATTTATTTATCTTCATACATTTAACCTTACAGGGTAACCCAATGCGATAAATGCGCCTATCCTAACTTAATTGATACTACAATTAATGGAATAATGGAATAATTAATTCAATAATGGAATTTAATAATAAATGAAATAGATTGAAATGATTTTAAGCAATGTTCTGTTTCAGTGTAATGTAACGTCTACGGTCAATTTTCAACTCATTACGGTACATTCACAAAACCGCTGAATTGTACATTTGGGTCCTTTTTTTCGTTTCGCCGAAGTGAGGAGTTAGAAATCACAGAGAGTAAGTAGTAACTATTAAGGTAGGAGATCTGGTTGCGGTTAATTACGGCGACACAGTTGTGGCGGCCGCTGCCGTGTAACGGTCACGACACCCTCCGGATACCGGCGGCGACCGGACCGGTGTCGGAGCGAGTCGTGCCCGTGCCGCCCCTAATCGCGCCGACTAATTGCGCGTTTAGAAAAACCCCTTAATGATCCCGCATTACGTAATGCTTGTCGTGTAACGGCACAGTAACTACTGCCATTAACATACTCTTGAGTATTCGTAACGTCAGTTGACATCTCGCCAGTGGCAAATGACAGGTTTACTCTGTTATTTCTTTATGCAATTTCTGATATGAATCACTGTTAATAGCAGTGTATCTTCCAGGCTGTGTTAAACTTGCCATTAGGTACTCATAAACTATTTCTATGACCATGACCATAAAGCGATGCTATATCGCCAGGAAATTTTAATTACTAAATACGATTTGTGTTCTAAAGCTCAAAAGGTAAAATGATGACTAAAATAATGGTCCTATAAATACCTTTAAGAAAATGCATTTAAATTTAAAATATACTACTCGAAATATAACTGAAATTGTTTTCTTCAAGTCTCATGATCGTCCATAAAAATAGTCATAATATCTACAGCAACATTAGATATCAAGTACCGGTCAACAGATACCTGAACTTATTAGTACTAGCATCTGCCACTTCTTATCGCATTTTAAATGGAACAAGTCAGGTGTGTGGTGTGCTGCAGAGTCAAACGAAACCATATGAAAGGTCAGCAGGGGTCAGCGTCCCTGCGATAAGTTTGCAGGTGCCCAGCAGCTGCGAACACGCGATAATTAGACATCATTGTGCCATGATACAGGAATTACTGATATTAAATATTGTGTTACTGATAAAAATATTAATGTGTAGGACAGATAACTGTGTTTTGTTGAAGCTGTGATCAAAATAGATACCAACATTATGCTCGCTAGTTTTCAGTTTTCACTGACAGGTTTTTTCAGTGTTTGGAGTTTTTTTTTTTTACGTTATTCAATCAACTCAGCCAGGTAGGTCTGAGGTCGGCGGAGTAAAATGCAATACATTGTACTGCTAGAGATAGGACAGACCAGGTGTATGTAATTAAAAAATGACGGACCGCGGACCTATATCCCATCAAAGTATATATAAGAAATAGAGAGAAAATAACAAAAAAGAGCTTTTTTACAACATGAGTACTTCAGTTCGATTACTTGTCTAAGTGTTACTGCGAAGAAAATTATGGATCCCCAACGTAATGAAACGTAATGAAAGCATCTTATCGATGTATAATTAAGGACGAAGAATCGGATTACCGGAAACAAATTAAATTACCTGATCTGAGGCGGAGAAAAGGTGGCGATTAAAAACCGATTTTAACACGCTTTTGTATGCAATATGGAACTTGGCTTCTCTGAAATATTCGCGGCTTGGATTTAGGTTTATCTGTGTGATGATCTATCATCCTCTATTTGACGTTAACTTCGTCGGCCTTAAGCCAGACTCACACAACTTTTCCATGAGTAGGTATATTAGAGGAAGAAACTTCGATTCCCGTCTATGTCTTCCAGCCGTTTGTCTGATGGTTTACCGTATGGCCATTGACCTGCTTCTAGGCACTATATAAAACCGCATTTGTTGACCATCAGCTGCCTGCCTTGACACTGTAAGCTATCAGATTGTGAAGGCTCAAATCAATATTAATTAGCCTAGCACTTTTTACCAAACCACTTTTTGTCAGTATGATCTAGATTAAGTTAAAGATACCTACGTAATGATAAAGATATCTTCATCTACTTGTGAGCTCAAACATATCCTTCATAAGCATGATTCCTAATATAAGTATCCTGTTTCTGACAGCATTATTAATCGTAACATCGTCACATCATCAGTATTTCTTTCGTCTTTCTGTGCGGCACGTTATTTGCAGAATAATCCGTAGTGGTACAACCATACAGCGTCGGCCTCAGGTCATCAATCATGGGACCGCAGCAGCCTGACTGCTCCTACAAAGTACATGATTCTAAGAAAAGAATTACGTAGGTACATAACATGCTAATCCCCGATTTATGGCCCTTCGCGTTATTTACCCTCACATTAATCTATCTTAGCTATAAAAATGTTGTTGACGAAGTTTGTTTCGTATTCTCTGTCTATATTGGAACCTAGTACCTACTTTTCGGGAAAAGCGTAATATTATAGAAAAAATGACAAGGTCGCAGAATTTGTGACAGGTGTTAGGAGGACACAAGGTTTTGTGTTTAGGAAGATGATGAAAAAGTATATTTTAACATATAGACAAAGATATAATTATAAACAATAGGGTTTGGGGCGAAGATAAAGTCGTAAAAAATATCGTACACTTTCGGTGCGCAGCCCAGTTGACGGACGTCAGTTACACTTGTCAAAAAAAAGAAGGTGCGCGCCGAATGGGAAGCTTCTAGAATGTTCTAGATGCTTCGACTCGCTTTCATTGGCCGGGCGGGAACGAGAGGCGTTTCCGCCAGAAGCGCGTGGATTGTGGCGGGAGCGGTTAGACATGGGTTTAAGGTTTGCGTTATAATATTGATATAATTGCTCAAATTTTATTAACCTCGCGAAAGTATGTAGGTATGATTGACAAAAAGGTCTTCTAATATTGGAGGTTAGGGGGATGGACTAGACTAGCAACAGACAAATAGTTTTCAAAAAATGGCACGACCGATCTAAAACTTACAACAGGCAATCAAAAATTCTATGTAATTCACGACTGAGGACTGAGTGAGAGCGAGACAGAGTGCGGTGCTAGGCGGCAGGCAGCGCCAATAGTTTAGGTATTTGCTTTTTACGGTGAAAATAATGACAATTAAAAAAAAGTAAATAACATAAGACCTACTTTATAGTTAGGTCGATTAGTATACAAAGTTTCATGATCTAATTTGGAGTATTTTTTTAATACCAGCGGTTTATTGTTCGGTTTGGAGGTAACTTTGGAATTTTTTTCTATCGAGAAAATTTTATGAAATCGTGTTTTCGTCTATCATAAGACCTAGCATTAATCCTCAACTTTACCATATATTTATTTCAAAATTAATGCTGCAGTATTTTCGACATAACGGAGGATCATGCTAAGCCATTTGAGGTAGTATAGGGCCTTAAGGCGCCTCCCCGACCAAAACGCCGCGCAAGCCGTTTTAATGCAGTTTTTTTGGAGCTATTTACTTGTTATTTAAAAGAAATATCAACTAATAAAAAATACATTAAATTTCTACATAATCTTGACTCCATAATTGTCCTTTTATTTTTTTTTTCTTAATGAATATATCTTTAATAAATCTCCTTACAACGAAACCCCAGAAATGAGAAATAGTGATTGATAACATGCATCTCCTCGTAAATTAAACATTGTTTAATTTTGATACTAACACTAATGGATAGACAATTTAATAATGAACATTTTGTAGGAATATTTTTTCCAAAAGACCAAAATTTGATTTTATACAGATTTTATTCTAAAATATGGGCGTATTCACTACTGTAACTCATGCGCTCCGTATCGGATTCAGTGTGCCACAAGCTCTCGAGGGTGAAACTCGTGCCGTTTGTCACCGCGTCGCCGTCGGTTAGCGCACTTGCTCACTTACGTCACATTATCAGTAGTGATAATTATTAGTTTATTGAAGGTTGTTTTGGTTATAGTTATTTATTGTGTTATTTACTGCGAAAGGACGCTTTGTGTGTGTATTTAGAACTGTTAAGTTTTGCGAAAGGACGCTTTGTGTGTGTATATTATAAAAACTGTTGAGTTTTGCGAAAGGACGCTTTGTGTGTGTATATAAAAACTGTTGAGTTTTGCGTAAGGATGCTACTGTTGTGTACAAACACTCAAAATGCCAAAGTACAAGAAAGCTGTGCGATTAGGACGTGCAAAAATAGCAAAGATGAACGAAGTTCGGTAAGCTGTCTCGTAGTTATATTTATATACCTATATATTATACATAATTAAAATGTTACACAGTGCAAATTATTTATCAGTCTATTTTTTTTTGTAGCTGGGCTAAAACAAAAGGAAAAAATAGTTATGACGAAACACCAACAACATCTACACATACTCAACAAAATTACGTAGATGGCGGGTATGTACCTAACTACTATAAACCTACTAAGTATTGGTCTAAGATGTGAGTATTTAGTAAAGTGACAACAAATAAAAATGAATCTTCGTTATCATGCGTGTGCCATAGAGTTATGGACCTACACACATGAACATTCACATTGATTCAGTACTTACGTGGTTCAGTGCTAGTCATGTATGAATGATTTTTGTATGTAAATATTTGAAATTTTATGTTCAGACGCCAGCAGGTCCACCTACCCCAATCTGTCAAATTTCTTTGATAGATTTTCAACTTTAGCACAAAGGAATAAGGTTCATATTCAATTGGGAAAATCTGACAGATTGGGGTAGCTTGATGTGCTGGCCCCTGTACCTACATATTTTAAAATAAATAATCTTTTTTAGGTTAAAAGATAACCAAAGTGATGCACTAGTGGAAATTTCTAATATACAACCGATGGAAATAAGCAATAAAGAGTAAGTATTACATATAATCCTTTTCTCGGTTTACAGGGTAAATTTCCTTTTTAGCAAGTTATAGTACAATATTTTATTACATGTCATACTAATTTTTAATTGGAGTATATCATACTAAATTTTAATTGGTGCGGGCGGGAAATAAGTACTTGCAATAAAATTGTAAAAGTATTTGCTAGTCGGGCGCGAGCAAAGCTGGAGCACAGAAATACCTACTTGCATAGGAAATCGATCCATGTCGTCATATAAATAAGGAGCACAATCGTATTTGCAAACAAATACTTTGAACTTCCAAATTTTATTTTTTCGCAAAAACGATTGTGCTCCTTATTTGTATAGCTACACGGATCGATTTCCTATGCAAGTATTTTCATCTCTGGAAGCCGAAGGCGCGGGGCTCGCGGCGCGGCGGTCGGCGGCGCTAGTTGCGAGTTCGGGGCTGGCTGACCGTGCACGAAGTATTCCGAAGCTGCCCGAGTACGGCGAGATCACGAAACGAAATCTGTACTTCGCGCACGTGCGAGTCAGTCGAGTCGGGAAAAAGTTGGCATGTACATACATGCCAACTTTTTAATCATTATGATGATAATTATAATAATTATGAATCATTATATGAATAATTATGATACATAATTATAATAATTATCATCATCATCATCATCATCATCAGCCGGAAGACGTCCACTGCTGAACAAAGGCCTCCCCCTTAGACCACCACGCCGAACGACAATCCGCCACTTGCATCCATCCACTGTATCATAATAAGGAACATAATTGCATAAACACAATTGCTTCTTCGTAACTATCTAATCGCCTCAAATTCTTTTAGACTATTTCGCGCCATTTATTCTCAGTTCTATACAACAATATAATTTATATATACTTTATTCTATACTAGCGACCCGCCCCGGCTTCGCACGGGTGCAATACTGATTGTTGTTTTCGTGGTTTTAAGGGTACTAAGGCTGATAGTGAGGTCAAAATGTAAATCCAAGATGGCGGCTGCAATTTTTCGTCATGGGTGTCGTTTTCATGGTGTTCGAGGGTGCTAAAGCTGATGGTGAGGTCAAAATGAAAATCCAAGATGGCGGCTGCAATTTTTCGTCATGGGTGTCGTTTTCATGGTATTCGAGGGTGCTAAAGCCGATAGCGAGGTCAAAATGAAAATCCAAGATGGCGGCTGCGAAAATTTTCAAATTTATCGTTACGGGTGTCGTTTTTATAGTTTTCGAGGGTGCTAAACCTGATGGTGAGGTTAAAATGAAAATCAAAGATGGCGGCTGCAATTTTTCGTCATGGGTGTCGTTTTCATGGTATTCGAGGGTGATAAAGCCGATAGCGAGGTCAAAATGAAAATCCAAGACGGCGGCTGCTAAAATTCTCAAATTTTTCTGTCATCGGTGTCGTTTTCATCGCATTCGAGGGTGCTTAAGCCGATAGCGAGGTCAAAATGTAAATCTAAGATGGCGGCTAAAAAAAAAATTTAATTATATTCATTTTTTTATGTCTTGTCTTCGAATTTTTGGTTTAGGGACATACTTAGTCGTACTTGGAAGCGTATTGAATTTTACGAGTATATCTCACCCTTATCACTAATCTCCCGAACCTTAAAAATCTGTCATCATTATGCAAAATATTTTCCTTTTGCAGTTTACGAGAGGACTTTACAGGAGACTTGGCGGAAGCTGAAAACACTGGAGTAACCAGTAAAAACATTGAAGATGTAAGTTTCTGATACCTTTCACGTGTGTTCTGAACTTCAATGAAAGTTAGAAAGGGTAGTCCATTTATATTTGAAAATAGAAAACCTATTCTACTTCAGATAAAAAATGGATTATTCTAGTACGATTGTTTTTTTGGGTACATAATAAAAACTTTTTTTTATTATTTTAGTTTCAAATTTCGTATGAAGAGGAAGCAAAACCTTACGAAAAAATTATAAACAGAAGAATTATTGATGTCAGGCACTTCCTTTCCGAATTAAAACGCATTTCAAACCATGGACCACTTGGGTGCAGCTTCACAGAACTTGACCTCGTAGCTGAAACACTAAATAATCTACAGTAAAAATTTACATTTAAATGTCGGCTTTGCAATCAAAAGTTTGTTATAAATGGAGACAATTGCAGTGACAACTACCTAAATATTAATACGTGCGCTGTCGCAGGTACTATTGCTATAGGTGGGGGGCATGCACAGTTGGATGAACTTATGTCAGTAATCAACCTCCCGTTATTATCTGAAAAGACGTATTCAGACAACCATGACCTTATCGGTAAGAAATTTGAGCACCATGTATCTATCACATAATTGATTTACCGGTCTGTTATATTTTTAATTCTTTTTACCATTTGTGGTAGACTAAATGTTATTTTAGGTGCATCGTCTTCACATATAATTATATAATGAATGTATACAAAAACTTGTAAAACATTTTAAAAGAGTAACGGTGGAGTTTCTTGCCCATTTTTCTCCACACGAAAACTACCTTTTGGAAGGGGCGACTAGAATCAATTCTTTTATTTTTATTTTTGACGTTCAAAAGTGCCTTTTAAGTGCCTATTTGAAATAAATGATTTGACTTTGACTTTTGACTTTAGAAAATAGTTAAATTAATAATAATTTATATATTTGTACCTCCTTTAAAATAATAAATGATAATAAAATTAACTTTGTTGTTTATTTATTATTTTTCTACTTTTAACACTGTCTGAACAGGTAACTCACCTTCAATCTAAAAAATATACACCGCATAATGTTTATTATAAAGTAACATACACATATATATAAATACATATTCTTGCCCTACTTTAGCTAAAGTTGACCATTTGAAATACCAAGAGTCACTATTGACTCCAACCTAAATTTCTGTAAACAGATAGATAGTAGATCTATATATTTATATAATATATATTATATTTTTGGTGGCGCCATCTTGCATTTTGATTTTGACCCCATAATCTTTGTCAGCGTCCTCGAAAACCATGAAAACGACACCCATGAGGGTAAAACTTTGAAAATGTATGGTGGCGCCACCTTGAATTTTGATTTTGACCCCATAATCTTTATCAGTGTCCTCGAAAACCTTGGAAACGACACCCATGACGAAAAATTTGCAAATTTTTGGAAGCGCCATTTTGTATTTAAATTTTGACCCCATAATCTTTGTCAGTGTCCTCGAAAACCATGAAAACGACACCCATGAGGGTAAAACTTTGAAAATTTATGGTGGCCCCACCTTGAATTTTGATTTTGACCCAACAATTGTTGTCAGCGCCTCGAAAACCATGAAAACGACACCAATGAGGATAAAAATCTTAAAATTTATGGTGGCGCCATCTTGAATTTTGATTTTGACCCCATAATCTTTGTCAGTGTCCTCGAAAACCTTGAAAACGACACCCATGATGACAAATTTGCAAATTTTTGGAAGCGCCATTTTGTATTTTGATTTTGACCCCATAATCTTTGTCAGTGTCCTCGAAAACCATGAAAACGACACCCATGAGGGTAAAACTTTGAAAATTTATGGTGGCGCCACCTTGAATTTTGATTTTGACCCCATAATCTTTGTCAGTGTCCTCGAAAACCTTGAAAACGACACCCATGACGAAAAATTTGCAAATTTTTGGAAGCGCCATTTTGTATTTTGATTTTGACCCCATAATCTTTGTCAGTGTCCTCGAAAACCATGAAAACGACACCCATGAGGGTAAAACTTTGAAAATTTATGGTGGCCCCACCTTGAATTTTGATTTTGACCCAACAATTGTTGTCAGCGCCTCGAAAACCATGAAAACGACACCAATGAGGATAAAAATCTTAAAATTTATGGTGGCGCCATCTTGAATTTTGATTTTGACCCCATAATCTTTGTCAGTGTCCTCGAAAACCTTGAAAACGACACCCATGATGACAAATTTGCAAATTTTTGGAAGCGCCATTTTGTATTTTGATTTTGACCCCATAATCTTTGTCAGTGTCCTCGAAAACCATGAAAACGACACCCATGAGGGTAAAACTTTGAAAATTTATGGTGGCCCCACCTTGAATTTTGATTTTGACCCAACAATTGTTGTCAGCGCCTCGAAAACCATGAAAACGACACCAATGAGGATAAAAATCTTAAAATTTATGGTGGCGCCATCTTGAATTTTGATTTTGACCCCATAATCTTTGTCAGTGTCCTCGAAAACCTTGAAAACGACACCCATGATGACAAATTTGCAAATTTTTGGAAGCGCCATTTTGTATTTTGATTTTGACCCCATAATCTTTGTCAGCGTCCTCGAAAACCATAAAAACGACACCCATGAGGGTAAAACTTTGAAAATTTATGGTGGCGCCACCTTGAATTTTGATTTTGACCCCATAATCTTTGTCAGTGTCCTCGAAAACCTTGAAAACGACACCCATGACGAAAAATTTGCAAATTTTTGGAAGCGCCATTTTGTATTTTGATTTTGACCCCATAATCTTTGTCAGTGTCCTCGAAAACCATGAAAACGACACCCATGAAGGTAAAACTTTGAAAATTTATGGTGGCGCCATCTTGAATTTTAATCTTTGTCAGTGTCCTCGAAAACCTTGAAAACGACACCCATGACGAAAAATTTGCAAATTTTTGGAAGCGCCATTTTGTATTTTGATTTTAACCCCATAATCTTTGTCAGTGTCCTCGAAAACCATGAAAACGACACCTATGAGGGTAAAAATCTTAAAATTTATGGTGGCGCCATCTTGAATTTTGATTTTGACCCCATAGTCTTTGTCAGCGTTCTCGAAAACTTTGAAAACGACACCCATGCCGAAAAATTTGCAAATTTTTGGCGGCGCCATCTTGAATTTGGTTTTGACCCCATAATCGTTGTCAGCAACCTCGAAAACTATGATTTTGACTCCATTTTACTTATCGGCAATTTTTGTTAGGGACGAAGTCTCGTGGAGTCGCAAAACGCTTTTTCGTTCCAAAAATTAGAAAGAATTGGAAAGTAAGTATTCATGGACGTAAGTATAGTCACTGAATTTATGACCAAAATTATTTAGGCGCACCGTTTCTTTCATCCATAGATTTTTTTTATTCAATACCGTCTCTGTTTATTCTAAGGTCTGTGATTTTTACTAGTCGCAAGTTTATAGTTCGAAAGTTGTTCGCCAGATGGCGCTAGTAATTTTTACGAAGTATTGCAGAGGTGGGGTGCGGCAAAGAGGGAACGAAATGCTCAAGGTTATTTGCTCAGGGTACGGCCTTAATGCATAGGATTGTGT